>CM021102.1:267595400-267708953 GCA_007115665.2 Sequoiadendron giganteum
TTAAACACTCAACCCTACACCCTAAACCCTCAACCCTCATCCTTTAAACCCTAAACCCTTAAACCCTCTACCCTCTAACCTCAACCCAATACCCTCTACCTTCAACCCTAATCCCTCAGCCCTTAAACCCTTGAACCCAAGTAAACTCTCTACCCTAATCCTTGAACCATAAACCCTCTACCCTCTACCCTCTACCCTCTAACCTCTACCTTAAACCTTAATCCCTCAACCCCTATACCCTCTACCCTATACATTGGACCCTCAACCCTAATCCCTCAACCCTATACCCTCAATCCTCTACCTTCAACCTTAAACCCTCAACCCTTAAACCCTCTACCCTCTACCCTCTACCCTATACATTAAACCCTCAACCCTCAATTCTCAACCCTCAACCCTCAACCCTCAATCCTCAACCCTCAACCCTTAAACCCTAAACACTAAACCCTCAACCCCTATACCCTCTACCTTATACATTGGACCCTCAACCTATTCCTTCAACCATATACCCTAAACGCTCTACCCTCAACACTAAACCCTCAACCCTAAACCCTTTAACCCTAAACCCTTAAACCTTCTACCCTCTACCATCAACCCAATACCCTCTATCCTCAACCCTAATCCCTCAACCCTATAACCTCAACCCAATAACCTAAACCATCAACCCTATAGGTCCTCCACCCTAATCCCTCAACCCTATAACCTCAACCCCTATCCCTTTCTCTCTATCTATACATATCACCTCTCTCTCCCTCCCTCTCTCCTACCCTCTCTAATTATCTCTATCTACCCTCTCCCTCTTTATGTGTACCTCTCGCTCAATCAATCCCTACCACTCTCTCTCGCTCTCTCTATCTATCTATCTCTATCTCCTCCCACTGCCTCTCCATCACTCCCTCTCTCTCCCACTCCCTCTCTCTCCCTATCTCTCAAGTCTCTCCCTTTGACCCCCTCTCTCTCAGGTCTCTCCCTTTGGCACCCTACCTAGGTAACTCTCTTTCTCTCTCCCCCCTCTCTCTATCTATCCCTCCCACCCTACCTAGATAAGTCCCTCTCACTCTACCCCCTCTCTCTCTCCCTCTCTCTCAGGTCACTCCCTCTCTCAAGTCTCTCACTCCCGTACTCCCTCTCTCTCTCCCACTCCCTCTCTCTCGCACTCCCTCTCACTACCTATCTCTTAAGTCTCTCCCTCTCAGCCCCCCTCTCACTACATACATTCAAGCATAATACATATGTACATACAATCCTACATACATACAAGCATAAATGTACATATGTACATACAATCTTACATACACACATACATATAGGCATATATACATACATGCATTGATACATACATACATGCATACATACATACAAGCATGCATACATACATACATACATGACATACAAGCATACATGTACATACAAATATATAAATATATAAACATACATTCAATAGAGTAGAATTTAACATAAATCAAGACATAACATGAGCACGTTATAATGCACTTGTAATATGTCTTGTTAGACATGTCCCGCACAAATGCAAAAACCATGTCAAAACTAAGATATAACACGAGCATGTTATAATGTGCTCATTTCATATCTTTCTTTGGGAATCCCCAAGCCTTGGGCTTGGTATTTTTATTGGAATACCAACCCAAAGGCTTGGAGGGCCTTTCCAACGACTAGAGACGTGTTTTTGCAAACTCTACAATATTTCACATAATCGGGTTCGTGCTCACTGCCAGGATTGCACATGTTTCAATTTCGAACAAATCAAAAACCTGGGTAATGTTAGGCTCTCTCTTAGCTATTCAACAATGTATTTTTTCACTTTTTGACAATGTTAAGCCTTTGATCTATAATTTCTTTCGCTTGTGTCTTTTTTTTGGCAAAATGCAATGTTTAGTGTTTTTTTTTATAAATTAACCATTCATCTAAATCTCAAATAAATTACATTTTTAGAAACTAGACTCCATTCTACAAAAAAAAAAAAATTTAAATCAATTAGTTTCCAAAATTTATAGGGGTAGCATGGCAAAAATTCTATTTTTTAGGAAGTGTCCACTTTGAAAATTAGTTAAAAATCAAATATTCATTAAAAATTTATCAAAGAAATCATGCATCAACTACATACTGTTAGCTAATTTCTCACTAAAGTGATTTTAAAAATACTAAAAAAGAGTTCACCGTGTTACGTTCCCACAAAATTTGCTATGTTATGTTTTTCTAACAAAAATAGCACCAATTTTTGTGGGTCCCTCTTTTGAACCCCTTAATCTCAACCATTTTCAAAATAAATTAGTATTTTAGAAAGTAGACTTGAATCACTACGATCCTTGTTTTTGTTGCATCTCAAAATTTTGAGTGTAACTATCCTCAATTTCACGTCCAAGGTCAGTATTTCTTGATTTCAAGAAAAAAAGTGGCCACTTAAGCCCCTTTTTTGGCCCTCCATCTTTTTGCACTTACCCATATATATATATATATATATATATATATATATATATATATATATATATATATATATATATATATATATATATATATATATATACGCACAAGATCCTTTTTTCTTGATAGCCATAAAACTTAACACCATAATCCATTAATGGCAACTGCACTTGAATCTATTTACAATAAGTGAAAATTATGTCAAAATAAATACAAAATGTGGTCATACACACAAAGCATGCGGGCCACTATTGACAATGCCACATTCCACACAAAAAAATTGCAGCATCAACACATGTATAGCAAGATATCATTAAAAAATGATAAAAAAAATTCTTCCATTGCTCCCAATAATAAATTGCAATTGCGAAAATACGAAACCAACAAATAAAACACCAATTTCCAATGATAAAATTGCCAAAAAAAAAACACAAACTCCATTTTAACAATTCCAAATAGAAATCTTTGAAAGAAGTCTTATCTATACAAGATATCCATGACAAACATGGATTGAAACATCAATGGTACATCAGATATATCATGAACAGATAGACATCTTTCAATGTCTATCAATGTTTCATGTACACACAATTAATTTGGATTGAAAAAATAAAAATTGCAAAAAAATAGCATAAGCTTCATTTTAAGACTTCCAAATACACATCTTCAACAAAATTCTTATATTTTCAAGAAATGCATGTTGTATATGCATCAAAAAATCCATGCTACATCAAACCATCACTGAAACATCAAAATCCAATGATGAAATTGCAAAAACAAAGATCAACTGATAAAAACACTCATCGATAAGGAATGCCAAAGATTAAATCATTACAGAAATATAAAAAAATATAAAATCGCAATGTAAAAGATATAGGAACTTACAAGAATCTCCTTTGCCACTCCCAACACGATAGATATAAACCCTCTCAACAGATAGATATTTCACCCTCATCAAACAATCTGAGCAAATGAATAGTCTGACAGGCTTAAAACTTCACACCATAAACCATTAACGACGGCTGCACTTCAATCTATTCACAATAAATGAAATTTATCAAATAGTAACATACACACATATATATATGCACATATATACACATATATATGCACATATACAAATATATATATATGTATGTATACTCATATATATATATATATATATATATATATATGCATATACATATATATGTATGTATGTGTATATACTAAACAACTTAAATAATCCTTTTCTTGACAAACTCAAAACTCAATACCATAATCCATTAATGGCGACTACACTTGAATCTATTCACAATAAGTGAAAATCAAATCTAGATAAATGCAAAATGTAGAACACATATATATACATATATATATATATATGTACATATAGATATATATACATACATATATATATATATATGTGCATACACACACACATATATAAATATATATGCATACACACATATACAAATATATATACTTATATATATAAATATATATTTTTTGCAATTTCTTCATTGGATTTTAATATTTTGGTCATGGTTTTGTATTTTTCCAATCCAAATTAATTGTGTATTCATGGAACAGTTGTAAACATTGAAGGATGTCTATCTATTCAAGATATGCCTAATTTACCATGGATGTTTTGATGCATGTGCATCATGCATGTAATATGAGAAAATGAATAAACAACACAAATAATACTTTGTTCGACAGACTTAAAACTTCACACCATAAGCCACTAATGACACCTTCTTTTCAACCTACTCACAATAAATAAATATTCACAAATAGTAAATGCAAATGTACTCCTTAAAATGCCAGCATCACCAAAAACAGTGGGTGCAAAGACACAACTATACCAAAAAACTCATGAAATATTTTCAATCGCAAAGTTCGTTACAATAATTAAAAAAAATACAAAATGACATTACAACCACTACAAAAATACCAAGAGCCAATGAGAAAATTTCAAAAAAAATCAACAATTTTCTTTTAATAAATTAATCCCCAAAACATCAACATAGGGACATATATATTTTACCAGCACAATCTTCGATGCACCATTGTAATAGGCAACATTAAGCTGAAAACATTAGTCTCCTACCTATAAGGCAAGGACTAACAATGCAAGCTTTTGTTACAACATGCATACCAATAGGATAGTTATAAACCCTACCAACAGCCACAGAATTTACACCAACAGATTTTTCACTTATACCTAACATGATAATAACAATGAAAGTTTGAAGATGATGGTTGTAATTGTGAAGAGATGAATGTCAAATTTATAGACAAGGCTCACAAGATGGATCGATGAGCTTAAATAGAAGATCAACAAATGAGATTGAATAAGAGAATGTGCAAAGGAAAGTTGCTCATTCAAAAAATAGAAAATATAAGAAGGATGGAGGAGAAAATTGAATGAGAAAATAGAAATATGTAAGAGATGAGTGGAGAGAATAGCGGAAAGTGGAAGAGTTAACTGAAAGAAAGAGATAGTCAAGTGAAAGAAAGGGTCAATCAAGTGAAAAAGGAAATAAATAAATTGAAGAGTTGACCGAAAAAGAAAATAGAGAATAAAAAAGTTAAGTAAAGAGGAAATTGTTACAAGTTTTTGAAAATAAAATAAATAAATTTTTTTCATGTCATGAATTCATTTTGTGAATTTTAGCGTAATCTCAAAGGAAAATTAACAAAAATTTGAATCAGGTCTTGCCCCTGCAAAAATAGGATTATGATGCCCCCTTAAGAAATTTTGCAAAAAATTCAGGCAAATTGTAGTGTCCCTCTAGATGACATTATTGTTTCAATTGCTTTGGATTGGTAGTTAGTTTCTTAGTTTCTTTTGAGACTATATTACATTATTGCACTATTTCATGGATGTTATGTTAGTTGCTACACTCAGTAGATGATATACTTGACTTTATGATCATCTGGTTATTTTCATATGAGGACATTATTATGGTTATGTGTGCATTGTGGTATATGCAGTTTTTGAATGTTTATGATGTTATTATGTTGAAATTAATGTTTGTTATAATGTTTCATGTCAGTCCAGGTGAAGGAGATAGTGTAGCATTACTCACTTGTGAGTACCTTGCTACGTTGTGATTATTCTTCACGATGTGTTTTCCGATATATATATTGTTATGGTTGACAGTGTGGTTTGATGCAGTTTGCAGGTACAGGCATCAACTCCACCTACTTCGTCAGGTCTGAGTGTGCCAAGGCCCAACGTAATTTGTTGATGGGAGATAGTTTTTGGTCCTCTTTCATGAGCCATCATTCTTGAAAGAACGAGTATCGTTTGTTACCCGTTTGTCTTGTTGATGTTAGTTATGTCATGTTATTCATTGTTTTGTCATATCATTTTATGTTTTCCATGTTTAATATTGTTTTTCTTAAATTAATTAAATGGTTTAATTAGTATGTATTGAATTTATCAGTGATTAATTGCTTTATTAGATTTAAGGTTATGAATGATTACATTTTATTTGAAAGTTTATTTTAAATATTAGAGGAACTAATTAATTAAGGATTATTAAAATATAATATTTTTGGAAGGATAATTATGTGTAATTGCTTTGAATGTGCAACTTCAATGTTTCGAAATTGATAAATATTAACAAGTAGTTGTGGATGAAATTTGCAAAAATATCTATGTTTTGAACTTGATGTTGGAAAGTTGAAACTCGTTGATTAATTGCATGCAATCTATCAATTAAGGGGTGTGAATTGCATTTTAATTAAATATCAATGATAAAGAATAGGAAGAAAATTTTCTTCACGCCAATGGGGTTTTGAAGAAAAGTTTTTGTTTTCATGGCAATATTTTGAAAAAAGCTTTTCTCTGTATTTTATGGTTGCTTGGATGATAAGTTTTGAGATTGCAAAAACTCTGGAGGCTTTCTCAAACTAGAAAAGATACAGAGCTTGGCTTTGTCACTTGTCTGAATTTGAAGAAAAATACCAGTTTTTCTTCTATGGTTTTTGTTGGTTCTTGAATTTGAAAGTGGAAAAAGACTTTTGCTATAATTTTTTTGCTAAATCTTGTGATATTTTTTTTGAAACCTGCACAACCATGGCAAACAAAAAAACATTATTGATAATATTCAAACTAATTGAAGGAAAAAAATTAGTAAATGGAAACCTAGATCTGTATCTTAAAATTTCAAGGTAATTGCTTTAAAACCCCATTCATGTTATGTGGATTGAATAAATTATTTATTTATGTTGAACACCTATAGGACTTAATCGTTTGTATCATTTGCTTGATATGCTCGTATTTCCTGTAACCCTTCATTGGAATACACATCTAGACCTTCTCCTTATTTGAATTGTTGACTACGTCTTTATGAGGGAATTCATTATTTTGTGGTTACTGTATCTACGAGGTTGAGTTTGGTTGAGATCGATCTAGAGGTTTATGAGTATCTTGGCTCCCTTGATGGTTGTCTATCTATTTCTTGACACTATATAATTTTATTTAGCTATTCTAAGTCAAATATTATCGATCCACCTCCTTTCTTAATCACATCTCATGAGGGAATCCTTAACCTGTATCTTCCATGGACTTTGTTCTTACCCGCACAGTATTGTTCTAGCTTATGGCTTGTTTAAGTTTCTTTTAGCCAACCTTGTGAGTACCACCGGAGTTCTTGGTTTTTACTTTTTGATGTTTACTCATAAATGCATGTAAAATGTATGCACACTATGATATACACCCACCCCCTTTTGAGAAATGTGTGACTGACAACTACCTTGAATCGTTGTTTCTCTTTAAACAGATATTCACCTTCTAAAATAAAAATTTCTTGGTAGTGCCTGCTCTCCTATTTTCCTATCCATGGATAATGAGTTGATTATTTGATGTGCTCATGGTTAGTAGTTAAGTTAGCTTCATCAACCTTTTATCTTCGTTGATCCTTATGGCATTTTTGGTATTAACAAACTGTGGCGACATGATGGCGCTTGTTTTCCCTACGTTTTCCTTACCTTGAGATCTTTAGTTTCTAATATATTAACTCTTACCTTGGTTTTGTTCTGAATTAACTTCTGTATCAAAACCGATTGGATCATTACTGTGTTAGGTTATTCTCTTGCATGTAAGTCGCATGTAATTCTTTATGTCATCGATGCATTTATTGGATTGGTGTGCGGATGTGTAAGTCGGCCTCTAGTTGTGTGTCGCTTTACATATCATTTGACTGGAGAATGAATATGTTTATATACCACAATTATTTTTAAGAGTTGTGTATTGTGGCTAAAATTTAACTCTTGGTTCTAAACTTAGAGTTGGGTGTCATTCTAAATCGACAAGGTATATTTTCTTATGTATATTTACAATGAAATTTAATTCTTTCGTTCTTATAATATCATTCGTATTACTTTCATCTTCTATTTGATGCTCTTATTGTAATTAGTTGCTAAATATATATAGATATGGATTATTTTAAATAAATAAATATATACCTTAAATATAGGTTTGTTTTATTTCTATAAAGAAATGAACAATAGATGAATATGTTTCTTTTCTAAAACAATAGCCAACCGGATAATTGAAATAGTTATTATTTTTCTTGTTTGGTTTTATAATGCAATAATTGTATCACATTTCTAATGAATATTTTCTAATAATTTACCTTGTTATGATGAAAGAACACTAAATTTGACATTTGGATATGACACATGCATTATTTCTATGGGTAATTGTAGACATGGAAAATATACATGCACCTGATCCTAATCCTACTAACATCGTTTCGTCTTGAATCATACTCTCAGCTTATCAACACTTTTCATCTCTTAATGAAATTAATCATTATTTATTTAATTAAGTCTTTCTCCTCTGTTGATTAAATTAATCAATCAAATTTGATTAACCTTATATCTCTGTTTATTTAAATAATTCATTTAAATCAAGTCTCTAAAGTCTTCTTATTAAATTGAATAAATTAAACCTTATTTAATTTATTCTAACATTATCTCCTTTAGTTAAATAAATCAAATCATTTATTTAATTAATCCTTTCTTCTCAATTCTGATTTAAATCAACTCATAAATTCGAGTCAAAGTTGTCACATCCCCTAATCTCTCTTTAAATTAATCTTTAATTAATTTAATCTTAATCTATGTCACATCCTCTAGAGAATGCAACTTGCACAATAAATAAATTACTTTGATTTATTTAATTGCCTATTTTCTCTCAACATGGAATAAAGGAGGAATATTCCTTCAAATTTGAATTCAAAATCCAAGTGGATGGGTACTTCCAAATAGGCATTCACTCCTCTTACATGTCCTTGTGCATTGAGCCAAGTGAAATTAATGCCATTTCCTTCTCCCTCCAACATGTCACATTCAAATTTCAAATTTGAATCTCATAGCATTTATCATGCACATTGACCAAAATGTGTTCATTCTTCCAATCACATGTGGACAAATGGCCTCTTCTTATTGGTTGGTCTTTTGTCCCACATTGCTCAATTTCACTCTCTCTTCCATTTTCGAAATCTATAAATGAGAGACTCTTCCTCTCATTCTATCATCCACAATTTGAGTAAACTTATTATACTCAAATCCATCTTCAAGCATAGCCATTTTCATCTCTCTATATCAAGTTCTTAGCTAGGTTATGAAGGAATTCAACCAAAGTGGATCAAATAATCAACATTGCAACAAAGGAGTTGGGAAAGGGTTGATTTTGACACATCAATTGGCACCAACTCCCACATGGGATCAAGAGTTTGCATGATTAATTAGGATTTTACTTGTCTTTCATATCTTGTTCTTCATTTTCCTAGTTTAATCTTTGTAAATGGATTTCATGGGGAATCCTTGTTTATTGCTTGCATATGATCTAATATTGTGATTGTTTGTTGTTTTTGTGCAAGTGCAGGATAGGGGTTCACAATAATAAAGTCTCATTGGTGTGTTCAACAATTATATTTGAAAGAAGTAAATCAGCCATTATGGTTATTTTGTTTGAAGTATTGGAATATAATAGAATGGCAATTACAGAGTGAGATTTATGACTTGGATATTTTAATTACCTAGTATTGTACTATGTTTGGAAAATTTGGGTTACAATGTATTGGAGGATTATTATTATGTTGGGAACTTAGTTAATTGTTATTTAGTCTTATTGGTGTCATATTCTTGCCAAACCTTTCCAAAGGCATAAGTTGGTGGTTTGTCTATTTTTATTTAAGTTCGAATGTTGTTTATCGTCGTCATTGCATGATTTGGCCATGACTTGGCCATGCATGATGGGTAGTTTTCTTTTATCTGGTATTTGTAATGCCATGGTATCCTTTAGATCATTTATGAGTCTATGTGAAAGGGTGTTTTACATGCATGTTCGCTATGTGGTCGTTGTCAGTCAGTGAGGTGTACCTAGGAGGAGTGGATTTCATTAGGGGTTGGGACCCTGAAGAGGTTGCATGGGTAACCTTTCGAAAGTAGGTAATTCAGTGATAACTAAACCTTAAGCTTTTAGGGGTTGGGTAGTTATAATTTGATAACTCAGATAATTGTGTTTCCTCACTTGTACTTTAATGCTTGTTTAGGTTAAATTAGGTTGAGATGGATTGGAATGGCTAATCAAACACTTTGTCTTCTCGAGAAGCATTTTGATGCCACATAATTTTGTTTAGGGGCCGAAAATCGTTAGAGGTTGCCAAGGTAACTCAGGTTGAGGGCCGGTAACCTAGAAAGATTCTCCAAGGTAACCTATTACGACTATGTGATGACACTCCTATCCTTCTACATATGTTGGGTCTCTTATGTAGAGTCTCCTATGATTATGTTGTTGCCTCTGGAAGTATGTCAGTTGTCATGTGGTTGTGATTTCATCATGTTGTCATATGTATGTAGACCATGTGATGTATGTTTCCTCTACTCTGTTGTCTATTTGACTTGAGGACCTGTTACTATCTCCTATCATGGGGGGTGGGCTTTCAAGTTCCACACGGTAGGGAGGAACATGCATTTCTTCCATTGGGTCCCCTTACAGGTGATGTTTCTCGAGATGAGATTTTTCTTGATAGGTTCTTGGATATACATCATTCATGAAGTTGTTCGTTGGATGTGCTCATGGACTTGGTCATCAGTTATACTTGTGCTTCTTCTTTATTGTATTCACTCATGATATTGATATGAGGCTTCCTTATATTATGACTTTGGATGTATCAATATTTGTCACAATCTTGTTTATTGTAATTGAACTTGTAATGTATCTCTTATTGATAATGTAATCTTTATATGGTGTATTCACATGTTCTATTTTATTATACTTGATGTTTTGTTCTTTTGTTAATTTCTTAGTAGTGTTGTTGTAGAACCCAAGAACGTTCATGTTTTGTTGATGTTCACATGTTATTTATAATTGTTTTTAAAAAAATGTATATTCGATTGTTTAGTTGTTGTGTCATTCCCTGGGTTCCATGACGAGGTGTTATAGCTTGGTATCAAAGTGAAGGTTCTAACACTAGGTACTCTGGTCTTGCGAGCCCACTAGGTTGTCCTAGGTGTTAGACTCTTTAGTGTGTTTTTTTTCTTGTTTCCTTGTGTCTTTAAACTGAGACTTGACATTGGTCTTGTGTAGGATCATGTCTAGATGGTGCGGTAGAGGTCGTGGATGAGGCAGTGGTGGTGTCCGTGCAGAAAATCGCCAGGACACTCCACCGCAGAGTTCACATGAAAGTGAACATGGACAACAGCCTAATCCCCAAGGTAATTAGATGAATAATGAGCAGGTTCCAGATCATCCTGGTGCGGGGGGGATTTATTGCATACTTCACTTGAGTAGTCCCTTGCTCATCTTGGGCCTAGATAGGGGAATGAACAAGAAGTAAATAGGGAGAGGGACAGATCACCACCCCAGAGGATTGTGTAGACCGTGGAGTAGGATACCATAGCTAAAGGGAACATGAGAGATTTGTTGAGGGCACGCCCTCCCATTTTTTATGGTACTGGCAGTGGTTTAGAGGTGGAGACATGGTTATTGGATTTGGGAAGGTGTTTTGCTATGCACCCATATGGTAGCAACACCAGAGCGAGATGCACCATCATGCATCTTAGAGGTTTCACCTCTACTTGGTGGCAATTGGAGTAGAAGCTCCATCTGGAGATTAGATCTGTATCTTGGGATATTTTTTTGGAGCATTTCAGAGCATGTTTCTTATCTGAGCACTAGAGGTAGCGTTGTGCAGATGAATTCCATGATCTATGCCAAATGGCTATGTTGGTCGAGCAGTTTAAGTGTAGATTCTGTGAACTCAAACAATATGCAGGGATAGTAGATGACGAGGCTATGTCGGTACAACATTTCATCAGGGGCTTGAACATTTCTATCAGTGGAGGATTCAGAGTCTTTGAGTCAAAGATGATGGAAGCAACCATAGAGAAGGCACAGATTATGGAGGAGAATTTGTCCATGGCTCTGGGTGGACATATAGGTGTTATGATCGGCAATGCTTCTACTACAGGCTTTGGTCCATGTGGTGGTCTGATTCAGATAGGTGGTTCATCTCGGAACCAATAGGCACCCGCTAAGGGTGGACAGTAGTAGCAGTAGCAGCATTACCCATAGAAGAATAAGGGTTATGAGATGCAGTCGCATAATGATTCATAGTCTAGAAAGAACTGTAACTTGTGGTGAAATAAGAGCAACCGCCAGGACCAACCGACACAGAGTGCATAGTCCATGATCAGTAGAGGCAGCGTCCAGCACTCGAATGCACCTTCAGGTGGTAGAGGTTTTGGTAGGGGAACTGGATGCTTCTCATGTGGTCAATAGGGTCATATTGTGAGGCAGTGTCTGATGAGAGGTACTTCGGGGTTTGGTTAGCAACCTGCAGCTTCAGAGCCGATGATTGGTGATGGAGGTCGATCTCATAGATTTTTTGCTATGGTGGACAATCGTTAGGCGAATCATAAGAATATTTTGGTTGAGGCTTCAAGTCAGTTATAGGGTGTTATTGTTTCTATTCTATTTGATTCTAGAGATTTTGATTCATTTATCTCTCCTTGCATTGTTGAGCGGTGCAGACTAGTGGCAGTAAAGCAAGGCGTTAGGTGGTAGGTAGAATTGTCTTATGGGTCTAAGGTAGTGGTTGAATCCCTCATTCTTATTGTGGACTTCGGATTGGATCGCTATCTACCTTAGTAGATCTTCGAGTTACACCTCTTGGATCGTATGACATTGTTTTGGGAATGGACTGGCTAGAATCTCATAGTGTAGTGATTGACTATCGACGAAAGAAAGTAAGTTGTTTAGATGATTCTGGTGTTGAGATTGAGATAGTTGGTGTGTAGTGACCCATTTCCTTGCAGGTTATATTTGCTATGCAGTTAAGGAGATGTATGCGACAGGGTTGTCAATTATTTGCAACTATTGTTAGTGACTTAGAAGTAGGGGAGAGTCGAGAGGTATCTCTTGAGGATTACCCTATCCTGGGAGAATTTCCTAACGTGTTTCCTAGTGATATTTTGGGTATGTTGCTGAAGTGTGATATTGATTTCAGAATCGATTTGGTTCCTAGAGTTGAGCCTATATCTCAGGCCCTATACAGAATGACTACACAAGAACTGGAAGAGCTTCATTTATAGTTGGAGGAGATCTTGGCTAAGGGTTTCATTTGTTCGAGTGTTTCTCCTTGGGGAGCACCTGTCATCTTCATGAAGAAGGACGGATCCCTCAGGTTATGCATTGACTATCGTCAATTGAATAAGGTGACGGTTAAAAATTGATATCCTTTACCTAGAATCGATGACCTCTTTGATCAGATCAAGGGAGAAAATGTATTTTCTAAGATTGATCTAAAGTCGGGATACCACCAGTTGTGCATTTCTGAAGAAGATATTCATAAGACATCATTTTGAACTCGTTACGGGCACTACGAGTTCACCGTGGTACCATTCAAGTTAACTAATGCACTGTCTATTTTCATGAGCTTGATGAACGGTGTCTTTCACACGTACCTAGATCACTTTGTTCTTGTGTTTCTCGATGACATTTTGATCTATTCTAGAGATATGAAGGAACATGAGGAGCACATGAGATAGGTAATGCAGTGCTTGAGGGAGAATCATTTGTTTGTGAATTTGTTGAAGTGTGAGTTCTTCCAAACTGAGTTGAAATACCTTGGACATGTTATCTCTGGAGAGGGTATTACAGTGGATCGTTCGAAGATCCAAGTAGTTATGGATTGGCTTGTGCCTACTAATGTGCTTGAGGTTCGCATTTTATGGTCTTGTAGGATATTACAAATGATTTGTTGAGGGGTTTTCCAGGATTTCCCATCCTATTACTTTTCTTCAGAGGAAAGGGAAGAAATTCATTTGGTCATAGCGGTGTCAGTTGACCTTCTAGACACTCAAGGAAAACTTGACGAGTGCGCCTATATTAGTTGTTTTTGATCCTACTAAGGACTTTTTTAATTGTACTGATGCGTCCTTGGAGGGTTTAGGAGCCATTTTGATGTAGGAGGGTCATGTGATTGCCTATGAGTCTCGCAAGCTCAAGGATCAAGAACTGAACTACCCTAATCATGATTTGGAGTTACCTGCAGTCGTTCATGCTTTGGTTCATTGGAGACATTTCTTGTTGGGAGATCGCTTTGAGCTTCACAATGATCACCGTAGTCTACAGTAGATTTTTACTCAACCTAATCTTAATTCTAGGTAGAGACGATAGATGGAGTTCTTGTGTGAGTATGATTTCGAGGTGAAATTTATTTAGGGAAAGGAGAACGTGGTGGTCGATGCTTTTAGTCGACGAAGACATGAGATTTTTGTAGTATCTCTTGGATTTGATCTGAGGAGACAGATCTTAGCATTGCTTCCTACGAACAGATTGTATCAAGAGGTGAAGCCAAAGTTGGGATCAAATAGACCCTTGGTGGGTAGGTATGTATGTTTTATGCTAGAGTCTGATGGGTTGATGCAACATTTGTGTCATATTTATGTGCCACTTGCAGATGGTCTTCGTACCTTGATTTTGTCAGAGGCACACCGAGCACCATATTTAGCTCATCCTGGTGTCAAGAAGATGCATGCGAATCTTTAACAGTTGTACTTTTGGCCTGGGATGAAGCATGACATTGCCAATTTTTTTGCAAGATGTCTTGAGTGCCAGAGGGTTAAGGTCGAGAACCAACATCCCACAGGATTGTTAAAACCTCATCTTGTTCTAGAATGGAAGTGGGATGTCATATCGGTTGATTTTATTATTGGGTTGCCTATGTTATCTCGTCGACATGATGCCATCATGGTTACTGTTGGCAGATTGACTAAGGTAGCACATTTCTCTCTGGTTCGTTTGTCTTATAATGCCTCATTTGTGGCAAAGATATTTATGGAGGACATTGTTCATTTGCATAGAATCCCATGAAAAATCATTTTAGATAGAGATCATGTTTTCATATCAATTTTATGGACATCCTTATAGCATGCCTTAGGTACGCAGTTGAATTTTAGTTCAACTTATCACCCCGAGACTGACAGATAGACTGAGAGGGTTAATCAGGTTCTTGAGGATATGCTCAGGATGTACATCATGGATCGGTAGTCGCGATGGGAAGAATATCTCTACTTGGTGGAGTTCACTTATAATAATGGGTATCATAGTTCCATAGGTATGCCTCCTTTTCAGGAATTGTATGGATGCCCATGTCGAACTCCGTTGAGTTGGGATAAACTTGAGGATAGAGTGCTTCTTGGACCTGACATGCTACGAGATATGAAGCAGCAAGTTGATCGTATCAGAGATCATTTGGTAGTGGCACAGGATAGGTAGAAGAAATATGTTGATGCTCATCGTGAGGATCACCAAGTTTTAGTAGGAGATAGAGTGTTTCTTTGGGTGTGTCCATGGAAGAGTCTGATTCGTTACGGAAAAGGCTCTAATCTCACACCTCAATTCATTGGTTCGTTCAAGATTTTGGAGAGGATCGGTCTTGTACCTTATCAACTTACCTTACCACGCTGCTTGTCATGCATCCATGATGTATTCCATGTATCTGTCTTAGAACTTATCATCCTGATATTTCACATGTACTCAATTGGAATGCTTTACAAGTCGAGGACAGGTAGCTGACTTTGGAGCCTGTGGGCATTCTTCAGCGTAGGAGGCTCACCCTCAGGGGTCGAGACGTTGATCAAGTGAGGGTCCATTGGGATCCTAGTGATGAGGCTACAGTTACTTGGGAGGATGCGGCATGCATGAGGGAGCTTTATCCCTATCTATTTGCAAGCTTCCAGGAGTAAGCCTCACCCTAGGGGGGGAGGATGTAGTGTCCCTCCAGATGACATTATTGTTTCAGTTGCTTTGGATTGGTAGTTAGTTATTTAGTTTATTTTGAGACTATATTACATTATTGCACTATGTCATGGATGTTATGTTAGTTGCTACACTCAGTAGATGATATACTTGACTTTATGATCATCTGGTTATTTCCATATGATGACATTATTATGGCTATGTGCGCATTGTGGTATATGCAGTTTCTAAATGTTTATGATGTTATTATGTTGAAATTAATGTTTTTTATAATGTTTCATGTTAGTCTGGGTGAAGGAGACAGTGTAGCATTACTCACTCGTGAGTACCCTACTACGTTGCGATTCTTCTTCACGGTGTGTTTTTCGATATATATGTTGTTATGGTTGACAGTGCGGTTTGATGCAACTTACAAGTACAGGCATCGACTCCACCTACTTCGTCAAGTTTGAGCATGCCAAGGCCCAATGGAATTTGCTAATGGGAGATAGTTTCTGGTCCTCTTTCATGAGCCATCGTTCTGGAAAGAATGAGTATTGTTTGTTACCCATTTGTCTTGTTGATGTTAGTTCTGTCATGTTATTCGTTGTTTCATCATATTGTTTTATGTTTGTCATGTTTAATATTTTTTTGCTTAAATTAATTAAATGGTTTAATTAGTATGTATTGAATTTATCAGTGATTAATTGCTTTATTAGATTTAAGGTTATGAATTATTACATTTTATTTGAAAATTTATTTTAAATATTAGAGGAACTAATTTATTAAGGATTATTAAAATATAATATTTTTGGAAGGATAATTATGTGTAATTGCTTTTAATGTGCAACTTCAATGTTTCGAAATTGATAAATATTAACAAGTAGTTGTTGATGAAATTTGCAAAAATATCTATGTTTTGAACTTGATGTTGGAAAGTTGAAACTCGCTAATTAATTGCATGCAATATATCAGTTAAGGGGTGTGAATTGAATTTTAATTAAATATCAATGATAAAGCATAGGAAGCAAATTTTCTTCACGGAAATGGGGTTTTGAAGAAAATTTTTTATTTTCACGACAATATTATGGAGGAAGTTTTTCTCTATATTTTCTAGTTGATTGGCTGATAAGTTTTGAGATTGCAAAAAATCTAGAGGCTTGCTCGAACTGGAAAAGATACAAAGATTGAATTTGTGTGCTTGGCTTCGCCACTTGTCAGAATTTGAAGAAAAATACCAGGTTTTCTTCTATGATTTTTGTTGGTTCTTGAATTTGAAAGTGGAAAAAGACTTTTGTTGTAATTTGTTTATTGAATCTTGTGATATTTTGTTTGAAACCTACACAACCATAGCAAACGAAAAAACATGTTATTGAGTATATTCGAACTAATTGAAGGAAAAAATTTAGGAAATGGAAACCTAGATCTGTATCTTAACATTTCAAGGTAATTGCTTTAAAACCCCATTCATGTTCTATGGATTGAATAAATTATTTATTTTCGTTAAATGCTTGTAGGACTTAATCGTTTATATCCTTTGGTTGATATGCTCGTATTTCTTGTAACCCTTTGTTGGAATGCACATTTAGACCTTCTCCTTATTTGAATTGCTACCTACGTCTTTATGAGGGAATTTATTATTTTATGGTCATTGTATCTATGAGGTTGAGTTTGGTCGAGATCGATCTAGAGGTTTATGAGTACCGTGGTTCCCTTGACGGTTTCCTATCTATTTCTTGAAACTATATAATTTTATTTACCTATTCTAAGTCAAATATTATCGATCCACCTCCTTTCTTAATCATGTCTCATGAGGGAATCCTTAACCTGTATTTTCCACGGGCTTTGTTCTTACACGCGTAGTATTGTTCTAGATTATGGTTTGCTTAAGTTTGTTTTAGCCAACCTTGTGAGTACTGCCGGAGTTCTTGGTTTTTACTGTTTGATGTTTACTCATAATTTCATGTCAAATGTATGCGTAGTGTGATATACACCCACCCCCTTCTGAGACATGTGTGTCTAACAACTGCCTTGAATCGTTGTTTCTCTTTAAACCGATATTCACCTTCTAAAATAAAAATTTCTTAGTAGCACCTGCCCTCCTCCGGTTTTCCCTACGTTTTCCTTACCTTGAGATCTTTAGTTTATAATATATTAACTCTTACCTTGTTTGTGTTCTAAATTAATTTATGTATCGAAACCGGTTGGATCATGACTGTGTTAGGTTATTTTCTTGCATGTAATTCGCATGCAATTCTATATGTCATTGATGCGTTTATTGGATGTTGGTACGGTTGTGTAAGTCAGCCTCTAGTTGTGTGTCACTTTACATATCATTTGACTAGAGAATGAATATGTTTATATGTACCACAATTATTTTTAAAATTTTCATATTGTGGCTAAAAGTTAACACTTGGTTCTAAACTTATAGTTGGGTGTCATTCTAAATCGACAAGGTATATTTGCTTATGTATATTTACAATGAAATTTAATTCTTTCGTTCTTATAATATCATTTATATTACTTTCAACTTCTATTCGATGCTCTTATTGTAATTGGTTGCCAAATATATATATAGATATGGAATATTTTAAATAAATAAAATATATACCTTAAATATAGGTTTGTTTTATTTCTATAAAGAAATGAACGATAGATGAATATGTTTCTTTTCCAAAAAAATAGCCGACTAGATAATTGAAATAGTTATTATTTTTCTTGTTTGGTTTTATAATGCAATAATTGTATCACATTTCTTATGAAGATTGTCTAATAAATTACCTTGTTATGATGAAAGAACACTAAATTTGACATTTGGATAATGACACGTGTATTATTTCTATGGGTAATAAAGTCTCATTAATGTGTTCAACAATTATATTTGAAAGAAGTAAACTAGCCATTATGGTTATTTTGTTTGAAGTATTGGAATATAATAGAATGGTAATTACAAAGTGAGATTTATGACTTGGATATTTTAATTACCTAGTATTACTATGTTTGGACAATTTGGGTTACAATGTATTGGAGGATTATTATCATGTTGGGAACTTAGTTAATTGTTATTTAGTCTTATTGGTGTCGTATTCTTGCTAAACCTTTCCAGGCCTGCATAAGTTGGTGGTTTGTCTATTTTTATTTAAGTTTGAATGTTGTTTATCATCGTCATTGCATGATTTGACCATGAATTGGCCATGCATGATGGGTAGTTTTCTTTTATCTAGTATTTGTAATGCCATGGTATCCTTCAGATCATTTATGAGTCTATGTGAAATAATGTTTTACATGCATGTTCGCTATGTGGTCATTGTCAGTCAGTGGGTTGTACCTAGGAGGAGTGGATTTCATTAGGGGTTGGGACCCTAAAGAGGTTGCATGGGTAACCTTTTGAAAGTAGGTAATTCAGTGATAACTAAACCTCAAGCTTTTAGGGGTTGGGTAGTTATAATTTGATAACTCAGATAATTATGTTTCCTCACTTGTACTTTAATGCTTGTTTAGGTTAAAATAGGTTGAGATGGCCTGGAATGGCTAATCAAACACTTTTTTCTTCTTGAGAAGCATTTCGATGCCACATAAGCTTGTTTAGGAGTCAAAAATCATTAGAGGTTGCCAGGGTAACTCAGGTTGAGGGCCAGTAACCTAGGAAGATTCTCTAGGGTAACCTATTACGACTATGTGATGGCACCCCTATCCTTGTACATATGTTGGGTCTCTTGTGTAGATTCTCCTGTGATTATTTCGTTGCCTCTGGAAGTATGTTAGTTTTCATGTGGTTGTGATGTCATCATGTTGTCATATGTATGTCGACCATGTGATGTATGTTTTCTCTACTCTATTGTTTATTTGACTTGAGCACTTGTTACTATCTCCTAGCACGGGGGGTGGGCTTTCGAGTTCCACACAATAGGGAGGAACGTGCCTTTTATTCCATTGGGTCCCCTTGTAGGTGATGTTGCTCAAGACGAGATTGTTCTTGACAGGTTCTTGGATATACATTGTTCACGGAGTTGTTTGTTGGACGTGCTCGTGGAATTTGTTGTCAATTATACTTGTAATTATTCTTTATTGTATTCACTCATGATGCTGACATGAGGCTTCCTTGTATTATGACTTTGGATGTATCGAGATTTGTCACAATCTCATTTATTGTAATTGAACTTGTAATGTATCTCTTATTGATAATGTAGTCTTTATATGGTGTATTCACATGTTCTATGTTATTGTACTTGATGTTTTATTCTTTTGTTAATTTCTTAGTAGCGTTGTTGTGGAACCCAAGAATGTTCATGTTTTTTTATGCTCACATGTTATTTATTGTTTTAAAAAAAAAATTATTCGATTGTTTAGTTGTTGTGTCGTTCCTTGGGTTCCACGACGAGGTGTTACACAAATTTACCAATAAGATGATTTAATGCATTTGGATAGAATAAGTATTAGCTAGACTTGACAAGATTAGTAAGAAGGGAAGAACAATTAGCTTGATCAATATCGGATGTGGAGAAGATTAATTGATTAGGATAGAATGGATCGAAGAAATATTGACTAGAAGAAAAGGTTAGTGAGAAGGGATGAATAGTTAGTAATGTGAATGGATGAAGAAAGAAGTGATGAACATATCATCATAAGCCTTTCAACAAGTGCACATTTATCAACATTGAGCATTTTTATTTTGCAAATAGATGACATACACTGAGGTATTAAAAAACTATGGTGTGAAATTTTATCACTTTGCATAGACTAAACACATTGCAGACAACGAGTGCCATGATTCATAATAGGAACTTAATTGCCCCAGCCATATTGTAGACAAATTTTGCACTTATCTACACCTAAATTTCATTTAATAGATTGAACTCTTGTTGACATGCATGTGTGACAAACCAAAAATTAGTTGCATTGTTAATGGTCGCCAACAGAGAATTTGGCATTTATGAATTATGGTGTTAAGTCTTTGACTGAACAACAGAAATGAACCTATCAAAGCATTCAATGATAAGGAACCACAGAGATTAACCCATTAGAGGGACATAAATAAAAAATGAAATGACAGTACAAAAGATATAGGAACTTTTGAAAATGCATTCTTTTTTTACAGATTTTTTGATGGGGATCAAATCTGTGTCTGTAGGAACAACAAAGATTAACCCATTAGAGGGACATAAAAAGAAAATGAAATGATAGTGTAAAAGATATTGAAACTTCCAAATGTGTCCTTTTTTGATAGATTGTTTGATGAGGGTCAAATTTGTGCCTCTTGACAACCTTAA
The DNA here is from genome assembly GCA_007115665.2 of Sequoiadendron giganteum. Classification (NCBI taxonomy): domain Eukaryota; kingdom Viridiplantae; phylum Streptophyta; class Pinopsida; order Cupressales; family Cupressaceae; genus Sequoiadendron; species Sequoiadendron giganteum. Next base: position 267,616,359 of record CM021102.1, read on the forward strand.
AACTTGACACCACAATCCATTAATCAATGAAAATTAGGCACTAACAAATGCTAAATGCTCTTGTTAGAATGACACACATCGACAAAAACACAAGTGGTATATCAAAGAACATTACAAACCCATAGAATATTTCCAACATGAACAAAATATTGCCAATCGATGAACTGATTTTATACCAAGACATTTTGCACCTATATAGACCTAATTCTCATTTTCATTTAATAGATTGAAGTGCAACTACAATGCATGTGTGCGTAGAAAAGATTAGTTCCATTCTTAATCATGGCCAGCAGAGAAGTCGACATTAATGAATTATGGTGTTAAATATTTAACTCAAAAACAGATAGTAACCCATAAAAGCACTCAAAATGCAGAGAACAAAAAAAATACATTAACCCATAAAATGTTGAGATGTAAAAACCTATAAAACAAGACTATAAAAGATATGGGAACTTACAAACGCCTCATTTTTTGCTTCCAATATGGTAGTCACAAACCCTCTCAACAAACTCATATTTCACCCTCATCAAACAATGGGAGCAAATGAATAAACAACACAAACAATCCACATTATGAATTTGATGAAATTATTTTATACCGAGATATTTTGCACTTATGCAAACTTAATTTTTACTTTTATTTAATAGATTCAAGTGCAGTTGGCATGCATACATGCAAAGAAAACATTACTTCCATTCTTAATCATGACCAGCATGGAAGTCAACACTAATGAATTAGAGTGTTAAGTCTTTATCTCAACAACAAAGACCAAACCATAAAACTACTCAAAAATAGGGAAGAGCAGGCATTAACCCATAAAATGCAAAGAACAACAAACAATAAACATTAACCCACAAAATGCAAAGATATAAAAAACTATAAAATGACACTCTAAAACATATAGGAACTTACAAATACCTCATTTCTCGCTTCCAACATGATAGACATAAACCCTCTCAACAGGCACAGATTTCACCCTCTTCAAACATTCTGAGCAAATGAGTAAACAACACAAACAGCCTGAGAAAATAAACAAACAACGCAAATAATACTTTGCTTGATAAATTTAAAACTTCATGCCATAAGCCATTAATGATGCATGTACTTTATTATATTCACAATAAATGTAAATTAGCAAATAGTAAATACAAACGTACTCATTAAAATGCCACCCATCAACAAAAACGCAGAATGCAAAGATACAACTATATCAAAGAACATTACAAACCCATGAAATATTTCCAATATGAAAAATTCTTATTTTCATCCAATAGATTGTAGTGCAATCGGCATGCATGCATGCAGAGAAATTATTACTTCCATTCTTAATCATGGCCAACAGAGAAATCGACATTAATGAATTACGGTGTTAAGTTTTTAACTCAACAACAGACACTAACCCATGAAAGCAATCAAAGATAGTGAAGAATAGACATTAACACATAAAACGCGGACAACAACAAACAATAAACACTAACCCATAAAATGCAAAGATGTAAAAAACTATAAAATGACATTGTAAAAGACATACGAACTTACAAAAACCTCATTTTTCGCTTCCAATATGATAGACATAAACCCTCTCAACATACACTAATTTAATGATTTTATACCCAGACACTTTCCACTTACTTAGACCTAATTTTCATTTTCATTTAATAAATTCAAGTGTAGTTGGCATGCATGAGTGCAGTTGGCATGCATGCGTGCAGAGAAAATATTACTTTCATTCCTAATCATGACCAGCACAGAAGTCAACACTAATGAATTATGGTGTTAAGTCTTTAACTCGACAAGAGAGACTAACCCATAAATGCACTCAAAAATAGTGAATGTAGATCTATGCAAAAAGCTATAAAATGACATTGTAAAAGATATAGGAACTTACAAACGCCTCATTTTTCAATTCTAAAATGCTAGACATAAACCCTCTCAAAAGACACTAATTTCACCTTATCAAACGATCTGAGCAAATGAGTAGATAATGGAAAAATGAAAGCGTAAAAGATACAGGAACTTACAAACGCCACCTTTGTCACTTCCAACATGGTAGATGTAAACCCCTGGGTAAACCCATAATAATGGTGTTCAATTTTGATGAGGAAGGTAATTTGTAAAAATGCTCACACATTCAAAATTTCATGTTTTTAAGGATTCTTTCAAACTAGGGGGTTCGCAGGAGCCCAAAAGAGGGGTTCGGTCGAACCCCTAGTTCGAGCGAACCCCCTTTTGCATGGTGGGTTCACTCGAACCCTATGATGTCACATTTCTTTATAGAAACGAATGGAAAATTCAAAAACAAGGGGGGTTCGAGCGAACCCCCTTTCGAACGAACCCCCCTTCACCCTTTCGAGCGAAGGGGGGGTTCGTTCGAAGGGGGGTTCGCTCGAACCCCCCTTTTTTGCCCTTCTCCCCCTCTTCCACCAAATTTTAGTAGATTTTTGCCCTTCGAAGCTCGAGTTGAGGATGAAAATGGAGGAGACTTCACAAACCCAACTGGAAGATGGTAGTCCTCAAAACGAGCTTTCCAACGAATTAAATTTTAATATGTTTTGGTTTTATTATGTATGCATTTTTTTAGTTTTATTAAACATAGGTTTTTCACCGAAAATCAAGCTCTCTGTTTTGCACATGTGAAAAAATAGCAGATTATCAAAAATAAAAAATTTAAAAATACATTGAGGTTGGGTATTGATGTCCTTGATCCATTAAAAAAGAAATTGAATTTCAATTCATACAAAAAAATTTATGTTGTATAGAGTCCGCCTATGTCTGATTGCAATTGGTTTGACTTTGAAACTTGATTAAGGAAAAAAAATTCAATAAAAAATAATGAAACCAAATGAAAGTGCTAGATATCGTAGTTAAAAATCTAAATTCGAAAAAAATAGAATTTTATCCTTCATACAAAAAAAGTTATGTTGTATATGGTGAGCGTCACTTTTTAAAAATGTTGTTTTCTGAAAAAAAACCAGTTTTCGTGGGAGATGGAAAAAAAAGTGCAATTTGATTCCAAAAAAATTGAAAAAAAATATTTTTAGAATATACAAACAAAATTTGATGAGACTTTAGTTTGCATCATCTTCAAATTCCTCACGGTTTAGCCACTATAGGTTCCTGAATATGAAGATTTAGTTAAAAATAATAATTGCAGTGTCCAATTTGGCCAAAAATTGTAAACCACTATTGTGGGATAACCCCCCCTCAACAGAAACAAATTTCAACCTCATCAAACAACCTGAGAAAATGAACAAACAATGCAAATAATACTTTGTTCGACAAACTTAAAACTTCACACCGTAAGCCACTAATAATGTATGCACTTCAGTCTACTCATAATAAATGAAAAATCACAAATAGTAAATAAGAATTTACTGCTTAAAACGCCACGCATCTCTAAAAACGATGGGTGTGAAGACACAACTATACCAAAAAACTCATGAAATATTTCCAATAGCAAATTTTGTTACAATAATTAAATAAATTACAAAATGAAAAAACCAAAAATACTAGCAACCAATGAAAAAATTGCAAAAAAAATCAATAATTAGCTTTTAATAAATTAATCCCCAAAACATCATCATAGGGACATATATATTTTACAGCACAATTTTCGATGTGTCATTTTAATATGCAACATTCAGTCGAAAACATTAGTCTCCCGCCTATAGGACAGGGACTAATATGTCACATCTAAAATTCAACAAATCATGTGATGTTAATAAAGACTACATATTTTAATAATATAGTGTTATTAGTCAAAGTTCTTAATATTGGCTATTATTACTAACAAATAAAGGAAAAGAGTTTTAGTGGAACAAGTCACATCTAAAAAACAAATAATGTGTAGCCATGGGTGCATAGCATGATAACTTGTTGTCTTTCATTTTATTGGTTCCTAGTTTATGGTTTTTATTATAGATAATGTAGTATGCATTTTAATTGTTTTTATAAGTAATATTTAGGGGAGAGTACCCAAAAGTCAAGAGAGGTGGAATAGTTATGAGTGCATTGATTAAAAGGTCACATGGTTGAGTTCTAGAGTACTATTAGTCAAAATCCTTAACATTAGCTATTATTACTAACTATTAAATGAAGTGAAATTATTAGAACAAATCACATCCAAAAAATAGTTAATCATGACTTAATGTATAATTATTAGACTTTTTTTCTTTATATTTTATCACCTCGACAAACACTCACATAACTATCACATTTAATAATATAAACTTTCAAATTTAAATATAAAAAATAAACTCATCAAATAAATTATTATAAAAAATTGAAATCATTCAAAATCAAGACTAGAAATGTTTATTAAAAAAATTGAAATCATTCAAAATCAAGATAACTCTTTATTCTTTTCTTTTTCTATTTATTTTTATATAGAGGAGATTTGAACTCCAAGTGACCTTCAACTCTATAAATAACTCTTAAAAGTGTTTTTAAAAAAATGTAAGATATATTTTAGGAGTATAAAACCCTAGAAAAAGGCAGGAGTTTTAGATAATGAGATAGGTCAAAGATCATACAGCTCATATACAGCTCATGTCTTGGTGTGCATTGAAACTCAATGTGTTTTCTACTCAGACATCAGAAACTAATAAATGTACATTATGATGTTCAAACAGAGAGTACATTCTTTAACAAGGGGAAAAATGAGTGTATTCAAAGCTTAAAAGTCACATGTGTTATCCAACAGAACATCGTACGAAGGCTGAAAAGTAAAAAATGCAATCCAGCTCATAAGCAACATATTCTCACTGGCTTTACTGCTTGGGCTCCTCCACCAAGCTTAACAGTACTGTCTGTATATTAAATTAATGGTCAAAGAACTGTTTAAGCCGTTTTACCAGTCAATCAATCATGCATGCCTTGTCATCATCTGCTTGATGTATGTTCTTACAAATCATTAATCAAATGTTTCCAAGAAAATGTCCAGACCGGACCAGGCCTTTTTTACTTGAATGGATAGGTAATTATATTGAAAAGTCATGATTTCTTTGAAAAATATCTTGCTGAATTTCACATTGTATGAGCAGGTTGGTTGTGGATTAGCAGCTATAAATATCAATAGATATGTGTAAGATATTCACTCTTGTAGATCTACTTCTAAAAATGTCTTTCTTGTTTGGATTTTATTTGCAGAGAAGAGCAAGGACGTGGTGTGTTTGATGCGCAGGAAAGATGACACCGATCTCTATTTTTGGTTTTATGGGCACAGTTTGTTGTTTGTTATTTGAAATATTATATAACAAACAACAGATTGATATGCTGGCTGTTCACATTTTGGATTTATTTCTTCTCTGACGAGTTCAGTGTCATCTTTATGTGCATTAAACATTCTCTTCCTCATCGTTTGATTACTGTTTCTGAAATTCATCTTTCTTTTTTTCAAGTTTTTGAAGGCAATGACGCTACTGAATTATTTGAATTATCTGGTTACTTAAATTCATTGATATTTCATTCTTCAATGTTAGGTTTACCAATTATTTTGCGTTGAAGGATTTCTTTGGAGTTCTAAAAATTTTGTTTTGATTATAGTAAAGTCAGGAAGGGCTCATACCCTTACAAAATCGTTATGAAGGTCAAACATAAGAGCTCACAAGACATGAGAGTTCTAAAACTTTTGTTTCTGAAACCAAGGAATCATCATTATCCATTCTCTTTGACATTTTGAAGCCAATCTTTTATTTACATTTTGATAAAGTTTGCATGAATTGTTTCTGGATATGATTGTGTGAGTTATTTCTTAACATCTCCAATCAAATTTTATGGTTTATAATTAAGAAGCGAAAAGTAGATTCATTTCTCTTTTCTTATTTTTGACTTCTTAATGATAAATCATAGAATTTCTCTTTGTCTTGTTTTCTTGCTTTTAAATTATAGATTATAAAATTTGATATAAAATTATGAAAAAACAAATTCATTCACTCAAATCCATAAACAATTTATACTGTAGAAATTTCATATCTACATACAATTTAAAGTTCACCTCTAAGATCAAGTGGGCTGCCATATATAAGATTGTCTGTTTTTTTATTTAAATATTAGAAAATTCAATGACTAAACAGTCAATGATAATTTTGGTTAGATTTGTGATGCTGGCAAAGCTGCTAGAATTGTGATCATCCAGTTCACTGGAGTTCCAATGTTCATTCTGGGTGCAGCTTAAATTAGGAGAGATTGTTCTTACTTTCTTTTTGTGATATATGTCTAGTTGTTGTTTAAAAAAATATTTATAAGCTAATGTTATTCTTGTAAAGGTGGTTGTTGGTTCTAGATGTAAACAAGTGACTAATTTTAGTGCAGGCTTTTAAAGAGGTGCGATCTGCTATTTTACTGTCAAGCATGCATGTTATTTTGAGACTGTCTATAAAACAGTTACTCATTGCTATGTCTAATTACTCAACAAAAATATTATCAGTTTGCAATTTTGAAATCTTCAATAACTAATATTCAGAAATTGAGTATATGGTTGAGTATATGTTAATTTTAAAAGTCGAGGTTGTATGTAGTCTTTTATTCTACTATAAGTAATTTATTTTGGTGAATAGCATGAAGCTGTAAGTATTTTTATTCTCTGAGTGTCAATATTGCAACCAAGTTTTACTATTGGTTTGAAAGAACAGTGGATTTTCAGTTCTTTAATTTTATAAATTATTAATATATAAAAATGATAATAGTTTTTTATCTTTCGTAGAAGTCAGTCTTCATCTTGTGGACATCGTTGAGGTTTTAGTTAATTTGTTCATGGTAATGAGGATGTTCATTCTCAAGCCCCATGCCTTCTATGAGAAGAGATCATGCTCAATGAGGATGGTTACAGCCAAGATATTGATCCTCTCTCCTTTGGCTTTTGGTCATGGAACTTTTGACTTGTCAAACACTAGCAAGGTCTTTTAGCTGGCTCTTGTTATTTCTCCTATTTGGAATTCTGGAGATAAAAAAGATGGTAATGATAATGAAGATAATGATAGGTGGGATCTTCTTGTGGACACTCAAACCCAACTGATGTATAGACTAAACTAGATGGCAGGGATTCTCCTTCTCCCCCTAATTCATGCTCAATGAGGATGGTCACAGCCAAGATATTGGTCTATCTCTCCTTTGGCTTTTGGTCATGGGACTTTTGACTAGTCAAACGCTAGCAAGGTCCTTCAATTCGTTGGCTCTCGTTATTTCTCTTGTTTGGAATTCTAGAGATGAAAAAGATGGTAATGATAATGAAGATAATGATCGGTGGGACCTTCTTGTGGGTGCTCAAACTTGACTGATGTATAGAGTAAACTAGATGGCAGGGATTCTCCTTCTCCCCCTATATCATGCTCAATGAGGATGGTCACAACCAAGATATTGGTTTGTCTCTCCTTTGGCTTTTGGTCATGGGACTTTTGATTCTAAGTCAAACACTAGCAATGTCCTTCAATTGGTTGGCTCTTGTTAATTTTCTTATTTGGAATTCTAGAGATAAAAAGGATGGTAATGATAATGAAGATAATGATAGGTGGGACCCACCTTCTTGTGGACACTCAAACCTGGCTAATGTATAGAGTAAACTAGAAGGCAAGGATTCTCCTTCTCTCCCTAATACTCTTTATCTCACCACATAGTAAATTTTTGTAATTGTATTTTGTTCTAGGCTCTGCCCCATTTGGGCTTTTGTTGTCTGATTTTTTCCACCCACCTTTTTAATGAGAATATATATAGCACTATTTTATAACATTTGATAATATAGACACTATTCATCAAAAAAATTAATTATTATTATTATTTTATTTTATTTTTATGAATAGGCAGATATCTTTATTATTATTATTTTATTTTTAATAATAAAAATATATTTTTAAATGTTAAATGAATTGATGTTTAAATTATTAGAAAGGTGATAGACAACTTGTAGAATAAGAGAGGTAAATGAGATAAAGAATGTTAATTAAAATTAGAAATCTATTTGAGCAGGGTTTCAAGTTGGATGATTATTTTTATTGTATAAATTATTTATTAAAAATAATAATGTAATATTTTTTTTAAATGAGAGACATAAAAGTAGTAAATAAATGATTTGATGTTTAAAATAATCCTACTCATTTCCTTGGAAGATGATTAGTATCTTGTATCTAATAAGAGAAGTAAAATGAGGTAAAATGATATCAATACAGATTGAGAATCTATTTGAGTAGGATTTCAAGTAGGATGATCATGATCCACCCTCTATATTAGTTTGTTAGCTTTTGCTATTTCAATTATTTATATAATATATATATAATCTTTGAGTATCTCATTTTTTATGACAAAATAAACAACATGGATCACTTTTGCAACTTGTTGGTATCAAAAGAGCGAATCATAAATGTATGAGTAACCTACCTCTTTTAGCTAAGTGTCAAGGATTGAGGGGGTATCTATTCCTCCAAAATTATTTGGGGTGCAATCTTGACCTTGTCCCCTTAAAGTAATATAAACCTTTACAAGAAAAAAAGTTGACTAGGTTTTCCTACATAAATGGCTCTACATTAAATATTCTCTACAAGTTTTAAAATAAGTGATATTGAGAAAGAATATCAATGTCACTATCCACACTTTTCTAAGTATTAATAGAAGAGGTGCACGTTTGTTGTTATATTATCCCTGCTCTTACTACATTAACATTGTTTTCAATGTGTTGTGTTGTGGCCTTTTTTTACATTGCAAACATTAGATATACATGTAAGTTGAAGCTCTTAGCAATAGAAAGTCTCAACTTCAAATATTGTTCAAATAGGTTTGTAATATTTTACAATAAAAATTATCAACTGGACTACCAATAAAATTTGTATTATCCTACAAAATAATAATTAACTATTTAATAAATAAAATATATTTTAAGTTAATAATAAGAATAAAAAAAATTAGAGAGAATTTGTCACTTTCAAAAAAAATGGATTTGTTAAAACTCTAATTCATCTTATAGATATTGGAATGATATTATTTTATATTATTTGCATATTAAAATAGAATACTAGTAAATTATAGTGTCAATTTATAAAAAATAATTTTAAAATAATTTTTTAATATTTTTTAAAAATACAAACATAATTTAATATACTAAAAAAATGCATTCATTAATTTACATCATTTCAAAATTCAAAATATGTATGCCACTTTTTAGTGATTCAAATTTAAAAGTTGGATCAGTGTTGGTTGTTTCCTTTATAAAAGTGTGACACGGTTTTGTACTTTTACCCTACCAGATGAGTAATGTACTCACATAACATGCACAATGATTCCACTTTTTATATTTTGACTAAATATCGCACTATTATATTAACTATTTTAGATCCCCTTGTTCTCTATCATATCATTCTTATGACTCTCCACATCCCAATTCACATATAAATTGAGAGTTGTTCATCTATGGAAAATGATCACAAATACTGTATTAAATTCATATCAATTAACCTATCAAATTTAAAGATATTCATTATGGTCAATGTTATCTTTCATGGTACTTTATCTCATCAATCAATTTCACTTATAGTTCAACATTAATATTAAGGAAGTGGGTTTTTAGATGATAGTATCGCCTAGACTATTGTTCGTAGGAGGAAAGGTCCCTCTTCTACCTCTTCCATTTCTCATTATCGGGACTTATTGGCTAATTTTGTTGTATATGGTCAAGACCCTTTTTCCCACTTCTTTTTGGTTTTATGCTCTGGTCAAAAGCATTGGTATTTGTTTGGTCTCTCTTAATCTCACTTCAGGTGAGATTTTTCTTGCCTTGATGGTTGCTCTATAATGAGTTTGGGCCCTTTCCCATTTTACAATTCTAATCAAAAAATTAAGGCACATAAGCAACTTTTAAATTCATTCATTAATCATCTTCCCCTTGGAAGGGATCTTTTTCCTCTAGGTTTTCTTCTCTTCTTCTAGGTTGTATCTTTTCATTCTAATTTAGGGTTCTTTGATTTTTTACATGGGTACCTAGAATATGGCTTGTCTTACCAAAATACATTTCTTTATTCCCTCAATTGCACTTGAAGGGGCTAGTAGTGTAATTTTATATTGTACTTCATATTAATTTTAGTTAATTAATTAGTATTAGTTTCATGGTTAAATTATTAAACAAGAGCATATATAAACTCACTTAATTGATGGAATTATTTTCCACCTCTTCCTCATTCATCTCCTTTATTGGTAGTATTAGTTTTATGGGAGTCAATCTATATGCAACCTTCTTTGGTAGACTGGCCCCTAGAACCAAATCTATATGGTGACTAATACTCCTCATTGGCGGCAATTCATTAGGCAAATCAACTACCACAATATCCATATGTTCTTTCAATATGTCATGTATCTCATTCGGTAAGTAATCCAGCTTAGTAGAGGTAAATGCAATCTTAGGCTTGAGTACCCATTCATATCCCACTTCTTCTTTCTTCATATCACTTAAAAATTCTTTGTCACTCACCAACATAACCCTACTGCTACCGCTTCTCTTATTGTCCACTTCTTCTCCTTTCAAAGGTAACAATGTATGTTTTTTTCCATCTTTCTGAAAAGTGTAAGCATTTTTTCTTCCATCATGTATGGATCTCCTATCAAATTGTTAAGGCCTACCAAAAAGCACATGCCAAACATCCATGGACATAATGTCACACATAACAGTGTCCTTATAACTACCTATTTGAAACTCTATAGAGGCCTGCTCATCTACCAATAACTAATGCCCTTTTTGCAGCCAAAAAAATTGATATGGATTAGGATGTTTGATTCTAGTAAGACCTAGCGTGTCCATCATTTCAATTGACACAAGATTATCAGTACTACCACTGAATAATAAATTTACAACATTTAACTTTAGCCTTGCAATTGGTCTTAAATAAGGCTCTTCTTTCCACAGGTTCTTGACTCTTCTTTGGTGGCTTCAATAGTACTCTCTTGAATAGCAAAGACTCTCCTATCTTAGGTTCTTCTAAATGATGAGAATGTGATCCCACACTCTCTTGGTCAGCTTGCACAATCTGATTTCTTCTCTCATGCCTTGTGTGGCCTTCTTGTGTAAATTCATAACACTCCCAAATTTTGTGACCATACTTGTTACACTTAAAACACTTGCTTGGAAAGTGTCTTCCTCTTTCATGGTAATCTCCTCTTCCAAATAGTCTTCCTCCTCTATTTTGAAAACCTTCCCTCTCTAGATTGGCTTATCCACTAGAAGTGCTTACTTCTTCACCTTGATGGTGTTGTCCTCTATTAGAGTGTTGCCCTCTTCCTCTTGCTCCTCTTCCTCTACCTCTTCTTTGCTGATTTTGTTTTCTCGTTAACTTCTTCTATGCTTTAACGTCAAATTGGTGGGCTTCCTCAAGAGTCTTGGGGACAAAAGACTCAATTCATCTTGCAAATTGTATCTTAATCCATTAAGGTACCTAGCTACCTTCTCCATATCTTCTTCACTATGCCTTGATTGAATCGCAAGCTTGTAGAACTCCGAGCAGTATATTCTTCCACACTCATCTCTTTCTTTAAGATTTTGTAACCTTTTGAACAGGTTAGTTTGGAAGTCTCCAAGAAGAAATTTAGCTTTCAATTTAAAGCAACCATTCTACCCCAAGAGGTTATCTTTTCCTTTTTTTTCTTTCTTCTTTCCGACTAAACATAATCTCACCACATAGTAATGTGGCTTTTGAGTCTTGTACATACAAACTTGACTTGTTTTTCCTCTACCAATTCTTCATACTTGTTGTGACCTATTTCACACATCACCCCATTGCAAATGGGGACCCCCTTCTTTTTGCTTTTTCGGTTTTTGCCTTGGCAGCGCAACTGCTTATCACCATTTATTTACAATGAGGAGTTAGAGTTTTGTAGAAATCATCTGAGCCAAGTAGAGAATTCGAGCCCATATCAGTGCCTAGATGTCATGGAAGTACTTAGAAGGACCGGTAGACGAGGAACGCCATTGCTTTGAGTCAATTCTGACACTTCCTATTTTTTAGGGATTCTACTTTTTTGCTTTTTGCTTTTTTGATTTTTGGCATTTTTAGGCCATTCTGGAGTTCCTATTTTTTAGGGATGCTTTTTGCTTTTCCTATTTTTAGAAAGTTTCTATTTTTGGAAAGTTTCTATTTTGGGATCCCACAGAGCATGAAGTCAACACGCCTCCAGAAATCATGAAAATAAAGGTAAAATAGCATAATTTTGGTGAAGATGGCTAAGTTTGATGAAGGACGCCCATGAGGAAAGAATGGCAAACAAGACATGAAGTCCGCCCTACCCTTGGCATGCCAAAGGTAGGCACTAGCAAGCCAAGGCTAAAGTCCGCCATGGCACAAGGAGAGCCAAGTCCGCCAATGGCAAGGAAGAGGCCAAGTCCGCCCATGGCCTAAGAAGCATGAAGTCCGCCCTGGCAAGAAAAGGTCAAAGTCCGCCCAAGGAAGGAGGAAGTGGATGGCGAGCCAAGGCTGAAGTCCGCCCATGGCACAAGAAGGCTGAACTCCGCCCTTGGCAAGGTGAGGTCAAAGTCCACCCAAAAATGTCAATGGCAAGAAGGCTAGCAAGTCCGCCCAGCAACATGCAAGGAAAAAAAATGGCATGAACATGATGAAGTCCGCCCAACACAAAGAAAAAACTGTCCGGCCAAGCAGGAAGTCCGCCCAAGTATGTCCAGCCAAGCAGGAAGTCCGCCAAGAAAAACTCAAAAAGTTGGCTAAGTGTTGATACCTTGGGGAGAGAAAACTTCGAAAATTGGCTAAGTGTTGATTTGGACAAGGCAAGGCTAAAGTGCGCCAATGTCAAGGAGAGGCTGAAGTCCGCCCAACTTTGGGAGAGGAAATTTTTCTAAGGCATGGATAAAAAATATGCCTAGAGAGAGAGGGGATCAAGCTAGCATGAAATTCACTCCTCGGCATGACGGAATAAAATTCTTTGGCACGGAAGGAAGAGTGTATGGCAAGGCAAACACGAAGTCCGCCCAACTCAACATGAAATAAATTTCTAAGGCATGGACATAAATGCAAAATGGCAGAGAAACCTCCAAGTTTGTCCAACCCAGAAGGAGAGAGAAAATTTGAAAATTTTGACTAAGTCGGATGTTTGGTTAAGAATAAAGTACGCCACAGGAAAGGAAGTGTCTAGGCATTGGCAAAGTTCACCCAAAGCAATGGCAGGCACAAGGCAAAGTCCGCCTTCCAACAGGGAAGCATGTCCAAGATTGGTGAATTCCGCCATGAAGATGTCCAGCCACAAGATCAAGTACTCTTAGAGGAAAATGCATCTTGTCTAGCCAGCTTCAAAGTCCGCCTTGTCCAAGAGAAGATGAAGTCCACCTGAGAGCAAGATGGGAATAGCATAAGGAAGACAAACTCCGCCTTAACAAATGAGCAAAGTGGCACAACAACTATGAAGTCCGCCAAGGAAAACTCATAAAATTGGCTAAGTGTGGAAATTTCCTACAATAAAAGTATCAAAATTTGACTAAGTGTTGGAAAGAAAACGGGAAAATGAAGATGAATAAAGAGGAAATAAATAAAATTATTGTCCAAGGATGGAGTTTTCCCTACTTAGCGCAAGCCAAACTCAGAATTGAAGACAAACCCACAGGCAAAGTTCATTTGAGCATAAAGATGGCCAAAATCTTGGCTAAGTGTTGAATGGTCAACATGAAGGCGTTACATAATGAAATTGAATAGCCAAAATTTGGCTAAGTATGGGAAATACTTCACAGAGAAAGTTCCAATTTCTTCCATTATGGTGAAGGCACAAGAGAGTTCTTCTCCAAATTCAGGGCACTTGAAGGAATTTCAAAGTAGTCAAGAAAGAAAAGTTTAATAACTTCATGTCTAGACATTTTCTCTAAGAGGAAACTTCCAGACCTCGAAGATTCAGATGCAAGTGAGAAAAGAAATCAAAATCCCAAAGGAAATCCAAGATCAAAGATAGGAAGAAACAAGCACAAAGGACAAAGTCGTCAGCAAAGAAAGATATTCTAAGGCAAGTACATGGAAAAAGAACAAAGAGACCAAGGAGGACATCTAGCACGCTGAGGTGGCGCCTCATCATCTTCCAACCGATCAAATTGTCCCAAATCAACAGGTCTAGGTTCAATGAACCTGACTTATCCATGGAATTGATTTATATTTAGCAAGAAGGACAAGTGTCCCAAAATGTAATTTTCTTATTGGTCGAGAGGTAGTTAATTGTGGCAAGCCCTAATTAGAGTTTTATTTTGTAATCTCGATCGTTGATTTGAAATCAATCTTGGCCATTGAATTGTAATCGGGGAGCCTATAAATTGAGCTCGCCCCCTCATTTGTAATTTGTGAAGTGAGTAATATGAAATTGTTGCGTTAGACCATTTCCGTTAATAAAAGCTCTTATGCATGATTTGCTTTGAATCACTTTTATTTTCAAGTGGTGTGCAAGGTTACATATCTCCTTCAACACTTAGATTAGAACTAGAGTAGAATTTTATTGGAATGTTTGTTAAATGAATGATAGATCTGATAGTGGTGATTGGTGAAATCTAGCTCATACTTTCTTTGGATAGATGATTTGTATCCAATGCGTAAAGTTAGCCTGAGCTCTTAAATTGTGGATGCTTAACTTCAGTCTTATTCTGGACATGAAAATCATAATCACACCCCTAGAAGATTGCACCCACTTTGCGTAGTTGTCCCAAGGAGGCGAAACAAAGTGTGGTTCCTTGTTTCACCCAATCATCGCCGTCTCTTGAATTCTTAGGATTAGATTAGCACTCCTAAACCCTTATCTATTTTTACATTTTTTTTGGAAATTCTAAAATTGAGAAAACCCAAAAAGAAAGAGCCTTCAATGTCAAAACCGTCTAAGTCCTTAACTTGCAAATAAATTCTAACGTAAGTCCCCTTGTGATTACCAGCAAATCACAACACCCACTGATCTTATCCACAAGTCAAGACCTGACAAAAGAAACCTTGGAATCGCCATATGATCTTCTCGCAATCTTAGCATACGTGGTGATTTTTCAAGAGAGGATAGAGTGTCTTTGGACATTTTATTCTGTGTTTGGTGGGTATTAAAACGCACACCAACAATACTCAAAATACTTATCAAGCTTATTGATCCAATCAATAAGTTCCTCTCCATTAAAGCTTCCTGAGTAGGTGGGAACCTCTATCTTGGGCTCGACTCCAATCCCCATAACTTCTCTCAGTAATTTTACTTCAACCCCATCAAACTCTTCTTCCTCGTGAACCACATCTTGTCTAGCTTTTGCTCCTCTTCTTCATTGTCACTTACATCCCAGCAGGTAATCCTCTCCTTTGTGCCTGCTCCATGGCATCCATTCTTGCCATAAGGTTTTGCTACAATTCAAGAATCCCTTCATCTATGCCCTTTTGACACCTCCTCTTGGCACTCTTCTCCGTACCATCTTGCCCAATTTTACCCCCAATCTCTTACTGATCTGATACCAAAAATCGATGGCTGCGATTAAACTTCAATTCCAAAAAAAAATTTGTTTGTCAAACAGCAATAAAATAATGGATGCACAACTACATTGATAGCAAGATAAAAATTTCAATCCAAAAGCATGTTCTTTGATTTAATTCAGCCTACAAAACAATCTTACACAGCAATAAAGGGATATTTGCACAGCAAAAAATTGCTAAAACCAATACCACGTCCCTGTTGGAAACGAGACAAAGACAACACACAGAAAACAATATTTAATTTGAAAAGAAATGTAGAGCTTTCAAATCTCACATCGACTTCTTTTCACCAATTACACTACTGCCTGCGCAGCAAACTGCCAACGCTTTTGGCTTGATTAGAGGCAGCGATGCAAAGGAAACAGTGCAATGCAGTCTATGATGCTCATCTGGAGATTGCTATCCTTTTTTCCTTTTTCAGCGATACCTATCATGAATTCCCCCCTCTTCTGTTCCACACCTCTGTAACTGCCTATATTCCACGCCACACCCAACTTCTGTCTGTCCATCCTTTCTTTTTCTCTAACTACCAATTCATTAACTTTTTCTTGTCCTTCCTTTTTCCTTCGTGGATATGTATGTTTTTGGTTTTTTTGCATGTGTAAAAATTGCCTCCAACTCAGCATGGGTTCCTTCCCAAAAAAATACCACGCCCCTGTTATTTTAAACAGAAGCCAAAAAAAATTTAAACCAAAACACTAAGGGAACAAAATTAATAAACCAAAAATTTAGAGTCGATGCTCCTGCATCACACATGAAGACATATAAATGGATGATAATTAAGACATATATATCATTTACCAAAGCATCTCAAGATCATATATGTTAAACCAAAACTCATAGTATAACTCATAGCTGATTAAATAATCATTCTAAACATCGCAAGATACATAAAGCATCTTACGATAAGAATAGGATTAGGTAATCCTTCATCCAAAATACTCGGTTAGATCAATTAACCACACAAGGCATAATAATGATTATAACATGATCTCACATCATATAGATATAAACATCTCAAAACATTATAAAGAAACGCATTAATCATATAATCATCTTGAATAATCACATAATAAGAGCTAATAATCATAAAATTATATAAAGGAGAGTATAATTATAATATCATTTAAATAACTCGCATAATAATCTAAGTATAATGAGTACAAGTGTATTTAAACAAATGTACCTTACATCAATTAGAGAGATACAGAAGTAATTCATACGAGGATTCAGTTGGACTTCATAGAGAGTTACAAACATCTAAGTGAGGGATTGCTCATTCTAAGTTGAATAGACTTGCAAGAGAGTTGTATTAGAGGTCCGAGGGATTAAATCATTGATATTCAATTTGGTTTATATCTAAATGTCCTAGAACTATAATTTTGAATTCACGTCCAAGGGGTTGAGCTTAATTGGTTAAAGCATTGAATTCTTAGTGTGGAGACCCAAGTTCAAATCCCAAAAAGACATCTAAGATGGAATGCTAAGTTGTGGCTCTTGTTCTTCCATTGATTATTTATAGTGTGGTTGCTCAAAAGAAGCTAGTATTAGTTTCATGTGTGCTCACAACGAACTCGTGTTGATCTCATATTGATGCTCGAATGAACAAAAAATACTTGTAAACTATTGATATTGACATGCATCTAAATTGAAATCGCCCTTTAACTAAATTACCACATTTAAAAAAATCTTATCTATCAAAATCACTCAAAAATCAAATCTAACCAAATCACACTTCAAAAAACTATAAACCTTAATTAATAATATAATTACATTTTATATGTTATAAAAAATCAATACAACTCACCTTATCATGTCACTACTAAAGTCTTTAAATAGTGTTATCTTAAATGGTGGACATAATTAAATTAGCCACCGTCCTTTAATAAAGTCCACTTAGTTGTGGAACATAGGTAATATGGATAAAAGATTTTTTATGGAATGCCATATTAAATGACAGTGTTATGTAATAGGCACGTGGACCAAGGGTTTGGGTCTGTTATTTTCATTAGTTCACCATCATTTTTAAGTAAACATTTAAGTTGTCGAGCATAGATAATAACTGTATGGTCCCATGGGGGGTTTGGGCTTCTATTTTCATGGATCAAGCGGTTTCATGAAGAAAAAAAAATTGCGCTACGGAATTAATTAGAATCTTTTCCAGAAAAATAGGAGCCCCTACCTTTTAGAAATGAATCTTTCAGTGGTGAAATTGAGGTGGGGCTAGAAATTGCCCCTACAACTTAGGTTTTTTTTAGAAAGTTTTTCTACCACTTGTCTATCACTTAAAATTTTTAATTCGTAAAAAAAATTAAAACAGAGAGAATTTTTATTTATTTATTAATTTTTACCAAAAATACTCCAATTCGATCCTTAAATTTTGGAGCTCAAACTTTTAAGCTGAATTGCAAAATTGAATTCATGGGACCACTAGCCTTAAAATATTCCTAAAAAATCTAAGCAACACCCACTGAAATTGTTTACGAAGCCCCCCTCCATGAGACCATACCCTAAGTGGAATAATTGCAGTGTCAGATTTTAGCTCATTTCTTTGGTGGCTTTGTTATGTATTTATTATTTGGGCCGAGGGTTTTAGTTGAATTGGGATCCAGCGCACCATGCGGTTAGGTTTCAACCAGCACAAGGGGCATGTTAATCCCCCTTATCGCATAAAAAGTACAATTGAAATGATTATAAAGGTAACCTACGTATAAGAATGACACTTAAAAGAGAGTAAGTGCGAACCCAATAAGTCTTATTATTCTTTTTATCCATTTCATAATTTTAATATGTTTTTAATATGAGATATGAATTTATCAATTAAGTTATTTTTTTATTTATATAATAGTAAAATTTATATATTCATATTATTTTTCATTTAATTTTGTGTTTTTAAATGAAATGTCTTGATATATAATCTTATGTAAAGTTGAACTCATTTTCCTAATCTTTTGTTTATTCTGCATTCATCCACATTCCACAAATATAGCCGTTATACACCTAGATCCAATCCTTTGTTTGTCTAGGATCATTTCTGCAATATGTTGTTGACTTGGCCCATGCCTTTTGAGAGTCAAAACTTAAATTTTAATCAACTAGCACTTTTTATTTTCCTAGTCTGAGTCAACCATGTACAATTTTGCAAAATTTGATGTTATATGCTAGTATTTAAAGACATTCAATAGCATTTATTTTAGATCATTCATAATCTATAAGTTCTCTCTCGTTCTAGAGCATTATAAGAGAAATTAATAATGAAACATTTGGATTTGTTGAAATAGGAATAAGAAATTTGCATACATCATTTTAAGGCCCTTGCCCATTATCTTCAAACTTTTTTAGACAATTGTGAATCTTGACCTAGGAAAGCATGTATCTTCACATCATAACAACACTACTACAGTATTGTTTAATACCACTAACCCTCAAATATCAAAAGAGAGAAGAGCTAACAAATACCAATCAAACAAACTACAAAGCAAAATTATCCCATTGTGCAAGGTTGAATTTAAACATGAGTACAAATCCATGCACATGAACTTGACTCAAACCTACAAACTTGATCTCAAATAGGTCACAAATCCAATGCAAATTCTTAGACATTTGTTGTTAGAGAGATCCCAATTCTTGAGCAAATGCCAACTAGATTGTAGAATCTTAATCAAAAGTTTACATTCTTCAATCATAAAACTAAATACATTCTTCCATCACATTTACTTTACTAAAATAAAATAAACAATTATCTAATTTATCAATCTCAATCATCATTAATTAATCTAAATCAATTTGAGCTTTATTTTACCACATTTAATTAATTAACCTAAATTATCTTTCTTTTTACAAATTGGTATTAGAACATGATAGGTGTTTGGTCTAGAGTATAAATGATATTATGTCGTACATTTTTTTATTTTTTTAAATTGTTAAATCTAACTATTGGCTATTAAACCCATAAGGGGGTTTAAGAAAGAACATTACCAAAGTTGTGAGTGGAATATCAAAAAGAATGGTTGAGTAATAACAGGCTTGTATATACGAGCTTTGCATGATAAGGTTTTGGTGCATTCACAACCAAATTCTCATAAAAGCTCATAGATCAAAACATTACATTTGGGAAGAACTAATACTGCTAGCACATTGTGATCGATCTATTGTAAATTATTTTTCTATTATTAATATAATACATTTTCCCAATAAAAAGAAATAGTGTCCACCCTTACATAAGGTGTCAATATGTTGTGAACAACATGCTACTACTTTACACCAAAATCACAATTTGTCACTAACATTGTGACAAATTTCGAGCACCAATATATTTCTTACATTCCGAATTGTAAATTGTAAACATCACCCATTGGGTTTGCTCCCACTCTCGTCTGCTTTTACTAGTTAATGGTAATCATTGTACTAGAGTTGAAGAGCAGATGCGCTTCCTCCATTTCACTGTCATTCGCAAGATTGTAAAATGCTCACGTAACACACACAGAATTAAGTGTCGGACTTGTTTCTCAGTGTACAACACACCGAATAAAGCATGTTTAAGTTAGTTAATAATATACAGGTTAATTGTTAATCTCTCAACTTACAAATGTTTAAGGGTACTTGAATGTCAAGTGTATACTTTCACACTGTCATTATTATGTGAAAAAAAATGTCATTAATGTAAATAGTTTTTCATGTAGTCATCTTAAAATGATGTTAAACCCCATGAACATTAAGATTTTAGTACAGAAGTTAACATAACCAGCATCAAAAATGTTGATTATATAACACTGGCTTTTTCTAACCAGGTCTTAAAACAATCAAAGCTATCATCCAAAGCCAAAATACATATTCAAAGAGCACGTTTCTGGCACAATAATGATTTAGAATTTGAAGCACGTCATATTATTGAGAATTGTTATCATTCCTCTTACACTCAAACATACACACTCCATGGCCGAGTTCTATGCAGATTGACAATTACCTCCAAAAGATCATTAAAAGGCAGAAAAGCATATTTTTAATTAAACGAACTGTTGTATAGTGAAGAATTATTCATAATACAAATCTCATATTTAAAATATCGTTTAGTTCTTCCTATAATCATGGCACTTCAGTCCGGCTCACATCTCTGAAGTTGAAAGCATGTAAACAGAAATGAATTATTTAATGTCTACAAGACATTTTTAGGATATGCATTCCTCAAATCACAAACCTGAACATATCTACAAGGCTCACAGGTGAACATATACAAGTAGTTGTGCAACTGATAACACAAAATAATCAAAGAAAAATCAGGCTGGTAGAGCAAAGCTTTCTTGTATCCAATGTGGGACATCTACTACCGCACAAGGGTCTGATTTCTCAAAATCTGCAACCTGCAATCAGAACCATATGAAATTAAAAGCTCGTAATAAATTTGCAATAGAAAAATAGCATGTAATAGCAAATTGATAGAAGGAAGATGTTCTCAAATGAAAAGAACCTTTTCGCCGCAATTTGGACAATAATGTTCCTTGTGCCAAAGACAATCCATTGCTGGGCACAGAAAGCATATCCCAAGCATAAAAGGCATCATGCATGCTACACAA
Source organism: Sequoiadendron giganteum (assembly GCA_007115665.2). Taxonomy (NCBI): domain Eukaryota; kingdom Viridiplantae; phylum Streptophyta; class Pinopsida; order Cupressales; family Cupressaceae; genus Sequoiadendron; species Sequoiadendron giganteum. Next base: position 267,637,381 of record CM021102.1, read on the forward strand.
GCTGCAACACTAGGCTTTGACCTGTAAGGAAAACCACCCAATTTTTTAGTTATCTTAATAGCAAACTCTTTCCCACTCTTCTAACAAATATAGTGACCCACACGTCCTATAAATTCAGTGTCCAAGAAGCCATTTCTAATTCTACATTGTAATTCATGCATGCATTGACAGGACCATCGATGTGCTTGAGGAGGGCATCAATAGTGGACCGACTTACGGTAATATACTGGCTAAACAGTACACATCGTTGTCGTCACCATTTCCTGATGAAATGATATTATAGAGCATAATACTAACCAAGTATAGACTGTGACCATAAGAAAATTCTCATCTAAAGAATGAAATTTATAGAAAAGTAATTGTTCAGGATGCAAGTGGCATATTTATAATATCTGCAATTTAGTTAAAGTTTGATATCATCATAGTTTCCCTGAAATAACTAGAATACCCTTCGTTTGTACACCCTAAACATGTGTAGATCATAATATTTTGCATTTAAAGAGAGTTATAAACTCTAGAAGAACCTCTAAGAAAGCCTTTTACTTGTTCAACGCACTAAAGATAATTAACAATCCATTTACATGCATAAAAAACAAATGTACACAAAAATATCTAACCATGTTTTCCTAGTTTCCACTATTTGGCTGAAAGTTAAAACTACCATTCTGCTAATTCACTTTTAAATGTATAGAAAATTAAAACCAGAGTTATCAACTCCAGATGAGCGTCAAGAAAAACCTTTTACTTGATCAAGGCAAGATTGCATGATATGTAAGTGGAGATTGGGAATTCCATACATAGCATTTTACCATCTTCATTAACAAATTTGATCGAAGTATAAATCCATTTACATGCATAACTGTTTAATAATATTGAACCAAAAAGACTAAACATGTTTTGTCAACTTTCCGCTACTTGGCTGAAAGTTGGAACAACCATCCTATCAATCCACTTATAAATGTATACAAAATAATAATTATTGTACCTTTTTTAATAAATCAAGTATTTGGAGTGAGCACATATGCCTCAAAACCTCTTTAGTACGCTTCATCACTCTTCATAAGATTGTGTCATATGTCTTGCTTACATGACCTTTAAAGAAATTAATCAAAATGCTAAAACAATGGTATCATAAGAACATTTTAAAAATGATCGGCAGATTGCTAAGGTTTTCAAATCCAATCCATCATGCGAATAATGCAACAACAAAAAATTAGTTAAACTGTTCTTAAGAGAGTCTGTCGTTGCTTCAGACCCAAACCATTAAGGCTGTGAGCTAGATGACATCAAAAGGATTCTTGCCAAAGTTGTGATACCACCAGACATAAAATTGTTCAGCTAATTCCTTGTGAAAATCTGATTTAATAACACACACATTGACATGCTAATCATAAACTCATCAAATTACATCCTTAATAAGAGTTCCGAATTTGTATACTGAAGTCCCCAAGGCAAGGATACAAAATACACAATTACGACTCTTCTAATCAAAGATAAGTCCCATGATCAGTATATACCTAATAGCATACAGTACGGAGATCTACTTTGTCTGACCGATCATTAAGATCACGCCATAAGAGAATCCAACTCTGATCAAGAGATTGGTATTCTTTGTATCATCCACATCCCAGTGAAATCCAGATCCCAATGAAGGATTTGCCCGCTACCATGTATATGGACCAAATTTTCTACCCTTCCAAGCTTAACATATGCCCATTTGCTTAATCAATGAAGAAGCATGTGCTCCAATTCACCTGGCAAGAAAAAGAGCTCCCAATCGAGAATACTAAACAGCCAACTGCTAAATCTTTGGGGCTTGTATGTCATCCACCAATCAAATAAGTATTTTGAGTTAAAAGAGCTCTCTCTTCTCTTTCTAATAGGTTTCTGAACTGATTCGTCAAAAAAGAAAATATTTGCGTAATCTAATGGAACTGGTATCTTATATAGCCTGCATTCTTAACAGAATTGAGGTGAATCTTTCTTCCATCTGCACAGTCTTCTACCATTTCAAAGTCAAAGAGTGAACTATCATATGCTAAGGATATTTCATTTTACATCATTTTTGTGGATACTATACATATCATATTCTCTCCTCTGATCTCTAAGCCCTTAAATTACCATTTTTCTAATATTCAGATATCACTTGTGGGTACAAATGTAAATTTACTGTTGCTAAAACTGATGGATACAGTGCATGTATTCTATTTTATCATTATTCAGAATAAATAATAATTTGCAAAAGAAAAAAGAGAGGAGCAATTTGTACCTTATTATTAATGGAAAATGGAAAAAAATGGTTCAACACATACTTTGACATTGGCTTCTTTTGGGGGCCTAGAATCTTGTAATAGGGCTATCGTAACGAGGCTATCAGAGATTGAAACACATATTCACCTTTATTGTGAGACAACTTTGAAATCCTAGATGGTATGATAGAGGTTTGCTAAAATGGTAATTTAAGGGCTTAGAGATCAGAGGAGAGAATAAGTTATGTATCTCTATTATACTATCTAGGATTTCAAAGTTGTTTCATAATAAAGGTGAATATGTGTTTCAATCTCTGATAGCCTCGTTACGATAGCCCTATTACAAGATTCTAGACCCCCAAAAGAAGCCAATGTCAAAGTACGTGTTGAACCATTTTTTTCCATTTTCCATTAATAATAAGGTACAAATTGCTCCTCTCTTCTTTCTTTTGCAAATTATTATTTATTCTGAATCATGATAAAATAGAATACATACATGCATGTATCCATCAGTTTTAGCAACAGTAAATTTACATTTGTACCCACAAGTGATATCTGAATATTAGAAATATACATCTTCACAAACCTTGCATCTATAACCTGTTCAAAAATCCACAAAATCTTTCCTATATCTTTTATTCATTATATGTGTCAAACGTGGGATTCAAATAAGCTTCAATAAAAATTTCCCTCTAGAAATTGTCCAGACTAACAAATGGATTTGGCATCTTTAAGCACTTGCACTTTGTCCAATATATTAACCCCTCAACAGCATCAATTTATTTTACTTTGAAGAGTAATCTATGGCATTCAAGAAATGCAGAGTAGCTACTGAAGTTACAGTTATGCTTGGTAAGGGATGACCATGTATATATAAACATGAGATTTGCATATTATTGACCCCAAGCCTAGGGATGTTCGTGGTATGATTCTTTAGATTTCTTTAGATTTTAGCTCTTGATGAGCCAACTTTGGGATTAACTCAATTTATTTGGATCATTGCATTTACAATGGTGGGCCAACTAACCACTTATGCACCTTAAATTACTGAAGAGTATTGAGGACAACAAAGAATGGATATTTTTCGGATTTTCCTTGTATGGTCTCTCCTTGCACTGATTTACTCTGCACAATTTCTTCATATACAAGGAATAAACGATTCTCTTCTTGCAATCTACCTCTCATGGTAGTAAGCATATTGTTTGGTGTGTTTATGATATGCCTCCTGTTGGATGTCTAGTCAGGCTATCACATCATTTTCCACCACAAAAAAGCAAATAAATTTCAGCGAAGTCTGCTTATGGGTACTCAGACCTACAAAGCAGGCCTCAGTTTGTTGCAAATTTACTAGTCCCTATGATGTCCTTAGTCATTAAATCATAATAAGATGTGCTTGCAATAATAAAATGAAATTCATTAGCATTATCAACAATTGCATTTTCTCCATTGTCAAAAGTAGAGAATCCACACATTGAGACAGGAATATGGGGCTTTTTGTAGGCCTACTAAAGGGAAACACTAGCACTTGAGAGAGTCTTATCTTAATAACTGAGTTGCCCTGATCACCTTTTCTGTTTAATCTTCAGAAGGAGAAGGAATTTCAAGATACAAGACCGTTATTCATGCATCTCACTTCAAACTCCTTTACTAGCTTGGGCTAAGTTTCCTTTCTCAAATACTGAATAACTTGTTGTTTCTGGCATTCCTTGAAGCCCCAAGATGCAAAAATTAAACCTAAATAAATGGCTACCAGTTTTAGTTTTAGGCCTCTGTTTAGGCTAATTCATTTGTTTCATTATATTATTTTGTTTACAATGCTCACACTGATTTTGAAGGATTGGCAGCTGTGTTTAATTACATGATGTGATCTAATCCATCTCCAAAACTGATGAATTAAAAAACCAAGCTTAATCAATGGCTCTTAATTTTTAAATGAATCACATGATCAAAAATACCAAAATAATTCCAATGTTCACAAAGACCTAAAAAAAATATTATTCCCCCTCTTTTTCACTTCTGCCAAATGAGAAATGCCAAAATGCATTTCCTTGTTATCACAATTGCTTTTCTGCCAATATCCTTTCCTTATAGCTGCTGCTCTCCTTTGCCTCCTTGCCGCTGCTATCTTTTGTCTCTTGTTGGTTATCCTCTATTCTTTGCATCATATGGGGTTTGCCTTTTTCGAGTTTTTCAAGGGTGGCTTGAGACTGAATACCTTCAGCTCATTTTAGGGTCAGGTAAGAAAATGTTTTCATTTATGAGTGCGCTTATTTTTAGCTTGATCAGAAATTCTTGACTTGCTTGTCTGTGTAATGTTTTTGATACTAAAACCCAACCCTTCACCAACCAGAGATGGTTTTCAGGCTTCATAGTTCTATAATATCTATTATGCAGGTAAGTAAAAAAAATGAAGGCTCATTCCTCAGTAAAACGTTATTTCTTAAAAGAAGCATTTCTTACTCCTGAGAGGAAGTTGTTCAGACCACATAACCAAGGAAATATCAGGTTGCAGCTTCAAAACATTTCTAAAATTAGAAGCACAGTTTCTAAATCATTAAATCAAACTTTTGAAAAATGCTCTCAACTACCTTTTAAGTCATATGTTACCTGTTATCAATCAATTAAATAATTGGAAATCATGTTCATACACCTACACACTTGAAACTTGAAGCTCAAGTTTGACTTGGGGAATGTGCTTGGCTTCTGGATACTCGACTTCCACCTTATATTCCAAACATATGACACTTTAATGGATTTTAGTCATGAAAGCCAAACCCACTTCATAGATCCATTTACTATAACTGATTTTAAAACACATTTGCATTCTATTTCAGAAGATCCCCCTGCTAAATGGGTTACAATTCTAAATCATTATATCAAACTTTTGAAAAATGTTCTCAATTACCTTTTAAGTCATATGTTACCTGTTGTCAATCAATTAAATAATTGGACATCGTGTTCATACACCTACACATTTGAACCTTGAAGCTCAAGTTTGACTCGGGGAATGTGCTTGGCTTCTGGATACTCAACTTCCAGCTTATATTCCAAAAATATGACACTTTAATGGATTTTAGTTGTGAAAGCCGAACCCACTTTGTACATCCATTTACAATAACTGATTTTAAAACACATTTGCGTTCTATTTCAGAAGATCCCCCTGCTAAATGGGTTACAGGAAATAAAACTCATGGATCCTTCATTTAATGGGGCCCTCCAGACCAAAGGACTTTGAAGAAAATTTAATGGGGCATCCATAGGTAATCTAGGCAGGGCAGGGATCATTCAGGACTAAGTTGAAAATATGATTAATGGCTACTCCATAGACACCCCGTAACACACAAAGTGGCAGAAGCAAACAGAACAAAGGTTGTGTTAAGCTAAATGTAAAAGGAAATTTTTTGTTGGAGATGAGAGCTAACCCCAAATTGGAATTTGAATGGGATCACCTTGGAAGCTTATATGTTCACTAGGAGATTCAACACAATCTCTTACCTACATTGTTTCCAGTGAGCCAATAAGGTGGCAGAATTCCTTACTGCCACAGGCAATTGTGGGTCATGATTTGGACGGTGCAGGAGATTCCCTAGCTCTAATTATATCGATGAAACATTATTTTAAAATAAGGTGATGTGGGTTGAAGGTTTATTGGAGAAATTAAAGTGTGAGAATAATTCCAAATCAATTTTTTTGGTTAAGATGGCAAGGTGACAGCAACAGATTGATATGATTTGCTGGCTCCTTCAGCCAAGAACCATCATTCAGTAAGTTGATTTTATGGGATGGGGGTAGGCAGTGAAGTCACTCACTTCATACTCATTCACTGCACCAGCCCACTTTCTTTATTCTTTCTCACCCTCTCCCTCATTCTCTCTGTTCATCTCCTGACATTTTGTTCACACTCAATCTTGACCTGTCTTTTGCAATGGACCAATGCTATGAAAATTTGTGTGGGAAGGAGACCAGCAGTTTGAGGTAGCTCATCTCAGGCTCAGGCCCACAAAACCCATCAATAATGCTCAAAGAAAGAATGCTATTGGAAATTATTAGACAATACCTTCATGGATGTCTTTGATTCTTCCTCGCCCTCTGCAAAAGACTACATAAACAAAATTATAAGATAGTGGCTCAACCTAGAAATTTGGTGGTTTAAACTGCTGGACGGATAAGGAAGAATTTTAGAGAGTATCTAGCTATGGTTTTTATCCACAAATTGTCAAGAATTTCAATTAATTAGCTTCTCTGTTAAGAATAAACAAAAGGGTTCAAACAGAGCCCTGATTTCTTTTATCATTTCTGTCTTTGCCAGGCTACAGAATCTGGAAGATGCAATTGAATTTCAAAGGATCTTGTAGTTCTGCTGATAAGCAAATTTGGTGGGCAGCAGAGTGGTCCAGCACCACTGCTTCCTGCCACAAAATTTTATTCCCCATGGTCTAGCAGTGAGTTGAATGGTCAAGCAGTGGAATTGGTGACAGTCATTGAAACTACAAAGGTGGATTTTTCAGAAGAGATGCTGATAAAATGTAAAACATAAACCTTGGAAGGACTAGACAATATGCTAGTGATTTCAGCTTGATCAATGAGAGGATTGGGCTCACAGATGGTGCCTACCATTTGAAGGAAATACAGTGATAAGCAAAGTGGGAGGCCAACAAGGGTCCCTGGCAAGGCCCTGTTCAAAAAATCAGAAGAGACAGTATGTGTCTTTGGTGTGGAAGATAATGCTCTACTGTGGGACCATTTTTTAACTGGGGTCCAGGACATGTTATGCAAATTGCAACACATAGCGCCACCCAAAGGACCAAAACAGGTCCTCTAGATGTGTGTTACTCATGCAAGCTTGACTAGTGAAAAACAGCCCACCTGATTGACTCCAAGAGTGGATGATGTTGGGCTGATGCAAGCAACCTGTAATGGAAAAAGTAAAAACCAATCGAGCTGGGAAGATAATATCTGGTTAATTGAACACAGACCTGTTACTGGTGCAAAATTCTGAATTTGCGTTTTATTTACTATCCTAGAGTTAAGTGTCTTAGATAGGGTAGATTTCAATTTTGTCAGTTCAATGAACTGGTTGTAAGTTGGGATGTTTGCATATTTTCAAGGCTGCCTCAAGCTTTAAGTCATTATTCTCAGAATTGGTTAATTTTTTTAATCTTTACTTCCACTAATTTGACCTGTGTTATGACATTTCCTGTAGCTAGGGGACCTTGATAAAAATTATTTGTCTAATAAATAATTGCCTAAATCACAAGGTCAAAATTCAGTTTTTAGTTCAGCTAACATAATGTTTTAAGAAAAATTTAATGTCCAACAAAGGATAAATGTTTTGTATATCGATTTGTCAACATAAAGAAAAATAAAATGTTCAGTCAGCATATTAAAACAATATTTGTATAAATTAATATTATATGTTTCGTGATTCAAATGTGAGTCCTTTGCCTGTCACTTATAAAACTGACAAAAAAGGATAGCTCATGAAGAGACTATTCCGATTGTCTGTTAAAAAGCTATACTAAATCAAAACCTAAACTGAATAATATTAAAGAGCACAAAAATTTATTCACACAGAACATTAGGCTATATCAGATGAACTCAAGTATATGAACTTTATCATAAGAGAAACAGATAATTAAAAATAACGCTCAATCAAGAATATCTAGACTATAAAACTAGCTTATCTGAGCTCAAAGTTCCTTCTACTGCACGTTTTATACATAGCGTCATAAAAAAAAAAGATGTCCAGCATTACAAAGGACGATGCCTAATATGGTACCGTACTATATTTTCAGAGAGATTATATGAAATCTTATTAGTATTTAGGGAAACAAAAGTTCATTCCATAATTATTTAGATTCTCTTTGAGCTAACAATCATATTTTAGTATTTTACAGAACCAATACTTCACATGAAAGGTGACAGGGAAATGTAATAAATTGCTTCTGGTAGAAACTGTGTGAGTATTTTGAATTGACAATTCAGATCAAACTAAATGATCCATCATCAGAAAGAGGAAGCAAATGATTAGATTGCAAGCTTAGCCAAGAGTTAAATAGATGTGAAGGTTGGTGAGAGCAAGGAAGCAATGGAAAACTAGAAAGGAAAGGTATATAATAATCTAAACAGGATGCAAAAGGAGGTAAGAGATTGAAAGATAACCAGGGCAGCAAGGTTCAAAAATCTTAGAAAAGCTATTAAATAGTTAGTAGCTTTCAATAAGGATGTAAGATAGTGGAGTTGAAAAAAAAAAAAAGAAGGAAACTAATGATAGAAACAAAACAATTTTTAGCAAAGAATTATAATAATACATAATCAAGATAGACTTAGGATTAAAATTGAGAGAGACTAATATTGAGAATAATGGAGTTAGGATAAAAAGAAATTTTGACAAGCTTTTACCACAAGCAATCTAATGTTAACTACAAGGGACTGTGAAAATGTAATGTCTATGAATGACCTACATTTGACATCTAACCACTGAAAATCAAACACCTCGTTTAAATATAACATTTCAAACCTCCAATTTTAACCTTAACATGGATAGTGGTCCATAAAATATTAAAAATCTATGTTCTGCAAAGACAATTTCCAACTCCTCGGTGCCTTGTTTCCATCCAATCCGCATTTTAATTTCCTATTCAAACAACAATTTTTAAATGCAACCCCTTTCTGTGCTCTTGCGTTATACCATGCTGACCCAAAAGGGGCCTCAATGGAACATACATAGACATGCTTGCACCTATGCATGTGCTATATATGAACATAAACATGCGTGCACCTATAAACATTCTATATCTGAATACAAGCATGCACAGAGATATACATATTCATACAATTTTTTAATGAGTATCCATCCATTGCCTGCATATCGAATCCCTTACTGCAGTAATTAAATCATTTTTTTTAAAGAAGCAGGATAATTACTCACAATTGTATGTAGAAGCATGTATAGCCGAGGAAAGATCAAGATCGTCAAACCCAGTTTTACTTATGTTACTCCAGTGAAATGGGAAACATTATGGGCTACTATTGGCTAATTTGCTAATTTACCTTTTCTAATAAATTAGATTCATCAAATTCATATTACGTAATTAAATTGACAGTCCTCCCCTAAAATTTAATATATAGTTGTAATATCTGGTATGCTATTTTTAAGTTGTTCGAATATTGGATTTGCATTTCTTATTTTCTGTCATGGAAAGATACATAAACTTCTTTATATTTATAAGAAATTTTCTCTCTTAAATTTTCATGCAATGAACATCAATCATAAGCAATACCAACCCCTCCAAAACCCCAATCAACTCTAATTCTAAGTTTATAATTAATTTTTTCTGGTCATTGTTGCCACAGTTTTTCATCTGAATTGTGCCCTCAAGTATGTTAATCAATAAATTGTCATAAATTCCAATGGTCACCCAATATTGTATAATTTGTCTAATAAAGAAATTATTCTTCCAAATAGCAAAGAGAATTATAAAGAAAGATTTTGAGTGGTGAGTGCAAAATTCATGTGCAGAGAGAAGAAAAAATAACTAAGAAACTAAATATCTCAAATGGACCTAGTTCAAATCTGAGAGATCAAATAAATTCCTATATGGAAAGTTCAGAAGAATGAAGCAATTATCACATAGAATAAATGTTTAGAAGCATGCACTGTCCGATAGAAAGTTTGGGGTTAAAATTCTTATATGCAAAAATATCAGAGACTATTCTAAGAGGTGTAAATCATTATTGAGTATTGAATAATTGGTGAAACTTTCTGTTTCAAAAAATACGTCTTGCATAGGTTAGTACTGAGGAAATACATAGAATTTATCACACGGCCTTGCTATGGTAGAAATTTGAAACAAAATATAAGGTGAAGTATAAAGTTTCTTTGTTCCCCAATGGCATCTCACAATGCCATGAGGTATGAGTCACGCTGTGACATAAAGCATCACCTTACCTTAACTATTTTTTTGTGTGTGATTTCTGTTGATTCTAATAAGTTGCATTTTGCATAAAATCTACCAATACCATTTGAAAAACATTAATGAATTTTATTTTTGATTTTTTTGTGAAAAGTTAACTAATTGCAGTGAAAGAGGAAAATCTGAAAACGTCTGGGAAATATGGTTCAAATACCTGGAGGCAGGAAAGTGATATTTATAGGCCTCTGTGATTGAATTGTGCATTTATTGGGGGTTCTATGAGTCTTCTTCGTTCTCGTTTCCCAGATTTAGACTCAAAAGAACGATGGGTTACAATAGACCAACGTAGGTGAATGGGACTCGACAATAGCAACATACTATAATTTCAAAAGGGACCGTACTCCAAGACAAAAAATAAATAAAACTAGGCTTAAAAAAGAACGGGTAAAGACATAAAACATGTCCACCCAATAGTTAAGAGAGATGAATCCCCAAAATGATGGCCCAGAAGCTAATGAAAATCAACCGTAAAATTCTAAACCGGGGTCCGAAATGTCATGCATCAGAAGCTGAGGCTGAAGATCACTGGTAATCATCAGACGCCTGATAATGTCCGTGGCAGAGTGCCCAGGACTTAGGGATCAATCCGGAATATTGACATATTCCAATTAAATTACAATTAGTAACTTTGACTTAGAATATTGAAGAACAAGAATTCAACAACATTCACCACACTAAAATAGTCTATATGACACCATTAAATTAGAATACCCTTATGATACGGTTTTCATTGTTTGAGAATGAGTGGGTACAAGAGCCATTGCATCTTCAATTGGAAAGATGGATCTTCTATTGCTACAAAGAGGAGCCTCAGGTTCAAATCCCAGGAAACATATAAAGTCTCAAAATTGGATAAAATATTACATCTAAGACCCAATTCATTGCTACAAAGAGGAGCCTCAGGTTCAAATTCCAGGAATCATAATAAATTGTCAAAATTGCATAAGATATCACATCAAATCCAATTCATTGGTTCAAATCCCAGGAATCATCATAAATTGTCAAAATTGCAAAAATATCACATCAAAGCCAATTCTTTGCTACAAAGAGGAGTTTTGGGTTCAAAATCCAGGAAACATAATAAATTATAAAACAGTAAAATTGAATAAAATATCAAATATAAGACTCAATTCATTGCTACCTGATAGAGTCATCGGGTTCAAATCCTGGGAAACATTATAGAATGTCAAAATTGGCTAAAATATCACATCTAACACCCAATTCGCTGTGTGTGCACACCCAATGGATGAATCAGAATACAATTCTCAAGTCAAGTTTCAGATTAATTTCACAGCTCGATTCTGGCAACTAGACCACATGTTTCTCCAAAAACGAAAATTTACCCAATCAAAAGAAACAGCTTTGCGATACACGTTACTCCGAAAAGGGAATTTTAGTATTGTACCCAATCAAAAGAAACAGTCGTTTTTGAAGAATCAGAAAATTCTTGGCAGATCAAGAGACCTAAACAGGGGCCATTGCGGGCTCATTTTGAATGATGAATCTTCTACTGCCAATTTAATTTTAATTTTTTAAGATCAATTTACTTATCATAAAACAACAGCAATTCAAGAGAAAAAGAGGAGTGTAGTGATGTAATTACCTGATTGTGGTTAGGCCAGATTTGGAGCAATGGGGGCACTCAAAAGGAGCAGGGGTGTCCCTGAAAACAGTCTCCCGCAATGGAATCCCTTCGGAAAAGCCAAAAATTGCATTGGGCGGTGTTATACCTGCCTGATATGGATTCGTATAGTAAAACTGCTGAGGAGGAGGCGTCATCACCGTCTGCATTGGCTTTGCTGGATATGCATACGGAATTCCCACTGCCGGTTCCTCCATTGTTTTGGCTTGCTTATTTTCCTCACCCATTTCTTAGATCGTACCAAAAACGAAAATTATTATGTTTACAGTTTAGCTTCAACAGATCTGATAAAGCTGTCGCTTGAGGACCAAGGCTAAGAACCCACAGCTTTGTTGAAAACGCGCCTATTTAAAAATAAAAAATAAAAAATAAAAAGATTATGAAACTAGAGATCCCATAAATTTGTCATTATCACGGTAGCTTCGGGTACAGCTTTCATTGAAAATGTTTTTTGGTAAATTGAATGTTACAAACTCGAAACGAAAGTCTGGAAATTTCGTAAACGAACTGCCTTACACGCAAGCAGCGCAGTTAGGATTTTATTGACGGAGGAGGCCTGAAGATGCTTCCAGAAAGTTCGGAACGCGGACAGACGGGTCAAACATCCCATTAACACTAAATCTCCGCCCTTGGGTATGTACGCAAGTTTGACTTTCTTTGTTGTTCTACCTCTTTCGATTTAAGGCTTTGATTGAATTTTAATATTTTTCAATTGACCAATCGAATGTTGATTTTTTTATACCAACTAATGTTATGTTTAAGGTTACGTTAATAGTGAATTAGTGTGTTTTTATATTATATTTATAAATAGTATACATTAATTAACCAAAAATGGTTAGAATAATATTTATTCAACAACAACAACAACAAAAAATTATGTAAATAAAATAATATAAGAGGGGTTAAATTATTAAGCAACAAGCATTATTTTAGTGGGTGGAGGAGGTGTATCTTTATTAGGGAGATTCCCCCGACAATATGGGATGTCCTTGTCATCATAAAGAGGTTTCCAATCCATTATGGTAACCTCATCATCTTTTTCTTTGTCTTTTTTTCTCAGAATTGTTTTAAGCAAGAGAAATGGCAAGACTCAATCAAGGGAATTTGTCATTATCAAGCCACCCAAAAAACACCCATGTCACAAGGTTGAGAAGTAATAGACTAGTCATGTAATAGACTAATGGGAATTTCAATTTTTTAAGTGATGCGAGCTGAGTTTTGGGGTTTCAAAGTAACCCATGGTGATTTTAATTATCGACTTTTGGAAACCCTCTTGTTATGTTTCAACAGTGACTTACTACCGAGGGTAACCGATCACTTAAGTGAGGTTTTATCCCTCTCGGGTCGTGACTTTACCGGCCCCTTTCACCTGACTTGTCCGTCTTTCTGTCAAGACGACTTATGTTCTATACCACCGAGAGTTTCAATACGAGTCCCACATGAATGTTTCATCTGAAGTCTGGCGAACAGCTCAATCGCAGGTTTTGATCTGGGCCGCTTCTCGTCGACCTCACAGGTTTTCATGTTGGCGTCACCAAAGTGGTGTTAGGTTTGCGACATGTCGCCATCTGGCATGAACGGATGTGTGGGTTTTGTTCCCGAGGTGTTGGCGGTGACATGTGGTCGTCTCTTCACTGGCAATGGTCATTAATAACGGGGCTAATTATGACTTCTCGCACACCTCGCACAATCGGAGTAAATATTCTTAATAGTGTTGCGAGGTATGCGAGGGTGTGACATGTGGCCTTTCTTATTTTGCCAATGGGGCTATGCGGGTCCCACTGTGTGGTTCGGACCTTCTATTTTCGTGGGTTTTGATTGGATGTTTTTTCCCAGGCGCTGAGGTGGATTGTCAATACTCATTGACTTGGTCTCAGCCCTCCGATTTGCTAGGTGCGTTCTGAATCAATGGTTCAATTTAAAAGGAGGGGTGTGCGATTCGTCTGAGTGGCATATGTTGCCTTGTTGTTGCTAGTGTCATTGATGGCACGGATTTTCCTTCTCCAGAGGATCTCCTCCTGATTTTCTTCAGCGTGCGAACAGTGCCATCCTGCTGAAAACATTCATGGCTATCTTGGCCACTAATTGTTCGAGTGTTTGAATTGATTTCAAGCAATTGCATCCTACATGTTGGGCCACTCTATAAATGTTGACTAACTTGCATGCAATTAGCATTGCATTTTCTTGTGTTTGTGTGCAATAAGATTTCTTCTCCAGTGTATTGCAAAGCTTTGTTTTCTCTATGGACAAATCGACTGAACGTAGGAGTGCGAGGCTGGGAGCCTAAAGGTTGTCGGTCGTGATGGAGCCTACTACTCCCATAGTGCCCCAAGGTACTAAAAATATTGGAAAGAAGCTAGTACGCTGCTCGTCCCCTATGGTCATATCGAATTCTGATGGTAATGAATCTGACACCAATTCATACTACCGGTGTTACTTGGCCACCTTAACTAAGCTCATGGGAGTAAATGAGGAGGTCCTGGCAGTTGAACCTGTATTTGCTTTGGCACCAGGTCCGGTTGTTAGAGGTTGTGCTGACAAGGCTGGTAAGGGAAAGGTGGTTTTGTCGCTGTCTCAGGCGCGAACTCGAAGCGGTCGCCTGTACCAGGGCCGTGTGTTTTATTGATGGTTATCGGTGGTGGGTTTGTTGGACGTGTCTTTTCCTGCTATTTCATCATGTGGACGTGGACGTGCGTGTGCTTTGCATGAAATTTTGTTCTCCGACTGGTTACTGTGTAACCATTTTTTTTAATTCCTTTGATCATACACGATGTTATCGAATGATAAGGAATGTGAATTTGAATTTCACTTTAGGTTGAAATTCAATTTTGTACTAACAATGTAGCCTATTGCTTGTTGCTCTCCTATTATATAAAGGAGATTTCATGGCTCCTGTTAGGGTCTGAATTTTGGGTCTGAAACCTTGGAGTCTGTATAGTTAGCTTTAATGTTGAAATGTTGTGAACATTTGTTCAGGAAATCATCCCGGGTAGGGATTTGCATACAGTTAGTATGCTATGCTTTTTAATTACTGATATCGAAAGAAATCTACAAAAATTAAGATGGTTTGCTCTCCTATGTGTGTGCCATGGATTATGAATGGATTTATCAAGGGTTTCTCTCTTCAGTTTCAATGATTAATTGAAAGTGTAATTTGTTTTCTTGCTTTAACTTAATGAGTTAATCAAATGCTTGAAAGGCTAAATTACATGTTCATGGTTGTATATCCTTAGGATTAGCTAAGAAGCACTATTTTAATATATTGAAATATCTCATGGTAGTAAGGTTATATGAAGATAAGTTCACAGTATCATAATTATACTTTATATGACTTCGTTGCCCAATGGATGAGGCACTGAATAATATTTGCAGCCTTTTTCTTTGGTGCAAGACTGTAAGCTCTAATCATGGTAATCCAAGTACTAAACATAACCACATATTAAAACCTTGTCTTCCTACAGGAAGTATTTCCTTCTTTTAGTGGGTCAATTTTGTTGCTCTTGGGTGCCTGTAATCATTCTCTGGTCTGCCAATACCAAGAATGGTGGCAATCCCCTTGGGTGTGTAGGGATTGTAATCTGTATACGGAAGGTGTTCTTACCAGTTATAAGGCATTTTTATGAACACATTTAGGTTTACCCACCTTGGTCCTACAGAGCCAAAAGTGTAGAAGAGGTCAGCCTTTAACTAACTCTTGTTAGTTAGCCACTAGTTGTTTGCAGTCATCCATAATAGGGGTTGGCTACCTCTTAGAGAACTGTAATGTCTATGTGGGAAAAAACTCCAACAGAATGGCGACTCAGTTGGGGACAAACTCAGTAGTTTTGGTTGCAGACGGTGCTGGTATAAAGTCATATTAAATAATATGTTGTTCTGAATTTACACAATGAATGTTTTCAACCTTAGCAGAAGGAGATAGTTCAAAATAATCTTGATAACTTTGTGGTCTATGGTTTCCTGTGCAATGGATTCAGGAGTTCTAGAGTTATTCATTGAAGGATGATTTTATTGGGGAGAACTTCTCAGAAATTTTTAAAAAAAAAGAGAGAGAGGGAAGATAGAGGAACCATAGGGGTTGGAGGTGCTTATCCAGAATTTGTTGTTCGAAGTGAAGATAAGTGTTAGACTTCCATAGTAATGGATTATGATTGTGAAAGATATTACTGATGGTATGGTGCGACTCTGTAATGGGTATTGAAACCCAAAATCTAGCAGAATGGAGAACAGAATGTTAAAGGGTTCTTTTAAATACTGTCCTTTGTTGATGAGGTGGCGACTCTGTCTGAAGAACCAGTGAATGAATGAAGGAATAATCCCAGATTTGTGCTATTTACAATCTGGAAAAGAGGTTGATACATGCTACAAACAACTACCAGGTATTTCATCAAAACTAAAACAGTTCACTACTTCTAATGATAATGGGTGTTTTTTATTAAGGCTAAAAATGGTTCCAAATTATATGTCGAGCATAAAAAAGGGAACAATGATTGGTTTTACCATACTTCTAGTAGTGCAACATGTAAAAGGATTTATGAAACATGTCTGTATTGCATAAAACCTTGGAAAGCAAGGAATGATATTGTTAGTCATTAATAAACTACTAGTTGAGATAACAAGTGATGTGTCTGATAATTATATGTTGTTGAGTAGTCTCCCATGTGTAAGGTCAGACGTAAATATGCAAAAAGAACACGTTGTATTAAGCCCTTTGGGGAGTTTTTTAACTCAAAGGTATATGCCTTTTCTATTTAATGGTATCAGTAATTACCCTAATTCAATTCCTAAGAAAATTAGGAAGTATTTACCTCAATATATAGGGCAAGTTGCAAAATCGGCTTCTAAGCATTTACAACATTTTGTAGATGTAATGGGTAATTATGAAATCAATCATGAGAATGTTGTCATGAAACTATTTGTGCAATCCTTAAAAGGTGATGCTAGGGATTGGTTTTCCTATCTACCTACCTTTTCTGTTAATTTATGGAATCAGTTGGTGATGGCTTTTATGGAACAATTCGGTGAACGAGTCAATCCCAGCACATTGAGAAAAGGATTTATGGGAATTCACATACAAGAGGAGGAATTAGTCCCGTATTTTAATCTCAGGTTTTCAAGAGCTTTAAGGGAAATCCCTAAAGAAATAAGACCAAATGAGGCTGAAAGTTTGGTTGTGTATCTTGGTGCTTTCAACAAGAGGATGAGTTTTTTATTAAGGGATAAAGATCCTACTAATCTGCACCAAGCATACCAGTTGGCTATGGAAATTGAAAATAATATGAAATATTCAATGATGAAGAGGTATCCGGTTGCAAGTATTGATTTCCCTAGTCTAACTAGTATTAATAGAATGTCAGAGCCGACTATTCAAAAAACTGATGATAAAATTCTTGCTAGAACTATTGTAAGTCCACCAATGCAATTTTATGATAATAAGACCCAAGTTGAAACCCAGTCCAATTTGAGTGATGATGATCAGGTTTCTTGTGTATCAAAACTGTATGATATGAGAAGGCAAGAGAAGGAATCACCATATGAGTTTTTCTTGAGATTTTTGGGAATCTTAATACAAATTCCTATAGATCAAAGACCTAATGATTATGAATGCATTGATTTATTTTGCGAACTATATGAACCAAGATTGAGTTCTTTACCAAAAGAATTGAAACCCGCTAATTTTGCTCAAATGATTCAATGGATAGAGATTGAAGAATTGGCCAGGAATGCATCTACACAAAATAAAGGTAGTGCTCATTCATTACAAAAATTTTGCATAAGTATTGACGAAATTGAGAGGCAAGATGATGTAGGATTGTATGAGACACCTATTGTGTTTCCTAATCCTAATTATGATTCTCATATCACTGAGATTCTATTGCAAGCTAGTGATTATGATGTTAAGGGTAGTGACTACAGTACTGAGAATGCAGCAGAGCTTTTATTTCTACAAAATTTGTGCGGGAATGAAGAGTCCCATATGTGTTTCCAAGTGAAAGAACAATTGTCAAATGATGTATATATGGAATGTACCCCAGATATATTAGCAGTGGAATAGGGAAGCTATATAAATGTTGAATAATCTAAGGATAATGATGTGTGTGGTTAGAAGAGTACAATTGGAGGTAGCCATTATAGTGATGAACACATTGGCACTATGGTCTTTCCTGATTATCTATGTGAAGTGGAGATGGAGGTGTTACTGCCCTCTGGCATTGATGTGATCAGTAAAAGGTTCCCAAATTGTGCTGAAATATTCACTTATAAATTAACATATTCAATAGGTAGTGTTGAGTACAAGGAAGCTAGTGCAAATTGCTCTATCTTTTCTGATCAAGGTGAAATTGATGCTTTTAAACCTGTCTTTGAGAGTTTTCATATAGAAATGAATGAGGCGGTACAAGAAAAGATTTATATGGAGTGGCCAGATATGAATGTGTTTGTGCATTCCCTGAAGAATGATGTAGCCAATACTGCTAACTTCTGTAATGCCCTGGTGTACTCCCAATTGACAGATTTCATAGAGTGGCAACCAAACTGGAATAGAAAATTCCAGGAGGGAAATTCCTAGAGCTATGTATCATCTTTGTTAGGTGATGGAAGTAAGGATACCTTGCATACTGTTCTATATGACAACTTTCAATTCAATATGCAAACTGATGATACCAAAATGGATGGTGTTACGGACCAGGTAAGTTATGAAAGTTTCCATTTCCTAGTACAGCTAAGCCAGCATCCTATGAAATATGACTAGGAGCAGGATAAAGTGAAATATTATCATAGCCATATGTTACTCTTAAAATGGTGTGGCAAAGCATTGATTAAATCAGTACAGGGGCAAAGTGTAGGTAGCCACCATAATATTCTCAAAGATATTGGCCATCCCCTGAGTTTTGAAACATCAGATAGTGAATGTTGCAAGTTGTTTTTGCGTAAGAAAATGGAGAATTTTGTTTTTGATAGAGGTAGACCTTGATTTCTCTTGTTTGGTGGCCTGGGGCTACTAAGTTGTGTACACAGGTCCAATTGACAAAACAAGGTAATATGTATGTAAAGGGCTAGTGTAATTTGGTAATCTGGTCTGCGAAACCAGAGATTCTGGAGTCTTGCTATGCCCACAAGGGGCATACATCCCCAGTCAGAGCCACTGATGGGAATTTCAATTTTTTAAGTGATGCGAGCTAGGTTTTGGGGTTTCAAAGTTACCCATGGTAATTTTAATTATCGACTTTTGGAAACCCTCTTGTTATGTTTCAACAGTGACTTGCTACCGAGGGTAATCGATCACTTAAGTGAGGTTTTATCCCTCGGGTCGTGACTTTACTGGCCCCTTTCACCTGACTCGTCGGTCTTTCTACCAAGACGACTTATGTTCTATACCACCGGGGGTTTCAATGCGAGTCCCACATGAATGTTTCATCCAAAGTCTGGTGAACCGTCTAATTGTAGGTTTTCTTGTTGGCATCACCAAAGTGGTGTGAGGTTTGCGAGATGTCGCCATCTGGCATGAACGGATGTGTGGGTTTTGTTCCCGAGGTGTTGGCGGTGACAGGTGGTCGTCTCTTCATTGGCGATGGTCATTAATAACGGGGTTAATTATGACTTCTTGCACACCTCGCACAATCGGAGTAAATATTCTTAATAGTGTTGCGAGGTCTACGAGGGTGTGACACGTGGCCTTTCTTATTTTGCCAATGGGGCTATGCGGATCCCACTATGTGGTTCAGACCTTCTGTTTTTGTGGGTTTTGATTGGATGTCTTTTCCCAGGCGTTGAGGTGGATTGTCAATACTCATTGACTTGGTCTCAGCCCTTCGATTTGCCAGGTGTGTTCTGAATCAATGGTTCAATTTCAAAGGAGGGGTGTGTGATTCATCTGAGTGGCATATGCTGCCTTGTTGTTGCTAGTGTCATTGATGGCACAAATTTTCCTTCTCCAAAGGATCTCCTCCTGATTTTCTTCAGCGTGCGAACAATGCCATCCTGCTAAAAAACATTCATGGCTATCTTGGCCACTAATTGTTTGAGTGTTTGAATTGCTTTCAAGCAATTGTATCCTGCATGCTGGGCCATTCTATAAATGTTGACTAACTTGCGTGCAATTAGCATTGCATTTTTTTGTGTTTGTGTGCAGGAAGGTTTCTTCTCCAGTGTATTGCAAGGCTTTGTTTTCTCTATGGACAAATCGACTGAATGCAGGAGTGTGAGGTTGGGAGCCCGAAGGTTGTCGATCATGATGGAGCCTACTACTCCCATAGTGCCCCGAGGTACTAAAAATATTGGAAAGAAGCCAGTATGTTGCTCGTCCCCTGTGGTCATATCGGATTCTGATGATAATGAATCTGACACCGATTCAGACTACCAATGTTACTTGGCCACCTTAACTGAGCTCATTGGAGTAAATGAGGAGGTCCTGGCAATTGAACCTGTATTTGCTTTGGCACCAGGTCCGGTTGTGCTGACAAGGCTGGTAAGGGAAAGGTGGTTTCGTCGTTGTCTCAGGCGCGGACTCGAAGCGGTCGCCTGTACCGGGGCCGTGTTTTTTCTTGATATTTACTGGTGGTGGATTTGTTAGACGTGTCTTTTTCTGCTATTTCATCATGTGGGCATCGACGTGTGCGTTCTTTGCATGAAATTTTGTTCTCTGATTGGTTACTGTGTAACCATATTTTTTTTATTCCTTTGATCATACGCGATGTTATCGAATGATAAAGAATGTGAATTTGAATTTCACTTTAGGTTGAAATTCAATTTTGTATTGACAATGTAGCCTATTGCTTGTTACTCTCCTATTATATAAAGGAGATTTCATGGCTCATGTTAGGGTCAGAATTTTGGGTCTGAAACCTTGGAGTTTGTACAGTTAGCTTTAATGTTGAAATGTTGTGAACATTTGTTTAGGAAATCATCCCAAGTATGGATCTGTATATAGTTAGTATGCTATGCTTTTTAATTACTGATACCAAAATAAATCTACAAAAATTAAGATGGTTTGCTCTCCTATGTGTGTGCCATGGATTATGAATGGATTTATCAAGGGTTTCTCTCTTCAATTTCAATGATTAATTGAAAGTGTAATTTGTTTTCTTGCTTTAACTTAATGAGTTAATCAAATGCTTGAAAGGCTAAATTACATGTTCATGGTTGTATATCCTTAGGATTAACTAAGAAGCACTATTTTAATATATTGAAATATCTCATGGTAGTAAGGCTATATAAAGATAAGTTCATAGTATCAGAATTATACTTTGTATGACTTTGTTGCCCAATGGATGAGGCACTGAATAATATTTGCAGCATTTTCTTTGGTGTAAGAGTGTAAGCTTTAAGCATGGTAATCCAAGTACTAAACATAACCATATATTAAAACCTTGTCTTCCTACGGGAAGTATTTCCTTCTTTTAGTGGGTCAATTTGGTTGCTCTTGGGTGCCTGTAATCATTCTCTAGTCTGCCAATACCAAGAATGGTGACAATCCCCTTGGGTGTGTAGGGATTGTAATCTGTATACAGAAGGTGTTATTACCAGTTATAAGGCATTCTTATGAACACATTTAGGTTTACCCACCTTGGTCCTACAAAGCCAAAAGTGTAGGAGAGGTCATTCTTTAATTGACTCTCGTTAGTTGGCCACTAGTTGTTTGCAGTCATCCATAATAGGGGTTGGCTACCTCTTAGAGAACTGCAATGTCTATGTGGGAAAAAAACTCCAACACTAGTCATGTATCTATTAGGACCAACCATGACTTATATGTTGAGGAAAGTCGTTTGAGGATGAGATGGATGTCTAAATATATCACAACAATTGTAGCCATGTATATGCCCTTGCGGAGGGGAAAGACCCCTACTAGAGGGGAGAAGTGGCACATGAGCGATAGTACAATGAACACTAGCGCAATGCTCAATAAATCTATAATTGAGAAACTTTCAAGGCAACTTTAGTTTCTTGCATTTGAACTTCTGGCATCACATTAGAACAACTTGTGGATTTAGAATACAATAAAAAATGAGAATGCACATAAGCCCCTAAAAAAATGAAGTTGTTTATGTTTTTAATGTTGAATAGAATTTCCACTCTAAAAGCATGTCAAGTTTGGCTGAATTTAGTTGGCATTCTTAGTCAATCACCTAGAAGAATCATTTATCAAGAAAAAGACTTAGAGTAAAGGGACTTGAAGAAATCATGAATCCAAGTCCAAATATATTACACCTACGAACATAACCAAAAAGATGTTCAAGATGCTTAAGAGTCTCTAAATGACCACAAAAAGGACGGCAAGAATTTAGAAACACCCAAATGGATCAACTAAGATCTAGTGGGGAGACCATTATAAAGAAGATACCAAGAAAAATGAGCAAGCTTGGGTTCCAAAATAGTCGACTTAACTATGTGAAGTATGTGTTACTAATGAGTGGAACCCCATCTATCATTAAGATTTTGAATCATTGGAAAATGTGGAGAGATCCATAAATAGCCTTTATGCAGCTTGGCATTGCAAAAGAGGGTTTTATGATACCATTTTCAATCCTTTTGCTAAGGTTTGGTACATCTAATCCCAATCTTGTGAAGAATCTCAAGAGCCTAATTTTTGGTTAGAGAGCCTAAATTCAACCTTGAAGTCAACACAGAACATCCAATTCTCTTATTGCAAAGAATCACTAAAAGCTCTTAAAGAATTAATTCTAGATTTAGATGTAGCATTAGGTGATGTATTTGTGATCTTAATTGGAGGAGGAGCAATATGAGAGGTCTTTATATCATCATGATTCTCAAGCTCTACATCATATTCAAGCTCTTCTATTGCATCACCATCAAAGTGTATATTGTCTATATCATCAAGAGGAATGAGGCATTTTGATGCAAGATAATTTGGAACAAAAAAATATGAGGGTCTTCATATATTCCAAGTTTTGGTCCAAAGTGTACATGGAAGTTGAGAGATATGTGGGTATCTAAATATCTCCCAAAAATTAGTAGCACCAAAGGTTGTACCAATCGATCCTCTGATATGATCATTTTTGTTGAGGAAATTAGGTCATCTTAGAACGAAACATCTAAGAATAGCAATGCCTTCGATGATTTTAATTCCTTTTGTAGAAACGAAAAATATACAAGTTGATCCTATACACCTTATCCTGATCTTACTAACATTATTTCCTCCTACGTCATCCCCTTTTACTAATTAAATTTAATTGAATAATCTTTATTTGATTAAATTCATCATATTTCCTCTCTTAATTAAATAAATCAATTTTATCCGATGAAGTCATTCTTCTCTATTAATTAAATAAATCAGTTTGTTTAATTAATCCTATAGTCTCTCCTTTAATTAAATAATTTACTTTATTTAATTAAGTCTCTAATGTCATCTCCTTAAATCAAATAAATTAACCTTTATTTGGTTTAAATTTAACATCACTCTCTTTAATTAAATAATTCAATCTTTATTTAATTAAATCTTTAAATCATTTTACTCTCAACTTTGATTTAAATAAATCCTAAAATTTAAGTCAAAGTTGTCAAATCACCTAATTTCTACTTAATTTGATCAAATCATGATTAAATCTAATCCTAATCACCTCAATCCTCTAGATTTTGCAATTTGCACCAATAAATCAATTTAATTAATTTATTAATTCATCTATTTTCCCTCAAACTTGACATCAAAAGTGAATATTCCACAAATTTGAAAAATCCCTCCAAAAGGGAATGGGTACTTCCAACAAAGAATTTAGTGCCTCTTACATGTCCTTAGCCTTGAATCAAGTGACATTAACTCTATTTTTCTTCCCTCTAAACATGTCATTTCGCTAATTTCAAATTTCATCTAACTTTATTTATGTGCACATTCATCAAAATGTGTGCATCCCTCCTCCAATCACATGTTGACAAGTGGCCTCCTCTCATTGGTTGGTCTATTACCCCACATTCATCCGTTTTTCTTATTCCTCCATTCTTGAAATCTATAAATATAGAGTTTCCCTTATTGAATTGATCAGCCACAATCCAAGTAAGCTTATTATACACAATTTCATCCACAACTTCATCCATTACATTTTGAATTTCATAATTCTGTATCAATCTTATCAAAGTTTTGTCAAATTTGCATCAAAGAATCAAGGATCTTCATCAAAACACACAAAAGAGTTGGGAAAGGGCCATTTCCTACACACAAATGGCACCAATTCCCCATGGGATTGAAGGCTTGCTCATTAGAATAGGATTTCATTATTTTATTGTGTTGTTTTCATTTCTTTCTTATTTTTATGTTGCAATCTAATTTCATGGGGAATGTTGATTATATCTTGCATTTGAATCTAATATTGTGTGTATTTTTTGTTTTTGTGCAGGTATAGAATCTTCATTCACATTTGGGCACTAGAAGGAGGGCAAATCTGAAGGATTTCATCATGTTTTTTGAGAAATTTCATGTTTTTTTGTATTTGTTTTGCTATCTATAGGAAACTCAGTCATTGCCAGTTATAACGCCGCTCCGATCTCCTAACTCCACCGCTAAAGTCTTCCCACCAATGAAATTCAAATTTCAAAGTGCCCCGCGCATTTTCCAAATTACAAATAGTGTTGCTTGCCAAACAGCATCACAATCACGATCTCTATTTTATTGCAGAGCTTCACTCTCAGTCATCAACGGTGCTATATTACGCAGCTAACCTTTCCAAACTATGTCGCACTCGTAGATTGCATCACTCTCAGTCATCAACGGCGCTATATTGCGCAGCTAACCTTTCCAAACTGTGTCGCACTCGTAGATTGCATCGCTACAGTTGGGTAAAAAGTAGAATTTTGGTTATTTTGACATGTGCTTTTTTCCATTCTAATTATTTGGACTTCTAACTAGTTTTTAGTCTCTATTTTTGCATAATTAACCAATTTTTGCAAGTTGGCTTGATTGAAGTGAAGAAAGATATAATACCCCTCCGTTTTGCTCTATTGTGCAAACAGTGTTCTTCTCTTTTATGTTGTACTTTTGTTAGTACTTTGACTTTGGTGGTCGGTCACTATTTGATCACTATCTGTAAAGCGATGTGAATGTTATATTTTGATGTGATGGTATTTTATTCAGATGTTATC
The DNA here is from genome assembly GCA_007115665.2 of Sequoiadendron giganteum. Lineage (NCBI taxonomy): Eukaryota > Viridiplantae > Streptophyta > Pinopsida > Cupressales > Cupressaceae > Sequoiadendron > Sequoiadendron giganteum. The sequence continues at coordinate 267,662,334 of CM021102.1, forward strand.
ATATGGTATGCTTTAGATTAGCATAAGTGGATATTCAAATTAATGATGCTTTATGCTTTATGTTTTTAATTAAATTATTATGTTAGATTTGTCAATTAGTTACACTATATTGGTGAAGGGGACGGTATTGCACCACTCGCTTGCGAGCGCCCTACAATTCCGTGATTTCTTCTTCACGATGTGTTTTAATTATGATATATATATGCATGTGGATATACTCTTTGTTCATAGGTTGATAGGTACATGACATCGACTCCACCTGGTTTCACAAGTTTGAGCATGTCCATTGCCCAATGACATTTGATTGGGAGATAGTAGCTAGGTTTTCCCATGCCAAGTCATCACCCTAGTCATAGTGTGTCATCGAGTCTTAGTCGAGTTAAGTTGCTTTAATATTGTTCATTCTCTTTGATTATTTAATTGCATGTTATAAAGGTAAATATATGCTTTTGTAGTTAAGTTGTTAATTAAACTTATCTGGTTTAATGTTAGAAATATGATTCAATTTATTAATTAATTTAATTTAATTAATAAATAATTTAATCGTGGATTAGATTTATTTTATTAATTAATTAAATTGATTGTGTTGAAATTAGATAAGTTATTCATTTTGAAATTTATGGATTTAATGTTTTAAATTGAAAATAAAAGAAAAAGGTTTAAAATTGCATTTTAGAAAATTTTAGATCCAAAAATTGAAAAAAAGAAGATATTTGCTATTCTGTTTTTGGAATATTTATGAGGGTGATTGATGAGATATTTGGAGAATTTGCTTTATTATTGGGATTTTTCATGAGTTTTTTGGGGAATGAAAAATTGAAAGAAAAACAAAAGAGGAAAGGATTTTGGTTGTTTTTGGTTTTGGATTGGAGAAAGAAGTTGAATCTATTGGAGGAGCTAGAATCAGAGGAGGAATTCAAAGCACCATTGTCAACCTTCGAGCTTTTGAATTCAGGTTTTCTTGTTATTTAATTAGTGTTCATTTTGAAAGTTTCAAGATTTTAGTATGTTGTTTGAAAACATTCAAAACCTTTGTTTGGTTTGCAAATGAAACCCATTTTAAATCTTGCTTCTAAATTTGAAGAAAAACCTTTGTTTGGAAATGAATTGCTTCAAGAAAATATTGTTGTTCTTGGCTAGAAATTGTTATTTCAATTTTGTTTTCTCAATTAGTTTTTCAAATTCATTTTATGAAAATGTAAATATATATACATAAGTATATATATACTGATATATATACATATTTTATATATTTTAATTTAGTGAGATTATGCTGGCAAAATTTTGGGAAAATGGCCAAATGGCGGATAAAAATCAGTACGGTTTTTAAACCCTTTGTTTTTTTTGTTTATAAAAAAAAAATTATTGAAAAAAAACCACAGAGGGGAGGTGTTGGGGGCTCACCCCCACCGCACCCCCATGGGAGGCAAGTGGGGGGAGTCATGCCCAACGCTACCCCCCACTACCCTGCGCTCACTACAATACACAACCACTGCCATTGTTGGTGGGTGGTTGTGCATGGCACAAGCCCACCAACAATGGTGGTCGGTTGTACAAACAGTCGTCGCCCAACCATCCTTAGCGTGTGGCCCGAAAACAACTGCCCCAAATCCTTAGGTTGGTGCGCGGCTCGAGGCACGTTTGAAGTTGCTTTTTAAAATATATATATATATATATATAATATTAAAATATTAATATTTTATTATTATATTTTATAATATTAATACATTAATATATATTATGGTTAATATAATATGTATTAATATTTAATATTATATTATATAATATTATAATATTATATTATATAGTATAATATTATATATATATTTATAAATATTATATAATATAATATTATATAATATAATATTAAATATTATATTATATAGTATAATATTATATATATATTTATATTAAATAATTAAATATAGATATATTTAATATATATATAGTACATAAGTATATATATATATATTATGTGTATATATTAAAATAATGATTTATTTGAGGGCACGATTTAAGTTTAATTGAAGAAATGAAAATATTGTAATTTTGGTCAAATCATTGTTTTTATTTTAAAATAATATATCTGATGGAGCAGTAGATTTGATTTTAAATAATATGCTTTTTAAGATAAGTTAATTGTTTTAAAATGATTACGTTGAAAAGAGGAAACAATATTTACTTTAAAACGATGTATTTTGATTTGTAGAAATAAATGGTTATTTTACTATTATTTAAAAGCATATAGGGAATTAAATATTGAGTTTTAATTTCATCTTTTGTCTGAAAAAGACGTATTTTAAACCAGTTTTATTAATGCAATAAATTACTGAATGTTAATAAGGAAATGAATTTAGTAAATCCAAAGTAGGTTTAATTCTTGTATTCTTGCTCATCTTGATTGTGAACTGCTTTCATTTTCATTTAGGGGAAATTGTGTGGTAGAGGTTAATAAGTCTTCCAAATGGGGTTTTCAGTTATGTGGGTTGTCGTATTATGTTAGCCAACCTTTGGATTGCCTTGGGTAGTGCGTCTAACTATATCCGATTTGTTACCCGGTTATCACGAACAAGGATGTGTTGACTTTACGTCGTGGATGGGGATTTAATTTCCTTAAGTCACACTTGTGTACCCTTGGGTTGTGGAGTTTTTTCAAGTGTTGTCTTAGAGGAGTGGCTTGCAACAAGGGCCAACACACAAAGTGGTTCCAAGATAACCCATTGTAAGTTAGTTAATCCAATGATCATGTAATTAAACTGATTAGAGGATTTTGTAGTATCAAACACTTAATAAGATAATTATGCCTCGCTCATGGATGCAAGGGCTTGTATAGACTTGGGATGATACGAGAAGGCCTGGAATGGCAAGATTGTTATCTTGTCTCTACGAAAGATAATTGATTCTACAATGGTTAGCATGAGGGGTCAGAAGACGTTAGAGGTTACCAGGATAATCCCAGATGGGGGTCGGGGCCTAGGAAGACGTACTGGGATAACTTGGATGTAACATTGTGATGACACTTCTCCTAAGTCAGCAGTATGTATGTATCAGTGATGCAATTGATTATGTAACTCTGGAAGCATTGTAACCATGGTGTTAATGTTGTATTTGGTTTGATTCAGTTCAATTTTGTTAGCCTGTGTCTAGAGGTAGATGGTATTGGTTATGAATCCTCGTTACTATCTCCTAGCATGGGGGGTGGGCCTTCGGGTACCACTTGGTTGGGTGGAACGTGCACCTTACTCCGTTGGGTTTTCTTCTTGTTCATGTGGACGATATTTCCAATTGGAGAGCTCGTGAGATCTAGTTTCATTTCATGCTTTATTCATTTCAGTTGATCTAGTGATTTATTACCCCTCCTTTGTTATCGAGGTGGAAAGTTGTAATTGTAATCATGCTTATTGGATTTACCTCATTCGGGGAATGAGAGATGTAATCTTATTGCTTAATTATTGATGATTGAAATTGCATGTTATCTCTTATGATTTGATGTAATTTATCATGTATGGAATGTATGCGATTTTAATTTCTTAAGTAAATAAATGTTTTGGTTTCAATTCATGTTTTTTGTTGAGGTTCTAAATTAACCTCAGTCTCGTAACCTTAGAGGTTTTTGGCAATGGGTAGTGAACTTGCATGTTAATTGTACTTAATAAAAAAAATTGTTTAAGTGGTTAATTGAAACTTCCTTTAGGGTTACGTGGCGAGGCGTTACATATGGTATCATAGCCTAGGTTTAAACACTAGGTACTCTGGGATTATGATGAACCCATTAAGCTTTCAGTTATGTAGCTTTATAAGTTGTGGACCTTGCCTAATACCTTGATGTGTATGTGCAATATTATGCCTCCCATATGCAGAAGAGGTAGAGGGTGTGGATGTGGTCATATAGGCGATCATTATGGGAGTCAACATGACTCTCCTCCTCATGTTTCACTTATTCCAGACCAAGAAGAACATCAGGCATCAGAGAATGCACCAAGGGTCAGTGATTGACAGCAGAATCCTCTAGGGATTGAGGTTGCACGTAGAGCACTTGAGGAGGCATTGACACTCCTTGGTCAGAGGCCGATCGAGGTTCAGGGTAATCCTGTTGTGAGGGAAGTCTCATCTTAGTCTGAGGCGCACATGAGATATTTCCTCAGGGCACATCCAACCATGTATGATGGAGCAGGCACTAGGCTAGAGGTTGAGACTTGGCTTATAGACCTGGATAGGTGCTTTGCTATGCATCCTTTTGGTAGTAGTACCAAAGCGTGGTGTGCTATTATGCATCAAAGAGGGTTTGCATCCACATGGTGGAGGATAGAGGAACAAAAGCTCCATATTGATATTCACTCAGTATCTTGGGAGATTTTCCTAGAGCAGTTCAAAGCTCGTTTCCTATCTGAGCATTGGCATCAACGTCGAGGTGATGAGTTTCATGCTTTGTGTCAGTTAGCCTTGTCAGTTGAGCAGTATCAACGATGCTTCTATGAGCTCAAATAGTTTGTAGGGATAGGCGACGATGAGAGATGTTGGTGCACCACTTTGTCAGGGGCTTAAATGCTCATCTTAGCGGAGGTGTGAGGGTTCTCGAACCCAAAACCATGGAGATAGTGGTGGAGAAAGCACATCTTGTTGAGAAGAATTTGGCCATGGCACTAGGAGGTCACATGGGTGTACAGATTGGCAGTAGTTTAGCGGTAGGGTATAGTGCTCGAGGAGGTCATCCTCAGGGAGGTGAACCTTCTAGATCTTAGCAAGGGCCATTGCAGAGTGGTCAATAGCAAGTTTCTCAGGGGAAACGTAAAGGTTTCCAGCAGACACAGGGGGATAGGAACTGGAGGCGTGTGAAACACTTCAACTTTGATCAGTCAGTGTAGAGTTCTCAGTCCACCTTCAGGGGTACTGCACAAAAATCTAGCGCACCACCTGAAGGTAGAGGTTATGGTAGAGGTACAGGGTGTTTTGCATGTGGCCAGTAGGGTCACATAGCAAGCATGTGTCCCAATAGGGGCACATCTAGTTTTTCTCAGGGACCAGTAACATTTGAGTCGATAGTTGGTGATGCAGGTAGAGGGCATCGTGTATTCACAGCGGTTGATAACCACCAAGCAGAGCATTAGGGCACTGTTGTTGAGACATATGGTAGGTTGAAGGGTAACCCAATTACCATTTTGTTTGATTTTGGAGCATTAGACTCCTTCATTTCTTCTTCTACCGTGATGTGATGTAGATTGGGTGTAGTAAGGCAAGTCGATAGGTAGTAGGTTGAGTTAGCCTCAGATGCGAAAGTGGCATCGCATTCCCTTGTACCAGAGTGTAGATTGGAGGTTGGACCTCTCCATACTATGATGGACCTTTGAGTTATTCCTTTGGGTTCTTATGACAATGTCATAGGGATGGATTGGTTAGAGGCACATAGTGTGGTCATAGATTATCGAAGTAAGTCGATTCGATGCATTGAGGCATCTGGCAGAGAGGTAGAGATAGTGGGAGTTCAGCGGCCGATTTCTTTGAGGGTCATCTCAGCTATGCAGTTGAGAAGGTGTGTGTGTCAGGGTTGCCAGTTGTTTGCTGTTACAGTGGATGATTTGGATTTAGGAGGTGGAGAAGAGAAATTTTATCTCGATAGTCACCAAATTCTTCAAGAGTATTCTGATGTCTTTCTAGATGAGATTCCAGGGATGCCACCTCAGAGGGACTTAGACTTCAAGATAGACCTTGTACCTGGATTGAAACCTATTTCACGAGCTCCCTATCATATGACCACCTAGGATCTGAGAGAGCTTTGCGTGTAGCTTGAGGAGTTGTTAGAGAAGGGCTTCATTCACCCTAGTGTTTCTCCATGGGGAGCACCAGTTATCTTCATGAAGAAGAAGGATGGTTCACTTCGGTTATGTATTGATCACCGACAGTTGAAGAAAGTGACCATCAGGAATCGATATCCACTTCCTAGGATTGATGATCTATTCGATTAGATTAAAGGTGTCACGATCTTTTCAAAAATTAATCTTAAGTCAGGATATCGTTAGCTTCGTATCTTCAACTCAGACATCCATAAGATGGCGTTTCAAATGTGGTATGGTCACTATGAGTTCACTCTAGTACCATTCAAGTTGACGAATGCACCCTCTATGTTCATGATTCTGATGAACGGTGTATTTTGTATGTACCTACATAGATTTGTCCTTGTGTTCCTTGATGACATTTTGATATATTCCAAGACAGTGGAAGAGCATGAGGAACATTTGCGGCAGGTATTACAGTGCTTATGGGATAATCATATTTTTGCTAACCTATTGAAATGTGAATTCTTCAAGACTGAGTGCCAGTACCTTGGCCATGTTATCTCAGGGGAAGGTATTTTAGTGGACCCTACAAAGATCCAAGCGATCTCAGATTGGCCTACGCCCATGAATGTGGCAGAGATACATAGCTTTTTGGGGCTAGTGGGTTATTACAAGCATTTTATGTAGGGCTTTTCGAGGATAGGGTATCCTATCACCTCCCTTCAGAGGAAAGGGAAGAGGTTTGAGTGGTCAGAGAAGTGTGAGGTAGTGTTTTATAATCTTAAGGAGAAGCTGACTAGTGCATCAATGCTTGTGATGCCTAATCCGATTGGGGACTTTGTAGTTTGTACAGATGTGTCCTTGGAAGGATTGGGGGCAGTGTTGATGCAGGAGGGTCGTGTCATTGCATATGAGTCACAGAAACTCAAGGATCATGAGTTTAACTACCCCACACATGATCTTGAGTTGGCGGCAGTTGTTCATGCATTGACGAGATGGAGGCATTTCCTTCTTGGCCATAGGTTTGAGTTGCACAGTGATCACAGAAGCCTTCAGTATATTTTCATGCAGCCCAACCTTAATGCTAGGCAGAGGCATTGGATGGAGTTTCTCTATGAATATGACTTCAAAGTGAAGTATATTCAGGGAAAAGAGAATGTCGTAGCGGATGCACTCAGTAGATGGAGACACGATATATCTGAGTTGACTCTTGTTGTAGATTTGTGGAGTCGGATTCTTTCTGCCCTTCCAGTGGGTAGTTGGTATCAAGAGGTTAGGACAGAGATAGAGGTAGGAAGACCTCTCGAGGGCAGACATTCAGGGTACTCTCTAGATCTAGATGAGATATTGAGACACATGGGATGCATATACGTTCCTTCATTAGGTGATCTTCACACCTTGGTCATGACTGAGGCACATCGTGCACCTTATTCAGCCCATCCAAGGGTGAAGAAGATGCATGTAGATTTGTGTCAGTTGTATTTCTAGCCAAGGATGAAGCACGATATTATGAATTTTGTGTCGAGATGTCTAGAGTGTTAGCGAGTTAAGGTTGGACACCAACATCTAGCAGAGCTTTTGCAACCGCCTTTAGTACCAGAGTGGAAGTGGGATATAATCTCATTGGATTTCATTGTTGGTTTACCCAACTCTTCGAGATGACATGATGCGATTATGGTGATAGTTGATAGGTTGATGAAGGTGGCACACTTCTCACCTATGCTCTCTTCCTATACTACATCATCCGTAGCTAGAGTGTTCATGGAGGACATAGTGAGGTTACATGGTATTCTACGTTGGATTATTTCTGACAAGGATCCAGTGTTTACCTCAGCTCTTTAGACTTCATTATAGCATGTGATGGGGATATAGTTGAACTTCAGTTCAACTTATCACCTAGAGATAGATGGACAGACCGAGAGGGTCAATCAGATCCTCGAGGATATGTTGCGTATGTATGTGATGGACCAACAAACATGATGAAAATATTATCTCTATTTGGTAGAGTTCTCTTATAATAATGGTTTTCAGAGTTCTATCGGCATGCCTCCATTCCAGGCATTGTATGGGATACCATGTCGCACTCCCTTGATTTGGGATCGACTGGAGGATAGAGTCATTTTGGGTCCTGAGATGTTGTAGGATATGGAGCAATATGTGGATAGGATTAGAGAGCACTTGGTGGCAATGCAGGATAGGCAGAAGAAGTATGTGGATGTGCATAGAGTGGATCATCAGTTTTTTGTAGGTGATAGAATCTTCTTGTGGGTGCATCCGCGAAAGAGTCTCATTCTTTATGGGAAGGGCTCTAAGTTGGTGCCTCGCTTTGTCAAACCCTTTGAGATAGTCGAGAAGATTGGTCTAGTTGCTTACCATCTTGCTTTACCGCCCAGTCTTTCGCGTATTCATAATGTATTTCATGTTTCAGTTCTTCGGTCATACCATCTAGATATTTCTCATGTCCTTGGTTGGAATGAATTACAAGTAGAGGATAGACAACTAGCTTTGGAGCTCGTGGTTGTAATGGAGCACAAAACGCTTGCTCTTCGATGGTGAGATATTGATCAGGTTAGGATCGAGTGGGATCTTAGGGATGATATGTCATCCACTTGGGAAGATGTAGCTAGAATGAGGGAGCTTTATACCTATTTGTTTGCAGGCTTCCAGGAGTAAGCCCAACCCTAGGTGGGAGGATGTAATACCCCTCCATTTTGCTTTGTTGTACGAACAATGTTCTTCTCTTTTATGTTGTACTTTTGTTAGTATTTTGACTTTGGTGCTCAGTCACTATTTGATCGCTATCTGTAAAGCGATGTGAATGTTATATTTTGATGTGATGGTATTTTATTCAGATGTTATCATATGGTATGCTTTAGATTAGCATAAGTGGATATTCAAATTAATGATGTTTTATGCTTTATGCTTTTGATTAAATTATTATGTTAGATTCGTCAGTTAGTTACACTATATTGGCGAAGGGGACGGTATTGCACCACTTACTTGTGAGCGCCCTACAATTCTATGGTTTCTTCGTCATGATGTGTTTTAATTATGTTATATATATGCATGTGGATATACTCTTTGTTCACAGGTTGACAGGTACAAGTCATCGACTCCACCTGGTTTCACAGGTTTGAGCGTGTCCATTGCCCAATGAAATTTGATTGGGAGATAGTAGCTAGGTTTTTCCGTGCCAAGTCATCACCCTAGTCATAGTGTATCGTCAGGTCTTAGTCAGGTTAAGTTGCTTTAATATTGTCCATTCTCTTTGATTATTTAATTACATGTTATAAAGGTAAATATATGCTTTTGTAGTTAAGTTGTTAATAAAACTTATCTGGTTTGATGTTAGAAATATGATTCAATTTATTAATTAATTTAATTTAATTAATAAATAATTTAATCATGGATTAGATTTATTTTATTCATTAATTAAATTGATTGTGTTGAAATTAAATAAGTTATTCATTTTGAAATTTATGGATTTAATGATTTAAATTGAAAATAAAAGAAAAAGGTTTAAAATTGCATTTTAGAAAATTCTAAATCCAAAAATTGAAAAAAAAAAGATATTTGCTATCTGTTTTTGGAAAATTTATAAGGGTGGTTGATGAGATATTTGGAGGATTTGCTTTATTATTGGAATTTTTCATGTGTATTTTGGGGAATGAAAAATTGAAAGAAAAATAGAAGAGGAAAGGAATTTTGTTGTTTTTGGTTTTGGATTGGAGAAATAAGTTGAATCTATTGGAGGAGTTGGAATCAGAGGAGGAATCCAAAGCACCATTGTCAACATTCAATCTTTTGAATTCGGGTTTTCTTCTTATTTAATTAGTGTTCATTTTGAAAGTTTCAAGATTTTAGTATGTTGTTTGAAAACATTCAAAACCTCCATTTGGTTTGCAAATGAAATCCATTTTAAATCTTGTTTCTAAATTTGAAGAAAAACTTCTATTTGGAAATGAATTGCTTCAAGAAAATATTGGTGTTCTTGGTTGGAAATTGTTATTTCAATTTTGTTTTCTCAATTAGTTTTGCAAATTCATTTTGTGAAAATGTATATATATATATATATTTTTTATATATATTAATTTAATGGGGTTATGTTGGCAAAATTTTGGGAAAATGGTCAAATGGCAGATAAAAAACTACAGGGTTTTTAAACTCTTTGTTTTTTTTTTGTTTATAAAAAAATATTGAAAAAGAAAACCAAGGAGGGGAGGCATTGGGGGTTCACCCCCACCCATGGGAGGTGAGTGGGGGGAGTCACGCCCAACACAACCCCCCACTACCCCACGACCGCTGCAATACAAAACCACGTCATTGTTGGTGGGCGATTGTGAATAGCACAACGCCACCAACAATGGTGGTCGGGTGTGCAAACAACCACCGCCCAACCATCCTTAACGTGTGGCTTGAAAGCAACTGCCCCAAACCCTTAGGTTGGTGCGTAGCCTAAGACATGTTTGAAGTTGCTTTTTTTTTATATATAAATAAAATATTAAAATATTAATTTTTATTTTATTTTATTTTTGATAGGTAACAAGTCATTTTATTAATATTAAAATGATTACATTTATAAGATTTAAGTTTACAAAAAGCTCCAATAATTTCATCATGTGACATTAGGAAACTAAACTACTAGCTCCCTCCAAAAAGATTCTAAATTTTTGTCACCCTAATCTCCATCGCCACCAGCCTCTCTTATCCCTGCATCATTCTGCTGGTTTCTTTGACCTCCATCACCATCTTCATATGCTAATCCTGCATCATTCCTACTCGTTTCTTTGTTCTTCAAAATTAAAATAGCATATTTCACCCATTAGGTTGGCCGACTATCTCTTTTCATTATGACATCTTCACACTGCCTTCACCGACGCTATCCAGGTTATTCCATGCTACAAAAAGATCTTCCCCCAAAAAACCGTTGACCTCCTTCTTTTCCTTCCTCCACCTAGCACTCTTGCTTCGCTCCATGACCACTTCCTCTTGGCGTCGACCGTTTCTTCTTTGGGTAGATGTCTGGTACCTCTGTAGCTTTCCCGTGCCACTCCGGTTCAGCCCTTCGCACCTCCACTTTCAGGTTTTCCCAAGCATAAAGGATATTCAAATTATATGCTTCTTTGTTCGTCGATTTGTGCCACCTTATGAATGGGATTAACCCATCCTCTATTTCTTCATCCACCTCCTCGATTCCTTTCGAGACATCAAATCCAACCCTGGGTACTGCCCACTCAAGGAAAGACTCAAACTTGCCTAGAAGGTCTTCATGAAAAAGAGTGAGCATAATCCTTCTCATTTCCTTTGGATCTTCTCCTAACTCCATTGCCCATGCGAAAATCATGGAAGCAATATCAACATTTTGTCTTCCCATGTGTATTGCCTCACGAAAGTGCGATCCCAATGTTTTGAGGACAGCCTTTACCACCCCATCACTTGGCACTAGCAGCAGTTGCTTCAATCTTTTCACCGATTGTTGGCCGAAGAAATCCTTATGCTGCAAAATGGTTGAAAAACCCATCATCGCCTCCATTTTTTGCAGCTATCACTCACTCCACAACCAACACCAATCATCAACAAATGCCTTAGGATTGCTAATGCTTCTTAACTACTGGAAAAGTGATGGCTTTTCCCATTAATGTTGTCATATTCCATCTTACTTGAAGTTCAGTCCAACGTCATCCCCTGCGCCACCATCATCCACAGACCGTCCTTGTTTTAATTAAAAGTGGGCAACGCCCTTACATTTCCCCGCATTCCTGGTCAACTGTGTCATTTCGTACACTTCCTATCCTATCCAGGGATGATTTCTCCTACTCCTAAAGTGTCGCCAACTCATACTGTTAGCACCCCGAAAGATGTACTCAACCTGTCCTGAAGTGACATTATCCCTTCTAGATGTGACCACTTATTTAATGTCAGGCTTGCCCACTTGCGGATTCATAATCTAGCCATTTCTCCTTCCACAAATTGGAGGTTCCTAAGATCCTCAATAACTAACTCCTCCTCCTCTTTAAAAGATATTGCCCACTTGGACAATGAATCCGCTTCTTTGTTGCCCTCTCTCCTTATATGTGTTATGACAAAGTTCTCAAAAGTTTCCAGTTCCCTTGAGATTTCTTTAATAATATTTTGCAGATGCCATGCTCTCACCCCTGAATCCACTATTGCTTGTATGATGATTAGAGAATCCCCTTCCAGTTGTAACTTTTTCACTCCAAAACTTTTAGCCAGCTTAACTGCAAGCAGGGCAACATTGGCCTCAGCCACATTATTAGCTCCTAGTGGAAATTTCATTGCAGCAATTGCAATAGTGTTGCCCAGATGATCCCTCACTATTGCCCCCACCCCTGATGGGCCAGGATTACCACTAGTTGCTCCATCAAAATTTACCTTATACCAGCCCTCTTCCGGTTTGCACCAAACCACCTTTGAGCCTTTTGAACTTTTGGTTTGTTTCCCACTTTGACCAGTAGCTACTCTTAGCCAAATTCCAGGCCAAGCCCTTTGCACTAGTGTATCCCCCAAAGAGAAGGGATTATGCCAATTCTGAGATTGTGATGCAACATTACTCACCACCTCCTCTATGTTATGGTTCATTCTCCTAACCAGCCTCATTGTGGTTTCAAATTTATCCAAAAAAAATCTACGATTCCTCTCTTTCCAGAGTTCCCAGATGACTAAAGAGGGAGTGCAGATCCAAATACTCGACAATAAGGTTTTCTTTGATTTCTTAGGCCAACTCTCAAACATTTCTTTAATAGTCCATGGTAGAGGAATCTTCCAGTTTAGTTTCCTTCACACATGATCCCAGCACATACCTGCCACCTCACATTGGAGGAGTAGATGATCCACCGATTCCTCTTCCTTCCCACACATAACACACTTCGTGGGGCCTGAAAACCCCAAAAGTTTCCTCCTTTTCCCCGTCATAATTCGACCTCTGACAGCTAACCATGCAAAGGTGCCAGCTTTGGGTAGGCAATCCTTATTCCAACATAAATCTTTTGCCCAAAAATTCTCTCTGTCCTCAACATCCAATAATTGATAGCCAAGCTTCACTGAATATTTACCATAGGTTGATCCACACCAAATGATTTTATCCTCAGCCACTGAAATTTGAATCCTATGGTTCTTAAAGATATTTTGCATTAATAGAGATTGCCGAGGGGTCAATTCCTCCATTAAAAAATCTTTCCACACCCACTCCTGCCCTAAAGGGCCCTTCTTTGAAGTTAAATAATCCTTTACTTTGGTCCCCCACCTCTGGGAGAAAATATTTTTAAGGTCAGCCAGGTCCGGCCTATCACCCAAGTTTGGCATTCCATTCCAGAAATCCTCCCAAAAACAAGCCTGACAACCATCCCCAATCTACCATGAGGTGTTTTATTACCACTGGCCTACAAGAGACAATGAAGTTCCAAATTGCAGAACCTTTTAGAGGATTACGAACTGTGAAGATCTGATGCTCCTCAGTTGAATCCAAATATTTTTCTTTTAAAACCTTCACCCATAGTAAATCCGAGTTAGCATACATACTCCAGACAAGTTTAGCCCCAAGAGCTTCATTTAGAAGTTGCTAATCTCTCAGACCAGCACCACCTTTGTCTTTTGCTTTACATACTTTTTCCCAAGCCAACAGAGGGATCTTGTCCTTTGAGCTAGTCCCATTCTAAAAAAACTTCCTCATTCACTACACAATTGTGTGAATTACTTTTTTGGGCACCTTCAAACACATCATTGAGAAAATTGGAATTGCAGAAATCACAAATTTAAGCATTAAGATTCTCCCAGCAAAGGTAAGCCATTTACTCTTCCAGCCATCCATTCATTTGAGGCAAGATTTGATTAGGTCCTTCCAGATATTTGCTCTATTTGCACCTCCAAAATGAGGGATACCCAAAAATTTACTTGGGAGCTTACCAACCCTCACTCCCAAGATCCGACATATATCCACTTGCCTTTGCTTAGGAGTATTAAAGAAAAAAAATTCTGACTTATTCCAATTGATGTGTTGGCCTGAGGCCTGTCCATAGTTGTCCAAAGTGCCCTTCGTCACACGAGCTTCCTGCATAGTAGAGTCCCCCATTAGAAAGGTATCATCTGCAAACTGTAGATGAGAAATTGGGGCTATCCCTTCTGCCACTTTTATCCCCTTCCACAGCCCTTCCCTACACTTCTGAGCAATAAGCCTACCAAGCACCTCAACAAGAATGATAAAAAGAAATGGTGATATGGGATCTCCTTGCCTAATCCCTTTTGTGGATTCAAAAAAACCTTATGGGCTACCATTTACTAGAACAAAAAAGCGGGGTGTCCTTATACACCCTTCCACCCACCATAACCACTCGATACTAAAACCAAATCGCTCCAAAACTTGCAGCAGAAAATTTTTGTCCACCTCGTCATATGCTCTCTTTATATCTAGCTTGACCATCAACCTCTCCACCTTCGCAGCCCTCACTTAGTGAATTGTTTCATGGGCTACTATTACACCTTCAAAAATAGATCTATTAGGTGAAAATCCACTCTGCTCTGTAGAAATCACCAAACCCAAAACTAATTTCAATCTGTTGGCCATTACTTTGGAAATAATCTTATAAATTGTATTACATAGAGATATGGGCCAAAAGTCCTCAAAGGAATTTATAGCCTCCCATTTTGGTATGAGGGCAATGAATGTGTTATTCAGGTATTTTAAGATAAAGCCTTCTCTCCTTGATTCCTCCACCACAGCCCATAAATCTTAAGCAAAAACATCCCACATTTTTTGGAAAAACACTGCGGGAAAGCCATCGGGGCCAAGAGCTTTGTCACCCCCTAGAGCAAAAAGAGCTCGTTTTACCTCCTTTAAAGAAAATTTCTCCATCAACATCTTATTTTGGTTTTATGAGATGCACCTCGGAATCACCTCCAAAACCTTCGGATTCTAAACCAGATTTTTTGGTTGCTTAGTTCAGCTATCAGAGAAAAATCTTACCGCCTCCCTATTAATCTGATCAACATCTTCTAATAATTCACCCATGCTGTCATTTATTGATAGAATTTTGTTATTAGATTTGTGCACTTTAATCGAATTATGGAAGAATTTTGAGTTCCGGTCACCCTCTTTCAGCCATGTTTCTCTAGAATTTTGTCTCCAGAACACTTCTTCCCGAGCTAATGTTTCAGAGTAGGCTTTATTTAACTCTTTTTCTTGTGTGTAGTCATATTCAGTCATTCCAAACTCAATTATCTTAGAATGCAAAGTGTTGAGATCCCTCTCCAACCTTCCCTTCTCCACAAAAATATTTTAAATGACTCGATTCCATAGTTTCAGCTGGACTTTCATAAATTGTAGCTTTTTGAAGAAAACAAAAGCTTTATTCCCCACCCATTTTGGGACATTTGTCCACCAAGATTGCACTAATTCTTTGAAATTGTCAGCCCTTAGCCACATTGTTTCAAATTTAAAGGGGCATATGTCCGAAGTTGTTTCATCTTGGAGCCTTAAAGAAATTGAGTAGTGATCTGACCCCGTGATGGGAAGAAGTTTTGCTTCACATTGCCACCGTTGCTCAACCCATTCTCCAGCTATGAAGAACCTATCCAACTTCTCTGCAATTTTTAAGAAACCCCCTCATCTAATTGTCCAAGTGAATTCCCCTTTTCTAAAAGGTAATTCAAATAAACCATTATTTAAAACAAAATCACATAAAACCTGTTGACTCCTTCCAGACCAGCATAGACCCCCAAATTTATCTTAAGGTCTCATTACTGCATTAAAATCCTCTCCAAGAAGACATAAACCCCCCACCATCTCCTTCAAAATGTCAGAAATCTCTTGCCAGAGCATCCTCTTCTGAGTAGAATTGTTAGGACCATAAATATTGAGAATCCAAAAGCTTGCAGACAACTGCTTTGAATCCACTTTACACCATTGCCAATGCCTTTCCTGTCTGACTATTTGAACATTGACAAGAGCTTCATTCCACAAACAACCTAAACCACCGGAAGCACCCAGTGCTCCTGACATGGAACATTGCCATCGACCAAAGCCTTTTGAAAAAGCTTCCACCTCACTCTCCTTAATCTTTGTTTCTTGTAGTAAAACTACAGCCGGCCTCATTTGATCAAAACATCTTTTGATCAAATGAATCTTGTCAGGGGCATTGCAGCCCCTGACATTCCATGAGAGGATCTTCATGATCATTGGGAAAAGACATAGCCTTTTCCCAACCTCATCTTGCTTTGTCCCGCCGCATTCCCAGCCATCTCAAGATGCATCCTATTTGTTTTAGGACCCCTTCTGTTCTTCTCACCAATCTTAGCCTTGCTGTTTAAAGCTACATATTGTTTAATATTACGCATTTCCACAATTGCTAAGTTATCCTGAAGACCCAGGAAGTCCTCCTCATCTTGAATTTCATCAGCCTCTGAATCCGAGGAAGAAAATTCCAAATTTCCACTAGTATCACAAACCCCATCAAAAGCGGTATCCAGGTTTCTTATAGGGGATATGGGTATATCCTTGAAATTAGTTTCAACCCCTAGGGATTCACAATTAGTCGTTTGTTCAAAAGGAATGGTGTTACCCATGTTGTCAGTCCTCAAATGTTGATCAAGGCTCACCAAGGCTCACCAAGCTTTTCTGCCTTATTTTGAGTACTAGAGTGTTGAAGATGAATAGCCTTTCTTTGGCTTCTAAGACCATTTTCCTCACTTTAGCTCGTATGTTGTTGGCCTCCTTGGGGTAGATCTTTCTGTGGTGACAACCATTTCTCCAAACCCCCCTCAAAACCACTTCTTATATCTTCCAGACCACTCAACTGGTCTCCTTGCGCACTTCTCACACCCATCACTGTTTCAACAGGGATGGATTTCGAAGAATCACCTATAGCGGCCCACGCTTCTCCCACTTGAGGTTCCTTTCCATAGCTATTTCAAAGATAAAGTATGTTTCCTAGCGAATTACTATCCACCCTCCTTCTAAGGCATTAAGTTCCTGAGTGACACTACGGTCCTGAATACCCCATTCAACATCGAAGTTGGAGTTTTCCCTTTGTGATCTCTCTAACAAATTAAGGATAATCTCAAACAAACTATTATGGCAGGGGAGCTTTTCCTTACCCAACGAATCAAGATTTTCTTTGGATTTTGGCTTCCCAATGCACCCAATGCATTCAAAGGAAGCATCTTCAATTTCTAGCTTTTGTAACCATATCCCCTCTCCAGATTTGATTTTGAGCATTTTTGGTAAGGAGTGAATCCCCTGCCTGAGAACACAGATTCTAGGGTAAATGCTTAAGTTTGTGCTATCTACCACCTCCTCCATTTTCACAAAGGTTCCAAACCTTCTGCCAATCATGTTGAGGGTTTCCTGATCCCTATAATTATGAGGGAGGTTTTTTAATCTAATCCAGACAGGGATGTCTTCAACCATTGTGTCATTTGGATTGAAGTTGGGTGTCCAATCTTTAATATGAAAGCCCAGCCCTTCCATTACAAAAGGTCCACTATTTAGGATCCATTCCTTATCCATCATGGTCTTACAAATGACCAGATAGAAACCATTCTCAAGCGTTTTCAGCTCACACTCAAGACCCCAATGTCTATCACACCATGCCCTCAGTTTCGAGTAAGTCGGCCATCTCCCACCCCATTTCAGAAAGAATGTTTTAGCTTTGAAAAAACTAATAGAGCCTTTCCATTCATTATTGAAGGGAAAAATAGGAATGGATCTAAAGACCCAACAATGCGGAATACATTCCCTTAACACTAATACAACAGAGGAATAAAGCATATAACAGTTTCAATAGCTTCTAAAACTACTTGAGATGAATACATGCAAGTAAAATAAATATTACACAAAGAGAGCATTCACAGTTTGACACAAGATATACGTGGGAAAACCTTTTCAGGTAAAAAACCCACCACACAAAGTCAAGACTATTTTATACTATAGTAACAAAACAGTTACATACAAATCACAAACTTCTCTGTTAAGCTCACAGCAATACAATCTGAAATTCACCCCCCACATTCTTACTATTACAATGTTCTTATATCAAAAACATACAGTTCGAACTATCACAGTCAACTGCCGATCTCAGGTACAAAATCATGTCAGATTCAAATCGCACCCAAAATCAGCCTATACCGATCTCATTGCATCGAGCCACCCAAGCATTAAATCCATTACCCAATTCGGGTCCTGTTCACCACCCTAGGTTGACCTGCACCTGTTGCATTTACTACATTGGTCTTTAACCAATAATCGCATGACACTAAGCCACGTGTCCTCACCTTATTCGTTGTCAAGCTCTGACACTGAGTCCAACTCGGTCAAACCCGGTCGTCGAGCTCACCGAGCTCTCCACAGTCTTTACCGTGCTACCGCAATCCACCCGAGCTCACCCTGCGGTATGGCGGTAAGCCTATCAAGCTCATCCGAGCTCTTACCGCGCTACCGCAGTCAGCCCCAAGGTACACCGCAGTACCGCGGTAACCGACTAGGTAGACCGTAAGCGGTCATACTGCGACCACTGTGGTAACCGCCAGCCAAGTGTTGACAGTTTTACCGCGGCCATCGCGGTCGGACCTTTGGCTGGCCATGGTACCACGATAACTGCCAGCCAGTTGCTGGCAATCTTACCGCAGCCATCACGGTTAGCCTCTTGGCTGGCCGTGGTACTGCGATAACCGCCAGGCCAGCCACAGGCGGCATTATCGCGATATCATGGTAACCGCTAGGACTATCACCGCCAAAGCAAGCCAAACCCACCGCGGTAAAGCAGTAAATGTGAGAAGGAGCAATTTTTCGCCAAGACAATTATGAAAGGGGAAAAGGCTGGAAATTGAGACATGAATTCTCAACAAGATCCCACTTGGTGAACATTTCCAGCAACCCCATTCCAAAAAAATTCACTGTCTGTCATAGGCCCTAAGGCCCATCGATTTTGTGCACCATCTGAACTTGTCTGTATTCACAGGCTTTGTCAAAGCATCTGCAACATTCTTCAAGGTGTCCACCTTTTCCAGACTAACCCTGCCATCTTCAACCATGTCCCTCATGAAGTGATATTGCACATCAATGTGCTTGGTTCTGGCATGAAAAGTTGGATTCTTTGCCAAACAAATGGCACTCTGACTGTCACAGTAGATTGTAATCTACCCAGCATCAAATCCAATGTCTGTACACAAACGCCTCAACCAAACAACTTCCTTATAGGCATGAGTTGCAGCCATGTACTTTGCCTCTGTCGTGGATAAAGCAACCATAGCGTGTCGCTTGCTCATCCAACTGATAGCTCCACCATTCAGCATGAAAGGGTATCCACTGGTGGATCACCTGCTGTCTATCTCCCCTACCCAATCTGAATCAACATACCCTTGGATGCTGAGAGATTTATGTTATGCAACCATACTACCATGGTAACACAAGGCATAATCAGAAGTCCCCTTCAAATACCTGAAAACTCTCTTCACAGCATCCCAATATGATCTTCCCGGATTTTCCATAAATCAGCTTAGAACTCCCACTGCTTGGGCAATGTTTGGTCTTGTACAGACCATAGCATACATCAAACTACCAAATGTACTTGCATAAGGCACACTGGTCATGTCCTCTATCTTAGTAGCAGATTTTGGGCAGTCATCAACTGACAACTTAGTTCCATGCATGATAGGAACAACAAGCCGCTTGCAGTCATCCATGCTAAACCTCTCCAGAACTGTCTTCACATACTTACTTTGACTGACCCAAAGCTTTCTACTCGTTCTATCCCTGGTAATCTCCATTCCAAGAATGTACCTAGCTGCACCAAGATCTTTCATCTCGAACTTTGCAGACAACTGAGATTTAAGGTCAGAAATCATAGTCTTGCTATTTCCAATAAATAACATATCATCCACATACAGGGTGATAACAAGCACACGATCATTCTCAAATTTATAATAAATACAATGATCAGATTTTGATCTCACAAACCCAATTGACAATACAAATGTGTCAAATTTATGGTACCACATTCTAGGAGATTGCTTTACACCATAGAGAGATTTGTTTAATTTACAGACCAGATTTTGTTTACCTCTTTCAACATAATGCTCAAGCTGGGACATGTAGATTTCTTCTTCCAGCTCACCATGGAGAAATGTTGTCTTCACATCCATCTGCTCAATTTCAAAATCATATACAACTACTAAAGACAAAAGAAATTTGATGGATGTCAGCTTTGCTACAGGGGAAAAAATCTCTCCATAATCTATTCCCTCAATTTGAGAAAAACCTTTTGTAACCAGTCTAGCCTTGTACTTCTCAACACTGCCATCAAGTCCTGTCTTATTTTTGAATATCCACTTACAACCAACAACCTTTCGCCCTTTAGGCAGTGGTACCAAATTCCAGGTATCATTCTTTTCCAAAGAATCCATTTCTTCATTCATGCCTTCCAGCCAAGATTTTGAATCAACCATGCTGATTGCTTGTTTAACAGTCCTAGGTTCATAGTGCTGGTAATTAAGGCATAGGCACAATTTGAATCTAACATAGAGAAACCATACCTATCAGGTTGCCTTTTTTCTCGAGTATATCTTCTCACAAGCTGAGGTTGATCTTCATCATCAGAACTTCCAGAGCTGCTTGAGCTCTCCTCAGTCTCAGGTACACCATGCAGCTCTTCCCTTTCAGGGGTTTGGGGAATCTCAACTGCATCCTTCTTCTTGTCACTCTAATTTGTCCCAAGCTGCTGATCACTAACTGAAGGTTTTAGCTCACGAAATATCATGCTTCTGCTATACAAAACCTTCTCGATAATAAGGTTCCAAAGCTTGTATCCCTTCACACCAACTCCATAGCTGATGAGAATACATTTGACAACCTTGTTATCCAATTTAGATCTTTTTTCATTTGGCACATAAACATATGCCTCACAACCAAACACACGGACATGTCTCAGAGAGGGCTTCTTACCAGACCATGCTTCTAAAGGTGTCTTGTCAACAAGAGCTGAATAAGGAGATCTATTTATCAAATAACATGTTGTAGAGATAGCCTCGGCCCAGAACTTCTACTCCAGACCAGTACCACTCAGCATACTCCTTGTCTTTTCCATCAATATCCTGTTTAACCTCTCAGCAACTCCATTTTGCTGTGGAGTATAAGGCATTGTCTTGTGCCTTTTAATACCATGATCAGTACAATATCTTTCAAAATCTGCAGAACAAAATTCACCACCATTGTCTATCCTCAAGCACTTAATTTTCCTTTCAGTCTGATTTTCTAGCAAAGATTTAAATTCTTTAAACCGACTGAACACTTTTGATTTACTTTTCATGAAGTATACAAATGCCCTTCTTGAACAGTCATCAATAAAAGAAACATAATATCTAGACTTTGATAATGAAGGAACATTTACTGGACCAAACACATTTGAATGAACATAATCCAGTATACCAGAAGATTTGTGAGGACTAAAATAAAAAGATACATGGTGTTGTTTTCCATAGATACAATGTTCATAGAAATCGAACTCAAGGTTACAATCATCAAACCCTTCTACAATATTTTTATTCTTCAAAGTTTTTAAACCTTTCTCACCAATGTGACCAAGTCAGTGATGCCACAACATAGTCTTCTCAGCTGGGAGTTTTACCTCCATAGCATTTGCAACCAAAGAAGAGTCTTCATCTTTCTCTATAGGTGCAGCATTACATGACTTTACAAAGGCACTGTTACAAAGAACAGGAAGTGAATCCAGCTTGTACAAAGTGCCAGTACAAACACCCTTAGCTAGCACCATTGCTCCTCTAGCCATTTTACACCCCTTACTAGAAAAAGAAACTTCTACCCCAACATCATTTAACATACTGACAGAAAGAAGATTTCGAGCCAAACCTGGTATGTGAAGTATGCCACCAATACCTTTGACCCTCCCATCAGGAAATTGAATTCTGACTCTTCCTCTGCCAACTATATCCAGCGTTGAGTCACTTGCCAAATATACCTTTCCACCGTCATACTTCTCATATTTAGAGAACCATTCTCTATTAGACGTCATGTGAAAAAAGGCACCTGAGTCAACTAACCAGACATCATTTGATGCTTGAGTTGTCAAGGCTGCTGCAATGAAGGCTTTTGCATCACTTTGAGAAGATTCATTGTCAAAAGCATTCTTCTTCTTCTTCTCCTTGTAGTCCTTCTTGATATGACCAGGTTGCCCACAATTCAAGCATCTCACCTTGAACTTTTTACTAGGAGACTTTGATCTCCCTACATATTTGGATTTTGACTTCTTGTCTTTCTTCTTGCCTTTTTCCTTTGGTCTACCACGAACAGCAAGAGCCTCTTTGGCCATCTCTGAAGACTTCCTCTACATCTCTTCAGATAGAAATGAGGCAACAACATCTTCCATCTTGAAAGCAACAGTAGTGCTTCCAATGGCCATCACAAGATGATCGCAACTGTAAGGTAATGAACACAACAGGAGCATGCAACGATCCTCCTCCTCAATCTTTACACCTACAAATGCCAGCTGAGTGACACTCATATTAAACGAGTTCAGATGGTCTACAATAGATGCACCTTTGTCCATCTTCAAGGAGTACAAATTCTTCCTCAGGAATAAATTATTTACCAGGGACTTTCCCTGATAAATATCACCAAGCTTCTTCCACAATGAAGCTGCAGATTGCTCTTTATGAACGTTTAGGAGAATAAAATCGGCTAGACTCAGTCTTATCAAACCTCTTGCTTTTCTATCAGCAAGATCCCAAGCTTCTTGTGTTGTACTTTGTGGCTTAGTGCCAGAAACTGCAATCCAGAGGTCTCTATCCACAAGCAAGTCTTCTATCTTGAGTTTCCATAACTCAAAGTTACTGCCATTGAATTTTTCAATATCAATTCTACCAGATGTACTCACCATCTCAAACAAAAACAAGTTTCAACAATGCAAGACTCTCACTGAAACAGTATTAGCACAAAAAACTAATCTTTCCTACAAGGATAACACAACTGGCCAAGCTCTGATACCATTTGAAGGGAAAACTAGGCATGGATCTAGAGACCCAACAGTGCGAAATACATTCCTTTAACACTAATACAATAGAGGAGTAAAGCATATAATAGTTTCAATAGCTTCTAAAACTACTTGAGATGAATACATGCAAGTAAAATAAATATTACACAAAGAGAGCATTCACAATTTGACACAAGATATACATGGGAAAACCTTTTCAGGTAAAAAACCCACCATACAAAATCAAGACTATTTTGTATTACAGTTACAAAACAGTTACATACAAATCACAGACTTCTCTGTTCATCTCAGAGCAACACAATCTAAAATTCACCCCCCACGTTCTTACTGTTACAATGTTCTTATATCAAAAACATACAGTTCAAACTATCATAGTCAACTGCTGATCTCAGGTACAAAATCATGTTAGATTCAAATCGCACCCAAAATTAGCCCATATCGATCTCATTGCATCGAGCCACCCAGGTATTAAAGCCATTACCCAATTCGGGTCCTGTTCGCCACCCTAGGTTGACTTGCACCTGCTGCATTTACTACATTGGCCTTTGGCCAATAATCGCACGACACTGAGCCACGTGTCCTCACCTTATTCGTTGTTGAGCTCTGACACCGAGTCCAACTCGATCAAACCCGGTCGCCGAGCTCACCGAGCTCTCCATAGTCTTTACTATGCTACCGCAGTCCACCCGAGCTCACCCTGCGATATGGTGGTAAGCCTACCGAGCTCATCCGAGCTCTTACTGCGGTAATCACCAGCCAGTCGCTAGCGGTCTTATCGTGGCCACCGCGATCAGCCTCTTGGCTGGTTGCGATATTGCGATAACTGCCAGGCCAGCCGCAGGCGGCTTTACCACAGCAACTGCCAGGACTGTCACCGCCAAAGCAAGCCAAACCCGTCGCAGTAAAGCGGTAAACATGAGAAGGAGCAGTTTTTCGCCCAGACAAGTATGAAAGGGGAAAAGGCTGGAAATTGAGACATGAATTCTCAAAAATTATTTTGCACAAGCACAGTATTCATAGTAGCATGGGAAATTTTTGGGAATACTTGACTTGGGCCGGCTTTCTCGGCCTGTTGCTTCGGGTGCCAAAATTTCGGTGCAATATTCTGAAAATTAAAATGCTCAGGAGGACACCAAGCCCTGAACTGGTCGCCCCGTTTAGACTGTGTTCCCATTCGCGAGTTAAGCTTGCCCACGCCTCCACCCTTGTTGTTTGGACCCTGCCAAGCCCTGTTTGGATCGACCCATCGTGGGCGAGCATTAGTCCTCCCATTTCACTGGTTAAATGGTCATCTTGCCTGTCGGCCCGAGACATACAGCAAATTGCCATACCTTCGGAAACCCTGCCTTCACTGGTGCTCCTCCATTTTTTGCATGTCATAATATTAATATTTTATTATTATATTTAATAATATTAATATATATTATGGTTAATATAAGATGTATTAATATTTAATATTATATATATTTATATTAAATAATTAAATATAGATATATATAATATATATGTATAATACATAAGTATATATATATATTAAAATAATGATTTATTTGAGGGCATGATTTAAGTTTAATTCAAGAAATGAAAATATTATAATTTTGGTCAAATCATTGTTTTTATTTTAAAATAATATATCTGATGGAGTAGTAGATTTGATTTTAAATAGTATGCTTTTAAAGATAAGTTAATTGTTATAAAATGATTACGTTGAAAAGAGGAAATAATATTTACTTTAAAATGTTGTATTTTGATCTGTAGTAAATGGTTATTTTACTATTATTTAAAAGCAAATAGGGAATTAAATATTGAGTTTTAATTTCATCTCTTATTTGAAAAAGATGTATTTTAAATTAGTTTTATTAATGCAATAAGTTTTTGGAATGTTAATATAAGGAAATGGATTTAGTAAATCCAAAGTAGGTTTAATTCCTGTATTCTTGCTCATCTTGATTGTGAATTGTTTATGTTTTTGTTTGGGGGAAATTGTGTGGTAGAGGTTAATAAGTCTTCTAGATGGGGTTTTCAGTTATGTGGATTGTCGTATTATGTTAGCAACCTTTGGATTGACTTGGGTAGTGCATCTAACTATATCTAGTTTGTTACCCGGTTATCTCTAACGGGGATGTGTTGACTTTATGTTGTGGATGGGGATTTAATATCCTTAGGTCGCACTTGTGTACCCTTGGATTATGGAGTTGTTTCACGTGTTGTCTTAGAGGAGTTGCTTGCAACGAGGGTCGACACACAAAGTGGTGTCAAGATAACTCATTGTAAGTTAGTTAATCTAGTGATAACGTAATTAAACTAATTAGAGGATTTTGTAGTATCAAACACTTAATAATATAATTATGCCTCACTTAAGGATGCAAGGGCTTGTATAGACTTGGGATGAGACGAGAAGGCCTAAAATGGAAAGATCATTATCTTGTCTCTAAGAAAGATAACTGATTCTGCAATGGTTAGCATGAGGGGCCAGAAGTCGTTAGAGGTTACCAGGATAACCCGAGATGGGGGTCGAGGCTTAGGAAGACTTACCAGGATAACCCATGTAACATTGTGATGACACTTCTCCTAAGTCAATAGTATGTATTTATCAGTGATGCAATTGATTGTGTAACTCTGGAAGCATTAACCATGGTGTTAATGTTGTATTTGGTTTTATTCAGTTCAGTTTTGTTAGCCTGTGTCTAGAGGCAGATGGTCTTGGTTATGAATCCTTGTTACTATCTCCTAGCACAGGGGGTGGGCCTTCGGGTACCACTTGGTATGGTGGAACGTGCACCTTACTCCATTGGGTTTTCTTCTTGTTCGTGTGGACAAGATTTCCAGTTGGAGAGCTCGTGAGATCCAGTTTCATTTCATGCTTTATTCATTTCAGCTGCTCTACTGATTTATTACCCCTCCTTTGTTATTGAGGTGGAAAGTTGTAATTGTAATCATGCTTATTGGATTTTCCTCATTTATGGAATGAGATATGTAATCTTATTGCTTAATTATTGATGATTGAAATTCTATGTTATCTCTTATGCTTTGATGTAATTTATCATGTATGGAATGTATGTGATTTTAATTTCTTATGTAAATAAATGTTTTGGTTTCAATTCATGTTTTTTGTTGAGGTTCTAAATTAACCTCAATCTCATAACCTTAGAGGTTGTTGGCAATGGGTAGTGAAGTTGCATGTTAATTGTACTTAATCAAAAAAAAAAAGTTCATTTAAGTAGTTAATTGCAACTTCCTCTAGGGTTGTGTGGCGGGGCGTTACAAAACAAAATGAAGACCAAGGCACCCCCATGTTATCATTAACACATTGTATCAAATGTTTTTAAACACTTTGGAGAAAAAATATAATCCCTCTTAAGGATTTTCTAATATTCTTGCTTTAGGATTACTAAATTTTGTTTGGGCTTAAAAAGAACAAGACAAAAAGGTTAAAAAAGAATCATAGGAAAACTTACTAGATTTTGTTTTGGGATCTAATCAATGAACAAACAACTATCACACTTCCAAATTGGTGCTTGAAAAAATCCATATTATTGTTTTATGGTTAAAACGAACTTATGTTTTTCATGTTTTGTAATATATTTTATAAAATAATATCATCAAAAAGACGTATGCACTTCTCTCATGCTTTATAGTGACCTTGAGAATCAAAAGTCCTTTGTTGATATTAGGTTGTATAAGAGATTGCCTCCACATTTCAAATTGGGTTCCTAAAATTGAACAAATATTGTGAGTGTGAGTGGAGTACATTGCAAGTGTTCTCTCTTTGTTTCTCAACAAAGATCGATCGAACTACAAATGTACTTGCTCGCTTTTGTTTATCCGTAGAGGACTTGCTTGGTGGGAAAAAGTAATCACCCCATAGAACGACCCGACTAGTAACATGCTAAAGCCAAATGACTTCTAATCGGTATATAAGTGTGGGTACTTGAGGAAAGTTCGAGTATCACAAGGATCATTCTGACAAGAAGGGAAGCAATGGTATCTTGCCGCATGGATGGTCCCCCACGAACGAAATGCCCACATTAAAACCCATTGTTTAGAAAGGCCAAAATCCTTAACTATTTGTTGGTGCAAGAACAGTCATTTTGAAGCTACCCCATATTCTTACAACTTTTAGTAGAGATGAGAAGTATGCCATGGGAGATTCATGGGTACTGATGCTTGGCTGACCCAAGAAGCGATTGCACTATAAGGGGGAGTCTGTGTGGTTAAGCATCTAATCATCCGCTAAGAGTAAGTGTAGATGGATTTATCCAAGTCGGAACTCAACAAATATTACCTCTTTTATCCTAGGATTGTGCATCACTTCGAAATCAAAACACTTTGCTTGGATCCAAAACGCTTGAAAACAAACATTCACCAATTTCTCAAAATTTCAAACCCTTTAGGGGGAACAAATACCTTTGACAAATCCAAGTGCTCTTGCTTGCCCTAGGGATTTCATCCTTAGAGGCACCTAAGTATTTGGGTTTAATCATAATTTTTTCTCACTAAATTCAACACTAGGAAACTTTTGCCTTAATTTCCTCAATTCTCCACATAATGGACTTTGTGGGATGAGAATAAGTTAGGACATTAGATATCTAGTTTGAAAACCTAATCAAGAATTGTTTGTGGTAAAA
The DNA here is from genome assembly GCA_007115665.2 of Sequoiadendron giganteum. Lineage (NCBI taxonomy): Eukaryota > Viridiplantae > Streptophyta > Pinopsida > Cupressales > Cupressaceae > Sequoiadendron > Sequoiadendron giganteum. The sequence continues at coordinate 267,689,754 of CM021102.1, forward strand.
AAAATTCACTAAGCAAAGTTAAGAAACAATTGATACACACACATGTGTTCTTCCAAATGATTTCTCGAAAGATCAAAATCCAAAAACCAAAGTTCAAAAGTCTTAGTCCAAAATTTTGTGAAGAACGTCTTTCAAGGCTTCATGAAGTTAGAGAAAGGTCGGTTTACAATTTTTACAAGAAAGCTTCAAGGAACAATCCTAACTTGTATGATTTTTATTGCCAACAAAATCTGAGTCTCTTTCAAAGGCTTGCATTTATTAAATAGGAAGTACCAAGCGTGTTCTTCAATACCGAGGTCTTGTAGAAAGGAGTTCTATCTAGGTATAATCTAGGATCAAAATTGATCATTTTCATCAATCCCTCAAACGTCAACCAAAAATCACCTCACCAACAACTCTTGGAAATATTGAAAATAACATTCATGCTAGACTTTTGGCAAATCCAAATCATCTTGTTTGATTAGATATGTGTAGATGAATCCTTCTCCACATATCTAGTCAAATTATCAATCCTTGTGAACAATTCTACCCTTTGATAACATCCAACATCTTAGGGTTTATAAGTTCATTAACCAAAATCAAAAAGCAAATCAAACCAAAATCATCTTGTTTGACTAGGGGTGTCTTGATGAATCCTTCTTTACACATTTATTCAAATTATCATCTAGTGTACGAGTCTACTCTAGGACAACATCCAACCTCTTAGATTTTACAAGTTCACTATCCAAATCAAATCCTAAAGTCTGGTATCTCCTCCAAGATTTCTCAAGAGTTCAATCATCTGCATCATCCATTTTCTGTTTATCTCATCCTTGATCCTTAATCATCCCAGTTCTCTTTTTTTGCCTAAAGTTAGATCAATCTAAAGGACTACACCTTCTTGAAAATTTATCCCTATTTTATGATGTAAACTAGATCGCAACACAAGAATAATATGGAAATAAACAAAGAAACATCAACTTCAAGTGTCCTAAGCCAAACTGCTCTTGAAATGAATCTCGTTGGATCGAGCAATCCCCTAAGAAATTTCCCTATACCATCACAAAATCCTCAAGAGGAGGGTCAAGTAGAGGACATTATCGACAATTTCTTAGGGATGACACAAGATGAAATCCTTGAGATGGTGAAAAATCTTGAAAATCATCGAATTGTTAATGCCATGATGAGGTTACACCCCTCCCAATACATGCTTGAATTGGCCAAAGAAGGGGCTAAACTCCCTTTTGACTATGACATAAGCACTCTTGTGGAGAAACCTCTTGAGATCATGCCTCCAATCCCACCCATACCTCCATATCAAAGAATCACTCAAAGTAACCCGCAAATCACATCATCCATTGCTCCAACTCCACCAATCGTTAGCAAGGGAATCTCATTACTTCATGCCCTTCAAGAACATCCCCTTGTGAATAACCAAGAGTTGGATGCAAACACTATATTGGGACAATTTGTCCCAATAAATCCATTATGCCCATACGTCTTGCTTACATTTCATGATTCTACCCATTCATCTTCTTTTTCATGCAACACCGGTTTATCCTTTGGACATGCAAACCTCTCTCCCCATGACCTCACAAGGAGAAGGTGATTTGTTTGGAGCAGGAGGAGTCTTTGATCCCTCGTCATCATCTCTTCAATGAAATGCACTGCCCATCTTTCCACCTTTTCCACCTCTACCACTTACATCTACATCGCCCAGTGGGTCGGTTCTTCCCCCTTTACCCGCTATCAATCAACCAAATCAAAGGAACCCTCCCATCATAAATCAAAGTATCATACAAAATCCTCTCATCTTGCCATCGATATTGCAACAACAGATGGAAACTATCCAAACAACCCCAACAATCAACACTTCCACCATTCCTCAAATATCTCAAAGCATGGTTTCCCAAGGGCCAAGCATCTCAATCATGCCATCCACCACTCAAACCCCAATCATCAATACGATCATTCCTCTCATCACAATGGTCAATGCTATTCCCAATTTGCCACCACCACCGCCAAAACCCAACATGGAAAATTCATTTAGCGTCACGCTACAAGCAGCTCAACAAGTCGCCTATCAAAAGGAACTTCAACAAATCCAAAATCAACAAGTTGCATAGCTAGCTACCCAGCAAGAACAAGCATAATCAACAACACTACAAGCACAATAGGTTGCCCAAGCCAAAGCTTTACTACTACAACAACAAGTCACACAAGCCGCATAGGCTGCACAAGAAGCCTGACAAGCACATGCTCATACTCAAGCCCAATATCAAGCTTAGCAAGCACAAGCACAAGCTCAATACTAGGTACAATTGCAAGCAGACCAGTAACAAGCATATCAACAAGCCCCGCAAGAGTATCAAGCACAACAACTAGCGGCTCAACAACAAGCTTTGTTGGCACAACAACAACACGATCAACGACAAGCGTTGTTGGCTCAGCAGCAAATGTAGGCATTGATCACACAAAAAACCTTGCAACAAACTCCCACCAACGCCCCACCCATCAATCAAACACCCCGACCCCCTCAAAATGTGTTCACTCCACCTCCTGACCCACAAGACGATTTGACGACACAAATCAAACTACTCTCACAACAAGTGCTTGATCTTCATTCAGGAAAAACAAAAAGGACACCCAATAATTTGTGTCCCTATCCTTTTGATAGGAGCCTTACAATGATACCATTCCCAAAGGGATTTGAAATCCCTAAATTTGACAAATATCATGGGTTGGGAAACCTTGAAGGTCACATCAGGGAATTCCAAGTACATTGCATGGAAGTCGCGTATAATGATACATATCTGATGCAACTATTTCCTTGGAGCCTAGTTGGTCAAGCCATGGAGTGGTTCTCTCATCTACCTATGGGCATCAAAACATTCCAAGAAATCGTAGACGCATTCCTCAAGAATTATGCATTCAACATCGGCACAAATGTTGGTCTCAAGGAATTATTGACACTCAAATAGGGAAAGGGGGATTCATTAGCCTCCTTCCTACAATGATGGCAATCCAAGGCCAATCAAAGCAAGTGGGCCATTCCAGAGGAGAAAAAAATTTGCACTATCATTACCAATTTGGACAAGACCTTGGCATTTTATCTAAAGATGCAATGCATCACCACATATGACCAATTGATCCCCAAGGCGCTCAACATCGAAAGGGCCCTTATTGCACAAAACAGGAATGTCACCAATGATGGAGTGGTTGATGCCAAGGTCGTCATCAATGCTCCAAAGAAAAATTCCCAAACACATCATCAACCGCAGAACAACAACCGCAATAAAACGCAAGCCAATGCAGTAACCCAACAACCACCCCACAATCAAGTCAACAACCTCAATAATAAAGGAGGACCACTTCCATGAAATAGATATCCCCCCAAGAGGAAATTCGTAGCCCTTGGGGAATCAATTGAATCCATCATGAATAAGTTGGTCAATGAGAACTTCATGAAAATCCCCACTTATGATAATTACCAAGAGCCCGAGGTGAAACCACCCTAATGAAAATTTCCTTTGCGATTATCATAATCTCAAGGGGCATACAACCACCAACTACATGAAACTAAATAAATGTCATCCAAGACCTCATTTATGACAAGATCATAAATGTTGAGCAACCAGTTGGCAATTAAGATATGAAAATCTACACGAATTTGATGCCCGATCACAACCAAAGAAAGAACAAAGGAAATAAAAGTGATGGGAATGTGAGCCATGTGTACGAAGGAATTGTTACATTCCTTGATGAAATAGTCATTATTGTTAGCATCAAGGGAGCCAAAGATAATTGTGGAGTCACCACACGTGGCGACAAGGTCACCATTGCCAAGGCATCACAGCCACCTAGGACATCCACCTAAAATCAAAAATTTGTTCCTAATGGTTACAACATCCTTGACCAGTTAAAAAGAATCCCTACTCAGATCTCCATCATGGAGTTATTGAAGATTTCATCTGCTGATAGATAAATCCTTGAGGAAGCATTGGCTTCATCTACAGTCTTCGACAACCTTGATATGAAGCAATTCCAAGCTATGGTTGGTAACATCACCACTCCAAATCTCCTCACATTTTTTGATCAAGACTTCCTCGCCCAGCCAGCTCACAGTTGTGCACTCCACCTTGAAGTCCTGGTTCACAAAAATAAGGTCAAAAGGGTCTTGGTGGATGGGGGTGTAGGCCTCAACATTTGTTCACTTAAGCTTATAAAGATTCTAGGAATCTCTAAAGATTCCATTGAAAAAGGTAAAGGTATCACAATCAAGGCTTATGATGATCAAGAAAGAGTGTCTCAGGGCACTATTCAACTCCCTATTCAAGTAGGGCCAACTATTATGGAAATGACCTATCAAGTGGTTGACCTTGATTTGCCATATAACATCCTTCTAGGGCGCCCATGGATCCATGGGATGCAAGTGGTTGCATCAACTTTCCACCAATGTGTCAAGTTTTCATACCAAAACCAAGAGGTTACAATCTATGGTGATCATGAACCCTTCGCCTACTACAATAACCTAGAAGCCAAGTACTATAAAGTCCCCCAAGTCCCAAAGAACGTTGAAGGCCCCTCAACTCCCTATATAGATCCATCCAACATAGCCTCCACTTTTGGGACAAAGACACCTATCATCCCTGACATATATGAAATCAAGCTTATAATCCAAGACAATGGGTGTGGGTAATACAAGATGAAGAAGGGAGCCTTTGTGGTTGAGGAGTTACCTCAATCCCCCAAGTCCCATGGTCAGCCACAACCCTCTAATACCACAACTCAAACCTTTAGAGCGGATCCTTACTGATTCAAGAGTTGGGGAGATCTAGGTCGAGAAGTGGTAGATGAGCGAGACGTATCCAGTCTCCTTTATCAAGATGAAAGACCCGTACTAGCCCTTCCCATGGATGATGCAAACAAAGGACTTCAATTAATGTTGGGTATGGGCTATAATAGAAATGGAAGTCTGGGAAAGAACAACAATGGTCGTTTGGAACCTATCATTGTTCAAAAATGAATGAAAAATATTGGCCTTGGGTGTACCCCTTCGAGTGTAACCATACGTGGGAGAAGTCCCTCAGTTAAAGCAGTCAGGACTCCCCCTCAGCTAATAGAAGCCACCCTTCAACTACCAGTATCTACAGGTCTACCCTTAGATAACTTCACCTTTCATGTAACCGACGTGTGTAGTAGTGACGAGGATCCCATAACTAATTTACCTATGTTGTTTTAAGACTCCTCCCTATGCATGATTAGCACCCTATCATTTGAGTCGGACCACCAAACCCATGAAATAAACTTGGTTTACCCCCAACTCATCGATTATGACCAACGAGGACCACCGATTCTGGACATGCTCGAAAATGATGAGGCGCTCTCAAAGTTCATGGGATTGCAGGATACAATACCATATGGAGATCATAAGGTTAGATTTGACATCACACTAGACACTCAAGCCTATTACAGGGAGATGATTGAATCATTCAGTTGCAAAAGTGAGAAATTGAGAATAATCTCAAGGTCCTTGAGTGAAAACCACACTGTGGCACTCTTTGACCCAAAAATAGTAAAAATAAAGGATGCATCCAATGATGAAAACCTCTTTGAGGCGTCGGGGGATGAAGGATTCAATCTTCCCCTCACTGCACTTCATAAAGAAAAATCAGCAGTCCTGGCAGAACAATGCAATCTTGTCAACCTGGGAACAGAGGAGCTACTGCACATAACCTTCTATGTTGAGTCACTTCTAATGGAAGAACAAGAACTCTTAGTTTCCTTCCTGAAATAAATAAAGGTAAAATTTGCATGGAATTATGCTAACATGCTGTAATACCCCTCCATTTTGTTTCTTGTTCAAGTTGCTTTATGCTATGTTTGGTTGCAGTTACTTTGATATTGGATATATTTTGTTATGATGTTTTGATTGTTACTATTGAGTGACAAATATTATTGTGGGATGTAGTTATCTGATTATTGTTTCACATGCATTATAGATTAATGTTGTTGTAGAGTTAACATGAGATGTTATTATGAGATTACTGGATTATGATGGAAGTGTCAGTTTCGATGAGTGTATTGGTGAAGAGGACGAGTTCGCATCACTTGCTTGCGAGCGCTCTGCAAATCCGTAATTCCTTCTTCACGGTGTGTATTATATGCTGGACATATTGTATGATGTTGTTTACTTGGTTGCAGGATTGCAGGTACATGACATCGACTCCACCTGGTTTCACAGGTTTGAGCGTGTCGATCCAACGGTTAAGTTGAACGGGAGATAGTAGCTAGGTAACATGTGTCAAGTCTATACCCTAGCCTTAGTGTGTCATCAGTTGTGTGTGTCGAGTCATTGTCTATTTTGCTTTGATGTTATTTAATTCTAAAGCATTCTTGATTTGGAAATAGATATTTAGAATAATTGCATTTAAATCATGTTGATGATTATTTAATTTAAATAATGCAATGTGCATAAAAGTTTATACTTAAATTAATTAATTATATTTAGTTTATTTAATTAATTAAATTTGATCCAAGGGAGTTGAATTTAGTTATTAAATAATTAAATTAATTAATTAAACGTGATGCAAGAGAATGAAAGGAAATAAAAGAATTAGAATTAATTTTGGAATTTAATTCCAACGTGTGGGAATTAAATTAGAAATTGTAATTAAATGTTTATTTGGGAAATTGGTTGCAACTTTGGAAATTAATTTATTATTTGAAATTGCATTTTAAATTGAAAGTGGGTTTTTGAAAATTGAAATTGAAATTGAAATGAAATTGAAATTGAAATTGAAATTGAAATTGAAATTGAAATTGAAATATCTAATTTGCATGTAATGTGAATTAGGGTTGAATTAGGTATTTTTGATTTATAAAAAATACATGTTTTAATTTTAGGGGAGAAAGTTTTTTTAGAAAAAAATACATTTTTACAGCAGGGAAGAAATTTTGGAAAATTTGCACAAGGATTTGAAGAAAGTTTGATTGTAGAATTGATTGAAGGAAAGATTGTTTGCATTTGTTGGATTTTGGATTGGATTCATTGGAAGATTGAAAAAAATTCAGGAAATCTTTGGAGGAGGCTTGCATCAAAAATTCATCTCTTCCTGTAGCTTCTTGTATCAGGTTTTTCTCTTTGTGTTTTATTGTTCTTGATTGTTTTTTTTTAAATAGTAGTGATTAAAGATTTGTTTGTTAAATCTATTTTAGAAAACAAACTTGATATTAGAAGAAAAGAATTAAACAAATTTACATCCTTTGCTTGTGAAATTTTTTGAATGAAAATTGTGAAAACTTTAGTTGAATTTAAATTATTTGGAGAAATTGATTTTATTGTTATTGAAATCAAACATAGAGATTGAACAATGCATTTAAAATGTTTTCAGAAAATGAAACTTTCTGTTTATTATAAAAAAAACAGATTTTAAAATCTGCAATATTATTATATTTTCATGGTAAAATGGTCTGATTGCGTCGCCTATAACTTTACTTTCATAAATTGGGTTTTCAAGAAATTTAAAGGGTTTTTGCATTTTGTAATTTTCCAACCCCTGTCCAAAAATCTCAAATACCCAGATCGTAGTTTTTGAGTTATGTTTGAAACATGAGACTGCTATTAAGATATTTTCTCATGACTGTTCTGAAAATAAAATAATAATAAATTGATAATTATAAATATTAATATTTTATGTATTGTTATTATAATATTAAAATATTATTTAATAATATTTTACATTATAATTTATAATACTAAAGTATTTATATTATTTTAAATAAAATTTGTATATTAGATTAATGGAATTAATATTATAAACATATGGAGAAATTATTGTTTATTTTAAAATGCCATGTTAAAGTTTAATTGAAGGAGTTAAATATTTGAATTAGATAATGCATAATTTAAAATTTAATTGTGGAATTTAAATTCATGTGTGAAAGGTCCACTTATTAATTTGATTTAATTGAAAAAATATATATTTATATTTTGGAAAATTAGTGATAAAGGATATTTTATTTTGAATTAAACAATTTAATATTCTGTAAAGAATAGAAGAAATGTTAATGATTAAATATATTTAAATATATTAATTTATATTTAGTATATATATATTGAAGGTATATATCCATTTGAGAGAATAAATAATATTTTATATTATTTTATTCTGTTGTTTGTAAATTGGGTATTATTAGTGTTCTAAAAGAAATGATTAGTATGTGTAGAAAATGTGTAGAGAAAGATGTTTTTTTTAATCGAAGTAATTAATTGATTTAAAAGGAAATATTTATTTTGTTAATATGATTGAAGAAAATATATTGTGATGTATATATATATCCATGAGTATTTTCAATCAATATTTACCTTGTTTTATTTAAGTGCATGTGATTTAGTTTTGCATGAAGAGTTTAAAAGATAAGTTTTGAATGCGTAGTCAAAGAGATAAGCCAAAAGATATTTTTATACATTGATGAAATTGCATGTTTTTAAATGGATAGTTGAAGAGACATAGATTCCGGATAGAAAATTGAAAAGATTGTTTGCAATAGTATTAGTTTGCATTAGAAGTAAATTTAGGAACTATCTCTATTGAAAAAGGCAAATAGTTATTATGTTTTATTTCCATAGAACAAATTAATCGTTGTGATTGGAATATTAAAGAATCTATATAATTGAGTTTATTAATATATATGTTTGGTGTATATATAATATGGAGCATGTAAAATATGTTAAGGGTAAATTCATTATCGTATTTCGTTTTTATAAGATGTATGCAATGTATTATTGAATAGAGATTTGAAAATGGATTGATTAGTGTATATGAAAAATGGATAGAGAAACAATATGTTATTATATTAAAGTGATTGAATGTTTTAAATAGAAAATTGAATGAGATGTAAGATTTGATTAAGAAATGGAAAGAGTTACTTGCATGGATTTGTGTCGATTTAAAAGTAAATTAAGAAGTTGTTTTATTGATGAGGCAATCAATTATGTTATTTATTAATTTCTATTTAGATTAATTGAATCATTGTGATTGGATTATGAAAGAGATATGGATTTAGTATATCCAAAAGTAGTATCTTCCTCATGCTTATCTTAAAGGATTTAATTCTTGTATTCAGTAAAGGGAAGTAAGTTTAATTGTTTTAGATTTCCAATAATGAAAAGGGAAATAAGGGTTATGATTATTTTAGATGATCTACTTATCATGTCTTTGACTTTGTCAACACTACCTATTGAATGAGTATGGATTTAGGAAATCCAAATATTAGATTTGATTGATGACTTGAATGCTTTTGTTGTTATGTCGTCATGTTGCATTGTTGGTTTTGGGATTTAGTGTTAGTCCTAAATTAGAAGTCTTCCAGAAGAACTTAGAGGATAAGGGTTGTTGAATCTTTATGCCATCCAGTTGTTTTCCCTTGGGTAGTGCATGTTCAGTTTTACCCGATTTTCATGAACGGGGATGTTTGCACCTCCTTGGTTTAGGAGCGGATTATGGGATCCGTGTCTCCTCCTTGTTATGTGGTTTCATCTTGTTGCCTCCTGTGAAAGGAGTGGACTATGTGTTGTTGCCTCCAAGATGTTTGGAGTGAGATATTTTGTACCTCCTGTGAAAGGAGTGGACTATGTGTTGTTTCCTCCAAGATGTTTGGAGTGAGTTTCTATTATTTGTATCCTCCTTGTGTTGGAGTGGATTATGATGCCTAGTTGGTATGCACTTGTGGTTCCCTTGGTAGATTGTTTGGATGTGTGTTGTCGAATAGAAGAGTGGCTTTTGTTAGGCGCCAGAGCCCGAAGAGGTAAATTGGATAACCTTCAGGAGTGATTTAAACAAGTGATAATTAAAATAATGTACTTAGAAGATTATGAATAACTTCACATTAATCAAGATAATTTAATCCTCACTCATAGACGCAAGGGCTTGTTTAGACTTGGGATGAGTGAGAAGGTCTGGAATGGCAAGATCAACTATCTAGTTCTTGCGAGAGGTAGCTGATTCTGCATGAGTGAGTATGAGTGCCAGGATTCGGTTGAGGCCACCAGGATTACTTGTGCCGGAGCCTATGAAGAATGCCCAGAGGAGATCTCATGACAAACCTTGCAATGACACTCTATCTATGACAACTGTTGTTAATTATTTTATGTGTATGGTGATTTGAACATACTTGATCTACTTTATGTCTGCAAACAATGTGACCTATGTCAGTGATGTTGGAGTTGTACTTGTATTGTACTTGATTTATACATGTATTGTATTTGATTTGTACGTGTATTGTACTAGATTTGTACATGCATTGTATTTGATTCGTACTTGTAGGGTGAATGAGTTGTACTTGATTCGTACTTGTATGGTGAATGAGTTGTACTTGTTAATTCATTTGGTTGGTTATAATAGTATGAGTCAGTTTGAGTCTGCCTTTGGTTAGAGGTAGTAGAATATTTGTCCATGTTACTTTGTTACTATCTCCTAGCATGGGGGGTGGGCCTTCGGGTACTACATTGGTTGGGTGGAACATGCACCAAAACCGTTGGGTCCCCATCGATCTTCAGTACTTGGTAACGAGACATCCAGATGGACAGCTCGCGGTTCTTGTTGTAATTTTTTGCATTGTAATATTTCAGCTTGTATAAGTTATTTTATCCCTCTTATGTTTATGAGATGGAATTTTGTAATAGTAATCTTTTGTACTATTGCCTCATTCTAGGAATGAGTGATGTAACTATTGGTTTAAGATAATGTTTATGAGATTGTATCTTGGTTGATTATCTTATTATGTTATGTGGTACTTTTATGATGTATGATGTTTATTTCATAAAGTTCATCAGGCTACGGTTATATGTAATATGTATGTGTGGGTTTGAGTAATCCTAACCTTGTAGCCTTAGAGGTTGTTGTTAATTAGTAAGTGAATGTGTATGGTAAATGCACTTTATAAAAAAAAATTGTTCGCTTAAGATGTTAATTGCAACTTCCTTTAGGGTTACTTGGCGGGGCATTACACATGCTTGGGCTTGATCTGGAAGTTATGGTTCATCACTTAGTTGTATATCCAGGGGCAAAGCCAATGAGACAAAAGATGAGAAAAATGAATTCCCAAATAGGCTTGTTGGTCAAAGTAGAATTGCAAAAGCTCCTAGATGCGGGATTTATACGTCCAATTGATTATCCAAAATGGGTGTGAGATCTTGTACCTATTTCAAAGCCAAATGGGGGAATCTGCATCTGCACGAATTTCAGAGACTTAAACAAACCGTGTCCCAAGGATGACTTTCCACTTCCCAACATTGATATGATTGTGGATATGACAACCAGACATGAAATTCTATCACTAATGGACAGATTCTCAAGATATAATAAGATTATGATAGCTGAAGAAGACCAGCACAAGATAATGTTTACCTGTCTGTGGGGAACATACTATTGGAATATGATGCCATTTGGGCTGAAGAATGCAAGAGCAACCTACCAAAGGGCTATGACACTGATTTTTCATGACATGATTCATAAGATGGTGGAATATTATGTGGATGACATATTGGCTAAATCAAGAAAAAGACGAGACCATATATCAGCTTTGAGCTCCATTTTTGATAGGTTAGAAAAGTACAAGGTCTGACTCAACCCAAAGAAGTGCGTCTTTAGAGTGCAATCAGGAAATATCTTAGGGTATATCATGTCAATGAGAGGAATCAAGGTAGATCCTACCAAATTCAAGGCGATTCTTGAAATGGAAGCAGCTAGGACACTAAAGCAACTAAGAGGTCTACAAGGAAGACTCCAGTCTATCCACATATTCATAACATAGCTGGTGAACAAACAAATCCCATATTCTCATCTACTCCACAAGGGGTAGCATACTAATGGGACGAGAAATGCGACCAAGCATTCAACAAAATCAAGGAATACCTACTCATATCGCTAGTTCTAATGCCACCAATTCTAGGCAAACCATTAATCTTATACATATTAGCAACAACAACAGCCCTCAGCGTTCTCTTAGCCCAATATGATGAAAATGGAAGGGAGAGAGCAATTTATTATATCAGCAGGACAATGGTAGGACATGAGCTAAATTACACACCTATTGAGAAAGCATGTCTAGCAGTCGTATTTACAGCTCAAAAATTTAGTCACTATATGTTGGCACATCAGATAAAACTCATCACCAAGATAGACCCCCTTGAGTATTTTCTTTCTAAAGTAGCTCTTACGGGGCGAATGACTAAATGGGTAATGATCCTAACAGAGCACGACATTGAATATGTGGAACAAAAGGCCATTAAAGGGCAAGTAAATATAGACCAATTGGCAGAAGCACCGATGTATGTCGATAATCCATTGGTATCAGAGTTCCCTAATGTATCCATCTTCAACATAAACGTAGCAGACCACTGGAAAATATACTTTTATGGATATCACACACAACATGGGTCAAGCACTGAAATCTTCTTCATAACACCACAAGGTGATTGCATACCCAAATCTTATAAGTTGTCCTTTCCCTACACAAACAACATCGTTGGATATGAGGCTCTCATTATAGGATTAAGAATTGTTGCACAATGGCAGATCATGGCACTCAAGGTCTATGGAGATTCACAACTTATCATCAACCAAGTCAATGGTGAATACCAAACAAAGGATGACAAGATGACTCCATACAAGAAACTAGTGGAGAGCCTCAAATAATCCTTTGTTGATGTCACTTTTGAGCAGATACCTTGAGCTAACAATAGGCAGTAGATGTTATGGCCACAATCGGATCACTCCTGGAGATCCCACACAACATCCCAAAACAAGAATTCCTTGTAGAGTAGCTTCTCGTACTAGCATTCGAGGTACTAGAGTCTGAATTCGTGTGTGAAATAATTGGTCCCTGTGATCCCTAGTACCATGACATTTACACTTACTTAAGAATAGGAGTCCTCCCTACCGACATAACCTTGAACCTTAAACGATCCTTCATCAAGAAGTCAACCCGCTTTGTCATCCTAGGAGAAACCCTCTATTGTAGGAGCATCAAAGGGACCCTATTACATTGCCTAAATACTGAGGAAGCCCTGACTACTTTAACCGAGGTACACAACCACATTTGTGGTTGCACTCAAGCGGTGTGACTTTGGCTAAGAAATTGTTGAGGACATGATATTATTGGCCCATGATGGAAAGAGAAGCACATGACTTTGTCAAAATATGTTTGCAGTGTTAATAGTATGGGGACCTTATCAATGCACCAACTTAGGAGCTCCATCCCATTGTTACACCTTAGCCATTTTCACAATGGGGGCTCGATCTCATTGGTAAAATCACCCCCACCTCATCTAATAGCCATCAATTCATCATCACCATCATAGAGTACTTCACAAAGTGGGTCGAATCCATTCCCATGACCTACATAATGGGAAAGAAGATATCTAAATTCATTTTGAACTACCTCATTTGTCGATACGGTGTCCCTCAAGCCATTATCTCAGATAATGGGACACCTTTCAAAAATAAAGATGTTTGTGACCTTTGTCAAAAATTAAACATCCAACATCACTTTTCCACTCCGTATTATCCCCAAGGAAATGGCCAAGCAAAAGACACCAATAAAACCATTCTAAAAATCCTTAAAAAAATAGTCAATGATGCTAGTCGTGATTGACATCTACAGTTAAATCCTGCCTTATGGGCTTATCGCACTAGCATTTGCACACCAACATGTGCCACCCCCTTCTCCCTGGTCTACGGATCATAATTCATCCTCCCCATTGAAATCGAGCTCCCGTCCCTAAGGATATCACTACAAAATTTCATTACATATGAGGAATACTGGGTCTCTCGGCTAAATGAGCTAGAGCTACTGGATGAGCAACATATGGATGCCCTAAATCAGTTGCAAGTCTATTATAATTGCCTCAAGTGCAACTAAAATAATAAAATTAGGAGATAGACCTTCCAATTTGGCAAGCTAGTACTAAAGGAGAATCAGAAGAACGTGCAAAATCTAGAAAGCAAGGGTAATTTTTGGGCCCAACTAGTTGGGACCTTTCATCATTACTGCAAGTTACAAATCAGGAGCCTACCAATTGTTAATGCTCGAAGGGGAGCTATTGCAAGAGCCCATGAACAAATCCCATCTCAAAAAAAATTATACTTGATCTTTTAAGGGTAAAACCAAATATACAAAAAAATTAAAAAACATGAAAATCCAAAAAAAAGGAGATTAAAAACAGTAAAAAAAATCTTCCTCTAGTGAAAACCACTTCGGTGGCGCTTTGTGCAAGTACCTTGGTGAAAACTTGGCAAACACGCTCCAAGTGTAAATAAAGCACTCCTCATCCACCAGGATCTTCACGGCTTATTCTGCACACTCACTTATCCATTACATTCCATTTATCCTTCCACCATCCATTCACGTCCGTACCATAGCTTGATCTCGTGTTCGTATCATGATCCACCCTAGTACTACTTAGCACATTCCTAAGGTTAGTTTGTCTTGCCTATATCGAAATAGTCTATTGCATCACGTTGGGGGCATGTTCCTATACTTGCATCAAATCAAATTCATGTATATTCTTGTGATCTTCCTTAAAATCAAAAAAATCCATCAAAAATCCAAAAACATCAAAACATCCAAATCATATCAAAAATCCAAAAACATCCAAATCATATCAAAAAGCCAAAACATGTCAAAAATAAAATAAAATCCAAAAATAGAGTTGCCAAACAAACTACGTCATCTCTAAGCTTGAATGTAGGCAAATTTGATATTTGATCATCCCCCAAGACACCCTAGGTCAGTCCTTTAGGCATTTGTCACAATAAAATGATAATGCATTTGTCTATCTATCTCATTAATAATCAAGTCTGTGTCAGTCGAACTACGTGGTCTTTACGTATATAATGTAGGCAAGGATAATCTATTGATTAGCTCCTAAGACCCCTAGGATTAGTCTCTAAGTCGGTTTCTTGGCCAAAATCTCAAAAATTCTAAAAAGTTAAAAATCCCAAAATCCCAGAAACAACCTCAAAATATTTCAAAACATCAAAAACATCCAGATATTTGAAAAAATCAAAATGGTGCACCCATCTTATCTCGCTTTCACCTGCAATAATCATCATTCATAATAAATCAATCATCATTTTCATCCTTTGGTAAGTTAGATAGAAGCAAGTCTAACAGGTTTAAAAGTGAGAGTTGAATCATCAAAGTCTCAAGTCTAGGTTAGTAAGACAACAAGCTAGTCAACTCGGAGTATCAATAGCCTATCATCCAATCAATTATCAATCTCATCATCACCTAATCACAATATGTCCTAGGCTACATCCTTCCTACAATGGACATTAACATCAGGCATCACCATAGTTTAGTCTTGGCTAGCGGTATGAAGAACATTAGTTTGTTTGTTTACTTTATCTTTGTCTTTTTTACTTATCTTATTATGCGCTCATTCCAATGACCTCTCGATGATGCCTAATCAAAATGGTTTAGAGAGAAATGAATGGGGAAATGAACATTATTTATCTACTATTTTTGTTGGATATTCTTGTAAAATAACTTGGTCATATGTGTTTTGTTTGGTTTGTAGAGAAGGTGTTTTAGATGTCTTGTTGACCACATAGGAAGACTTGATTTTCTATGTTTTGTTCTGAGATGTTTAGAATATATGAACTATATACTGAATAAGGTTTTGTATGTCAAGTGTGAATAGGAGTACTCATATCAGATTGTCAAGTCAAAGTCCATCACACTAGGTACAACGCCATCCTCGTTCTTAATACCTTGATGCATTGTACCTATGTGTGTTATCAAACATAAAGTAAAATGCCATTTTAAGATCCCAATTCTTGGTTTTATCATCATAATCAAAGGTATGCTTGTTGGATCTTCTTTCTTCTATCTTCTTTCCATACTAACACGGTGCTATAATAGTCACTCAAAAAAATTAATGCCTCTTCCATACATCCACAAATCATCGGCATAATGCATATTATTTAGGAAGTATAGATGCATTAAATTTCATCATTCATTACTATTATTTGCATTTCATTTATTATCAACTCATTTGCATTTCATTTATTATCAACTCATCCATTACAAAATCACATATCATATCACTTCATATAATAATCATTTACATACATCACATGTCATTATCATTTAAGCATTATCATATTACCATTACATATCATAAAACATCATCTCATAAATCATCTCACATCATCTTATAACCATGTTCATTACATCATATCATAACATTTGCATCCACAAATCAATACAAAATAGGAATCATTGCATCAAAAATCATCATTATAAAAGATTACATCATATGCAATCTAGTATTATAATCATTTCATACACATTGCATTCAAAACACCCATTACATAAATCACCTAATATCACATATCATAGGGAATCATTGCATACCATCTCATAAAGGTCACCAATCTCATAATCATGTGCATTACATTTGAACCATCATTACATATTATCTTATCATTAGGAATCATTGCTTATCATACAATATTATTTCATAATGTAACATTGCATTCATTATGGGAATCATTGTATTACATCATTAAATTTAAACATTCATATTCCATAAAGGCATAGCATCTGCAATTCATATATCATCCATAAATGCATAAGAAAAGGAAACATAAAATATTTCGCTTGCATATCATTGCATACATGTTATAATACATCACATAATCTATTTAGTAAATAACGTAGAAAATCATTTGCATATCATATTGCATCCATACATCATCACCATAAAATGCATAGAAAATATACAAAAAGAAATGCATCCATAATCGTTGCATACATCATAAAAAATAGATGCATCTCATTTAATAGAATCACAACATATCATAAACACATAGGAAATAAAATGCATCCATCCATCATACACAAGTAAAATAGGACATCTCATGAACGAATCAAATCATATCGTATATATATATAAATAAGTAATTGTCATGGTACAAGATTAGGATCAAGTGTGTATAAATCAAGTGTGATACAATCGGGGCAATAAAAATTAGAGCCCATGAATCAAAAATGAATAACTATCTCTGATCAAAATGAGGAACTAGCCCTGCTGGGTGCTGCCCTCTCCTGTGTGCCTCTCACTGTGATCCTCGGGTGCCCTCATCCTTGTCTGATGCAAATACTCAGGTACCCGAGATGTTGTTGGCACTTCATGCCTATAATGAAGCCTATAATAATCAACCTCTCTCACAACCTCTCAGTACACTTGTGTCAACATTGTCCTACCCTGGAATGTGGAGGCCATGCTCTCAAGTTGTCGCCTCTAGCCTATCTCCTGATCCCGCTTAGAACGGGCCTGATCTCTCTTTGTAGTCAATGTCAAGACCTGTTGCCTAGCCTGATCCCTCTCAATCATCAAAACCTGCACCTGTGGCTCTAACTGCTAAATCAAGGCATCACAGTGATTTGGTTGTCCTCGTGGTGGAGATGGAGGCTGCTGCTATGGGATCTCTCTCTCCCCGTCTCTAGGTGGTGTCTGATGTGGCTGCTCTTGAGGTGGTGTCTGCACCTAGGGTGGTGCCTATTGTACTTGAGGTGGTGTCTGTTGTGGATGGTGTGGAGGTGGCCCACCTCCTCCCTTATCCCCATCCCCATCTCTATCCCCGTCACCCCTACCTCCCTGCTCCCGACCTCGGCTTGTTGATTGGCCCCTAGGCCTTCATCGTGTGGGCACTACACCTAGATTTGTAAGTCTTAGGGGTGGTCTAAGCCAATCTTTGTAAGCATGTGTAACCCCTACATCACCCTTTCATTGATCATACGACCATGGTCTGGCCACCAACTACCTAAATGATGCAAGTGCCTCATCTACTGGGATGGACTTGCCCCATGCAATCTCCCTCGTAGTACGGGAGAATATGGCCACGTACTGGTCATCAGGTATGTCTTGTCTATCGCCAAACTACCTGGCTACTCGGTCCAACAGGTATCTCTCAATGATTGTATTCTCTCGACACTGCATCAATCTCTCTTGCCGAGCAAAAAATAGTTGCTAAACATCATCAAACCAAGGACCCATACCAAGCCAGGGCCTCCAAGTAAAAATTGTCATCTCATCGAGGACCCTCCGCCAATGGGCAATACCACTTGCCACTGTGTGAGTGAATGTAATCTGAGCTTTGCCATATCGCTAGACAATCAAATCATCTAGCTCTAGAGCAATCAGTGTAACCTATGGGTGAAGCACTGCAATGTGCTCCTAGGCCCAAACATGCAAAAGTGTAATGCCAACCCCAATGGCCCTGTTGTCTAAATATGCAAACTTGTGGAAATCCCTATAAAGTGAGGCCAGCATCACTCAACCCCAGGCAAGGCACTCTTTGTAGAAGAGAATCCGCTCCCATGCTAATCCCCATCCCGAACTAAAATATCGGCCTCGTTGATCTGGTGCCACAAGTCTTGATATAATGGTTGCAACAATAAGTTTGAATGTGGGCACTATGCCTCGGTATCTCTCTAAATCAATCTGGCCCTCAAAGAAGACACTCTTGTCAAGCTCCATGACCTCGAAGAACGTTTCTCGCCCTAAATCCACATCATAGATGACCATCTCTCTATAGATGGGCAACCGCAGGATGTGCCAAACATCCTCTAGTGTGACGGTGGCCTCACCAATGGGCAAGGGAAATGAAGATGTCTCACTGTTCCATCTCTTTGTTAGGGTTGTCATCATCCCTAGGTGTGTTCAAATAGGATGAGCATAAGCTATGTACCATAGACCGATAGCCCCAAGGTGATCCTAGAGCAACTCATGTAACCCATCTAATCTATTAAGCACCGAGAATCTGTGCTCCCAAGAGTGTAATATCTCGAGGTCCTCCTGCACAAGAAAGGTTACTGTGTCAAGTTTAAAAAAAAATGGGCTCTCATCCTAAGTTCTCGCAATTCAAACAACAAATGCGGCGCTATTTGCAAACTCCAAACTGTGTCGTCATAGCGCAGTTTGACTACGCCCCTAGGTTCTAAACTCCAAAAATGCTCATCGTGACGCACTTCTCACATCTAATTGACTTCAACCCTTAACCCTAATTTCTAAACTAGCTCACGATGGCGCTCTTCACACATGCGATGCACTTTAAGGACGCGTGACACCGATTTTGCATTTTTAGTTGCGCTATATAGCGTCGCTTGACTCAATTTTGACTTTGACTATATTAAATGCACGTAAAA
>CM021102.1:267709053-268208817 GCA_007115665.2 Sequoiadendron giganteum
TTAATTGAATAATCTTTATTTGATTAAATTCACCATATTTCCTCTCTTAATTAAATAAATCAATTTGTTTAATTAATCCTATAGTCTCTCCTTTAATTAAATAATTTACTTTATTTAATTAAATCTCTAATGTCATCTTATTAAATCAAATAAATTAACCTTTATTTGGTTTAAATTTAACATCACTCTCTTTAAGTAAATTAATCAATCTTTATTTAATTAAATATTAAAATCATTTTCCTCTCAACTTTGATTTAAATAAATCCTAAAATTTAAGTCAAAGTTGTCAAATCACCTAATTTCTACTTAATTTGATCAAATCATGATTAAATCTAATCCTAATCACCTCAATCCTCTAGATTTTGCAACTTGCACCAATAAATCAATTTAATTAATTTATTAATTCATTTATTTTCCCTCAAACTTGGCATCAAAAGAGAGTATTCCACAAATTTGAAAAATCCCTCCAAAAGGGGATGGGTACTTCCGACAAAGCATTTAGTGCCTCTTACATGTCCCTAGCCTTGAGCCAAGTGACATTAACCCCATTTTTCTTCCCTCTAAAGATGTCATTTCACTAATTTCAAATTTCATCTAACTCTATTTATGTGCACATTCATCAAAATGTGTTCATTCCTCCTCCAATCACATGTTGACAAGTGGCCTCCTCTCATTGGTTGGTCTATTATCCCACATTCATCCATTTTTCTTATTCCTCTATTCTTCCAAACAAGCTTATTATACACAATTTCATCCACAACTTCATCCATTGCATTTTGAATTTCATAATTTTGTATCAATCTTATCAAGGTTGTGTCAAAGTTGCATCCAGGAATCAAGGATCTTCATCAAATCACACAAACGAGTTGGGAAAGGGCCATTTCCTACACACAAATGACACTGATTCCCCCATGGGATTGAAGGCTTTCTCATTAGAATAGGATTTCATTATTTTATTGTGTTGTTCTTCATTTCTTTCCTATTTTGATGTTTCAATCTAATTTCATGGGGAATGTTGATTCTATCTTGCATTTGAATATAATATTGTGTTTGTTCTTTATGTTTGTGTAGGTATAGAATGTATAGAGCTCCTCAATACCTTTGTAATGCTATAAGAATTATAAAAGTTGGAGATATAGATAAAAATTTATGAGCTTGGAGGCCAAAAATAAGTATTTGACTTCAATCAACAATTTTGGACACTATAGAAGAACCTCTAAAAATTACCTATACCACTATGGACTGCTTAGAACTAGCTTTTTTATGATATCTTGTTTGCAAAAATATGATATCTTGATGAAAAGTTATGGACAATTGAAAGAAATGACTATTTTGGGCATGTAGAAAAGGCCAAAAGAAGGCCCCTTGGTGGTTGGAAGGTGGCGATTTGGGCACCACTTGGGCAGATGTTTGGCTACGATTTTTTCTAGCCCCTTGGGGGAAATTGGGTTGGGTGAAGTTTGCACAATGGCGAGATTCAAAGCTTCTATATTTTCTTCTCTCCTCATATTAATGGCATCTACTATGTGCAACCAATTAGAGACGTGATATATTATCACTAACATTCTTCATGAGCTTGATTGCAACAATACAACTATAATTATTTTTGGTGTTAGATGGAGCTTCATTATTGTATCAAGACAAAGACCTTTTATCATGCTATTTATAGAGATATATCTTATACAATATCCAAACGAAGACCTCTAATTGTGTTATTTGTAGAGTCATATTATATTTTTTATTTAGATAGAGACCTTTGACACCTCATTTATTTCTAGATGAAGTATTTTTACATTCATTCACACAACTAGAGCTCTTCCCCTCGAGCTATTAACATAGCAAAACCCTTATCCACATAATTTGAACTTTTTGTCACTTTTTTGTAATAGGCATAGTCTTTAACCCCTATTTTACTCCTTTTTTTGAGAATAATATAACATGATGCATTGTGATTGTTGAGTCTAAAATAATGTATTGTAAACTTGGTAGAACCTACACAATTCAGAGGAATATCTAACTGAACAATTCACTCAACATTGCAAAGACTACATTAAAATGTCAACCCAAGGTCTGTAAACTTATGATGGTGTTGCACTGTATGTGCCTTAAGAGACCTACAACTACCTAAGTTATCCTATTCATGTTATCCTACTTGCTGGAAATTATATATTTGCATAATAGTGAAAGATATAAACCAAAACTAATGGCTACGAGTGCTAAAAACTTAACCTATAGCTAAATTGTTGCTAATAAAGATTATTGTATCAACTCAAAATTGGTTAAAACTAACAACTCAACTAATTCTAACCTCTGGAGTACTATTGGTTAACCATTACATATATTTTCACAAACATTCATTACCAATAAGCAAAGTATGAAATTCTAGTTTAACTTGCATGTAGTTCATGAAGTAATGATAAACATAAAACAACTATTTAAACAAAGATAAACAACTAGAAAATGAAGTGAAGAACAATTACCTTGAATAGCCTGCTCAAGTGGTTGTTCTCACTTAACTAGAACCAAATCTAACTAACAAATTATATGCATCCATATGAAATTGACTTCATTCATTGCATATCATGAAAGATTGCATAAGATCTTCTTCACAGTTTGTATTCAATGAAAATCATTTTGAATATCCATCATGTCTTGAAACTAAAAATAATTGATAATGAGAAAAACTGAAAAACCATCTAAATTATCTAAGGACTCAACCATTGGTTATATACAAGCTCAAGGGAGTCTTATTCTAAGAAACAACTAACTGCAATCATTAACTTCCACTCCTAGATATTAGAGTGTATGGTTAAGATTGAATTGTTCAAACCATAACTGAAAGAAAGAAGAATCCTAATAGAATTGAAACTCTATAAAATGGGATTGCATGTAAAACACACAAACATTTATCAAAATCTTATCAGTAAAGGATTCCTTCTTTTCCAGCACTTATTTAACTTTCTATAATGATGCACATTCAATCTCTATAATGTGTCTTTAAATAGTAATTATCGCATTCAGCTTAATCTGGAACTCCCTTGTTTTGTTGGCCTAGTCTTCCTTTTGTTGTGGGTTACAACTCCCAAGTGCAACGTGCCATAGTTCCTCCTTGGCTACAAAAGGGTTAATTCACAAAGCATGTGCACAAGACTAACTACCGTAATTAAAATATATAATTCTATCCACATTTCATGCATTCTTTCATATAAACCATGCAATACTATTATGTCATAACCATATTTCCATCATTATAATTTAGGTCCAAGTCTGCATAATAAGTATGAAAAGATAGCATAATATAGGAGTATTTTTTGGAAGGTATAACTAAAAATGTCTAAAATTATGCATGAAAGTAACATAAAATAAACTAACATATGGATCCATCACTGATTCATGGTCATTTTAAAATTCTTGATAGGTGCTACTCATTACATTTTTTGTGTGTGATTGTAGGTGCTTATAGTGGAATGCTCATGGAGATGGAAAAAACATATGATCAATTGATTTTTATGAATTGGTAATCCATTGAATATTTAACAAATATTTATTTTTCATGTCAACTATCTACTTGATTTTACTTTAATATGCATTTACACATAACTCACATGTAGGTCAAAGTGTGGGAAAAATGTGATAAAAATTGCATACCCATGCCCTTTTCCCTTAGGTTTTGGGCCCATTATTATTAGGTTGTCCTTAATTATTGGGTAAACTAAGAATTTTAGTATCAGAGTAGGCAAATGACCTCATCCACTCCTAATCCTCACATCACTCATACCCATACATTATTCATTGACTTGATTTGGGTTTATGAGTATGAAAGTGATCTAGATCACCTCTATGCCTACATATATAAGCCACACATTTTCAAAATTCAAATTTAAAATTGAGTTTTTTTGCTACCTTTCTCACTAGCCATTATGACTCAAACTAAAGTGTGAGTTGTGCCAAATTTCTCCCTACGGCGACCTTAATTGGAATATATAAATAGAGAAAACATTTTGATTCAATTTATACAACGATAAAAAAGAGAGTTTGCATTAGCATCACATCATCTTAGATCATTGTATGTGATAGAGCTACTGATTTAAAAAAAAAAAATATGATGAGTCTAGTCTTGTCATGATTTTGTGCTTTTGTGTTCGAGGGTTTAGGGTTTTAGGTTAAAACCCTCTTTTCAAAATTCGTATGGTCATGAACATTAAACGTTTTAATCCTTCATTGACCCATCACACCCAATTATTGGTCACGTAAGTTGTAACTCGAGCCATTGAAATCATTATTAGCACCAAACCCTTTTTGTCTAGGTCTGTCGGTCACCATCTACAAGTTCATCGTTTTAATTTTTCCATAGTCGAGGTAAATAATTTATGTTTAAAGGCTTATTTATTAAGTATTTCTTCTCAAGGGTTAGGTCTCATCGACCTATTCATGGCCCCATATTTAAAAACTAACTTGGTTGCATGTGCAGATATTTGATGACCGTCTGATCTCAAGGGTTGATCCTGGTTGTTCCCTGCTAGCCGTGCGAGGAATATTGGTGACATCACAAAGAAGCTACAGGTTCAGTGAGCTATTGGCACATATACTATTGTAAGTGTGGTCCTCGATCTTCATTGTTGAACCCAAAATATTAAGCTTTAAAGATCAACGGTCAAGATGTGATAGTGAGATTGAATCTCAGTCATTCCCTGTGCACCCCGCAGGATTAAAATATTGGTTTAATAAAAGTTGTGGGGTCAGTGGGCAGTCGCCACATGGATTCTAAGGTCATGTGGAGAAAGAGAAGGTGGGGCCCAGGAGCAGACGAGTCGATGTCTAATTGGAAAAATCTCATTGGCCAATGAGATGGTGCATTACAATGATGGAAATTCAAACATCATTGACTCAATCCGAGTCATCAGAAAGGCCATCTCACTAGTATATTAACGACAAACATTCAAAATTGAGGGTACAAACATTATAGTTGTTTTTGCTTCACGTGAGCGAGCTGTAATGGTGGAAATGACTTCCAAAGCTACCCAATTTCGCTCAAACTGGATGTAAATGATTGGATTTCGTATAATTGAGAATTGCGAACAAATTTGGAGCACACATGAGATTGAATAAGGGTATTTGTAGAGTTTAGTGCAACCATTTTAGGGTTTCCTACAAGTAAAAGTCGTAAGTAAAATAAACACAGTTTTTTTGCTTTATTCAAGCTACCTAAATTAGGGTTAAAATTTAATGTGCTTCCAATCGAATTGGATTTTGTGATTTACTTTAATTTCTTTACCAAGGTGTGAATTTGTTTTAAAAGGTCACAATTATGTCAAACCTTTCAAATTTTACACTCTCAATCCAAGACCTAGGTTTGAATTGAGTTGCTAGGTCTTAATTATTTTGTGCCGAAACCCTAAATAGGTCTGAAAATATTTCACCACCAATGGCGCCCAAAACACAAACCGCCAGCTTTGCGACCCCATCTAGACTGCTCTCCCAAGATATAGTTGACCTATTGAAACCCTCCATAAATAAAAAGGTTGAGAGAAAATTTTTGTTCTATGTCCCTAGAGTCAGATAAGTATTAATGGATAAGCAATGATCTATTGAGGATGTTTAATTACCTTTCACTGGATGGCAATTGTTACAACACTGGTTCGAAAATAGAAATCTTAGGGTTCTTGTTTGCGATCCCTAGAGATTAGATATGGAAAAGTTGGTAGTTCCCAATGTATACATGGATGTCAACTTGTTAAAAGACATTGTTGCAAGATATGACCTAGTTTCCAAGGTTGTTAGGGCATTTGATGGTAAGGAAATGTTAAAGATAACTAGAGTAGAAATTGCAGAGATTTTCCAACTGCATGAGTGGAACAAGGACATGATCCCTATTGATATAAGTGTCTTCAAAAAGGAGTATGAGAATACCAGGGTGCTGCTCAGAACAATAATGTTACCTATACACACTACTTGTACTGGGACTGGGAAGAATAGGAAGCAAATAAGGATTGGTAAGGATGAATTAGAACCCTTTCCCATGAGATATTTTGTTAATTACTTCAAGAAGACTGTATACTCCTTATGCCAGATTATTGGTTTTACTCCACCTAGCACCTTACCAAAGGAATATAGTTATATGGCTACACATTTACATCACCCAACATTCAATGTAGTTTATGACTACGCCACTTATTTGTCAAAACACATGCACAAGGGTTTGGTCAATTTAAAAGTTGGAAAGGACTGAATACATTTCTGGTGGTACTCTCTCTTAATGCATATGTTCTTGTATAAAGGTGAGAATAATTTTGAGAAGGATATGACATTGAAGAAAAGAGAAGATGATATTGATTTTCCTGTCCAATGTTGGACCCAAATTCTTAATAGGGGTTACCAAAAATTTGATTATGTTGTCTTCCACAATGCATTTGCATCTAAATTGAGGAGGTTCTTAGTATATGATCCACCTAGGATCCCCAAGGAAATCCATGACTTCTTGAGGCCCATGGAAAGGACAACATATCTAAATTTGAGCCATAATTGGGGGGATATAATCCCATATCCTAGCTCCACAATCTTCAGAGTTTATGGAACATGTGTGATTCCTTATGTGTTACCAAGAGATGTGCCACTGAGGATTGGATTTCTGGAGATTATGAGGCAATTAGGAGGAGCTCAAATGGCTCACCTACCCAAGACATTGAAAAAGGGATCGTTCTTCCCAAAATGGATAGAATTTTCTTATTTTGTAATGATGAAGGGAGGATGGAAGGAATTGGTGCATCTTCTTGCACCATACAAATTGAAAATTGTGTGCCCAAGGAATCATGATCTTGAGGGTTTTATTTCTGCAATGAATTCAAAGCATTGAAGTGGCTCTTTTATACATAACTTTTACTACCCCGAGGATGTAATCAAGAATGTTTTTTACTTTCAAGAGCAAGAGGAGAGGAAAGAAAAGTATCCAAATTTCAATAAAATGGTGGATAATGTTAAGAAATCCAATCCCAACTATGATCCTCTACCCAATATTAACAGTGATTTCAATAGAATTATGCATGTTATAAATAATTTTGAGGGCATAGTTGGTGTCTTGATGGAAGAGTGTGTGTTTTCAAATAAAGGGAAAACATTAGCAGTTGAGGAAGATCCAAATGTAGTGTTGGAGAATAGACCTTCTTACCAACCACCACAAAAAAATAAGAATATACCCCAGGAAGAAGAAGACAGTAGAGAAAAGGCGAACATTGCCAGCTCCTAATGTGTCAGAAGGGTCAGGAGCAACTTCTCCTGAGAGATCAGTGTTTCCTCCCCCAAGACAAGCTCCATCCATTGTGATTGATGTAGATTCACCTCCTGGAAGTCCTGCTCCACCTCGACAACCACCTGCTAAGAAACAAAAGATTGAGGTTAAAGGGGTAGTTGACTACCTTGATACATAGGGGGATGATATTATTATTACTCCTGAAGAAATGCAGTAGGGAATTCCTTCTCCCATAAGGGAGGTTGCCTCAAGTTCAAGAGAAATTGGCCTTGAACTTGGAAAGGTTGATCTTAGTGGTTTAAATAATGTAGATGATCTGAGGTAGGAGGCTTGTAAAGAATTCATGGAAGATGGTTCTTTTATTGAAACCAAGGAATTCAAGGATTTTGTATGGAGAGAAAAAACCTCAAAATATGCAAAAAATGTGGCCAAAGAAAGGAGCTTACACTCGAAACTCACTGAAGTTACTATTCAGGAAAATGTAAGGAAAAATATGAAGGAGGAGTTCCAAAATATTACAGCTAAGGAGGCCAGAGAATTTGTGCAAAAGAGTGGTGTATTGTTGTTACTTGAGTGGGATATTTCCGATGCAGTGGTGCTAGACACCATAAGGAGGTCTGAAAAGCCCCTATTTCAAAGTGAATAAGAGACAAAATTGGAATTTCAAGGATCAACATTCAGTGAAGATTGGGATGCATTGATAGTCTGGTTGTTGTCTTTGGGATCTAGAAAGCCAATAGTTGTTGAGCCAACTAATTTTAGTGGGTAGTTGGTTATAAAGAGAGTCTCTGAAACTCCAACCTTGGAAGGAGCTGATATGGTGGTAAATATTGCAAAGTTTTCTAAAGAAATAGTTGAGAGCCTTACTCTTGAAAGGGATGTGATTAGGGGTAATTGATGAATATAATGTGAGTTAGCAAAGGGTGGCAATATTAGAAATTTAGGTGGAATTGTACAAGCGGCAAATAAAAGTATTGAGGGCATAAGGCCCAACTAGCTTAAGTCATGCACCACCTGCATCTCCAATGATACAATCTCAATCTCCTATTCCACCAGAGGAAGCCTTGGCAATAATGCCATATAACATGGGCCAGGAACCACTTACAATAGATGAACCAAGCACATTAGGTGCAGTTCCATCATATGAGCCTACCAAAGCATAATTTCTCTCACAAATTGATGTGTATAAGAAATTACTTGAACAGGTCCAAAACACTATGTGTGAGAATAATTTAAAGATAGTTAATATTGTTTTGAAGCATATGAACAAGAAAACTTAGAGAAAATTAAATAGTCTTCATGCAAATTATACTTTGATGCTGCAAGCAATAAGGTTATCCGAAAGAGATAAGGATATTGCTATCTCGATCCTAGATAAGTGGGTTCCTAGAGTTGACAATTTGAAACTCGTGGCAATTGGGGCTAAGAAAAAGAGGACAACTATCCAAGGGTGGTCCCGGTTTATAAATTTGTTGGTGAGATTAGAGAGCAACAATTTTAGGGGTATGCTACTCCTTTGGAGCAGAAGATTAGAGAATTGAAGGCCAAGTATGATGAGACAGATTTGGCATTGTTACCTGATATTCAACATACATTTGATGAGGTGAAGCCCTTGCAAACATGGAAACATCAAGTTGATACTACTATTGTTTCTCAAGCACCCCTCATTTGTGAGAATGTTGATATTGATATACTAAAGAATACTCTTGAGAGACTATCTTTCATTATCAATTTCCTAGAAGATTTTGACAAAGAATTCAATTTAGTGATGACAAAGTACTCTCCATATAGAAAGAAGATGGATGAAATCATTGGTTTCAATTGGCCATCTGATGCATAATATGATCAGTGGAAGAGGATATTTATTGATGAATTGGATTTATGAACAAAGAGATGGAAGACACATATACTTGGTCGAGTATAGTGCAGGTCTGGCCTTAGAGATTTCAATGCATAAAAGATATGTGTCTCCAAATAAAAAACACTACAGGTAAATGTTGATTACCGATGACTAGAATGTTGACTTGGATGTTCATTCACCTTTTCACCTTTTGCATACTTTTGTCTTTTTCTTAAAGGAATGAATATGTTGCAACTATTTGAAGAATATTCTTTTCAACATGTGCCTTTTGGAAGGTGTGAAATTCTTCACTGACTGAAAGGAGGCTTTTGTTTCAATGATGAATATTCATTTAGTTTGTTGTAACTTTCTGCAAGGGAATATTTGTTGTAGCAGTCAAATTAAAATGTGACACGTGTACTTTTCGACCTAAAGCTTGTTTTGCTCCCTTGTTCTTATAAAAGGGAATTATGGGCCATTAGTATAGGTCTCTTATTGAATCCTCTATCCAAATTATGCAAAATTGAGAATACAGAGAGAACATATATGAAGCCTATATCTTAAGTTTAGAGTCTAGCATGTGATTTTTGTTAATTGTATGGTTTTTGAGCATATCTGAATAATAATGAATATCTAATGAGTCTATTGTCTCTCTAGCTTTACATTGTATCTAAATTATTAATGAAAATTTTGATCAAGGATCATTTCATTAATCTTCATTGTCATTGTGCTTTGATGTGTGTTTTAATTTAGGCTATGGTTCAATGGACTAGTTAAAATGCTTTGATTAAATCATGAATTTGTATACATGTTTGGTGGGTCTGATAAGTAGTCATAGAATCTAACTATCGATATGTGAGTGGCAAGATAATCTCATGTAGATCATGGATGTTTAGAATTAAAATCACCTTATAATTCAATATGTTGTGTTTTGACTCCTTTCCAAAGATATGGCATTGGTCGTAGATATTATTTATATTCCCCGTGCTTTTGGTTATCCAATTTGAGAACAACATTCATAAATAATCTTTTAAAATCCTTTTACCTTTTTTAAATTTAGTGTTGTGTGGATTCTCAGCTTCAGAGGTGTTATCTTTCAAAGGAATTGCCAGTTTCTTTAAAGATTTTATTTATTTAGCACTTGAATGAGAATGTATCTGTTAATTGTGAATTGTGTGGTATAGTTTTGTAGCAAGATTATATGATGCACATTGTGGGATTACCCTCCCTAGTCTTGCAGAGCCTAAAGTGTAGGAGGGAAGAATTTTAGCTTTCTCTCATTCGTTGGCCAATCATCTCCTGAGTATTCAATAATTGAAGTCGGAAAATTCATAGATACTTAGTGGGATCTGCTTGGTTCTCCAAAAATTACCAACAATATGCTTGCTTATTGTCCCCAAATTTTTTACTTAGAGATGCAGAGTTGGTTCATCAAGGGATTGAAGAAGGAGAACATGACCATTGCATCATGATAAATTATACAACAGTGTTTGTAAACACCACCTATTTGTACCAAGCATTAGTATAAAAAGTGGGGTGAAATAAGTTGCAAACTATGAATATTTATTAGATCATTAATGTGAGTTATAGGTTCATATTCGTACATACAGTTCAAGTTTACATATACAAAAATGAATCTAAACAATGCATAATTGAAATCCCAAATACACAAATTTCTAAAAACTTGGCAAATCTATTTTGATACCTAAATAGAACCTTCAATAATAAAATTAGAATTAAGAACCTTACAACTAGTAATCACACCTTGGTGTGCAATGGGTACATTGAAGAAGTGTGAAAGGTTAATCAGGGGATTTTTTGGTTTATTTTTTACATACATTTGTGGAGTATGTACATTAGGTCAATTGGTAGGCTATTTATAAAATGATGTTTGTGTATAAAAGGTCTCAATGGAGAAGTGATAGCTTCAAATCAAATATGCATCTAATTATAGGGATCCAAACATGACTAAATAAAACCTTTGAATTAGAAATATAATAAGGCTCCATTACCAATAGGCTCATTTTATTTTTACAATAGGGATATAGGGAAAGAGAGGGATATATGGGGATAGAAAAAGGGAGAGATATAGGGGAAGAGAGAGGGGTGAGGAGATAGAGATTGAGAGGAAGTTAGAGATAGATATGGAGATGGAGGAGAGGGATATGGAGAGAAGGAGAGGGAGAGATAAAGAGAGAGGACAAAGGGATATACAGAGATGGAAGAGATAAATATATAAAGAGGGAGAGAGAAGGGGAGAATGAGAGAAGGAGATATAGAATAATAAATATAGAGATATTAAGTGATATAGAGAGGGGTATAGAGAAGGAAAAATATAGGGGTAGAGATAGAGGGAGATATGAAAGAATCCAAATATAGAGACATAGGGATAGATATAGAGATAGCGTTAGAGATAGGGAGAGAGAAACAAGGAGTGTGTGTGTATGAGTAAGAGAGAGATATGGAGAGAGAGATGTATAAATAGATCGAGAGGGAGGTAGATGGAGGGAGATAAATAGAGATAGGAGAGAGAATAAGTGAGATATAAAAAGAGGAAGTGATAGGGAGAAAGAGAAAAAAAATATGGCTATAAAGGAGAGATAGAGAGATAAATATAATTTGGGAAAGACATAGAGGGTGAGAGAGACAAAAACAAAGACAAAGAGGGATAAATATAAAGGGAGAGATGGAAGTAGAGAGGAAGAGGGAGAGGGAGAGATAGATATAGAAAGAGGGGGATATAAAGAGATAAATATAAAGATATAGGAAGTGATATATAAAGAGAGGTAGAGAGGGATATATATATATATATATATATATATATATATATGTTGAAATAAACAAGACAATTGAGAGGGGGAGTGAATCAGTTGTAGCAAAGTAAACCTTCAAAGCCCTCAACAATAATTAAATCCACAAATATTCATTAAAAATTTATTTTATTTGTTTGATTAAACATGAAATGTAGATAACAAAAACTAAAATCACAACACCATACACAAGAGAACACCAGATTTACTTAGAAAACCCAATGAGGGAAAAACCATGGTGAGGATTAGCTCACAATATAAGTAGTATCAAAACTAGTACAAAAGGGGCTCATTGCCAAAATAGGACACACTAGATCCAAAAGGCTCGCAGCTAGGGATCACTACCACATAAAGAATACAAGAAGATAGAGGAAGAATGTTACATGGAGAAAACACTTCTCAATGCAACAAGAAGTCCACCACAATTGCTCACACATTTTCGTAGTCTAACATGAAATATTTCAGATGGCTTCAACTCACTACCTTCAAGAACCCTAACATGAAGTTTGCATTACTCTGCTCAATTTAACATCATATATATTACTCGCATCAATCTCTCATATATCTTGCTTCTTTCTCTTTTCTTGTATTTCACTTGCATCAACACCATACATGTTTATATCAAGCTCTACCTCAAAAAAATTCTCCAATGTCGATCACTAGTTGTTATACATATAAATTCAAAATAGGTTGGCACCTAAATATTCCCATGGTGGATAGGAACGAAAGGAGACCTACATAAATCCTTAACTAGGACCCAAAATAGATCCAAACACACCTCAACACACTTCACAAGCCTAACATGTAGTATTAAACACAAGGTCAACCAACACTCGTGCAAAATACCATAAACATTAAGTACATGCTTCCTCAAATCAATCCATAAGCTGATAGTTTTAGACAACATAATTTACTTGAACATGATCAAGAGTAACTCACGAACAACTTGAGATTTATCAAACACTTCACCCAAACTTGCATCATACAAGCACTTCAACTCAGAACAACTGGTAACCCTTACTTGCACACTGATAAATGAAACTCACTCTATAATGTATCAAATCAAGTAAAAACTTGAATATAGAAAGATAAAAGCATTATAATCATTTTCCCAAATCTGCACAACCTAAAGCTAAACAATAGAGAAACACACAACAAATACTTTTCTCCCAAATCACATAAAGCATTACTAAACAACTGGTGCACATACTGGTGAAAATATCTTGCACTGTACAATGATCCAAAAACTAAAATTTTGAATATAGCAACCTCTGACAACCTTGAATAACTTGTAATATCTACATAGGCATAGAATTAACATAGAAAGAATGTGGAGCACAATATCAGAGAACACTATGAACATTTACACAACACAATTTATTCTTTTTATTAAAAAATTTCAAAAGTACTTGGAAACCAAGTACCAGAGACATCATCTCAGCTCATTACTTCATTCCAACCCACCCTCAGAATCTGCAACCAAGAATAGATCCATGTACTCATAACACTTCTTCAAGGTCTCAACTACACAAGCACAACCTTTTTTCATCTTTTTCACAATTTTCTCAATATCCTTAACATCTTCATCCCATAGTTGACATCAATGACAAAACTAGTAAGTAGAATTTCTATTGACATCAATGACAACACCATCATTCTTGCAACAATATATATATATATATATATATATATATATATATATATATAGAGAGAGAGAGATGGAGGATGAGAGAGGTGATATGGATAATTAATAGAGGGAGAGAGATAGAGAGAGGGGGAGAGGATAAAGATAGAGATAGAGATAGATATAAATATAGAGATAGGGAGGGAGAGCTAATGAGTGTGTGTGTGTGTACACATGAGAGAGAGAGAGGAGAGAGGAGAGAGGAGTGTGTGTGTTTGAGTGTGAGAGATATTGAGATAGATATAGAGGGAGAGATATATATATATATAAATAAATAGAGAGGGAGAGATGGAGAGAAATAGAGAGGATAGAGAAGTTGAGAGATATAGATAGGGTGATAGGGAGAGAGGGAAAGACATGGATAGAAAGAGGGTGAGATAGAGAGATATATTGGGAAAGATAGAGGGGAAAAATATAAGGAGAGGTAAGGAGAGGTAAGGAGATAGATATAGGGAGAGAGATAGAGGGGAAAATAGAGATTCAGATGGAAATGGAGAGAGAGGGAGAGAGAAATAAAGATAGAAAGGGGGTGATACAAATAGAGAGGGAGAGAATGAGAGAGGGAGAGATGGATGGATAAAATGATAGAGATAGGAAGTTATATAGAGAGAGGTATAGAGAGGGAGATATATAGAGAGAGTTAGGAGAGGTACATATGCAAAGATATTATAGAGAGATATGAGAAGAGAAAGAGAGATATATCTCTTTATATCTTTGTATCCCTCTCTATCTTTATATATTTATTATCTCTCAATCTCTTTATTCCTCTCTCCCCTATTTTTCTTTGTATTTGTCTTCCCTTCTCTCTTCCTCTATCTATCTTTCTCTCATTTCTTCTCTTTGTCTATTTCCCTCTCCCTATCTTCCTCCCTTACTATTTTTTTCTATCCCTATTTATCTCCCCCTCTCTCCCCCTTTCCCTCTTTATGTCTCGATCTCTCGACCTCTATATATATCTCTCTCCTATTTCTCTTTATCTTTATACCTCTCTCTTTATGTGACTATATCTATCTATGTCCCCCCCTTCTCTCTTTTCCTCTCTTTATTTATCTCTCTTCCTCTTTATCTCTTTGTCTCTCCATACTTATTCCTTTATATCTATACCTCTATTTTTGTATCTCAATCTCTCCTTTTATCTCTCTGTATCTCTTTGTCTCCCTCTCTCTCTCTCTCTCTCTCTCTCTCTCTCTCTCTCTCTCTCTATTTTCCTCCCAAGTGTGCAATGGGTACACTAAAGAGGTTTTAAAGGTGAATTATCATATCCTTAATCAAATGTCATGCTACCTTGAGCATAACTCCCTAAAAACGTGGTATACTTGGATTATTGCCATGAAACAACTAATCAAAAGTCACCTTCTCTCTCACTCTATAAATTTTAATTTATATTTTAAGTTTGAAATTCATTTTATTATATAAATCATAACAAAAATCTAAAATAAAACTCTTCTATAATAATTAAAGTTTTAATAAGAAAAATAATAATAAATTAAATAAATTTTAATATTTTTTAATTATTATTTGTAATTTCATAAAAAGACATAAATAATAAAAATAAATTTCAAACTTAAATCCAAATTAAAAACTAAAATAAAATAAACTAAATGGAAAGTCAAAATATATCAAAATCCAAATATTAAAAAACATATATTTTTTTTAAAAATAACAAATAATAAACTTATTAAGTTAATAAATGATTAAATTAAAAAGTAAAACTATTATTTTAATTTATTAGAATTAAAATATTAATAAAATATGTACCTAAAAAATATAATTAATATATTGCAAATAATAATAAAATAAACACAATATTAACAAATAAAAAATATTACAAAATATTACAAAAAAGTTCAAAAGAAAAAAACAATTCTTATCCTATCTTTTCTTAATTTAAACTTTTTGCTATTGGTTTTGCTCTCCAAACTCTTCCTCATTGGTATTGACCTTTCACTTCTCCAATTTGGCGAGGTGCAACCTAAAATAAGGTTTCAACGAGGGTTTTAGAGTATGTTTATTAAAATGAAAATTAGGCCAAGATCTTAATAATGAGCACATTTAGGTTTTAACATTACAAAATCTTTTACCTTATGTAGTTAAGTATATATTAACATAATTATTATATAGTGTATATTTTATATAATAAAATATAAATTATAAATACTATAATTATGCTACTACTTATTATTATATATTATATTCTTTAACAAAACTATTGAATACATATAGTTAATAGTTAATAGTTAATAATCAATACAATTAAAAAAAATGTCTATTATGAAAGCCTTCGCATCTGCTCTGGATGCCCGCATGCCCTTCTCTGCTAATATCGACTGCGTCGAAGCCCTCAAGGATGCGAAAACGGCCAAGGCTCTCTCCAATCCTTCTTCCACCTAGGTTTCACATGCCTCTCCTATTGGGTGAGGTCAAGCATGTGGCAGGATCGACTTTCCTGGCAAAAAACCCACGCCCCAGCAGGCTAAACATTTGCGTTAGGAGGTTGGTGTCGTAGGTATTGTTAATCACACGACCAATCAGGGCTGGGATGGTGTTGGCAGCTGCTTAAGGAGGATGAGCTTTGTTGATGCCCTTGTGGTTATGTCCCCCTCTCTACAAAATGGTACCTAGGGCACGCAAGATGTTGGTTCGGCCCCATCCAAGCAAAATTTTGAGTCTCATTTGCTTCATGGTGGAGCTTCACTTAGTCCTCCCTTTGTCATTCTTAATTCCTCTGCTCGAGAGAATTGCCTTGACAGTCTTGTCTGCGATAGAGAATATTATTTGCAAGATCACGCCCTAATCTACAGATTCATTAAGGTATGGCCCAAATTATGTGATCTCCATTCATGGATTGTTACAAACTGGAAAGAGTATCTCGAGGATGAGATTAGCATTTACCCATGTGCGAAGGGGTTTTTCATCTTAGAGTTTGAATCTACAGAAGACAAAGAAATGGTGCTTGAAACTGGACCTTGGTTCTTTCAGGGTGATTTTCTATGCATGAAGCCTTGGTTCTTTCAGGGTGATTTGATCCAAGAACAAAGAAATTTTCATCGGCTTTCTCATGGGTCCATTTACCATACCTCCCTTTACAGTTCTGGAAAATTGGATGTCTCAAGGCGATTGCCAATAGTCTTGGCAATTATCACAGTATTTCCAAAGAAACAATTAACTATGAAAACTCCACTTTTGCTCGCCTGTGCGTAGAAATGGATGTCTCAGAAGGTCTCCCAACAAAAATCTTTCTCAAAGTTGGAAATAGGTGTTGGTGTCAACCGATAGATTATGAAAATATTGCATTCAGATGTAGAGTTTGCTTTGCTATAGATCATGTTACTGCACAATGTGGAAAAAGAAGATTGGGGGCAAAAGCCAAAGCTATCCCAAATAGAAAACCCTCATGGTGGGAAGGGGTTGAGTCCAAACATTATATTGTTTCTCCTCCAAAAAAGTCTTCTAGTGCCCTCTCTCCCACTCTTCAGAATACGGTTCCTGCCCATTCTTCTGTGGACGATGGCCATGGCCTTGTGACCACGCATGGTACAAAGACAATCAATGATTGGAATGATTCTCTTCCACCCTTGGAGGTTTCTAAGACTACATCTTCTTCACTTTCGATGACCTCCTCTATTGAATACATTTTTGGTTCTCCCATGCTGATGGAATCGTGCAAGGGTCCACAAATATCCCTGGATACCGAACAAGCTTAGATAGAGGTGAAGAAAAAGAAAACTCCATCTTCAAAACAAAAGCATCCAATGTCCCTAAGTTTTTCAAAGAAAGTAGGAAATTTGGAATTATAATTTGAGGGTTCACCCATTTTCGATCTGTTGATGGCTCTTTTCGGTTAGGAAAGTTGGTTTGGATTGTACAAGTTTATACAAATTTGTCCGTGTTGGTACACCCCTGGTGGGAAGGGCATGCATTTTTTATTTTTAGATCTCATTTTATGGGAGCTGCCCCCTTGACAACACTTATAAAAAATAAATAAATAAATAATATGATATTTTTTTATAAAAAGAAAGAGAGATAAAGGGGAAGACAATTCTATATATAGAGAGGTATATATACTAACACTTGCCCCTAAAGAAGTTTCAAGGATTATGTCGATAGAAAACTATATGTATGTGTTTGTGCATGGATACACTTAATAAATATATTATATATATTAACTATTTATATTAATATTATAAAATAACATCTATATAATAATTATAGTTATTTTATTATATATAAATCTTCAATATAATAATAATCGTACAAGATGATTATTTTTGAAAAGATTAGCATTTTTCAGGGTGTCGTACCCTTCACAAAGAGCCCAAGGGGCCAAAGAGAAACATAGTTCAAAACATAGATTGAACTATAGGAACAACTAGAAATAGCTGACAGACGGCTGTGGAAATTAAAGAGATTATGCAACCCTAGAAACAAAGGGTTCAGAGCTGGCTCCACGAGCCCGAGATCGAGAAGCAGACACAAATTTCTTCTTTCGAAGAACAATTGACCAAGAGGCTCGGTAACACGAAGCGAGGAGAATGGAGAGAGGAGCGACCCCTCTTCAACCACCATAGGACCACCAAGCAAATTCAGTAGTAAGGCAGCCGAGAACGGATCAACAATCGACATAGAAGAGGCACCCAACAAAGAGCGGACAGGGTCAGACAGAGCATCGACAACAGGTGCAGGGACAGGCCCAACAGAGTCAGCAGAAGGGTCTGACGCAATAGTGTTAGCATAAGGGTCTGGCGCAATAGAGTCAATAGAACGGTCCAAAGGTGGAATCAAAGAGGAGAGTTCTGGGAGAGCATCAACATGAGGGTCAACCAACAAAGCAAAAACCTCTGAAGAAGGACCCGCCGTGAGGTGATCAAGGAGAGCATCAGTCCACCAAGTCGCAGCGCCCTTGCGATGGGCATGAGGGCAAGCAGAGGCCAAGTGACCCACTGAAAAGCATCTCCTACACCGAAAGGGGAGACCCTCATAGTCTAAGAGTTGCTTCCATGGTTTGTCCTCCACTAGCAAAACAACATCCCCATGGAGAGGTTTAGAGATATCCAAATCAACAAGCAACCGAGCGACCGTGGTGTGCCCAAACTCCCTAGTAGTAGAATCCACCATCAAGAAATGACCAATGGTATTGCTAATGGCTTCGAAGCAAGATTCCTCCCAGAACTGGAGAGGAAGGTTTGGCAAACGGACCCAAACAAGTATGGTATTCAACGGCTCCGTAAGAGGGTTAAAAGAACGAGCCCAGGGCCTGATGGACAAAGAATGAATACCCCACATCCATCCTCTATCCAGAACATAGCTTCGCTCACGAGGGGATCCAAAGGTAGCAATAAAGAGGCCCCTAGCACTGGGGTAGAGCTCGATTTCCCCAGCAACCAAAGGCTTCCAGGAAGCCTTCACCCAATCATGGAGGTCTGGGAGGGATGGCCACAGACCATTAAATCTACAGAGCACACCCATTTTCAGGTAATAACCTTCATTCTCTACTATCTCATGCCCACAAACCACCACCGGGGAGTCCCCGACACAAGGAATAGACCTTTGAGGAGGCCGAGCACCAACTCTAGCAACTTCAAAAAAGGATCTTGTCTTTCTCGTAGAACACCCAGTAGCAGGAGGAGCACACCCACCAGCAAGACCATACATAGGCACCAAGGCAGGGGAGAGATGGGGGCCCCCAGTGGGAAGACCAGGGACACCACGCCCCTCCCCACAACGCATCAAGGAAACCAGAAGACTCCCCATCGCACAGGAAGCCAGAACCGGTGCACCACCATCCACCAGAACAACAAACTTTCCATCCCCACACAGACCAGTTGGGACAAAGCCCACAACGTCAGGAGCAGAAGAAGAAACCCTAGACGGGCGCCCCAGGACACCAGCCGAGGCCACCTCCCCGATCACAGTCGCACACAGAGAGTCGTTCGCCAAACTCCTCCCGCTCGCGCACATTTCGAATGTACAAGATGATTGTTATTTATTACATATATTATTATTTATTGTGGGCATAGCCCACCAGAATTATCTCACGCTGAAATTGTGTGACGCCTGAAAATAAATTCCAAATGATAAAAACAATTTTGGTTTCACGCCTGAAAACATGTTTTTGCCCACAACTTCTTTCACATCGACTGAGCGCACTATGATCTGATTCGGTCTTGTCCTTATCTCTACTTTCTGCATTTTAACTCATCAATCTTATCCTTATCTTAGTAGTCCACTGCCAATCATACCTCAGATTATTTGATCACCGATTGGGCATGGAAGCTTGTAAAGGCGGGTGTAGAGGTCATAGATCCCAAAATTGCCCAAGATGGACCTTTGGACATCATGGAGAGGTTCGTGCTCGTGGGTATATCATGTGCCCATGTAATGGTTGCATTAGACCAATTTTGAGTGAGGTATTGGAGATGCTAGAAGGGAATGCGAGGTTTCGCCAATTCCAGAGAGGGCTTTGCCTTTGGCAAATCTTGGGACTTTCACATATATGTTCTTTACAATGTGGTGACCCACTTCTCTGCCAATAATATTTTTTCCTTTTATCTTCAGTTTTTGTGTACAAAGCTAAGATTCTCATTTAGATGATGGATGAGATTGAGTCTTATGAGGAAAATTCAAAGAGTAATTTGAAGGAGAAAAAGCAGGAAAGAGCTGAAAAGCTCAAGGCTCTTTTTCTACGCATAGCTTCCTCTACAGAGCAATCCTTTCAGGTCTCTGGAAAAAGAGAAGGCAGAACTACAAATTGTTCTTTAAAGAATACGACAGCATCGACTGCCAATATTACAAATCATAAGGCCTCAGAATTCCCAAGAAAGAAGTATTAGGATTACTGATGAAGTAGAACAAAATGCACAAATGAGATCAATTATTAAAGTGGTGGAGAAGATCTTATATGTATTTGAAAGCTCTGAATTGCATCCGAAGAACAAAGAAGAATTGAAAGATCATACCATTATTGAAAAAGAGTGCTATAGTTTGCTACAAAATCTCACTTCATCAAGACCTCTTATGACATAAAGTCCAAGAGTTCAATCATAGGATCTCATAGCATTTAATTTTTTGTTTTAGTTTTATCTTATGGATGCAAAGGCTTGTTTTATCAAGACCTCTTATGACATAAAGCCCAAGAGTTCAATCACAGGGTCTCGTAGCATTTAATTTTTTGTTTTAGTTTTATCTTGTGGCTGCAAAGGATCACTTCATCAAGACCTCTTATGACATAAAGCCCAAGAGTTCAACCGAGTTCAACCACAAGATCTCGTAGCATTTAATTTTTTGTTTTAGTTTTATCTTGTGGCTGCAAAGGCTCACTTCATCAAGACCTCTTATGACAT
This sequence comes from Sequoiadendron giganteum, assembly GCA_007115665.2. Classification (NCBI taxonomy): domain Eukaryota; kingdom Viridiplantae; phylum Streptophyta; class Pinopsida; order Cupressales; family Cupressaceae; genus Sequoiadendron; species Sequoiadendron giganteum. The sequence goes on from CM021102.1 coordinate 267,729,974, forward strand.
AAAGTCTAAGAGTTCAATCATAGGATCTCGTAGCATTTAATTTTTTGTTTTAGTTTTATCTTATGGCTACAAAGGCTCACTTCATCAAGAACTCTTATGACATAAAGCCCAAGAGTTCAATCACAGGATCTCCTAGCATTTTTTGTTTTGTTTTAGTTTTATCTTGTTGCAAGCTTGGTACAAAGCAAGGGATTTAAGAAAATCTTGATTTCTTCTTCTTCTTGTTTCCATGATATTTAATCTATACATATCAAGATGATTTAATAACATGTATTCTAAGGGAAGAAAATGTATTACAACTTAGACACATAAATCCTTGTTGAACATCAATATTGAGACTGCATAATTTCATACCATTATATCTTGTCAAGTGCTTATGTTATAAAATCATGTCTACTTTTGAAGTAGTAGTATTATTTTTTCTTTGGCTAGCCATATGGATTGAATGATTTATAGTTTATAATTAAATCTTTTACATGATTTTAATTTTCTTTATAATATGGTGGATTACATAATTTTTGAACTGGAGGAGTCAAGTTTTCATGGATTCTCAAGTTTTCCAAATGATTTTTATCACAAAAATCTCTTGGACTTGAATTAAAAAATTCATGATAAGAGGGTATGATGCCCAATCCCCTTCCAAATTTTTTGTCCAGTAAGATGACCAGGAGTTCTGGAAATAGTTATGTAATGGAATTTTGAGGTAGTGTTATTTATTACTCCATAAATTACATATAGTGTGAAAATTTAGCCTGAAATAATTCAAACCAATGTTGAGTTGTGGGAAAACAAGTTTCAACAAACATTTGATATTAATAATAGAGAGAGTTGAAATGGACTAGAGATAGATGTCAATTGACATTTGAGATGTTGCAAACATATTATTTAAATATTTGCGACCGTTTTTATAATCGAAATCATGGCAAATTATTATGGGCCTGATCTTAAAGTACCTATTGAAATATTAAAACAATGAATATATCTCATACTACGCTTGCCAAAATAAAGATAGAGATTTCCCTGAGTATCAAGCCCAACTACTAATAAAAATATAAACAACATGCTTTAAATTTAGGGAAGCAATGTGTAATACACACTGTCATAACTGTGACCATTTGAACCATTAACCACTCAACAAACAAACTATTAGGTATGATTCAAAATAGATTGGTCATAATCATCTGTAATTGTTGGAATTCATTTGTAATTCAATTGTATAGCATGTGTATAATCAAACAAACACCCAAACATGACCCGAACACTTATACGCACTTTGAAAGATAAATACTCAAACACAAGGCTAGATTGATGCAAGTAGGGTAACAGGGTTGGAGGAAAATGAATGAGGCTTTAAGGATGTTTGGACCATTTGAAGAAATGAGCATAAAAGGTGAATTTGGTGCCCCTTGTAACAATCTCGATTTGGCTAATGTGATGTCAGGAAAATATGCCATGCAACTTTGGCCACTACAAATTTTGCCCAAGAAACAACAAAGAGGAAGTCTAACAACTCAAAACAGATGGCATGGGATTTCACATTCCAGTTGTTGAGATGAAATGTCAATTAGGGTCTTCTGTGTTGATCTATTCTAATTATCTAGTATATGCATAAATATGATATTGTGTTTTGTTTTCTCAAAGAAGATACTAGGAGATCTGTAGATGTAAATTTTTTCCAATGAATTAATTTAATTTAGAGGTGATAGTTATGTAGTGGAATTATGAATTTTTGAGATAGTGTTATTTATTAGTCCATAGATTACATATAGTATGAAAATTTAGCTTGAAATAATTCAAACCAATGTTGAGTCATGGGAAAACAAGTTTCAACTGTCCTTTAATGGTAAAAGCCTCCAAAATCTCACTTATCACCTAAAATCTATATAAATATTGATTTAAAAATTGGATGGAAACATTCTATTTTCCATTTGCGATGTTTTTTGTCAATTTGAAGGTAGCTTTATTTTTTCATTTCCATTGTTTTATGTTTAAAATCAATATGTAAATATTTCATAATTAGATAATACTTAATTTCCTTAAAGAAAAAATCTAGATTTGTCTTAGTTTATTTCATTTCACTATTTACCATTTATTATTAATTGTTTAATCTATCCACATGCAATTAGAATTTCTCTATACAAACACATACTCTAATATATTAACATACATATAGTTTTCTATCGACGTAATCCTTGAACCTCCTTTAGGTACAAGTGCTAGTACATGAATAATTTATAATAATATATACTATATAGAAATTATTTATATGGTTCATTATCTACCCTATTCATAGCTTTCAAGCCTCTTGGTCTCTACATCAATCACCTATTAAGTGAAGGCATTTAATCCAAAGACATCAACACTTAGAAGGAAAATTTATAAAAGCATTTAATCAAAAGGCATCACACTTGAAAGAAAATTTATAGAGAAGTTTTTAGTTAGACAGAGTAAATCATTAAGCTTGAGATTAGTGTGGTGAATATAATAGTTAATACATAAAATTAAAAAATAAATATAATAATATTATTATATAATAAAAATATAAAATAAAATTAATTATATAATAGTAGCAGTAATAATAATAATATATAAACAAAATATTTTTCTAAATGACCTACCAATTGATCTCATGTACTACACAAATGTATGCAAAAAATTAACTTTTTTTTCCTAATTGAACTTCCACATCTCTTGGGTGTACCCATTGCACACCCATTGCACACAAGATACATTGCTAGTTATGTGGAAGGGTGTCTTATATGAGCTTTCAAAGCTCATTTTCCCCACAGACATTAAAAAGCCACCAAAAACCCTGATTGAAGTAAAATGCATCTCAGCCGTCCATAATTTTTTATCGATTTTCATCTCTTACAATTTGACGCAGATTTGTAGAGTATGCTAAGTAAAATAGAAATTTCTGCCCATGGACCCCATTAACCCAACCTTTCCATTTTCTAAGGATTCCGTTCCTCTGTTTGAACGTTATGTAGGTAAAATAGGTTTATTTAATTTTTTTTAAGAATGTTTATATATGTTTTTTTAATATTTATAAAGGCCCACGTTCATGTGTTATTTTATTTATTTCTTTAAAGGAATAATCAATGATTTTCAATTTTTTTTTTTTATTATTATTTAAATTAAAATATAATTTTTTTTTTTAATAATTTAATTTAGAATAATTTTTTTAAAAGTTTGATAATTAATATTGTAATAAAAAATAATAATTTTATAAATTAGGAATTATGTTAATGTATGATGATTTATCTTAAAAATATAAAATAAAATTTAATTAGATAAAATAAAAAATTAAATTTGTAAGAGATTATTAACATGTAAATATTTGAAATACAATAGTTAATACATAAACAATAAGTATAATAGATTAATATAATAATGACATAAATAATACATATTTATATAATAATATAATAGCTAATACATAATTTTTTTTAAAAAAATATAATAATACTATTCTATAATTAAAAAAAATTTAAAAAATTAAATAATAATATTAAAATCATTTTCTAAATGATCTATCAACTGATCTCATTTACTATACAAATGTGCAAAAAAAATTCAATTTTTTCCTAATTGACCTTCCACACCTCTTCGGCCTACCCATTACACAAGGTGCCATAACTAATTATATATTATATTTTTAATATTTTAGAAAATTTGACTATTAAGATCATTTCAATAATTTCACATCATTCTCTTCAATTTTCAACCATTGATTCTTCACTTTATATAGCTTATTTTCCATATAACTAATTTCTATAAAATTATAGAGATTAATTTCACATGGATTTTATTTCTCTTCAATATTATAATTATTATATAAGACACCGAGCAGTTAAAAAACTACAGGCAATTCAAAACATAATTGCTCAAAAATATTACCTATATCTTTAAAATTATTGAACGGCAAGAGTTAAAATGCCAGCAGATGGATAACACTGAAAGGCTTGGAACCTCCTGCAACAACAAACAAATCTTAGCCTTCAGAATATAATTGAGCCTTTTCAGACATCATTGGCTTGGAATAAGAGTTAATCTACATTAAGAGGTCGTACTGTAACTCGATAATGCATGGAGATCAAACACAATCCAACAGCAATGGGAGTTCCATCACGTTCTCTAAACGCAGGCGGAAGGAGCTCATATTTGACAGGCGCTACGGTTGGATGTAAGTATTACGACTTCTTCATTTTACTAACAGTACCAAACATTTTTTTGCTCTCACTATTTATTATCTCCATTCAGATACGAGGAATGGAAGAGCCCCGCTGAAGTAGCTCTGACGGGAGGCCGAGGAATGTAAGTTATTTTCTCCCTTTTAAATGAAAAACATATTGTTTTGTAACTGTAGATATTTGAAATAAATCCCAATTATTGTAAATATTCTTTGAAACCCTAGGCCTTTGTAATTTTATTCTTGAACTTCGTTTGCTTGTTTGAGGGTTTTTTGATTATTTTTGCTTGCAGGTTTTGTATTCTGCCTCTCACCAAAGCTGCAGCAAAAGTTGTCTTTCGATTGGTAACTCTTATTATTCCATTTCACTATGATACTTATGAGATTCTGCTTCTAATGCCCACTCCAAATTATTATTTTTTGGAATAAAGTAATTTTGGTTTAACAAGCAGTAGGGAATGACTGCCTAGTCCGCATAAGGATGATCATACAGGTCCATAATCGAAAACCAATAAACTCCAAAAGCAAAAGAGACATTGTAGATATGTTTTGGTGTCAAGAGACACTTAATGAAATATAATTAACTGATTCATAAATAGCTTAATAAATAACTGAGTGACAATAATGGATGATAATGGAATATTGATTAGGTGTTGGGCATAGTCTCTTTTTATACACCTATCAACACATTACAAAAGGATAGGCCAACTCATTAAGAGACATCCAAATGCAAGTTACCCAAAAGTACACCACAGTAATAGTATCTCAGAGGGCTCAACATGATGGGTTGTACTCTTTTCCATACAACTTAGAGGGCCAAAAGAATGTGACATTTACTCACCATACACCCTAATGACAGGCCAGAAGCCGGAGGGCTTCATGAAGACATTGACTATCTGGTCATCAATGAGCTCAAATATGAAATCTAGCATCCCTTCTTGAGCAAATTTAATAGTGCACTAATTTTAAAGAGTACTTTGCTGATCCTATGGAAGGCCAAGCTCTGGTAACTACTCTAGGACCATGCTGCCTTTTGTTTTGTTCACTGCTCCTTTGTACCATGCCCCTGTGGTTGACAATGTGACTACCTTTTGCTTCTTGCAATACCAAGTAATAGGATTGGAGCCAAGATGATATACAAATCAAGAAGCAGACTTACTATTATCCTCATCTCCTTTCCAATCAACATCGATGTAGAACCTTGAATGTGTTGTAATATTCTCTTGGCTACATTCCAGTGAAACTTTAATCTTGTGCATGAATCTGTATACAAGAGCAACTTTGAGGGAAATTTATTGCTGAGTATGAGTTGTACAATAGACTTCCACAAGTTGTCTATACAAAGTGACATCAACTCACAGTGTAAAACATGAGCTATCAACCTAACTCTTAATGGCTGATTTGTAGATTTCATGTTGAGTTTCTTCAACATATTAAGGGGATACATAGGCTTAATGTCCCCTTTTCAAAATGAAGCCAAGTTGATACTCTAACGCCCATGATTCATTTCTTGTGAGCCTTGAGAATTTTGCACTAGGAAAATAGGAGTATAATAATAATTGAAGAGGATCATAATGTCATAAAGGATCATAATGTCATAAAAGTGGCTTAAGTGTTATTATAAAATGTAATTATAATAAAGAGGGCCTCAAATAAAGTGAAACTATAAAATAAGAAGGTATCTTACAATTAAAGTTTATTTTAAATAATTCCTCTCAAACATCAATGATAGGTCATGATGGAAATTTGAAGAGTTATGCCTTTTGGAGGAAAACTTTATTGAAGAGAGGGCCAAGCAAAGAGGAGGCATATTGATCAACCATTCTATTTACCGATTTCTACTTCTTGCTGGGGCATTGGACTTCAAGTCAATTGACCTGAGGATGAAAACCATCTAGGTTTGGAATTGGAGGATGAAAACCCACAATTCCTTAGAGTGATTTCATTTAGGAGTCACCGTTGGGTTGAACCATTGAAATTTCAGATTGATATCAAGATTACACTTGTGGTGAAGGGGCACTGCATCATTTTCATTGCCAGCCATGGAAACCTTTGTTGTTTTAGGGCTATTTTAGGGTGAAAATCAGAGCTGTGATTTTCTGAACAGAGCTGCACCAATTTAAGGGAAAATCACTGCATATTTGGAGGATTTGAATTACCAAATTTGGTTGTTGAGGGTTTGAAGAAGGGTGCTCTCCACTTCATTCCTTGGGAAAATTCTAGCATCCTTGCTGAAGTTTGGGCTACTGTACTTCTGTGAGGATTAGCTGTAGATTATTTCTGATTTCAGCAGTCTTCATTCATCATTTGAGTTGGCTATTACATTATATCTATCTTACCGAATCAGCCTAAAAATTAGCCGTTTCTAGGTACGAGTCATATCAGAATTGGGTACAGAGTGGAATTGACTGTGGGTTCACACAAGGTTTGATTTGGAGTAGTCAGTGAAGGTTTCAATGCATTTTTTCAGTTTTTAACCAGCAAACCCTGGATGATTATTGCAACAATGCTAAACCCTATCGCTGCAAAGGCATATTTCATATGTATTCCCTTTTTTACATGGGTGGAAAGGGCAGCTGTTAGTCACAAATGTTTGAGTGAGGGCATTTTGAGAAAGCTGACTGTCGTGGCATGAAATGAACTCTGGGAATGCATGTGTAACCAAACCAGGTGGGGCGGAGAATAGTCTGATTTCTAATAGTTCGTTCCCTAGGAATAGTAACCCATGATGAGCAGCGCATGATGTATAGCTCCCTATGTGACTGTTGCATGGTGATGACCCATCCCATATGGTGGTGAGGGGTTTAGTGAAAGAGGTGTACGAGAGAAGAATGATGCTGTAAGAACCCCCACAAAATATCTTTTAATTTTTACTTTTTAGTTTATTTATTTGGTTTTAATTTTTAATTTATAAAATTTAGTTTATGTTTAGTAATTTATTTATTTTGATGTGTAAATGTAGATTAAAGGGTTCATATCTAATTATGTTAAATCATAGTAAGTTATAAGATTTAATTTATTAATTATTTATTATGTTTAACAATTTATTTATTTTGATGTGTAATATAGATTAAGGGGTTTATGCATATTATTATATTATTAAATTATAAAAGGATACTATTTAACAAATTGATATCAAATTAGTGTATATAAATGTGTGTGTGTGTGTATACATACATATATATATGTATGTATATATGCATATGTGTACATATGTGTACATATGTGTATATATATATATACGTAGACGTACCCATAACATACCCAACCTTGCTCAAAATTTTGTTGTATCAGCGTACCATACCCACATACTTGATTCTAGTTCCGATTCCTATTCAGCAACTTAGCATTATATCAGATGGCTGTTTGTTGTATGTAATAAATATATAATTCTGGAACATTATTCAGATTTGTCAACATACAGGATTTAATTCAGTAATTACCGGTAAGGGTTTCATGTTGATAAATACATTATAATCTTCCTGTGCAAAATCATTAGCAAGGGTTTGAAACTTTGATATTTATATCATTCATATCCCAGCAAATAAAGAAAAAATTTAGTGGAGTGTATTGCATATGCTATTAAATGAAGATCTCATCCTTTAATTGAAACCCTGATTACCAAAGAGCAAGTGCAGTGAACCAAGATTTTTCCTCTCAAAGTTCTTCTTCAATTCAACTTTGATATTGTGTGTCAAAGAAGTAAAAATTTTGTAATAATCAAGTCATTGACATAGATATTCACTATCAAAATATGACTATCTGTGTTCTTCACATAGACATTGTGGTCCACCATGCATCTGGTGAAGCCACATAATAGAAAAAACCTGTCTATCTTTTTGCACCATGCATGGGGAGCTTGCTTCAACTCATAAAGTGACTTTTGAAGGCATACTAGCTTGGAATTATCATGCTGAACAAATCCTTGTGGCTGATCTATGTAGATCACAATGGGAAATGCACATTTCACATCCATGTGGTGCAACTCCAAACCAGATTTAACCGCAAGAGAAAGAGCAATACACATGAATTCTATCTTGGCAATTGGAGAATATGTATTCCAATAGTTGATTCCTTCCATATGAGAATATTGCTTTATTGCTAGCTGTGTTTTGCACCTCCCAATGGAGCCATCTGAAGTGAACTTGGCCTAAATATCCTCCTACACTTCACAATACTCTTTCCCTTAGGTTAGGGTACCAATTTCCAAGTTTGATTCTTCATCAAGAAATTTCACTCTTTTGCCACATCTCGCACTCTTTTTTGCCCTTATCTTCCTCATTTGGATTATGGATCATTGTTCGAACGGAATTGGTTCATTGTTTTTCACTATGTGTCTATGTAGTAGTCTAACTATCCATGTTTTCCTTCACCTCCTCAAGAGTTTTAGTAGTCCTAGGATGATTAAGATCCCCCCTAGAAATAGGGATCTCACATGTCAGATTGACTTCTGTTAGTGTTTGTAGCTTAGGGAGATATTTTCTCCTAAGTTAATATAATAAATAATTAATAAGGCAAGTCGGCCTTAATCACAAATTATATTATTTATTAAAAGGAGGCCGACCTATGTGAAGAGTCACCATGTTTTGTATATATACAAGATGAAATCAAGTCATTTTTACATTCACATTCTTTCAAGAAGGAACAGCAGACCATCTTGTAGCAGCAGATCGACTTCAAGAAGAAACATATTTATCCTTGCATCAAAGGATAGATGCTATTAATTCATTGTATCAATTCACCCTTGTGAAGGTTCTGGTTGTAAAGCAGTATTCTGCACAAATATATGATATATATTTTTGCTGGGTTTTTTTCTCCCTCGAGTAGGAGGGTTTTCCTAGGGTAAACTGTTGTGTTCTTTGTCTCATGTGCTGTATTTTCTGATTGCTTACATTTCTGATCTTAAAAGCTAACAGCTTCATGTGTAGGACCAACTTTATATGTAATTGTGGGATCACCACTTGAACTTTTCTCAACAACTGGAGACTCAGCTAACAAGGCATCACTTGAAACAATTTCCTCATTTTGAAGGATGCTCAAGGCTCAAAGGTCAACTTAGAAGAAGCCTCCAAATTGGAACTAGGTGTCTTATCATCATTTGCAGCAAGAATTTGGACAAGATTGGGAATATTGTTGTTCAACTACACTTTTGTGTATCAGCAAAAGCAGTCATCTCATCATAGATGATATATCACCAATTGATAATTTTGTTCTCTAGCTAGATCCCATAAGTTGTGGGCTTTGGACTCTTATCAATAGCTCACCATAATGCACTTGTGATTTAGGATCAAACTATGTTCGCTTCTCCTTTAGAATAGGAGCCCAAGCAACACTGCCAAAAACTTAGTAGTGTATGACAGTTGGCTTCCTGTCACACCAGTGTTACATGTACTAACATTTGTTGTTGCTTTAGCAAGATTGTTGTTCACAATGTAGCTAGCTCAACAAACAACTTCAACCTAAAACTTGTCATGCATGCTTTTGGCTTGGAGCACATATCAGGACATCTCAACCAACGTGTTTTTCTTGGTTTGGAGCACTTTCCTTACAATTATCGTGATGTTTTCCTTCACTAGAACTTCAATAATGTTGAAACACATATCTTCTACATGCCTTGAATTTCCATGCTAGAAACAGCCCTTACACTTGCTCTCTTCCTCTCCTTGCATTTGTGACCAAACTTGTTTTGAGAATAACCATTATGACAACCTTTGGCTTTCTTGTTTCCACCGTTGCTTCCTTGGTCTTCCCTTGAATACCTGTCCTTGTTTTGGTTTTCTTCGAAACTATGTTTACTTTTCCTTTTGAAAACTGAACCTGCTGTTTCAAACCAAGTTGATCCAACTTCATGAGTTCTTCTTCTTCAGCAACCAACAATGACTTCTGCCATTGTCCTTCCTCATGGTCTTAGAATAGAGAAAAATGAGAGAAGCACATCAAATGGTGGCTTCAATCTCTCAATAACAATTGCAACCACTTGACTTTCTTTCTTCTTGAATTCATTTGTGCTTCTCCTACTAAAATAGAATGACCTTGACTTGGGCTAGATAATTCACAGTTCTCTCAAAAGTGTCAAAACCCAATGGATCATGTGTATGAGCCTCTGATTTTTTTTGAAAATCCTTGATTCCTCCCCTTTGTTGAACAAATTACAAATGTGAATTTAGATCTCCTTTGGGGAATTCTTCCTGAGATGGAAATGAAGTTTAGGTGCAATGTGGTTCAGCATGAGCCCCATTTCCCAATCTTCTCTGTATAGATATGTATCCTTGTCTTATCCGATAAGAGTGTTTCTCAATTACTAAAGTTGATTGCATGATTTGATGCAACCCTTTAATCATCAATGCTAGCTCCATGGTTTATTGCATGGTTCAAAATTGTGCTCTTTCATGATAGGTGTTGATGAAAGGTAGCTTCGGTCAGATATAAATGATGATTGCTGATTGCATCATCATCATTTATATATGATCAAAATTACTCTTCATATAAATATTTCTGGAAAATAAGTAATTCGAATTTATAAGCATGTATAAGATTCAAAATAATAAATGATGTTCAAATTCTGTATTGAATAAAATCGGAATTCATAATATATATTTGCCACGTATGTAAAGGTTATATGTGTTAACCGAATGTTAGTCGGTTATGCTTAGGAGCCCGTGTGCCCAAAGGGACACGTCCCATGAGCGGACGTGTCTCCACTTGTGGAGACATGTCCTCTCATGAGACGCGTCTCTTGTAGAGGCGGGTCTCCATCATATATAAGGTGGTTCCCTCATTGATATGCAAACATCAAAATTTATAAATGTTCTGCAATCAGCACATTCAACATAAGTGAAATAAATCTGACTTAGAATCTTGAATAGAATTCTTACACTTAGAATTATCTTAGACTCCTTAGGCTCCTAGTTTGATAGAAGATTTGATTACATTTACAATAGGGAGCTGCAAAATCCTCTGTGTCATTGATCAAACTAAGACAGTTGAAGGAGTGTTCAATGAAAGTGAAAACAATATCATTGTGAAGAGTTCTAAAAGTCACTTCCAATGCTTTGATAAAGAGCTCAAACAGAGTCCATATGACCAAGTTATGGTCATTTAAAGTTTATATATACTAGATGCCTCCCCACTCCCCCCTTGCGAAATCAAAAAATGAATTTAAAAATCCAAAATTTGATGAGGATTGACCTGATCACGCCACTAATCACCTCCTAATTTGATACGTAGAGGATTTTTCTTATTGATTGTGTGTTGATTGTACTGCTTTGTTGATGGAGCACCACCACCTGGACTAGTTTGATTTGTTGAAATTGTTGATTGGCAATTTTGCTTAAATAGGAAATAAAATGGTTAACGAAATCCCAACACATGTCAACCACTTCAACCTTGAGGAGAATATTTGAATTTAATGCCACATCATCTGTATGGACCAATCATAAACTATGTCACCACATAATGCCAAATCACCACTTGTCTCTATGAATCCAATCACAAACTGTGGTGTCAACCAAATGCCAAATGGATACTAACTCAATCACCAACACACAATACTAATAGACAAGGGCAAGGGGGAGGCTCAAACTCGAGACCTCTCTCTAAAGTCTCTATAGTCATGGTGTAGCCAGTTGTGCTACACCCATGGTCACACTGTTGTATGGCATGTTGATTGTGAAGGCCAATAGAAAATATGTCTTCACATGCACTTTAACACCTGCCTTTGCTCGCCTTTAGTCATGTGGGTGACCTCTGCTCCACTACACTCTTGGACTGCCTTGCGACCATTGTTTTCTTGATTTGTCTTGTCCCTTGTTTAGCCCCTAAGTGTTTGTGCAACTTGTTGCTAGAATTGAGAAACCTTCTAGAGCAAATTTAAAGCACCACTTGAAGATTAGTTTATTACAAATAAAAAATAGATCCATGGCAATCTTCTGCAAGGAATCCAAAAATGCAATATTATTTGGAAAATTCTGCCCTTGAATAGAGATTTTCTTAGAAACCCAAATTCTCTAATGCGAACAATTCCATGTGCCGGGAAAGAAAAATGAAGCCAATTATCTTTGATCAAGCTTTTGATGTTTCCAAAATTTGCCTGAAATTTAGATCTTCTACCAGAATATGCCTTTCACTCATGATCTTACTAGGTCTCTCCACTTTTTTTGAATAAAATGACTTTAAGGAAGGAAAAATTGTGACCCAACACCTTCAAAGATATTGCCACTCCTTTGCACACTTTGTGGCTGCAAATGACCAGAGCCTAGGGAGTTTTAAACCCTAAGATCTGATGCCTTGTGAGATTAATGACATAGGTCCATAATTGAACAGAAAATAAACTCTACAAGCAAAAGAGCCAAATAGGTAAAGACTGTCATGTCTCCTTTTTTGAATTAAAATAATTAATAATATTATTTAAGTTGGGCCCAATAATTGCTAATTCTAAGGGCAACTTAATAATATTATTCCAATTGAAATAAAAAAGGTGCTTTTAAACACTAACACTAAAATAAAAGTGTTTTTTAAATACTTAAATATAATAAAATAAATGGAGGGCCCAAAAAAGGCAACTATAAAAAGAGCACTTTTCCTCATTTCATAAGCATTCAAGTTGTCCTCTTCGCATACAATTTTCAGATTTGAGCAGTTCTGTTCAATCTAGGGCATCCAAGGATGAAAACCCTTGACATGTTCGAATTATAGAGGATGAAAACTCTCTCATATTACACATTTGGGATCAAGGTCGAAAACCCTTGCTTCCAATCTTGGGTGATTCCATTCAAGAATCACAAGTGTGCTGATTTGTGGAGGATTTTGGAGATATTTTAAGTTGCTACAGTGTTTTTGCAAACAAATATCCTTCAATTGTATGAAGGCAAGATTGGATTTTTTTAAGAGAAATTTTCAGGATTTGTGGACATTTTTCAACAACTTCCAAAGTAGATCTGAGTGGGCAAAAATCAAATTAGCAAGTTGCCCTACTGAGGAAAGGGAACTCAGTTAATTTGTGATTTTTCTAGGGTTTCAGAACTGCCAAACTCATTCCACTCATTATATTCAGCAAGAAGGTCAGATCTGAGCCAATTCAGCCTGCTGTACTCTTTCCCAGGTGGGTATAGCATACTAAACCAGCACCCTACTGTTTAGACAAGGGCAGAGTTTGAAAAAAGGCTTTTTTTAGTGTTTACAGCAGTAAAAAATTAATTCATAAATTTTCTCGTGGCCATACAGCAGCAAGAACCCTTGTTGTACAACCATACAGATCCTGTAATGAGTGTGAAAAATGAACACTTCTGAAAATTGTATATTGGCTTTGTAAAAGGCTGTTATAATTTTTTTGGAAATAAATAAATTATTTTGAAGGGTTTTGAGTAATTTTCTGCCCACATAGGGTCTATTTTGAATTTTTGCAGCAGTTAGGGTTTATTTCAAAAATCAGAAATAAAAATTAGGGTTTTTCCATTAAACTATTTGGGGTCATTATAGTGGATGAGCCCCAATGAACATTCCTCTGTCATGCTGGTGGGTGTGTACCTGAACTGGATGGTGGGGCCCTTACATGTCCAATACAGGCCCTTTGTGGATCCTCCAGAGAATGAAACCCCTCCCTTAATGTCCTTGGTGCTTGCTCACCATTAGGCTGGCCGTTTGGTGTAGTGGCACATCATAGTGGTATCAAAGCCAAGGTCTCGAGGTCGATATTACAAGTAATTGGTAAAATATTCATTAACAATGAGCAATGTGCTCAATAAATAGTTTACAAAATGTACAAGGAAGGCAAGTTTCTAAAAAAGAAACTGCAGAAGATCGTAAACACGATCTTGCCAGAATATTTACAATCAGTTGACCATGAAATAAAAATAGCAAGAAATAATTAAATAATTATTCTAATACCCTCCCTTAATAGTCAATTTCTCAACTACACCAGGATGCCCCCTGAATTTTAAAAACTTATCTAGACTGAGCGACTTGGTGAGAATATCTGCCATCTGTTCCTCTTTCAAAACATACAACTAAACTGATCCGTCTTCAACAAGCTTCCGAATGAAGTGACAGTGAGTTTCCACATGCTTGGTTCTTTCATGGAAGATTGTATTCTTGGCAAGTTTGAGAACTCCCTGATTATCACAGAACAAGGGAGTCGAACCTGCTTGAGATATTTGCATATCTGCAAGCATTTGACGAAGCCAAACTGTCTCACAAGTTGCCTTAAGTGCTCCTCGATACTCTGCTTTTGTCGAGGAGAGAGCCATTGCCTGTTGCTTCTTACGAGTCCATGTGATTGCACTAGATCCCAGACTGAACACATACCCAAATGTAGATTTTCTGTCATCAACCGAACTTGCCCAATCTAAGTCTGTGAAACCACTGAGTCGAGGATCGTGACTCCGAGTGTACAAGAGTCCAAAGTCAGAAGTGCCCTTCACATAATGCAGCATACGCTTCGCTGCTACCCAATGATTAGCCTTGGGGGCTGTCATGAAGCTTGAAATGTAGCTCACTACAAAACTGAGGTCAGGTTTAGTGGCAGTGAGATAGATGAGGCTGCCCACTAGTTGCCTGGACAATGATTTATCTACTATAGGTGAATCTGACTTAGCTGACAACTTGAGCCCTTTTTCCATGGATGTGGAGGCAGATTTGCAATCTTGCATTCAGAACTTATCCAGTAGACTTTGAGCATATTTGGATTGGGAGATGAAGATACTGCTCTCGGTCTGCCAAACCTCAACACCTAAACAATAATGCAAAAGTCCTAGATTTGTCATGTCAAAAGTGCTGCACAAATCCTATTTGATCTCAGCGATCAAATGTGCTGAGCTGCGAGTAATGATCAAGTCATCCACATAGACAACAAGAATAAGAATATCCATACCAGTATGTTTGACATACAAATTAGAATCAGATGGACTCCTCTGAAAGCCATGATCTGTGAGGTACTTGTCAATCTTGATGTACCAAGCTCGAGGAGCTTGTTTCAAGCCATAGAGTGCTTTTACCAATATGCACACCTTGTGTTCTTTACTGGCAACCTTAAACCCCGGAGGCTGCGTCATGTAGACTTCTTCCTTCAACTCACCGTTGAGGAAGGCACTCTTAACATCCATCTGATGGACTTTCCAACCAAACTGAGCTGCTAAGGCAAGGACAAGTCGTATGTAATTCATCTTGGCTGTAGGAGCAAAAGTCTTCTTGTAGTCAATTCCTTCTTTCTGTGAAAACCCCCTTGCAACTAGACAAGCTTTGTACTTGTCAAGAGTTTCGTCAGCTTTGTATTTCACCTTATACACCCATTTGCAGCTAATGGGCTTCTTCCCTAGAGGAAGATCAAAAAGGACCCAAGTGTGATTCTTCTAAAGACTCTGGTATTCAACCTCCATAGCCTTTTCCCACTTAGGAATTCCTTTAGCCTCTGAATATGTCTGAGGCTCATAGACATTGTGAATGTTGGCCATGAGAGCAAAATTAACTGTATGCTATTGTTTGCTCTTGTTTTTGGATGATCTCCCCTTAATGAGCTCATCATCATGAAGATCTCCAATAGTCTTAGCCCACCATTTAGGCCTGTGAGGAGAAGTGCCAACATTAGATGCAACAGGAGGAGTTGGAACTGGTTGTGGATCTGGAACAGGTTCAGCAGGTAGAAAATCAATATCATTCGGAGGAAAATCAGGTTGAGCATCATCAAAGACAGAGTCTTCGTCATCCCTCCCATCAGGTGAACCCAGTGTTCCACAAGGATGCGTCCCCCCCAAAAAACCCCACATTTCTTAGAGGAGGACGTCTCAGAGACTTGGGGGGGATGTCCCCCCACTAGCCCACCACCAACGCCACCATCCCACCACCAGTGTCACTGTCTTCAAGATGCCGCTAGGACTTTGAGGATGCTGGGGTGTCCTCAAGACGTCTAGGGGACTCCTAGTTGTCTCTAAGATGTATAATTCTTATACTTATACATCTTTTTGTAACTAGTTTTTCAAGTACTATATGTATTTCAGCACCTTGCCGCCCCCTCGCCGCCGTCCCCTTGCTGTCCCAAAACTTAGACCCCCTGTCCTTGCATCCCCAAAATGCGTCCCCTAACGTCCCCGTCTCCGAAACGCCGTGGAACACTGGGTGAACCTAACGGAAGACAAACACCTAAATCAGAAGCCTTCAAAGGTTGATCCTCAGAATGCTGCATAGACGAGGAAATGTGAAAAGGCCCTCGTTCTTCATCAAAGACAACATCTCGATTGAAGACAAGACGATCAATGTCTATGTCAGTTAGCCGGTAAGCCTTATGATTGTCACTATACCCTGTGAACATAAGTTTTTGACTCTTGGAATCCAACTTTGAGCACTTTGCATCTAGAATCCATACATATGCTAAAGAGCCAAAGATTTTCAAATGACTAATTCTAGGTTTTCTACCAGTCCAAACTTCCTCAAAAGTCTTTCCCTTAACAACGTGAGTAGGTGATCGATTAAGGAGATAAACTGCAGTGAAAACGGCTTCTGCCCAAAATTTGTTAGGAACACTCCTATGTTGCAACATGAAGCGGGCCATCTCAACAATTGTACAATTGCGCCGCTCTACAACACCGTTTTGCTGAGGAGTGTAGGGTGTGGTTAACTGGCGTTTAATCCCATGTGTATCATATAAGTTGGAGAATGCAGTAGAACAAAATTTCCCCCCATTATTTGACCTAAGAGTGATTATGCAAGAACCAAATTCTTTTTCTACTAAGGCCTTAAACTTCTAAAATACATTAAACACATTTGATTTCTGTCTAAGAAAATACACCCACATTTTTCTACTAAAATCATCAACAAATAGCAAGAAATATCTACAACCAGTAACAGAAGGAGTATTCATAGGCCCACAAATACCAGCATGAACTAATTGCAGTACCTTAGAAGCCCGCCACGAGTCACCATCTGGAAATGGTGTCCTGTGCTACTTCCCAGCCTGACGAACTCCACACACACCGTGATGCTGAGTTTGAATATCAGCTAGGCCAGCTACAAGTCCCTCCTGAGCTAGCTGAGAGAGATAATGCACATTTAAGTGTGTAATGTCTCCTTCCGGTTGATATTTTTTTGATGAGGGAGATTAGCCTATTATTGACCCTCGTAGGCTAGTGTGCTTGGATGGAGGGTTATTTGGGGTATGGATGATCTTTAGTGGCAGATATATTTCAGCTTTGGCTTTCGTTGTTACTTTTTAGAGCTCGTAGCAGAGACTTACAATTTTTAGTAAGTTATTTGAGGATAGAGATGGACCCCTGCTATTTTTAGTAAGTGTTGTATGGTCGTATGCAGGATCCACTTGCCAGTCTCCAGTACAGACGATATGCATTTCTGATGAGTAATAATGGAGATATTAATGTTTATTGTTCGTTAATAAATATTAATTGGGTGAGCTTAAGTGATTTCAGTGAAGGGTCATTTCATCATCCGACGAGGTCATTTAAATGATTAATTAAAAAGGAGATTATTAATGCCAAACTATAGACATTTAATTACAAATTGGTAATTAAATGTATTTCTTTGGAATTCACACCTTTTTGAAGAAAGTCGAACCCTAATTAGGGATTGACCTTATTATCTGTTGTGAAGGTCGACTTGAGGTTTATGCTATTGATTTTTTTTGACTTCATAATTTTCTATTGTGAAAGAAACCAAGGGTTTCATTTCATTCCGCCATTGGAGAACGTTTTTTCTTTAGTGATTGCAGCCATTTGAGTTGGTTAAATATCCAGTGAATTTGGTATACAGGGAGCTTCAGACAGAGGTTCCAGATTGAGCAGATACAGAGTTTAGATAAGGGTTTCTAGACCAAAACTAGAAGAGATAAATTGCAGATTGAAGTGTTAGATTTGGGAGCTGCAAACTAGGGATCATTGGCACACGAACCAAGGTGGTACGACTTGCATATTCTGTGCAGCTACAGCAGCAAAAGGCACTGGTCTCTTAGGGGCGATTTCATACTTCTAAGGCACAAAAAAATCTAATAATATTGCTGGGAGTTCGCCTACCTCTGGAGATGGGTTGAGTCAATTTATGGGGTATTCCGACATCGTCTGATGGTGTCAAATAAATGTTGAGTGGTCTGATTTTCTTTACCAGCAACACCGTTTTCTTCTAGAATACCACATCCGGGTATGCATGTATTGATTTTACTTATGTAATCAATTATTAAGACATTTGGATGACTTAAGCGGTTCATTGGCTTAATTGTATTTGCGTTCTGCTTTAGTTCTTTCTTTCAGTATTTATTTCTGTCAGCTTATGTTCAAAAATACCCAAAAAACATACAAAATCAGCAAACAAACAAATAAAACAAAACAATTCTTTTCAAAAGGGTTTGAGTTTAGGGGAAGAAGGTGTCTTCACAAAGTGCCCATACCGCTGGTGCCAAAGACTGGTGATAGTAGAAGTTTTGGCTGCCACGGCTAACTCCAGAGAATCACTTGTATCTACAAGTTTGTAAAGACCATGATCCTCGATGCCAACAACTACAGTAGTGCAAGTTTCACGATCAACAATGGAACATTTGTGCACACTGAAAACCTCATCTAACTGAGGAGAATGCCGCATGATTTGACTGACTGAGAGAAGGTTGAGTTCCATGCCAAGAACGTAGTAGACATTGAGGAATATGAGATTCCTCCCACCAGACTGAATCTGAACAGTGCCCTTATTGACAACTGTGTACACTTCACCTCCTCCAAAAATAACTGAGTTAGTAAATGAAGAGAAGTCTGTAAACTAGTCACGCCGATGAGTGAAATGGTGCGAAGCACCTAAATCAATGTACACGGTAGAGGACTTTACATGATTTGCAGGCCTTTTAGCCATAAAAGCGTAGAAGGCAGATTCCTTCTGCTCAGTGTGCTCAACAACACGTGCATTCTGTTGAGACCCTCCCTGCTTCTTTTGTTCAGAAGCCAAATGCTGACGATAATCCTTCTTCATGTGACCAAATTTGTGGCAATAGTTACACTTAATGTTCTTTTTCTTAGAGCTGTCTTGAGGTTGTCCAGAGCCTTTCTATTGCGAAGGTTGACCTTTCCCTTTGGTTTTAGGTTGAGTTTTAGCTACAAAGGCTTGCTTTGAAGAGGATGATGAAACATTGCTACCAAACTGTTGTATCCAACGGTCCTGCTGGAAGAGGATAGTACAAAGTTTTGGAAACTTTAGGTCAACATTAGCAGACGTAATGTTGAGAGTCTCAATAAAATGTTCATAGGACTTAGGTAGACTTTTCAGAGTGATCACGACCATGTCTTTCTCCATTTTCCGACCAATAACCTCCAATTGATCTCGGATCTCCTGGATTTTGATCAATTGCGCCTGCAAAGTTGTTTTCTCATCCATTATGATAGAAAACAACATATTTTTCAAGAAGAATGAACAGCTCTTGTCGGAAGTCTCATGCAAACCCTTTAGATGGTCCCAAATCTCCTTTGTTGATTTTCCAAGCGGAATCCGAGGTAGTTGATCATTTGTAACTGAAAGCTTAATAAGCATCACCGCTTCACGATTCTACTCATCAAACTTCTCCCGAGCTTTATATGCAGTGGTGGGTCGAGTAACATTGCCGAGAATCATCTGATCAAGGTAACGATATTCAAAGATGGTCATTATTCGCTGCTTCTAGGTGCTATAATTTTTTCCATTGAAACGCTTACTGCCTTCCAACATAATGTTGGTCAAAGAGGCCATCTTCACACTTTTTGAGGCACAAAAAATGAGGTATTGAGAAGACGCTAAATGCGCGAAACTTGAGGCACAAATTTCAATGCAAAAATAGAGGCAAATTCAAGTACAGACTTTGAAAAGTACGAAGTACAACTGGCACAAAATTTGAGGCACAAAAACTAAGGTACCCAGAAAAAACGGAGACCAAGCCAGTTGAGATTTTGAAAAACCCACAGGGAATCTGTAATCAAATTTTTTTTTTGACCTCAGACGAAGGAGATATTGTCAAAACCTTAGGTGCGGGTCGCATTTTCAGAAAATACTGAAAAACGACTTGAGAAAATCACAGATCACGAGCAAAATCTAGAGAAAATCAGGTCGCAATCTCGAGTACATAGAGGTTGTCGCACTACAAAGCCACGAAGGATGCGTCTGCAGAGAAAATGTGGATTTGACAGGGCGAAAATGTAGAGATTGCACGACTTCAACATGAACAAAGATGCGTTTTAAGAAAACGCCCAGAATCTGGTTACACACAAAAAATATCACGCCCGGATGCAACAATAAGACACGACTAGACCCAGAGAAGACATGCGGCCACAAGCAGAGAAAAATTGCATCTAGAATCCAAAGACGTGACGACGAACAGAGCCAAAAATGCATCTAAACAAAGTATGAACTAGTTCCAGAAAAAAAAAAAAACGCGACCAAAGAAAGTAGAAAAATAGCGTCTGAGGGGCGAAAAATCGTGTCCAGAACAAGGAAATTTCAAACCCTCGATTTTTCTTTCTTTTTTTAAGCAGAAGCACAAAATTCTTAAATTTTTTTTGGAATTTTTAGAAGAGGTGCTAGGAATTTTATTTAGAAAATAAATTAAATAAAAATAAAAATTCAAGTTGCTTGTTTTGATACCATATTACACGAGTAACTGGTAAAATATTTGATGTATTAATTTAACAATGAGCAATGTGCTCAATAAATAGTTTACAAAATGTACAAGGAAGACAAGTTTCTAAAAAGGAAACTGCAGAAGATCGTAAACACGATCTTGCCAGAATATTTACAATTAGTTGACCATGAACTAAAAATAGCAAGAAATAATTAAATATTTATTGTAATAGTTGAGTCTTGTAGAGTGTGGTGGGTGAGCCCCAATGGATGTTCCTCCATTGTGTGTTGGTGGTCATATACTTGAACCAGATGGTGGGGGCCTTGTGTGTCCAATACGGGCCACTCGTGGACTCTAGAGGATGAAACCCCTCCCTTAACCACCCTTGGTACTCATCCTCACCACTAGGCTGGTCTTTTGGTGAGTGGCACATAACAAAGACATGCCTAAATAAATATGATGTATGAAGTCACAAATAAAGTAGAATGAGTGACAAAAATGGATGATGAATTATAATGGATATTACATAGGTGGGAGATATACCCTTTTATTTTATACACCTATGAACATATTACAAAAGTGTAGGTTGACCCCTTAAGGCATACATTCCATTACAAGTTAACCCCAATGCATATCACGAAAATGGTAACTCAAAGGGCTCTGAAAGAGGGGTTTTACACTTTTAACAAAATAATTCTGGATATTCATAAACCATTTGTTCGGGCCTTTTGTTAAATATCCCAAGTGTTTGCTAGTCATCTTTTGAGCAACTTTTTAAGGTGGAAAGCTTAGTTTCCACCCTGATGCAGGAATTGGCTATGCCTTGTATACATCATAAGCAGTCCTGGGTGTTTTGTATGGAATTCTCTCTCTCTCTCTCTCTCTCTCTATATATATATATATATATATATTGCCTAATTAAGTAATTTTTCCATTCTTACTGAGCAATGAGAATCTGCCACGTTGAGAAGCATCATGACATCATAATGATGAACATAGCCAACACGAGGCTAACTTTTCCATGCAATTAGTCTTACTTCCCTGCCTACTTGTGCATGAAAAGGAAAGCTGTGTATTGTCTGCAAGGAGGCAAGCTCATCATCTTCGGAGCACAATAAGATGATGGGACCCATGTTTATTGATAAGTACAAAGTCTGACGGTATTCTTTATACTGTGCTTGAAATCTATCAAGGAAGATAGCAACCAAGGTCAATGTCCCGCGATCCCTATCTTGATACTCTTGATGGATGGCTTAATGGTTTAAGGCTTGGTTCATCACATTTCAAGTGTTTATGTGCAAAAATTGGACTTTGTACATACATGACAAGAGAATGCAGCAAAGGCAGCGGTCTTTTATTTTTTTTAATCTTCTTTGGAGCTTGTTGAAGGTGTTCAATTTTGGAGAGGTTGCTTGGCTGGGAAAAAACAAATTCAAGAGATGCAAATGGCACACCAAGGAATCCTTATGGAGGAAGTGATAAAGCCTAGTGTGACACATCAAAATGTTATCAATTTGCTCAGCATCCATGCCAATACGACCACAATTCCCTTACTGCCTTCATTTCTCCTGCTCCAGCAGGTTGGAACAATAGCCTGCACTTCAGATGCTGAAAAGAACACAAACCTTTGCTTCTTGAACACAAGAAGCCACTTAAGGTCACTCAAAGTAGACAATTTACCTAGTTTCAACCATAGCATGAAATTCATTCATTCAACTAGAATGCAACGCCCTTTCTTGTTGCAGATAGACATGCTTATGAACTTTGAGTCTGCATTCTAATTCTTGGCAAACAAGACTTATGGTATGCTCAACTTTGTATGTTCAAAGTCATAGGCATAGAAACTTCATTGAAATAATTTAATAGTGACGGTATGAAAGAATTAATGAGCTGACTTGAATAAAACTAAGAATTGAGAACCAAATACCTGTGAATTTGAGTCCACACTAGAAAACCAACCATTTAAAAAGAGATCTTTTTTGATTATCTTTATTTTGTACTTTAGTGTGTTTCATTGTGTACAAGTTTTCTGCATGAACAAGTAAAAGATTTATTATTTATCATAATGTCATACGCATTTTTTGGTTATCTTGATTCTTAATTATTATTTTTTGATATATTGAGGGTTCTATAGGGGCACTCCCACAAAATAAAAATGAAATACATAAACCAATACAATTAGTAAACACCAACAATAAACCAGAGGAAACAAAAACAAGCATGCCTCCTTGGGACAAAAGGCCAAAAAATTCCCTCTAAACTGATAACACTGAACCTTGTAAGCGGAAATAGAAACAAGAAACCTAAGAACCCAGGTTAAACTCCTTTCAAGAGTTAGGATCTCACCTGCAAAATATTATGAAATAGAAAAGTAACATTTGGAAAAGAACACAGTACTCAGAAAAATAGCAGCAAATATACTTCTATTGATAATAGAGAACAAGTCGCCAAATTTTGGCGTAGTATGATGGTTAAGTTGTTGTGGTGTTGTTCGTGCCATCAAGGTTCAAACCCCATCGGGGTGTAATTGTTGAAGGTTTAAATTGGGGATGAGGTCCCCTGTTTGTGACCTCACCAGTTCATAGCTCTGGATCAAAAGCGTTTACCCCTTAAAATAATAATGATAATAGATAACAAGTATTGCAGGCCTCTTCAAGGAGGCAACCTCCTTGAGAGCAGAGCTCTATTACAAAATATGATTTTAAGATGATATTTGCTTTATTACAACATCAATTAGAAGTCCTCAAAAAGAGTGACTTAGAAGGTACAACCAATGTGGGATAAATCCACACAATGTAATATTAACTCAATAACTATACCATGTCTACTACAATGCTCAAAATAATGAATGGTTAGAACGTAATGGTCCTAACAACTCTCCCTCTTCAGAAAGCTTTGTCCCCAAGGTTTGAACTAGGGAAATTGTTGTTGAAGTCGGTGGAGATGTTCCCAAGGTGCATCTTTTGGTTGCAATCCTCTCCATTGAACCAATACCTCTATGATGGTGTGGTTATGGAGTGAGTGTGATCGTTGGTCCAAAATCGCCTCCAGCTTGAGGATGATAGATCCTTCTTCATCCAATTTAGGAAGTGCAGACACAATGTGAATGTGTTGGCCAAGGACCACCTTTACTCATGAGATGTGGAAAACATGATGTATTTATTGCACAAGGAGGGTTCCAGTGGTCTTCATTGCTGAAATTCAGAGTTCATTCACAGACCCTGCTGCTGTTCGCTGAGGTCAATGCTGTTCAGGTGAGTCGACAACAGCGCAGCCCTGAAACACAACCCTTTTGAGTGGCAATTGAAGATTGGAAGGAGATTGCAGCTGTTCCAGACCCTGCCACACACCTGTGAGGACTTTGTTCACTGACCACAGCAGCTATCATCATTCAGAAGTTGCTTCCAGGTTTGATGTGCATTGGCTGTACCATATATTTGTCTCCTAGCAGATCTACCTCTCATCCTTAAGATGGTGCTTGGACTTCGGGGTACTGTTGGGTCTGATCACAGCCTACTAGCAAGTTGCCATACCATTTCAGGTTTCAGAACCACTGTTTGACAGCATCCCTATCCAGCAATCAACCTATACTTTGGTGTCTGCTGTATGTTATTCAATGAGTTGATGTTTTTCCATATGTAATTCCGAAAATTATATTTC
Source organism: Sequoiadendron giganteum (assembly GCA_007115665.2). NCBI lineage: Eukaryota > Viridiplantae > Streptophyta > Pinopsida > Cupressales > Cupressaceae > Sequoiadendron > Sequoiadendron giganteum. Next base: position 267,754,393 of record CM021102.1, read on the forward strand.
CAGCTCAGTCTATGTGATGTCCCTAGCTATTTCTGATGTAATTTTTCAGTTTCAGCTCTTGGACATTTCATCAAACACTTGTCTTGAATGCTGTGTTTGGTCTGATATAATTTTCTGTATGTGTTTTCTCCTTGAAAATGAACTTGAATTGCATAAATAACTTAGCTAGATGATGCCAAAGGTGTTCAAATGCAACTAAAATGAAGTGCAGATATGTTTTTGGTGTTGTCAATGCAAATAGATGACTTAACTTGAAGCAAATGATTAGCTACAGCAAGATGACATTTCGTCATACAATTGGGATGCAAACTACTTATGCAAATGCGAAGTTACATCAACTAGGTAATTCGTCATACACTTTCTATGCAACCTAACAATGCAATAGATCATCTACAGCAAGTAAACATTTTGTCAAACACTTTGCATGCATGCTACATGTGCTGATATGAAAGAACAACTACCTAACATTTTGTCATTCAATTTGCTGCCAAACCCCAACTCTTGTATTATGTTATTTGCAAATGAAACCAACTTCATACAATGCTGGAAATGATGCTCAATCCGACCTTATGATCATTATAAATGAACTCTTACAATTGCCTTATAGACTGCAACCAAATTACAGACTTGTACTCAGACTTTACAGTACTCTTATGCAAAGAAATAACATAGAGAACCTGGAATGAAGTGGAGATGGTATGGCAGCCACTTGAGAATTTTTCCAGATTTTTTTGATGCCTTCAAACAAGAAATCGTCCCACTCCAAGAGGGCCGCCCCTGCTGCAAATGTGAGAAAGAAATAAGAAATAATTACAGCTCCTTTACTCCTCCAATCTGCCTTAGGAATAGTTGCCACAACCAAAAAGAGGATCCCTCAAGTGCCCACAAAATTCTGATTGCTTAGTGAAGAGTGATGAATGAAAATGCTAATCCTTCCATGGCTGATTTGCAGATTGAAACAAAATTACAGACCTCGAAATAACTCTCCAAACTCTCCAATAATGATCAACAAACCTCCCTAAAGAAAGTGCTCAAGTGTCCTTATGAAATCGATGCATATATGTGACCAAGCAAGTGAAAATCTGAAGATATTTATGCAAATCGAACTCCTTCAAAAGCTGCAATTATCCACAATGAGAAAGACTGAAGTATCTCCCTCCACTATCCAAACTAGGGTTGATATTTCACAACCGAAATTGGAAATAACGAGCTAGGTTTGGTCTTTCACAAACGAAGACTGAAATTCAACAAGCTAAGCATTCAGCTTCAGCAATGTAGTAGAAAAAGTGTATTCAACTCAAGATGTCCAAATGCCTAGCCTGTTAGATTTAGGATCATAAATGTAAGCAATCAGAAAATACAACACATGAGACAAATAACACAACAGTTTACCTTGGGAAAACCCTCCTACTTGAGGGAGAAAAACCCAGCAAAAGTATATCTCATATATATCATATATTTGTGCAGAATACTGCTTTACAACCAGACCCTTCTCAAGGGCGAATTGATACAATGAATTAATAGCATCTATCCTTTGATGTAAAGATAAATATGTTTTTTCTTGAAGTCGATCTGCTGCTACAAGATGGTCTGTTGCTCCTTCTTGAAAGAATGTGAATATAAGAATTACTTGATGATAAAATGGATGATCATCTCCTTCTATATATACAATGCAAGGAGACTCTTCACAAGCAAGGTGACTCTTCACTTGGGTCGGCCTCCTTTTAAGAAATAGTATAATTTGTGATTAAGGCCGACTTCTCTTATTGATTATTTATTATTTAAATTTTTACTTAGGAGAAAATATCTCCCTAAGCTACAAACACTAACACTCCCTCTTAGCTGGGGAGGTTTTGTCCAGATATCCTCATCATGGAGTCTCTCAACATGACGCCCACAATGGCTACACCCATTTGTGGAAAGTAGTTCATCACAAAGTCTCTCCACGTGATATTGTCATGGAGTCACTCAACATGATGTCCACCATGGCTACTCCCATGTGTGGAAAGAAACACATGTATAGGTGTCCATCATGGAGTCTCTCAACATGATGTCGTCATGGAGTCTCTCAACATGACGTCCACCATGGCTACTCCCATGTGTGGAAAAACACAATTACAAAGGGTTCATCACGGAGTCTCTCAACGTGATGTCATGGAGTCTCTCAACATGACGTCTCATCTTAGTCTTAGAGATGAACAATGGCTCGCACCTCATATTTCTCTGTCTCAAAGAAATATACACTACAAGGGCTTTCAACTCATACTTCTCTGTCACAGAGAAATATACACCACAAGGGCTTTCATGTAACGACCCGATCCTTTGGTAAGATAAAAAATTTCCACATTTACATGAAATGAGTAAATAAATGTGCTAACAAGTTATTGCAATATAATTTTTCTTTCCTTTATTGATATAATATGAGCATGGTATTACAATAAAGATTCCATTTCATTACAATAACTTCACAAGTACAAGTAACGAGAAAACATACCTTAACTATCATAGCTCCAATGAGCTAAAGAACAAATAGTAGTAAGAAGGTTCAGGAATTCGTCGTTTCAAATCTTGGTGTGCTAGTAGCCTTCGGAGGAGGAGAAGTATCACTCAGGCGCTTTTCCGCCAACCATAGACTTATAATGCGGCCCCCCACACATCTATCATTCGATAGATGACCCTCCTTTCAATGAAGAGATTGGTTGGGTAATCGATACTGTAAATCAACTGAGCATAGTGTTGTGTCCTATTCACAACTAGAACCTTGCTATTTCACAATCTCATATTAGTACAAGGATCACGATGAACTGATAGTGTCGTCTCAAGCATCACACAGTTTAAATGGATGTCGTACATTGCACTACTTTGATCAAAGAATTCTCATTCAGTACTTCGAATGTTGGTCATCTATCATATACACTATCGTCATGTCCCCAAAATAGCAATACCATAAAGACCAAGTGTTAAAATACTAATAAGTTAATAAATAAAATAAATAGAAATATTAAGATTAAATATAAAATAAATGTGTACCATATCGATATAAACACATATATAAATAACAAATATAATAATAATATATAGGCAAATTATTGTTATCACATTCTAGTATTAAATAATTTAATATCAAAAATAATAATAATAAATAAATATTATAATCATTGCACATCAAAGATTGTAATGCATTAGAATAAAATAATAATAAGATATTAGCAAATTGGTTTTATTATTATACTTTAATATTAAAATATGCTCAATAAAACATCAAAATAAAATAATAAAATAAGTATATAATCTGAAATATACTTATTATTAGTAATAATATATTATTTTCAAAAATATATATTATTGTGATAATAAGTCTTTAAGAGCAGCAATTAAATCTAACAAAAGGATATATTTTATGAAAAGTCACCTCTTTCACCAAACAATACATTCCTCCCATGAGTCACCTACTTTGAATGGTATAAAATTATAAATAGAAGGAAGGAAAATAAGGAAGAGGGAAAAACATGGAGAAACAAAATGTCAGCAACAATGATTGTTATGCATTGGAATATAGAGTCATTTAATATATATATGTTATTTAATAGGCATACAAGTATATATGCATAGATATAGATAAATCTTATAATGAATTATATCATTATCAATGAATAAAGAGTATATATGAATAATGAAAGAATAATTATATGTATATATATATATATATATATATATATATGAATAAGGAAAGAATAATTATATATATGCTAAGTCATAAAGTTCGAATTCGAATTCGAGTTCGGCAACATTGAAATTCGAATGAAGTTCGACAAGGAAAAAATTCAAAAATTCAAAAATTCGGATTAAATTCGCCTTATATAATTTAATTTTAAAAAATATAAAATAATATATCAATAAAATTATCAAAATAATTTAACATATATATATATTTTGAGAAACTATATAAATCCTAAATCATTTTGTAAACCCCAATTTTTTTTTACCTAAATAATTATATCTTACACAACATCAACATATATTCTTTATTCTAATTCCTAAAACTAAAAACCTTATCTCCTTATGTTTAATATTCTAAATATTCATTTATTACAATTAGCAAAACCATATAAAATTATAAATATATACATATTTATAGTGTATAATTAATAATTAATTTAAAATATCACATACATAATATATATTATGTACAATAAGCAAAATCACCATACAAATTAAATTCATAATAATAAATTAAATAATATTAATTTTAAAACATATATAATATTATATTAATAAATTAAAAAGATTGAACTTAACATATAATATTTTAAACATATATAATATTATATTAATAATTAGAAATATTGAACTTTAAATATAATTGTATTAACTTATTAAGTATTAAAATATTTAAGTTTAATACTAGGACCAAGTGAAGGATAGATCCGAATGATCGAAGAAATTGCCACATTGGGTGGGAACTTTAATATCTGCCTCTATGCGCTTCTATACTTGTTGAGCGATTCAAAAGAAAAGACTTGGCGTTGCAGATACGGGAGAAAATAATAATGATTCTTGTGTATTGGTCCTACGATGCTTGTTCGTAACAGCAATGGAAGAACCATACCCATGGTTTCCCTGCAAAGAATCTAATGGCGGAGAGGTGAAGGAGGGAGAGAGTACCAATCACTTGTATATCTGAATAATGATTCTCGGTCTCCTCGTCCGCCTAAAGCCGGCAAGGTCGGACCTGTTGTGACCTATTTCACACATCGCCCCATCGCAAATGGGGACCCCCAAGTTTGGTTCCGCCCTCTGCGCAACATCTTTGAGAGTCTTGAATTTGGATAAAATTTTGAAAGTCAGTCTGGCTAAGTTGAGATTTTGAACCCGTTTTTGGGCCTTAACGTCATAGAAGTGCTTAGAAGACCCGGTGGACGAAGATCGCCATTGCTTTCGGTCGTTTCTGACACTTCCTATTTTTTAGGGAATCTGCTTTTTTGCTTTTTGCTTTTTTGATTTTTGGCATTTTTAGGCCATTCTGGAGTCCCTATTTTTTAGGGATGCTTTTTGCTTTTTCTATTTTTGGAAAGTTTCTATTTTTGGAAAAAGTTTCTATTTTTGGATCCCGCAGAGCAGAAAATCAATATGTCTCCAGAAATCAAGAAAATCAAGGTAAAGTGAAAAATGGCAGGAATTTTTGAAAATGTCTAAGTCTGAGAATGGCGCCATCAAGAGAGGAATGGCATGAAAAGTCAAGGTCCGCCCTACCTTTGGCAAAGGTAGGCACTGGCAAGAAATTCACCAAGTCCGCCTGTGGCATGAAGGTTGCCAAGTCCGCCCTTGGCACAGGGAATTCAAAGTCCGCCCAGCAAGATAGGAAGTGCGCCATATGGAAAGTGGCATAGAGAAGTCAAAGTCCGCCCCTAGTGAAAATGGCATAAAACTCATGAAGTCCGCCCAGCCTAAGGAAAATGGCACAAGGAAGCTAAAGTCCGCCCTTAAGAAAAATGGCATAAAATTCATGAAGTCCGCCCAGCCTTAGAGGAAATGGCATGAAAAACACAAAGTCTGCCCCCAAGAAGTGTGGAGAAGGGTAAAACATGAAGGGGTGCGCTCCAAGGTGTTTGGAAAGGGGTAAAATTGCAAGATAATTCATTGAAAATTGAATTAAATGATGGAAACAAGTGAAATTTTCCGTTGGACAAGGCACAAATAAAATTCGCCATGGCAAGGAAAATCTAAGACCAATGGATGATAAAATACGCCATAGGCAAGGAATTATAAGACATTCGCCCAATTCTTGAAGAGAAAATTATCCTAAGGCATGAAAAACGGAGAAATGTCTAGAAGAAGAAGAGGTTTTGGCCGGCATAAAAATCACGCCCCAGCACAACGGAGTGAAATTTTTTGGCACAAAATGAAGAGTGCTTGGCAGAGCAAACATGAAGTCCGCCCCTCTCAGCTTGGAAAATTCCTAAAGCGCTAGTAAAAAAATGGCAAAGTGGCAGAAGTCTCCAGGTTCGCCCAACCCAGAAGATGAATCATTCGGCTAAAATAAAAATGTCCAGAAAGGTCAGAACTCCGCCTAGAGAATTAAAATTTGGCAAATGAGCTATTGAGCACATTTTGGCTAGGCAGACAATTTAAAAAAGAGATATTTTGCCTCCAACGAACGAAATTAGCCATGTATCAAGATTAAACGGGTTGGAATTTAATATTTTAATATTTTTAATTATTTCCCTGACACTTAGGAAATTTTAATTAAAAATTCAAAATCCGGAGATTATTTGGAAGATTAAACTAGTTTGCCTTAGATAAGTTTAAACTTTGCCACGTTCGGAGGATTTAAAACGCGTTGGAAAAATAATTTTGGACAATTAATTTAATATATTTTCCAACACTTAGTCAATTTTCCTTGAGAAAATTCGAAAATCTCAGCAGAGACGGCACAAAGACGAAAGTTAGAAACTTGCCTCGATAACTGAAAGTGAAATTAGAAGTTTGCTAATCCGAGGAGAAAACGTTTCTAAAAATTGGAAGAAAATCAAAAGAAAGAAAGCAATGCCTTGAGGAAAATCGCACTTCTCAGCCATAAAATGAGTTTCAGCAACTCATTTCTTCACAAATTCCGGCTGAGAAGCAACTATCTCTCTCGAATCTTCAGGAAAACATTCTCGAAGGAGAAGTTTGTGAGAATAACATCATTGTGAGAATCGAGATAGCATTCTCTTATTGAAAGGCGTGATTTTTGAGAGAAGTAATTTATTTCTTGGCTGAAATCGTACTTCCAGCATAGTGGCGCACTTCTTCTGGCAGATTTCTTTGAATTTTTAAATTCATTTGCAGCCACAACGTGATCTTTGAGGTTTGGAAGTTAATCGACAACGCATTTGCGCTGTGTTTCTATCTTCTACTTCGTTTCCGGCACAAATTTCATTCATGATAGGCGAATTTAATTACTTTCAGCTTGCTTTTTGACAGAAATTTTAATTTAATAAGGCTGAAAGTGCGATTTTGTCTAGGCTATACCCCAAAACTCATTAATTCTTAAATGATATTGTATTAATGTTAAGTATCTTGTGCTTGCAGGCTGCCGATCGATCAAAGCGAAATATCCAGGCAGGCACAGATGAAGTTTGCAAGTAAAGGATCGCAGCCAGAGACCAGAATAAAGTCTAAGTGGAAAAATGTCTCAGACACTGATCTTGGCCACATCGATCTCGTGGAATTTAAAAAGAGGATATATGGACACAACGGACCCTTACCAACGCCTGCAGCTAGAAGGATAGTGAGGAATGGCATATTTCAAGCTGCCGGATTCCAGCCTGCACTTTGCTGTGCTGAACTGATGGTGGAGTGTGCACTTCACTATGATGCTGAGTCAAGGCGGATTGTGGCGCCTGATGGGAGAGTGTTGGCACATCTGACAGAGGTGGCCATTCAGGAAGCCTTCGGCATTCCGGCATATCCTAAAACTGTCTACAAGACCAAGGAAGATGCTCAGAAGTTATATGACAAAAATCCTGATCTTTGTGCCGCCAACCTTAACAAATCTTGGCTGGACAAGCCTAGACCGTCCTTTAAGAAGATGCCCAAGAAGTTGATGCGCACGGACTTCAAGGAGGACTATGGAGATATTATTATCTTGCTGAACAGAGTGGCAGGCAGTCCCTCGGGAGCACCCTTTGAGCCGTGGATGTATTACTTCATTGAGGACCTCACAGAAGGTGTCAAAATGTTCAACTGGGCTAGGATGATAAGCAATAATCTTCACCACCAGCTTATCAATCTAGAGAAGACCAAAACATTTTATATGGGTTCTTACGTCGTCTATATGTTGGCCAGAACTTACAGATATGCAGGCTTGATCTGCAAAGGCACGGTTGGCAGTAAGGAGAACGAGCTAAAACCTTATGACTGTTACCCACAACTCCAGCTGAGGGAGAAGGCGCATTTTAGACGAGCCCACGACGCGTTCCTGATGTACATCACCAGGATACTCCAGGGAGGGACGCATCAGCGGCTGACACATGAAGCCAAAAGCCTAATCGGTAAATACGGGTCTTGGTTTATCCAGTATCCAAGATTTACGTATATCAGAATTCAAGGATTCACTGGAAGCCCGTACCGTCTGCCCATCTTCCCCACGAATAAGATGGTCCTGCTCGAAGTGTTGAGGCAGTTAGAAGATTTTCAGGGTCTTCAAAGAGCAAAGCAAAAGGCGGCAGTTACTTTTCCCTTCTTTATAGGGAACATGCTGGAGTCGTGTCCGTCATCACAGGCAGCTGACAGTGCCAGAATCGAGATACAGCATTACCCTTTCTCTCCATATCCGGCCAGAAATCACTACGACCCCCATCACCACATCAAAATGGTGGATGGAAGGAGGTACAAGCATAGGGTCGAACTGGAGGACTATTGGGCAAATGCTGCGGATGAATTTGAGGTCAGACGGAGGATGTGGTCCAGATTACCTCTCAGCTTAATCAGGGCAACAAAATTTTGTCACGTGCCAGATCAGTTGGAAGAGGACGAGAATCAGACGCAACCGCGCTTCGATGAGAATTCAGCTTTGCCCGCTGTCCAGTGGTCAGAAGCAGAGCATGCTGACTTGAACGTCTTGATGAGGCCTGTCATCAAGTTTACTCAGTGGTGGGTTGATCAACGAGTTCAAGAATTAAGGCGCCAGAAGATAACCCTGACCTATGATATGCTAAGCGAGGCAGAGTCTTATTCTTCCAATGCGGGAGCATCACAGGACCTCCCAGTGATAGAGGCCACCACATCTAGGAAAAGAAAAGAAATAGCTGCAGGCAAAGAGCCGGTCCAGAAACAGGTAAAGATGAAACCTTCTCAATCGGCCGCCTCCAGAAATATTGAGGAGATACTGGCTACCGCCGATGCTTCACTGGCAGATATGAGGGATCCTTCTCCGATTCCTGAAAACAACGCGGAGCTTCAGCCAGATGAGGATGCGCCACCTTCTCCCACGGGCACCGAAATATTGGAGTCGGATGACGACAATGTGGGCACCCAAGATGAGGATTTTCAGGAAGGGATGATTTCAGCCCTTAGGGGAATTGTAGACGTTCCTGATAGAGAAGGCGTGCCGGAAGAAGACGGTGTTGAGCAGCTTACGATACCGGATTGGCTGAAGGAGAGGCTAAAGGTACAAGTGCCGGCAGATGAACCAGAAGAGGATGATACGGCAGACTTTTTGGCCAGACTGTCTCAAACCGTGCCCAAAAAGTCGGCAAAGAAATTCTCTAGCATACATAGAGACGAGGCCGGCAACAGGACAGTGCAAATCGCCGTGCCTACAGTGGACAAGCCACGGGAGGATATGGCTCCACAGGATTACGCCATCACGACCATTGACTTGGGTCCAACCACTAAGGGCCAAGAAATGGAAGATTTGGACAATTCTGTGTCCGCCATCAAATCAAGGTTAGCGAAGGAGGTAGCCAGAAGGAAGGAGTGCCAATTAGAGATTGAGCGCTTAAGGGAATATATTCAGCACTTGATCAAGCCACTTGATCAGGACACTACGGCAGCTCCTCTACTTCCGAACTCTTCGCAGGAGGCCATTAAAGAGATGGAAGAAAACAGGCTCACGGTTCAGGAGGCCAAAGAATGGATAGCCGTAAAGGGGACTGAAGCTGAGACATTTGTGGAGCGGCTAACTTTGGTTTATGGCCAGGCCACTGCCTTGCTTTCTAGGTTCGCTTCTTTGGCAGAAGTATGGGACAGCCTTCCAGACGTGCAGGATAGAATAATCCCTTGCCTTAGGATTCTGAAAGGAGTTCCTAAGCAAGAATTGATAGAGGGAGGCGTCATCGCAGCGGGAGCAGCCTATGACTTCCACACTTGGTATTGGGCCTTGACGGCACGAGGTGAAGTCTTGGAGAGGGTTAAGATTGACGGCATCAGACTGGAGGAACAGGTCAAGGAAGTTCAGGCCAAAATCCTCAACATAATTGCCGATGTCCTGGATAAAGAGGCACTGCGAGAGAATGACCTGCAGTTGGAAGTTTTGAAGAAAAGTGTCCAGGAAAATATCTTCTACATCACTGGGCCCATCTTGAGGCAGGACTGGGCCAAATTGGCGAACTTCTTGAGCATCAGAGAGTCCTTTGAGAAGACTGAACCAGAGTGGGAGGAGACCTTCGCCAGATGCGCCGAGAGCATGGATGGGCTTGAATTCAGAATCGGCATGCTTCCGCAGGTTACCATGGACGAGGTTGCCTCGATCGTGTCCAGATTCGGCGAATACACGGCAGCTCGAGAGGATCGGGATACAGTCCCTTGAAAATATCTCCTATTGCCAACTCATTGCTGTTCATTGCCAGTTAACTGAAGTTATTTTGGGAAACCCTAATTAGGGTTTCGTTTGTTAAATCTTGACCGTCGGCTCATTTTTAATCTGAGCCATTTATTCCATTTATGAAACTCTATATAAACTCATTGGCCCTCATTTGTAATGGGTGAAGTGAGTAATAAAAGATTGTTGCGACGAAACTATTTCCGTTTATAAAAGCTCTTGTGCATGATTTGCTAAGAACAACTTTTATTTTCAAGTAGTATGCAAGGTTGAATATTTCTCCTTCAACACTTAGAGTAGAATTAGAATAGCATTTCATTACATGTTGGTTAGATGAGTGATAGATTTGATCGCAGTGGCGGATAAAATTTTGCTCATACTTTTGTCAAGTGGATGATTTGCATTTGACGTGTAAAGTTAGTCTGAGCCATTAAATCATGGATGCTTAACTTCCGTTTGTTTCAATTACCGATTCAAATATGAAAATTCTTATCACTTCCGTTGAAGATTGCACCTGCTTCGCGTAGTTGTTCAAAGGTGGCGAAACGAAGTGTGGTTACCCATTTTGTCTACTCACTGCTGTCTCTTGAATTCTTAGGCGTAGTTTAGATCTCTAAACCCTTATCCTTTTTATTTTTTTTGGAAAATCTGAAGATACCCACCGAAAGAGCCTTCAAGGATAAAACCGTCTAAGTTTTCAACCCGCAAAAAGAGAATTTCATGTAAGTCCCCTTGTGATTACCAGCAATCACAATGCCCACTGGCCTTATCCACATGTCAAGACCTGACCAAAGAAACCTTGGAGTTATTGTATTGCCTATTGGATTTTTGCAAGCACTTTTCAAGAGAGGATAAGAGTGTCCTTTGGGCATTTTTATTCTGTGTTCGGTGGCGTACTCAAAACACACACCAACAGGACCCTAAAAATCGTGGAAAAATCCTCTCGAACCCTAAGAAAGCCAGAAAAAATGTTTTTTTTGAAATACATTTTGATAAAAAGGGTATGCCATTTTCTCCATACGAATTTGAAGCGAATTTCAATGAATTTTCAGTAATTCCTTGAATTTCGCTAGATTTCGAACTCCATGGTTGAGATGCGGCGAACTCTGTGACTTAGTATATATGTATGGATAAGTAGATTGGGGAATCACTGGTGAATATACAATAATGGTACTTGCAACAATTATTAAGCCTTATAAATAATGATGACTCTTTAATATAAACATAAGTAGATTATGCATATTTTTGTCCTTATCCTATGATCAATCCAATATAAGGTTGAAGGAAGACGATTAAGGAATAAAGAGTCATGGGAAGACATAGCCAATCAGGTGAGAATCACTTAGCATTAATATGTAGTATTCCATTCTCTTTTCTGAATAGAATAAAAATGTGAAACACTGGACTTCACGTGTCTGATAATTAAGCCAAAATTCTTGACTTCTATCTTGAAACAATAGGCTAAACTCGCAACTGGGCACATGCTTAGTGCGACTAGGTGAAACTAATTGGAATCACTAGATTGTGTAACCCGAGCTATGACTGATCGACCTGGTTATCAGTATGCTTGGGAACAGTAACTATAAATAGACCTCTGAAAATATATATAATCCCCTGAACTGTATGATCTCCCAATCAAATAATGGGAATAAATCTACAGATAGGAAAAGAACCCAAAGTGATCATCACATTTGCATAATTGAATTGTCTAAGATTGTGTATTCTGATAAAGCAATGCATTTCTATTCTTCTATCCCTTTAAATATATATAAACAACTGCATTCCATAAAATTCTCTCTAAATGGCATGATACATGTTAATTATGAATGGTTTATTAATATTTGAATTTTTATGTTTTTACCAATTGTCTTCGATCTGATTGTTAACCTGATAAGAGAGGCCAACCACCACCTAAGTGGGTTGTCTATATAACTCATCTAGGCTTTTGCCCTGTTGGCCTAAGACTTGGGTTGGGCATACTGCCCCGTTGGCCCAAGGCAAGGGTTGGGTCCTGGAGGGATGGGGGTTCCACATATGTCTATTGCCCCATTGGCCCAAGATAAGGGTTGGGCAATAAGAGGTGGTAGACCGCTGGCCCCTTAGGGACTCTCCTCTCCTGATGGGCTGAGTGACTCTTCTTATGTTTTCAATTTGCAAGTATGATTATGTCTGCATAATTGCATTATGATTATGTCTTATTTTTGATATCTAGATATTAGTGCTAATGGATATATGTCAATATGGATGAATACAAGATCCCAATCCAGAGTAATGGAATTATGAGAATACTCATTTGGAAGGAAGAAACCCTAATCCTAATCAACAAATGAATTCTAGGGCAAACAAGCAAGTCCTAGGACAAGGTTGGGTAAGGGACATTACAAACTACTCAGGGCCGATTTGACTTAGGGCTATCTTACACTACGCATAGGCTATGTCCTTCAATGGGTATTCAGTCACCCCAGACTACCTACAACAAACTATCTACTTAGAAACAAAATAGTCTACAAGTGTCTTGTAACATAACTCCTAATCTGGAAATCTTTATCCTAGGAGTGCTTAGCTTGTTTCAGTTAACCTAATAACTTAAGCTTAAGACCATACTTGGTTCTGCCTTCATTTCGATCCTAATAGATAATAATTACTTCATCGTATTCCCCATATATGGAGATCATTCAAAATATGCAATATTCGTTCTAAATGCATTTTCAATTCCTTCCCTTATTTTTTTTCACATTAATTCCCTTTTAAGCATTAAACATTTTCCTTTCCCTTACAACCACATTGCATTTAGGAAATACCTTTCAGCCTTTGCAAACATAGCTACACAAAGAAATAGAAACATAACAATTCATTCCTTCTTTCACATAGAAAAACAACTATGATTGACTTTCAACCTACGCACAATAGTAAACACAAAGATTCCTTTTCTTTTGAATAACCAATAATAGAATGGATAATAGAAGAATTTCCCATGCTTGTTTTCAAAGCTTTCCTTTAAAGAAGACTTCTTAGCACTTGCAATGATTGGCAATTTCTCTTCAAATTGCAGACTTCTCTTCTCAACTTATCTCACAAGTGCCTCTTCTCACTCCATTGTATACACTCAAAAATTGATATCCTCAACTCCCATAATAGGTGAATGCTCTTAGCATATGATAATCTCATAGTAAATAGAAAACCACCATTCACTTCTTATATACCGACGGTGAATACAACATACAACATCATACGTCCCAACATCACTAGTACAATTAAATATTTATGTTGTGCCTTATGTAATATTGTTGAATTCCTCAATCAAGTACTTCCTACTGGGATGAATCTGCATCGCAAGTACTTCTCCTGTTCTCTCCTATAATGGAAATCTTTATACTAGGAGTCTCTCAAGCTTACCTCAGTTAACCTAATAACTTTAAGCTGACTGATTATACTTGGCTCCTGTCCTCGTTTCAATCCTAGTATATATTAGCTAGTAAAGCCATATTCTCCTTATATGGAGACAATACAAAATATGTAATTTCACCCTAATATGCATTTTAAATCTCCTCTTAAAATTCTTTCACATAAATTCCCTTTTTATGCGTAATAAGTAAACATTTCCCTTAAATTCCTTTTCCCTTACAACTAAATTGCATTCAGGAATTAATTTTTCAAACTTTGCACACACAACAAATTCAAAGAAATAAAAACTCAATGATCAGATTCAAAATTGTAAAATGATGAAGGTTTCATGCCTGATTATAAGCTTTTCCTCCTATATGCAATTCCAATCCTTCTCTCAATAAAGCCCTCGGTATTGAATGACTTCTTACTCAAAAACCAACTTCTCAAATGCTGATTACTCACTCAAAATGGATTCTCAATGATGAATACTCACTCAGAATATAAACACTCAGAAATTGATACTCTCAACTTTCAGAATTAATGATTCCTCTTAGTAAAAGCAAGGCTCTCAGTAATTAGGAATGCTCATAGCAATATGGTTGCTCTCAGGAAATATGAATACTTTCAGGAAATATAAATACTCATGGAAATATGAAATGCTCTCAGAAATTAGAATCAATTTCGAAATCCCAAAAGCCATAGTGAAGAATGGCCAGGGCAGCTTTATATAGAGTCCCTTGCACAACAAATTCCTCTTCTCCAGGCATGTAAACTGCCAGGACTGATGTTTGAATAATTCCATCAAGAAATGTGGCGAATTTCTGAGGTGAATCGACCTCCAGCAGATCAAAGAATGTTTCAACTTGCATATGTTAAAAACTGGTAACTTGACATCTATAGGCGTCTCTCAGTTTTGGTGCGATTCTTCAGAAGTTGTTTGATGATTCAACATTTATGAATCAGTCATGGTTGTTGAAATCCACATTGCCATTTTTCAAGGTTTGATTGCCAAATACCCAGCTGAGTAGAGTTCCTTTGACCTGGTCATGGCGTGAGTTCTCTAGGTCGCGTGCATTACTTCTCACGACACTTCTATTTTCCATTTTATTTTCCTTTTCAAAAGTTTCATGAAGTTCAAAATGAAATATTTACTTTGGCGTGAATTAACCAAAAGGTTCAATTTTAAAAGAAGACTTAATATTTCTTCTCTTTGGTTTAAATCGGTTTCCCATAGTTCTCAAAGAAATATTTAAATTGATGTTTAAATAAAGTCTTTCATTACCATGAGATGTATCGATCTCATATAAAAAATCAAATCAATTTAAATTATAAACATATATATATTTAATTATATAATTATATATTTATACTATAGTTTTATTTTACTTTAATATATATATATATATATATATATATTTAAATTTTAGAATTTAAATATGTTTATATATACATATATATTTTGGTAAAAACTATAATATATATATATATATATATATATATTTATACTTTTACATAAATAAATATATACCCATTTACATATTTAATTGATATATACGGATATTGCGAGCCAATCAACATATTTTCAATAGACATATCTATGTATATGTGTATATATGTGTATATGTAAATTTCAATGCAATATTATAATAATATTATATCCACAGATAATAAGTAACGTGTATGCAATTTTACAGTACGTACCTCTGTGTATATGCATGTGTATGTATATCATGTTGACACATATGTTTGTATCAATATGTTTTACATATGGATGCGTGTACATAATGTATACATGTGCATACATACCCACTCAACCTATTCACATGTATCCATTCATGTTTTCCACACTTTGATCACATAACAGTAATTCTGATAGACAAATAAACATCACTCACAAAGCACAAAGAGGTAAACCAAACTCCTTAAGCCTATGGATGACTTATCAAGACCAACTTATCTGACTTGGTTCTCTCAATCTAGGGTGTGTATGCTCAAATAGTTCACATTACCGGTTAACCGACCAAGCTCCTCTCCCGAGTGATACTTCCCCTCCCCTTGGAGAATGAACCTTTTTTTGCAACCACTAGCACATACCTTTAGCAAGATCATATATATAAACATCTTTAAAGTTAGAATAACTATACTTCACTAACCATCTATTCATATATGCAGTATTTCACCATGAATAACATCAACTGAGACAACATCAAATGAAACAACATCAAGTGATATAACATTCATATTGATAACAAGGTACATGCATCATTAATTCATCTCGAGAATTCACATCACATTCACTTTTACCACATCTAGTAATAGTAAATAGTAACCTCACATTTTGGGATGTAACATACTTCCCCCCTTGTGAATCATCGTCCCTGATGATCTATAGCCTTTTAACATACAGTTTAAGTCAAATAAAGTTTTACTTACAATTCTTAAAATATGTAAGATTTACAAACATTTATCCTATGTAGTAATCTTGTCCTTCCTAGACAATGCTTCGTCGCATAGGGAAAACTTGTATGCCTCACACATACTTACTCTCGCAAAGAGTTTTATTGCACAAACACATCCTATATATAATAATAACCATACATAGGGATCAGAAATCATTGGCCCATGAATTCATCCTTAGTATAATCCCAATAGAAAAGGAAATGTCGATGTATTGTACACTACATTGTGGGTCCCATCCTTTCCCTTTGGTATTTACACCTTTAGACAACTCATAAACCAAGTATGTCTACTATGTACACATCCATTTTAACCATAAAGTGCTTTCTCCTGATTACTTGTCCATCTTGAGCATATTATTGCTTCTAGACACCTGTCAAATCTTGATACCGCTTCATACTAAAGCTTTGTATCGACAAAGTTTCATTGATCACTTCGATCTATTACTCCTTTTTGACATTTTATCAAGTTTATGGTTTACCCTATTTCCAAAGCCTATTTCAGCTTAGTAGAGTTTCCAACCTTTCCTTTTCATATAATGGTCTAAACTTCATTGTTGAAGTTTAAAAATCGTTCAAGATTTAATCTACCATTTTTGCTTACTCGACTATAATATTTTGCACATTCGCTCGACTCAATGTTTCATAGTATGATCATGGTTTTCACAACCCTATCATTATTTTCTAAACTGAAATAACCTTTCAGGATTACTAAGCAACTACTTGCCCAAAATATATTATTTAGAACCAAAATCCTATAAGTCAAGTTTCCAAAAAGTGTTGGTTTCTTTGATGAGTTTATCCACTAGAACATTATGTTAGTTCTACTAACATAGACAAATTGATTTGTCGTGTGTTCTACCATTTTCCTTCTGGAATCCCAAGAGAGTTACATGTCCTACCCATGATGACATTCGGTCTTCATTTCCTGACATACTAGACATTACCTGGCTACATTTCATGCAGCTTCTTACTCTATCTTCTTCCAGATGATAGTGGATTCTCATTCGACAATTCTCTTTGTCATCCCGATGTCCTAACTCTGACATTATTTTCCTCATTCCATTCTTGAATCTTCCAAATTTTGGACACATAGGTTCTTTTATATCCAACAATAGTCTATCCTTTGACTAAGTGATAACCTATTTTGATCTCACGCCATTATTAATTCCCATAATGGTTGTAAGTTTTGTGAAGACAATTTCCATTTATTTTAGGACATCCATATCGTGGATTTCTTCTATCGGATTATTTTCAAAGATGTAATTCATCTTTCAACTCAATCTAATTTTCCCGATATAATATGGTACTAATTTTGAGTATGATTCCTTGTTCAATCAAGTTGATTTAATCATTCTCATTAAGAGATTTTGATGTGGTTCACATGTCACATCTTACCTTATCCTTCACTCCATCTCTATGGCTTAAATAGCTAAACCTTTTCCATCCATAGGTTTCTTAGCATAGTAAGCTTTAGTGTCAAGTCGTTTTTACGACATGGTTATATTTCATATAGAAATACCATCGTTATCTAAATTCTCTATATAAAGTATATAGGAGTATAGAGACACTTTCTTCCAACCATGAGTATTTTAGATCTTCCCTTGCCAATCCCATAGACAATGATCTTCCTTATCATGATCAAATTATCCGCCTATCTTTTTCTAAGGCATTGATAATAATATCATTTGATCTTCAAATCAGATAATCATAAGGTATATAGGTCAGAGTCCTTAACCTTTCCATTTATCCTTTTCCCTCGGTCATAAGATGTATGACTTAATTGTCCGTATGATTTGCAAAGAAGTCATTAGTTCTTCCACATTGAGAACATAACCAAGTTTTTGTTGGGTGGGGTGCTTAACTCGAGTCAATCCACTCTCTTCCTTCACCCCTTGGTGTTTTCGCAAATTTCGTTCTACTCACGTTAAACTCCCAACAATTACTTGCTTCTTTGGAAAGGGTTTGTCATTCCTTCTTGTTGTCTTTCCATTGCCTTCTCTTGCCTTAATGACATACTTTTAAAAATACTTTTCCCAAAGTTAGATTCTTCATTGCTTTCTATCTCACAGATTCAGCATGTTGGATCATCTAGTAGGAGATCTAATGAATAATCAACAACTTTTAGGAAACACACTAATATTCCCCTCTTCCTTCTAATATCCTTTTAGTGAAGAAATACCCATACTTACAAAACTCTTTTGTTAATGTCCTTCTCAACTCAGAGTGTTGCTTTTCCTTGCAACTTCTAGTGTTTTGACACATAGTGTCTTATTGTATTCCATTTCCTTTTGGAATCACAAACTAATGTTGATTTTCACATTCTTGTTGGTGAGTACCTCTTATACTCCAATCTATCTGTGTATTATCCAACTCCTTGATCAAACAACCTAATTTACCTTTTCAGGCTTCTTTCACATACTCACCTTTTTATGTGACTTTATTCCAATGCTTGGAATTTTCATTCTCTCTTTAACTTTTAAAGATACCAAAGTTATTTGATTCCAAAACTTCAATGACCTCATTGATTTTGGTTGGTGGAACCTTGCTCACATCATTGGTTGTTTTAATTCAGACCATTCTAGTCTTTTCTCATTTCCTAGGTACTAACTCTTTCCTTGCAAGATCCTATCTTTACACAAGAGTTTAAGTCATGAGTTTTTCAACCCTTGTGGATACTTCCTTCGTTCATATCCTACTTCAATCTAATTTATGCTGACTTGCATACATAGATTCATAGTGTTTTCACTAAATCCAAAAGTTCCCAACTCTTTTACAATTGTAGGTTGCTACAATTCAGTTTATCTCATTCCTACTCATTCTCTTAGAGTCTTAAAACTATTTCGTTGGATAAAGGTATATACTAGTTATTTTTCTTAACTTCCCTACATAACCTGATTGCATAATCTTCCGCAATTCTAGGTTTTATCATAAGTTGTTGGTTTAGGAATTCCGATTCCAGGGACGAATCTTTAACTAGTCCCAATTTACACAAGTTACTAAGGTTCTCATCTTCCTTTTCACTTCAGTAAGTTCTTTTCTCTTGCCGTTGTGGCACAAGAATTTTTCAACCTTTATCTTCTGATAAGTTTACGCATTGTTGCATAATGAGCTCATAGATTTCAGTGCAGAACTTGGTAGCTTTGATACCACATGTAACGACCCGACCCTTCGGTAAAATAAAAAATTTCCACATTTACATGAAAGGAGTAAATAATGTGCTAACAAGTTATTGTAATATAGTTTTTCTTTCCTTTATTGATATAATATGAACATGATATTACAATAAATATTTCATTTCATTACAATAACTTCACAAGTACAAGTAATGAGAAAACATACCTTAATTATCATAGCTCCAATGAGCTTTAGAACAAATAGTAGTAAGAAGTTCTAGGAATCCGTCCTTTCAAATCTTGGTGCGCTAGTAGCCTTCGGAGGAGGAGAAGCATCACTCGGGCGCTTTTCTGCCAACCACGGACTTATAATGCTGTCCCTTGCACATCTATCATTCGATAGATGGCCCTCCCTTCAACGAAAAGATTGGTTGGGTAACCGATACTGTAAACCAACTCAGCATAGTGTTGTGCCCTATTCACAACTAGAACCTTGCTATTTCACAATCTCATACTAGTATAAGGTTCATGATGAACTGATAGTGTAGTCTCAAGCATCACATAGTCTAAGTGGATGTCGTACATTGCACTACTTTGGTCAAAGAGTTCTCATTCAGTACTTCGAATGAAGGTCATCTATCATATACACTACTCAGGGTTGATTTAACTTAGGGCTATCTTACACTATGCATAGGCTATGTCCTTCAATGGGTATTCAGTCACCCTAGACTACCTACAACAAACTATCTACTTAGAAACGAAACAGTCTACAAGTGTCTTGTAACATAACTCCTAATCCGGAAATTTTTGTCCTAGGAGTGCTTAGCTTGTCTTGGTTAACCTAATAACTTAAGCTTAAGACCATACTTGGTTCTGCGTTCATTTCGATCCTAATAGATAATAATTAGTTCATCGTATTCCCCATATATGGAGATCATACAAAATATGCAATATTCATTCTAAATGCATTTTCAATCCCTTCCCTTATTTTCTTTCACATTAATTCTCTTTTAAGCATTAAACATTTTCCTTTCCCCTACAACTACATTGCATTCAGGAAATACCTTTCAGCCTTTGCAAACACAGCTACACAAAGAAATAGAACATACTAATTCATTCCTTCTTTCACACAGAAAAATAGCTATGATTGACTTTCAACCTATGCACAATAGTAAACACAAAGATTCCTTTTCTTTTGAATAACCAATAATAGAAGAATTTCCCATGCCTGTTTTCAAAGATCTCCTTTAAAGAAGACGTCTTAGCACTTGCAACGATTGACAATTTCTCTTCAAATTGCAGACTTCTCTTCTCAGCTTATCTCGCAAGTGCCTCTTCTCACTCCATTGTATACACTCAGAAATTGATATCCTCAACTCCCAGAATAGGTGAATGCTCTCAGCATATGATAATCTCATAGTAAATAGAAAGCCACCATTCACTTCCTATGAACCGACGGTGAATACAACATACAACATCCTACGTCCCAACATCACTAGTATAGTTAAATACTTATGTTGTGCCTTATGTAATATTGTTTTATTCCTCAATCAAGTATTTTGTACTGTTAGTGTTTCTTAGATCAGATCATAAACAAAAAGTACTTATTAAATTGCAACACATAAGACAATGAACACAACAAGATACCCTGGGAAAACCCTCCTCCTGAGGGAGAAAAACCCAGCAAAGAATCCTCTTATATTACATGAAACAAGAGCAGAAATCTGCTTACAACTTAGGCCTAGCACATAGGCGAATTTGATACAATAGCACTTCCCCTAAGTGCAAATATGAAACACTTTGAAATAGGTCTGCTGCTACAAGATAATAATCTGCTGCCTAAGTGCGAAATTGCTTGAAGAAAATGCGAATTGAACTTGATTACAAATGACAAGGAAAGACCTTGTACTTATACAAAATCAGGCACCTCTTCACTTAGGTCGGCCCTCTTAGAAAAACATAATAAATGTTAATTACAAATAAAGTTGGCCCAAACAACAAGTGATATATGCGAATCATTAGGGTCGGCCCTTTATGATTGATATTTATTATTGACATAAATTAAATAGCCGAATGGCTACTCATTTAATTTATGCTTCCTTCTTGGGACATGTGCAATGAATTGCAGCCCTAAGCTGCTATAACATCAACACCTACTGGGATGAATCTGCATCACAAGTACTTCTCCTATTCTCTGCTATAATGGAAATCTTTATCCTAGGAGTCTCTCAAGCTTACCTCAGTTAACCTAATAAATTTAAGCTGACTGATTATACTTGATTCCTGTCCTCATTTCGATCCTAGTATATATTAGCTAGTAAAGCCATATTCTCCTTATATGGAGACAATACAAAATATGTAATGTCACCTTAATATGCATTTTAAATCTCCTCTTAAAATTTCTTCACATAAATTCCCTTTTTATGCATAATAAGTAAACATTTCCGTTAAATTCCTTCTCCCTTACAACTAAATTGCATTCAGGAATTAATTTTTCAGACTTTGCACACACAACAAATTCAAAGAAATAGAAACTCAATGATCAGATTCAAAATTGTAAAATGATGAAGGTTTAATGACTGATTATAAGCTTTTCCTCCTATACGCAATTCCAGTCCTTCTCTCAATAAAGCCCTCTGTATTGAATGACTTCTTACTCAAAAACCAACTTCTCGAATGCTGATTACTCACTCAAAATGGATTCTCAATGATGAATACTCACTCAGAATATAAACACTCAGAAATTGATACTCTCAACTTTCAGAATTAATGATTCCTCGCAGTAAAAGCAAGGTTCTCAGTAAATTAGGAATGCTCACAGCAATATAGTTGCTCTCAGGAAATATGAATACTTTCAGAAAATATAAATACTCATGGAAATATGAAATGCTCTCAGAAATCAGAATCAATTTCGAAATCCCAAAAGCCATAGTGAAGAATGGCCAGGGCAGCTTTATATAGAGTCCCCTGCACAACAAATTACTCTTCTCCAAGCATGCAAATTGCCAAGACCGATGTTTGAATAATTCCATTAAGAAATGTGGCGAATTTCTGAGGTGAATCAACCTCCAACAGATCAAAGAATGTTTCAACTTGCATATGTTAAAAACTAGTAACTTGACACCTACAGGTGTCCCTCAGTTTTGGCGCGATTCTTCAAAAATTGTTTGATGATTCAACATTTATGAATCATTCATGGTTGTATGAAATCCACATTGCCATTTTTTAGGGTTTGATTGCCAAATACCCAGCTAAAGTTCCTCTGACCCGGTCATGGCGTGAGTTCTCCAAGTCGTGTGCGTTACTTCTCACGACACTTCTATTTTCCATTTTATTTTCCTTTTCAAAAGTTTCATGAAGTTCAAAATGAAATATTACTTTGGCGTGAATTAACCAAAAGGTTCAATTTTAAAAGAAGACTTAATATTTCTTCTCTTTGGTTTAAATCAGTTTCCCATAGTTCTCAAAGAAATATTTAACATTGATGTTTAAATAAAGTCTTTCATTACCATGAGATGTATCGATCTCATAAAAAAATCAAATCAATTTAAATTATAAACATATATATATTTAATTATATAATTATATATTTATACTATAGTTTTATTTTACTTTAATATATACGTATGTATATATATATTAAAATTTTACAATTTAAATATGTTTATATATACATATATATATTTTGGTAAAAACTATAATATATATATATATATATATTTATACTTTTACATAAATAAATATATACCCATTTACATATTTAATTGATAAATACCATAGTTCCACCGAGTTTCGGGGACGGGGACGGGGAGATGGCAGGGGATGGGTTTCGGGGGCGCGGGGACGGGGGGCCTAAGTTTGGGGGCGGCAAGGGGACGGCGGGGGGAGGGCGGCGGGGGGCTAGCAGGGGAGTGGTGCACTGAAATACATATAGTACTTGAAAAATTAGCTATAAAAAGATGTATAACTGTAAAAGCCTAAGGAATAAGTAAATTTTAGAGTTTAAACACATTGCAATGATTTGATTGAACTAGTGAACATTAAAAAATTTAAAATGTTTTGCCTTGATGCATTCAGTCACTGTCAAGTGTCAAACAGTTCACATACCTTACCTGTGCTTCCACATTTTGCAGAAATGCCAGCAAATAAATAATAGTTTTTAGTTTTAACTTTTATCTCATTTTCGATTTTAAAATTTAAATTTTTTTTTTTTATTTGAAATTGAGGCTGACTAGTTGAGGCTTTGAGCGAATCCCTCAAGGGATGCCAGCTCATGGAAGAGGCGACGATGTCGCCTTCCATGAGTTGACATCCCTTTGAGGGATTCGCTAACAATTCGTTGAACTGTTGACGGAATGCCTCAAACGGATGTCAATTGTGTGTCGCCTCTTCCATGAGTTGGCATCCCTTTGAGGGATTCGCTCCCGACCTCCTGTTGCCAATGCCGAATGCCCTAGCGGCTGAAATCAAAATGCTAAATCCGAAATTGTAAATACCTATTGAGACTTGAGTGTTACTGAGTGTTGAATAATGACACCCTTGGAAAATTCGAAAACCTCGATCTCTCCTCTGGTTCAGTTTGCAGTTTGCACATTCACTCTCAGGCAGTCTCGAATGCTCGCACATGCACGCATGGGTAGGGTAGAATCGTCACTCGAAATGAGATAAAAGTTAAAACAAAAAACTTTAACTTACATGATAATTCACAATAGTTAAATTTTAATAAATTTGATTTTAATTAAATTTTAATACACTTGACTTTCATTATTAATAGGGGATGTGGGAAACTCGGAGGCTTGGAGGCTCCCAGAAGACTCCCAAAGGAGACGCCTAGAAGACTCCGAGACGCGGAGAAGACTCTCTGTGAAGGAAACGTCCAGGGGACGGCGGAGGGATGGGGAGATGGCGGGGGGACGTTTCCCTGACGTCTCCGCGTCTCAGAAATGTCCCTATCTCCGAGATGACTGCTTTTTCGAGGGGGAAGTGTCCCCGTGGAACTATGATAAATACATATATTGCGAGCCAGTCAACATACTTTCAATATACATATCTATGTATATGTGTATATGTAAATTCCAAGGCAATATTATAATAATATTATATCCACAGATAATAGGTAGCGTGTGTATGTATATACATGTGTTTTATCGTACATACCTCTGTGTATACGCTTGTATATGTATATCATGTCGACACATACGTATGAGCATATCCATTTGCCTATCATACATCTGTATCGATATGCTTTACATATGGATGCGTGTACATAATGTATACATGTGCATACATACCCACTCAACTTATTCACATGTATCCATTCATGTTTTCCACACATTGATCACATAACAGTAAGTCTGATAGACAAATAAACATCACTCACAAAGCACAAAGAGGTAAACCAAACTCCTTAAGCCTATGGATGACTTATCAAGCCCAACTTATCTGACTTGGTTCTCTCAATCTAGGGTGTGTATGCTCAAATAGTTCACATTACCGGTTAATCGACCAAGCTCCTCTCCCGAGTGATACTTCCCCTCCCCTTGGAGAATGAACCTTTTCCTGCAACCACTAGCACATACCTTTAGCATCATCATATATATAAACATCTTTAAAGTTAGGATAATTATACTACACTAACCATCGATTCATATATGCAGTATTTCACCATGAATAACATCAACTGAGACAACATCAAATGAAACAACATCAAGTGATATAACATTCATATTGATAACAAGGTACATGCATCATTAATTCATCTTGAGAATTCACATCACATTATTTTTACCACATCTAGTAATAGTAAATAGTAACCTTACATTTTGGGATGTAACAATTCACCTCATACTTCTCTGTCATAGAGAAATATACATTACAAGGGTTTTCACCTCATACTTCTCCGTCACAGAGAAATATACATTACAAGGGCTTTCACCTCATACTTCTCCGTCACAGAGAAATATACATTACGACAGATCTTCATGATGATGTGACTTCCTCTGAAGCTCCAAGTACTCACATCAACCTTCTGACTTCCTCGTCCAAGATTGCCTTTGTTGGTTTGTCAGACTCCCTCTAAATGTTATTTCCTCCTCTTCAAAGAACCCGATTGTAATGACAATTCGTATAGGTTCTTCCTCTTCGAGAGATGTCTCCAGTGAAGTTATGTGCCATCAACTCATTCCCATGGCTGCAAGTTATGTCTCCATTCTTCAACCTGCGTGACTTCCTCACAGGATGCATCAAGCTCTTCTTCCCTTGAATGCAATCTCTCATCATCCTTATGCTCCTCGGTCCATCTTGAAAGCATTTTAGAGAGATTACTAGTAGTTCATAGAATCAAACTGCCCCAAAGAGAAATATCCAGACCAATGCTACATAAAAAATTTTATTCAAGGTACAAGCATAAAATACTTATCTCTTTATTGATTCTGATAAATACTAATCACAACACTTAATATAATTCGTTGCTCTTGCTCTTGGATCAGTCCACAACCTTCCTTCTGTAGGTTTACGACTTGATCACAGGTCCATGTCCCAGTATAAGCAGTGACCCAGTAATACATCAACACTGGGATTTGTAGTGCTGGCTGGGTAAATTTGAATACGGTCTTTGGCCATTCAAATTTATCGATGCACTCCTGCGTCCCACCCGAGCGGTTGAATTACACACGACTCCTCCACTTTATGTTGGCAGCTCAAACAGATGTTGGGACTTCTTCAAATAATCAATTCCCGTTAGATCATTCAAATATAAAAGTCACGACAAAGATACTAGTGGCAGACACCCAATGCAAACTCCTCAAATTGTCTTATTTGGCCCGAACTTCCTAGTAGTGAATCCCTTCCAAACTCGTCTCAGTCTAGCGACTGCTTTGAAACAAATACAAGACTCTAGCGAATCTTTCAATATAGCTCTTGATTTCCTTGAATTATAGCCATTGCTACCTGTATATTACGCCTACCACTTGCTTGACACAACCGTCTTTATTTCCTTTGTCTTTAATGTCTCTTTGAGGCTATCGGATTGATAATCTTCATGACTGCGGTTCTTCTTCAAGACACATCTCCATTAATAGATGGCACAATGAAGACATATGTTTCTCTTTAATCTTGGCGGCAAGATTAATGAAAGCCAAGCTAATAAAAAAATGTTATTAACCATTAGATATTAAGAGCCTGCGAAATTAGAGAATATTGACCCCACCATAACAAACACGTCCCTTCAATCTTCCAGGTTTCAAAGAATAAATGCGACGATTCCTTTATTCGCTACCATTCAAATCAGCTGCTCTTGACAATTATTTCAAAACTCCTTCAATTAATCGGCAGATATTAAACAAAGCCAAGATAATAACGACATACATTCAAACGCCTCCACGTTACCACATGTAGACAAATTCCAAAGTCTAGTCACCAACTGCGAAATCCTTCTCCAAGGCTTCGATTTATGTTTGAAGGCTCATCCAAATTAAATACCACGATATCTCAGAGTATACCAATCATTGTCAATTAAAGAAGACTCTTTAACATCCTCTATTCAACGGACTCTCATATGTTGCTCGACATCTGATGAGATTCTTTCCGTTTACGTTCCATAGCCATTGATCACACAAAACTCCCTCTCACTCCTTGGTATGATAAAATTGAACGGCCTCTTGAGATGTGGCTTCCGCATAAATCCAAGGCAAAATAAGACGATTTTTGTTGATATTGACGACTTAGAATCATATAACCGACTTCATGTGTTTCATATTGAATTGAATTCCTCTCAACCTGCAATGTGTGCTTTAGACAAATTTGATCGAACTTTCTTGAACCCGCTCTGATACCATGTTAGTTTTAGGATCAGAAATGTAAGCAATCAGAAAATACAACACATGAGACAAATAACACAACAGTTTACCTTGGGAAAACCCTCCTACTTGAGGGAGAAAAACCCAGCAAAAGTATATTTCATATATATCATATAATGGTGCAGAATACTGCTTTACAACCAGACCCTTCTCAAAGGTGAATTGATACAATGAATTAATAGCATCTATCCTTTGATGCAAAGATAAATATGTTTCTTCTTGAAGTCGATTTGCTGCTACAAGATGGTTTGTTGCTCCTTCTTGAAAGAATGTGAATATTAGAATTACTTGATGATAAAATGGATGATCATCTCCTTCTATATATACAATGCAAGGAGACTCTTCACAAGCAAGGTGACTCTTCACTTGGGTCGGCCTCCTTTTAAGAAATAGTATAATTTGTGATTAAGGCTGACTTGCCTTATTGATTATTTATTATTTAAATTTTTACTTATGAGAAAATATCTCCCTAAGCTAACATAGCCCAAGCTTCTTCTTATACTTTTCATAGGAGAGCCCACACACTTTTCTTGTGAATGTGGGATAAACGATATATTTTAACTTAAGTGACTTTATGATATATTTTGTTTAGTCACTTTATTAAACTAATTAAATATAAAGTCATCTTTTAGATATTAATTTATTGGAATAACTTTATAAATAATTAATTTAATATCTTCACTTTAATTTAATTAAAATAATCAATTAGTCATCCTTATGAAATATCAATATTTGGATAACTTAATTAATTGAATTAATTAAATCATGATACCTCCAATTCGGGGACATGATAGTCTATCAGAATTGTACTCTTTCCAGTTTGCAGTGGATCAATAAAATAGAATTGGGACTATATGTTGTTTCCTTATTGGTTGCTGCTGTACAAGTTGTCTTAATCTGCTTTAGCTGCCTATATTTTTACACTATTTCAGTTTGTAAGCATTAAAAAAAAGAAAAGTTAATACATTTCATAAGATTCAGTTTAGGGGACATTATAGCTTGCTGCAACATGTCCCACATAGTCTTCCTCCATGAAATCATCAAGCACAAACAAGTCATTAGAGAGGATGTTTCGACTCAAAACCCACTCTTGAACAGCTACATCAGGAACTTAATACATAATTTCTCTACAAAATCTTCTGTAATTGATGCATGGGTGTGCAAATCTTCTGAATTATCCAGCCCATTGACCTCAAGAACTGATTGATCAAATGTAGGGTGGAGACATTGGGAATGTTGAAGTTATTCTAGAGATTCCTGTCAGAGACAACTCTTGCGCAATGAGCATCCCTCATGGAACCTTTCTGCTGTCATAGAGATCACCAAAGCTTTGCTACCTGCAACCAAAGAAGACCAAATGAAATCCATCTCGGAAATATTGTTGTCATTGATGTCAAAGAAAAGAAGGAATTCATAATATTGTCATCGATGTCAAAGGAGGGCCTCTGTGATGATGATTTTGTTGAAGACAAAGAAGAAGATATAAAGACAAACTTATGGTTGCTCAAGGATGCAGGCTGACTTCCTTTACCCTTGGCATTATTGAAAAAAAATTTAAATTACTTTGGGCCAACCCCCATCCTTGGCGCCCAAGTTTGAAATTAAAATATTATGACAATGTTGGCCAACTTCCTAGAGTATGGCACCCAAAATTGAGATTAAAAATTATACATGGCCGACCCCCTTTGAGGAGGCCAACCTAGTTGGTGAAAAGGCACATGATGGCATATAAATAGAAGGTGTTTGGAGGTTTTTTAAGTATGCAACATAATGTAATATCATTCGATTTAGAGCAGATCTAGAGCAGTCCAAGAGTAGAAAATTATGAAGAATATTTCAGATTTATTTTGAAAAATGTTGGAGCAAATTTCTAAAGGAAATATAATCAGATTTGTGAAGAACTCTCTAAAAGAAGAAGAGCAGAACTAGAGCAGTCCAAGAGCAGAAAATTATGAAGAATATTTCAATTTTGTTTTGAAGAATGTTGGAGCAGAATTCTAAAGGAAATATAATCAAATTTGTGAAGGAAATATGTGCAGATTTATGAAGGAAATATGTGCAGACTTGTTAAGAAAAAATATGCAGATTTGTGAAGAAACTGTAATCAAATTTGAGTAGAAAATTATGATCATCATCCAGTGAAGAAGCAACATCCCGAGGGTGATATCTTGCAAAAGAGGTTGGTGCCTCCTAAAAAAGAGATTGGTGTCTCTTGCTGAGTTGGTGCTTAGCTATGGGGATTGGTGTCTCTAGTGGGTTCATGCCTACAAATTCTGTAAGTGGGGATTGGTGTCTCCAGTACGTTGGTGCCTATAAAGTAAGAGAATTTTATACAAGCAATATTTTGCCGTGGTTTTCTCTCAAAAGGGTTTCCAAGTAAATCTTGTGTTCCTATTTGTTGAAGTTGCTTATTTGAAGTGATTGTGGTTGTTAATTCGAAAAAGTAAAATATTTCCTTATATTCCATGTGTGTAATATGATTTTCCATGTGTTGTCTCACAACAAAATGCCATGTGGAAGGGAATTAAAATGAAATTTGCAAATTTCCCCAAAAAACTATTCATGCCTTCAAACTTTCTTGTGGCCTTTGATGTTAAACTAGATTG
Source organism: Sequoiadendron giganteum (assembly GCA_007115665.2). Classification (NCBI taxonomy): domain Eukaryota; kingdom Viridiplantae; phylum Streptophyta; class Pinopsida; order Cupressales; family Cupressaceae; genus Sequoiadendron; species Sequoiadendron giganteum. Next base: position 267,784,120 of record CM021102.1, read on the forward strand.
AATTAAAATGCTTTTGTAGATTAGATCATAATGTCACATTAGAAAGACTTTGCATGGACACATTGCACATCAATCTTGGATACAACTAAGGTTAAATGCAACCGGTGTTTGAATAATATCAATGGTGGCATTTATTATTTCAAATAGGCAAAGGAGGTAGGAAATAACACCACTGCTTGTACAAAATGCCCTGCAAATGTCACATATCAAACAAAACAAGCTCTTCGAGCGATAATTGAGGGTAAAGCATAAAAAACAAGAATTGAGATTGAAATAGCTTCTAATTCTATAGATGCTAGGAGGAACCGCTTGGATGAGGAAGATGGTGCACGAGTTTTTCAAGGAATTTGGGTGAACACCTTCTTCTACAGCACGTGGCCCAAACATAGGTGGAGGAAACATTATTTCTTTCTTCTCACCTCATACTACATTAGGATCACATTTCACTTTGGAGAGTATTGGATGGAGGAAGAATGTCTATGAACAAGTAAAGAAGGTGATCAATTTTTGTTTCTGGTTTCGATTGTGTGGAATTTTTTATATCAACGTTTCGGATCACACTTCGTGATCCATCATCAGGATAAGAGAGCATAAGAGAGAGAAATGAATTGCTACAGACCATCACTGGTTAAAAATAGAGAGGGAGGGATGATAAGTTTGTGGAGAGTATTTTGTTTGTTTGTGCATCTCCTCCCTCTCTCTTTTTAACCAGTGATGGTCTGTAGCAATTCATTTCTCTCTCTTATGCTCTCTTATCCTGATGATGGATCACGAAGTGTGATCCGAAACGTTGATATAAAAAATTCCACACAATCAAAACTAGAAACAAAAATTGAACAGCATGATGGATTGTGGAAACTTGATATCTTTAAAGAAGGTGATTGCAAATTTCTAGTACTACTCTAACTTGCTATTCCATGTTGCCAGGTCTCTATACTGACAAGGTATGGTGGATGCTATTGCAACTGCAAATTTTGGGTTTCAAGCCCCATCTTACGAGACATTGAAGCTTGGTATGCTCAATGATGCAATATAAGATTTTAAGAATGTTGTTAATGAGCATCGACTAGAGTGGGCAAATATTGGTTGCACCATAATGTTAAATGGATGGACAAATAGAAGGAACCAAACCCTCATCAACTTCCTCGTCTCTTGTGATATTGTCATGATATATTTGAATTTTGTGGATGCATCAAATACAATTAAATTTGTGGTCAAAGATGTAGAACCGAAAAATGTGGTTCAATTTATTACAGACAATGTTGCTACTTGTGTTGTTGCTGAGAGTTCCTGACAAACAAATACCCCTTTATGTTTTTTACCCCATGTGCAAGACTTTGCCTTGATCTAATCTTAGAGGACATTAGCAAACTTGAATGGGTTAAGGAGGTATTGCAAAAGGCTTGCACAGTTACAAAATTCATCTATAATCATACGAGACTTTTGTGTATGATGCACTCTTTCATAGAGGGCAAGGAGCTAGTTCGACGAGAGGTGAAAAGATTTGCAACACATTTCCCTGCACTACAAACTCTTTGCCAACAAAAAAATAATTTGAAACGAATGTTTAAAATGAGCGGATGGAGTTTGGCTTCACAAATCAAGCAGATGGCATAGTAGTGGCAAAGTACATTTATTCTACCTGTTTTTGGGATGCGATTGAACCAGTTGTAGAAATTTAGAGCCTCTAGTAAAAGTCTTGAGACTAGTGGATGGAGAGAAATCCTCTCGTGAGATATTTGTATGAGGCCATGGATAGGGCCGAGGAGGTGAAGGGTAGGATGGAAAATAACAGGGACATGTATATGCCATTATGGTTTATAATTGATAGATGAGATCAACAAATGCACTCTCCTCTCCATGCTACAAGATACTATCTCAATCCAACATTCTATAACTCTTCATTCAAAGATGATGATGTTGAGGTCACACGTGGCTTGTTCATATACATGGAGAAAATGTTTCCTACCTCAAAAACATTGCAGGTAGTTGTGGCAGAGTTGCCAATGTACAAGCAAGCAATGGGTTTTCTCTCATCTAAGGCTGTCTCTCTATTTTGTGGACATGTACATTAAAGGTATTAAGATTTTAAGATATTTTTATATGATATCATCTCTAAATAATGTATTGTTCAGCACAATGGTGAGATATTTTGGTTATGAAACAAAAAATCTTAGTTAAATGGCAAGATGCATTTTGAGTCAGCCATGCAGTTCACCCGCTTGTGAGCATACTTAGAGTGTTTTTGAACACATACATTCCAAGAAACACAATTGTCTAACACAACAATAGATGAATGATGCAATGTTTGTTCACCACAACCTTTGCATGAAGCTAAAGAGAGCTTAAGGTTAGACTTTTAATATACTTGCAATCATAGTTGTAATTATATTCATTATGTTTTTCACTTGTAAGGCCAAGTCTAATTTCTATATGGACAAAATCAAGTATTATTGAGGATGATAAGCTAGTTGACCTTGATAAGATTGATCCACATTATGAGTGGATTGCTGTTGATGATGACTTTCTTGAACTTGAGGATTTTGAGATCCTAACGGAAACCAACTTGGATACTCATGAGATTGAATGACTTAGGAGAGGGCTTTGACATATGAGCTTCATAATCAAGACCTCTAGCCCTCTAGCATAGCTCTATTTGTAGTAGCAAGAGTCATTGGCTATGTTTTTGTTTTTTGGAACTTTGTACTTAGTTTATAGGTTGGCTTTGTACAAATTATATTGTAATTGAAATTTTGTCAACTGTTAGCATCTAGTTATTATTTATGTACTATGAAGTATGCTTTGTGCAATGCAATGTAATCAGCGATATGAATATAAAGTATTATAAACAACAAAAAAATTAAAAACATATTTCTACAATTCATGGCTTAAACTCTCCATTTTATTTGCTGCCTATATCTCTATGCTATGAAAATGCCTTTAAATTTCAAAAATAAGTAATTTTTGTCTCCTTTTTTTACGTTTTTCTAAAAAGCCGATTTTTTCCCCGAAATATTTTTGCTGCTATGCTATAAGCTTCCGTAGTCCATAATAAATAAAAGATTTTTAAAAGAGTTTCTGGAATAAACCGCGTTAATGAAATTGAGGAAATTAAGGTTATTGGTCTTACTTCATACTACATTACAAGGACAATGAATTTTGGTAGCTCCCATAAATAAATGAAAATCTTGACAAATACATGATGTTGTCTTGGTCTTGGGCTAAATTTATACAAGGGGAGAAAAATAGTTAATTAATCAATGATTAAAACCTCTATAAGGGTGTGTAATAATCAATAAATGGCCACTAAGACAAACACAACTAATTAATCATTCTCAAATGAAAAATTAATTAATGGCCACTCATAAACTCTATGTTGAAGTTTGTGGACGATGGGCCTCCAATATTGGCTTAGGTTAAGCCATTATTCCTTTTCAAATTGTTTGGGATGCTATCAATCTTTACTACGTTAGCTGGATCTTCATTGTGTGATCTTCCTTTGAAATGACCTATGCCTTTAGGATGCAAATGTGGTGTTTAGTGGTTGATGAGTGCTATGCCAGTGCTAATTTGTCAACCTTGTCCTGGAGAAGATCTATCCAACTCTCATAAATCCTTGTCTAAAATTATCTAGCCATGCTTATGATTTATGAAAATAAATACACTAAGGAATTCATAATAATTATGCTTTCTTGAGTCATTTTTTATGGTTTAGAGTCATATACTAAGTCCTCATGAGGTATTCAGTATATCTCAGAACCATATTATGTTAGAGTAGTACAAGACCATTTCAGATCACACATGGTTGGTCCTTTGGGAGAAATAGCCAAAGAATAGTTGAGAGACCAACCTGGCGTTTTCAATAAAGTGTATTCCACAAAACTGATATTAGGAAAGAACCCATTCCAATGATGTTTAGCAGACTTCCCAATTGTTGTTGGTGAACATTCCAAAGGGGAATTGTTGTGCAAAAATTACACAAGTTTGCGGTTTGCAAATCAAGGAATTTTTAATAATAAGGCTGACTTGACTCATTTAATGGTTTAGAGTTTTATATAAAGTCCTTATGAGCTGTTCGGACAGCCTATAGCCATATTATGGTAGACTTGTACAAGACCATTTCAGACTGCATGTGTTTGCTCCTTTGGGAGAAATAGCTGAAGATAGGTGATAGTTGAGGGACCAACCTGGCATTTTTAATAAAGTGTATTCCACAAAACAGATATTAGGAAAGAACCCATTCGAATGATGTATAGTTGGCTTCACAATTGTTGTGCAAAAGCCACACAAATGTGCAGTTTGTAAACTACGTATAAGTGAGTGGTAGTAGGAAAGGATACCATGAATATAATTGGTAATAGATTAAAAAAAGACAGTTTTTCCTGTATAAATGACAGTTTCAATGTTTTAACCCTGCAACACTGTGCGATCCTGTCAAGTGTTGGATGTATCTTGAGCTGGCCCTAAAGCATGTCTCCATCTCCCCATGTACTGGAAACCTGGTGAAACTTTGGATTATATATGCAATGTAAGTTTGATTATGCATCTACAGCTGCTTTTATAACTGACCTGTCTAATACATCAATGAATTATTATTAATATAATATAGCTTAATGCTGAGCTGATTCTCCAACAATAGCAAGGGAATAGACAGTTCTAAAATACTGTAGTTTAAAGGGTTTATAGCTTGTTTTAGTAACTTATAGTTTTTAAGGTTAAAACATATGGAAAGTGAAAAATACATATTGATGAACCGTTTGGGATATTTTGAAGAATATTGATAATTTTTATATTGGATTTGTTGAAATAAGGTAGCATCGGTCAGATATAAATGATGATTGAATATATTCAACATCATCATTTATATATATCAAAATCGCTACATCCCAAGTATAGTTTCAATCTGCATTTAGAGGATATTAATTGCAGATTGAGTTCCAGATTGGATAACATTTATTTATACAAAGATAAATATAATTGAATCTTCATATTTGCTAAGTAAACTAAACCGTTTGATGATCGGTTGACTTAGTTAGACGAAGGGGCACATTACATAAGACACGTCCCATGAGCAGACATGTCTCCACAAAGTGGAGACATGTCTGCTCATGGGACACGTCTCCCTAAATTATATTTATAGCAGATCCGATCCACAAGAACAAATATAGAAATCAATAAATGTTCTGCTCTTGTATATTGATTACCATTAAGCTTAAATTCAGACTTGTGTGAATTCACGATCAGTATTTCAACATGGTATCGGAGCCAAGTTAAGAATTCACAACTCTGAATTTTTGATCTATATCCCCTTCAGGTGCGCACTCCAGACTGGGAGTCACATCGTCACTTCTGCGAGATCAATCCGGTGGCTGCGTGAATCAAAGATCATATGGCACCTAAATCTCGAGAGCTATCTAGCGACAACACCTTGGGCAGAGCTTGGATGATATTGCTTATGGGCAAGAGAATTACAAGACTCACAAGGATCAGAAGGCATAGATATATTGAGGGCCCCGCGAGAGGCAACTGAGTGCCATCACTTCCCCGATAGTGTGTCGACATCGGTTGTATCCGCCATTCGCGATTTGGCAGACTTCGCAGACGTTTGTTCAAAGCGCTAGCATACTACATCTTCAAGGGACGTTGATACTTGAGCAATCTTTGCGAATACAATTGGAGAGTGACTTCATGTGAGCCACCATTGATTGACGATATATCACAACTTTTGATTTGCAATCGAAGTCACTACAGTGTCATGCAATTTGGAGCTATTCAACTATACCGTTGGATGTGTTGATTGCCTTGTTTGAGACTGCTAGATCGAGCTGTTGAGAATCATTAAGGAAGGTGAATGATCTTACCGTCATTACTCCCATCAAGGTTCCACATCCAATCACATGATCCATAGTTGAAAAGCAGCACTCCACTGTTGGCATTTGAGGATTAGATGTCATGGTAATCACTGACGGAGTTGGGGGCGATTGGGTATATCTAGAGGTCTGTTGACCAAAGAATAAACACCAGATCCATGTGTTTTAGAAAAGATTGTGATCAGATGGAATTGTCTTTAAGTGACAACTTGTGAATTCGAGGAATTTATCTAGCGACTGCTATTAAACAAAGAACATCCAGAAGTAAGCTCGTGGCATTCACAGTTGTTACTCATTATATCCGAGTTACATTCTGGAGATCACCATTGTTCGTTGCTATCTCATCTTGCGATGTTGAATTGTTAGGCAGTTCTTCATTTGCTATCTGGAGATCGGGTGCTCAGGCAAGTTCTTGGATGCCGAGATTGGGTGCAATCACATCGGCGTTGATATGATCTGACTTTGCTATCGGGAGGTCTCTTTGGCGTCAACCCACACATAGGTCTATACACCCGTCATTGGAGATACTCTAGAGAAACTTTGAGGGGAGCGATTATTCGACAAGGCTTTGGCCGAGCCTAGCGTCTTTGACCGAGCGATCTCCAAGGTTGATTAGTGGCACGTTACCTTCAGGCACCTGTGATTACCTTCAACTTGTGTGACCAGGCCACTTCGAGTACACTCAGTCCTTTCACAAAAAGCAATGACATAAGCGAATCCGTGGCCAAGCGACTTGCAGGAGTAAACAAAGGTACTTGGGTCATCCGAGCGATCATCTATTGACAGGGTCTCTCCCATATCACAAGTGAACACACACCTGCTAGGGTCACATGACAAAAGCATATCGAATTTTAGTGAGTTTTGCTGGCAGTCATCAAACTGCAACATCATATCAATTATTTCAGGGCTTTCCTCAAGGATCCCATGCGATATCTTTTCCAGAAAGTCATGATATATGCTTCTTGCATTTTGGACATTATCGTTGGTATTGATTCTTTATAGAATAAACAAATCTTCTTCGCCGATCATTGTTTCCAGAGACATTGGTACCTCTGTTGAATTCGTGAGCTTGGAGTAACTTCTATGTGTGTTTAGTATAATCGACGTATTTGCAAGTTGGAGTTTTATGCCGTTGCATTTCTTCAAACAGATAAATACATATATGAGGATATCATGTCGGTTCCTGGAGGTAAATTAATAGGTAATGGTTATCACCTGTGTCGTGCAAATCAGAGTGGCAACGATAGCAATTTGGCCGAGTCCAGGCTCTGGCCGAAATCTTCGAGTGGCTCCTTCTAATCAGAACTATCTACTCTCATCCTCCGATGGCATAGAAAGTGGGATATGTTCTAATAATCCAGGTGAAGCTGGAGCTGGAATTGTGCTATTTGGAAATTAAATGACCACTGAGAACCTACTGGAAAAAAAGGATATTTGTGGGCTATAGTGAAACCTCAAAAGCTTATAGAATATACCTAGTCAGAAACAAATTGAACTAAGTAGAGATGTCATCTTTGAGGAAGACATTGCTTTAAAAGGGAAAAGAGTTCTAATGATATAGAAATTCAAGATTCTACTAAAGTCATAGAGGAGGATCCTGCTCCTGAGATTCAGAGGGATTATTCTGAAGAAATCTTAAATGGGACCATCGAAGAAGGTCTTTTTAGAGCAACCTGAAGGCTCTATGATACATAATGCAGACTCTCATGTATGCAGATTGAAGAAAGCTCTATATGGACTTAAACAGGCCTCCAAAGCCTGCTATGAAAGAATCGATAGCTATCTTTTGGGACTCGGATTTTCCAAGAATGATGCAGATCCAAATCTCTATTTTAAGGTAATTAAAGGTGATATGTTAATTCTAATTTTATATGTTGATGACCTCCTAATAACAAGAGAAGATCACCTTATTACTCAATGTAAGAAAGGCTTGGCTTCAGAATTTGATATGAAAGACTTAGGCATCTTACATTACTTCTTGTGGTTAGAAGTTTGGCAGATATCAAATGGTATCATTTTAAATCAAGGAAAATATACTATTTATATTCTGAAGAGATTTGGGATGTTAGACTGTAGACCCATGTCTACACCTATGGAAACCAACTTACACAAGTTGAAAGAAGTAGCAACAAAATCTAAATTTGCAGATCCTACTCTCTATAGACAAATAATTGGATCATTAATGTACTTGGTTAACACTAGACCAAACATTTGCTATGCAGTGAATGCTCTAAGCCAGTTTATGTGTGAGCCTAAGGAAATACACCTTGTTGCTGTGAAGCATATATTGAGATACCTTCAAGGTACTATTGGATATGGCCTTAAGTACAAAAATGTCAACTTAGATCTACATGGACACTCTGATTTCGATTGGGCTGGAAGTGTAACCGATCGGATAAACACATCAGGATATTGCTCCAGTTTAGGATTCAGCTATGATCTCTTGGATCAGCAGGAAACAGTTTTCAGTGGCACAAAGCTCAATTGAAGCTGAATATATTGCAACCTCTACGGGAGCTAGAGAAGCAGTATGGCTCCAAAAATTGCTTGTGGGATTATTTTGTGAGCCCCTAAATCCTACTATTATCCACTGTGACAATCAGAGTTGTATTAAGCTTTTAGTGAATCCAATATTCCATGATAGATCAAAGCATATAGAGATTCCTTACCACTATGTGAGAGACATAGTAGAAAGGGATGTGATCCAGTTGGAGTATATTAGTACAAACGATCAAACAACAAACATTCTCACCAAACCTCTCTCCAGAGTTAAAGTTGAACACTTCAGGAAGAAACTTGGTATGGTTGAAATGTAAGTTAGTGTTGAGATTGAGACTCAAATTGTTCATTTTGTACTAATATATTTAAAAGATGTTTAATGTGTAAACTCTTTTGTCATGTGTGTGACTCCATGACTTTATGGGCCCTCACCCCCTGTGTACATTATTGAGAGGCGACGACCTTTCTGATAATGAACACTTGTATTTTGACATTGTAAAGTGACGAATTTACAATGATTAGTTGCACTATCATGATAGATATCATGTGACTTGATATCTGTGGATATGTCATGATAGTATCTCGTGGACATTTTGATAGATATCACGAGACTTCATATTAGTTGAAGATCATTATGATTCCTATGAGATAATCATGGTGGATAAATTGTATCCGTGGATATGCCATGATTTATTATGGTAGACATCATGAGATTTGATGTCAGTGCACATACCATAATGAAGATGTGTTATGAAGAATGTTAAATGACTTAACACTCTTAGAAGCATACCATATCTTTTGATATCATGAGTAAGGTGATATCACTATATACTTGGTTATAGTTATCTTCCCTAGCTAAGAGGGAGTGTTGAAATAAGGTAGCATCGGTCAGATATAAATGATGATTGAATATATTCAACATCATCATTTATATATATCGAAATCGCTACATCCCAAGTATAGTTTCGATCTGCATTTAGAGGATATTAATTGCAGATTGAGTTCCAGATTGGATAACATTTATTTATACAAATATAATTGAACCTTCATATTTGCTAAGTAAACTAAACCGATTGATGATCGGTTGACTTAGTTAGACGAAGGGGCACATTACTTAAGACACGTCCCATGAGCGGACGTGTCTCTACTTTGTGGAGACATGTCCGCTCATGGGACGCATCTCCCTAAATTATATTTATAGCAGATCCGATCCACAAAAACAAATATAGAAATCAATAAATGTTCTACTCTTGTCGATCGATTACCATTAAGCTTAAATTCAGACTTGTGTGAATTCACGATCAGTATTTCAACAGGATTCATCAATGTAATCTAAAATGCACCTTCAACATGCAAGGCTACTGCTGCACTATGATGTAGGGTGTTTTTTTTTTTTCTCTCCTCGCCTGAAACAAACCTTGATGTTTGCGAGAGGAATGTGATGTATAGAAATCCTGTCAAAATCCATTGTCAAAATGCCTTAGTTGCCACTGTAAAAACCATAGTGCCACTTAGAAATGCCAAACGTTTTCCCTCTGAATTATATATCTCTCTGGATATGATCTATGCAGAGAAAATGGCATGTCAAAGGAAGGATAAAAAGATGGTCAGTAAAACATGCACTTCTCAAGTTTATATATGCCAAGAGAAATCCGTAAATGCAAATATGAAGAAAATTCAGAATAAGCATTGGTAAAAACATAAGTAGCAATCATAAGATATCCTCTTTCTTTTGCATAACTCTACCCTTTCTGCATCCTTCCTACCAAAAGAACCTCCCATTATTTGAATAACGTTGGCTATAAATCCAAAACGCTCGACTGAAAGGGTTAATATTGTGATATAATTAGGTTATTTCAATTTCAAAAATCCTAAAGAGGATAATTTATCCCCTTATATTTTTTTGAAGCCATTGTGTACCAGTTCTCTTTCTTCAACTTGTAACACAGAACTGATAGGATTTTTCTGTCAAAATGTTAAGCTCGACATGGTTGTAGCACAAGAGTTTATGACAACAAATAGATAGAAATAATATTGTTCAAATGGAAAGGTTTTTGTCACATTTATAAAAATGCACACAATGAAAACGGTTTTGCAAACCCTTTGAACCAATGCCTAGTTGGATAGGGCACTCCTTTTCTGGGTATGCAGGTGACGGTACTGGGCTATTGCTGTTCATAGGTGGGAAAAGTTTTTATAGAAGTGGACCTCCTTGCTTCTGTCTAGGATTGGAGAATTTCCCAAGTTGGTGGGACCTCAGTCATACTATTGTTGGGGCATACCTGGAAGAAAGATAACATATATTAGATTGAAAGCCAAACAAAAATAAAATCTTATAATACACAGGCTTCCAAGAAGCCTCCAGCCGTAACCATCAAGATTACTTGGGATACATATGCTAAGTTGTTTTTATCATTTGCCAATTATCCAAGGTTTTGAAAACTGAAGAAAATATAAAAAAAAGTTCAAATTTTAGGCGTTTGATTTACTTAGAAACAACATTTGAATAAATACATTGTCAAACATCAAAATATGAAATTTATCTTTTAAAACAGCAGAAATATGCATCCATTATCAATTATCAGCAGAAATTTATACCCATATATAGTTTGGATCAAATGTTAAACATACTTATCTGATGTAACTCTTTGGAATGGCTACTTGCATCCCTAGAAGAATCTATGGATTAGGCCTCTTAAGCTGTGGCAGCAATTATTCAATAAATGCATGTATTCATACACGAGCTCTTGCCAAGACAATTTTGGTTGTACTATATGATGAAGTAAGAAACCAACCCTCATTCACATACAACAATCTGTAAATGCAACTAATAAATGGTTTGAAACAACACAAAAATCTGCAAAATGTGTTCTTCTTTGTTCATTCAAAATCTCTTGGAAATTCAAAAATTACATAGCATAATTGAAACTAATGGTTGTGTATCCATATGGGCTGATGAAAATCATTACAAATCTGAAATATGATTGAAACAAAATAGAAAAGATCAATCCCAAATTGATCTCCTTCAATCCAACTTCTTTCACAAGATTTTAAATCCTTCGACCTATATTCATCATTAGAAATCACTGCTGCAAACAAACCATGAAATCATAAATTTTCTTGCTGCTGTTGTACACTTTTAGACCTGTAACAAAAATGTCTTCTTGGTCTCCTTCAACCTTCTTTCCATTGAAGCTCTCAAGCTCCCTTCAAACGGACTTCACTAGCTCACTATCTCTCAAAATGTGGAGCTTACTAGCTCCCAAAAACATGGGCTTCTATGCAAATAGAAATCTGCAACAATGGAGTCTTCAAATCCTCTCTTCAATCCAACAACATCTCCCCATCTCACGTACAAGAACTCCCAAAGCCATCTCCTCAAATGACAAGGCATCATAATATAGAATTTTTAGAATGAAAAAACCACAAGAAAAACACCTCCTTAAAAAACCCACACCCCATTTGGAGAAATAATCATAAAAATAATAAAATTACTCAATGTTCACATGACCTTCACATGGGCACCTAAACCATGGCCAATCAAATTTGGTCAATTCTTACATCTTCATTGATCTCCGGTGGCCTTGATGGCTCCAAATACGGACATGCAGTAACATGCAAAGCTTGTGGCACAAACATGCAATGGCATGCAAAGCATGCAATTGAACATGCAAACACATGCACCCCAAGTGGCCCCCACCAAGAAATGGACGCCCAAAAGGAATATTTCACCATTTAAATGCCTTGGAAACATATATCTCAGCATATTTCCTCCAAACATTGCATTTACATATCACCACAAGGGAAATCACATTATTAAAAATTAAAATATTTATTTTCCACACCTTAGCCCTTATTGAAAACAATAAAATAAATTAGCAATATTTTTGGTGAGGCAAGATTGCTAGTACCCCTAGATGCTCCTGCATCTCTATATACCCCAAGTTGGAAACACTTTGTGTGCCTCTTCTCCAATGCTCACTGCCTGCATATCCACCATCTTTCATGGGTGACCTTAGCTCTCTCTGCTATTTCCAAGCCTCTCATTCAATTTATATAATTTTCCTGGGGGTGGTTTCAACTTTCAACCAATGCACCTGTTCAAAATGGTCAGTTACCATTTATTTAATAAATGCAATCATTCCTGCCTTTTTGTCAAATGCTGTTTTACAAATAATTCATTTTTATCTCCCTTTTAACTAAAGGGCCATAATAACCTTTATTTTTATCTCTTTTAATTACAAAGGTTTATTTACATGAGACAATAACTTTCTTTTCTTAGTTTGGAAATTAAACTATTTAAAAATTTAAATTAATCACACTTTGGATTATAGACCCTCACTTGGTTGTGGCTGCTGTGGTAGCACATGCTAGGGGTAGCAACCTGTGGCAGCAGCTTAGAAAGCGTACATGGTTGTCAGAGTTTAAAACTGTATGTCTAATAAACAGGTGCAATTGTTTGAACCTTGAGCTTAAAATTCATTTTTTTTGCATGATCCAAGTTAGAAATAATATTATAATAGTCAAGGAAAATAGATGCTCGTTTTTTTTCTTTATACCTTGACATCTATGATTTAGATAAACATTGAGAAACCAAAATTGTGAATACTAGTGCAATTTTTTGTTTTCTTTGTAAAATTAGGTATCTCGTATTGCTTTTATCACCAGCACCTGCACTGTTAATAGGTTCAGTGTGTTTGCCAATAGGGAGCATGGATGCATGCCAATTGAAAGTGCTTTGTCGTACTGAGAAGAAAAGGTTTTCCAATAAAATGAAACAATTTCGGTGATTAAATACTATTTTCTGGTATGAGACAACTTTTCAAGCATTTATTAGGCTTGAAAACTCACGGGGAAAAGCCTATTGGTTAATAAACAGAGAAATTAAAAATAGGTGTTTTCTGTGAGAGATTCTCTCCTCTTAAAGGTGAGGAGAGCTAGCAATTCTGCTTGTAATCTACTGGGGAAGAGTTGCATCTGTTCTGAAATCCTGAATTCTAGACAACATGCTCTGCCTAACTCACCATAAAAGAGTTAAGCTCTCTAGATACGAAGGACCATAACTTCCATGTAAAGTGTATTTGCATCTTTTAGGAATGCAATTGTCAACATGATGCACACTTTTGATGTTCTTTTCCACGTTCCATGATCACCCAGATATCTCCTACTAGTGCGCCTTTCCAATGCAAGTGTTCCACAAAAGGCTTGACATACACAGTTAGCACTGCCAAAGTGTATACAACGCTTTCTTCTCACTAGCATGTAACACCTTCAGTGGCTGTGAATTCCATCATATACCTCTTGATTGGAAAGTTTGCCGAAGAAGAGTACAAGTAAATTAGACAATGTGCAGTTAATGATTTTCATTTGTTTCAATTTTTTGGCCTAGTTTAAAGAGAGGAAAATGCCTGAACTTGTAAACCATAATGGCCTGCTCAAGACCTTGCATTTTAGTGTAAATTTTTTTGAGAAGTTGGTTCATGGTACATTAGTTAACTCTCATTAATAATAACAAACAAGAAATATGTGAGTGGTTGAAAGTAAACCCTTTACACATACTATCTATGACGTGGTTGAGGTAATGCTCATGACTGATAAAATGGCATATCAGACTTTAAAGAAAGATATTGCATGATGAGTGTCGTACACAGGCAACTAGGCCTGCAGCCTTATACCAATTAATACATATATGGAAGACGAGCAAAACAGTTTAAGTAATATTGCAAACTGTCAATATGTTTAATTAAAAGAGTCATGCCCATCAAATTATTATTGAAGCTGATGATATAAAAAATAGAATCTTCAACAGCAACTAGAAATGCTCTGTTATATAGCATTAGCGAAGTTCTAGGGTAGAAGTTGCATTAATCTGAACTGTAACAGTGGCATGTTGAGAGAGGGTATTAACAATATATGATTTCTGGCACGAACCTTGGTCGATGCATATAACTAGGTAATCAATGTTACAGCTTTATGAAATGTTTATTGATGGAAGTTGTACCAATTTAGGCTGCCCAACTATTTTATATCATTACATTTATGTGTTGAAGGGAATGAATTCTCTTGGCGAAGGTCTCTTGGTAGTTTTTCAGGGATACCAAAGTGTATAATTTGTCTTCTTTTTCCAAGAAGCTTCTGCCTGTCTATTAACTATTGGCATCCGATTGGCATATAAAAATGGGCTGTCATTTGGCTTATGTGGAGCAGTTTTATCAACTACGAGGATTCAACTTTTGATATTTTCTATCTGGTAACCTTTGCTTTCTTTGCAGAATAAATTGTATATGTGAAATCTCGTGATATTTGATCATGTCGAATGATTGCTTTTAGTTTCTGGGTGGCATAATTCTCTTTGCAATTTAGATAGTTCTTGTATATGAAATTCATGATATTTTCCCAAATGGAAGGATTGCATTTAGCTTATGGGCGACATTTCTGTAACTTAATATTGAGATGTTCAAAAGACAAGTAAAAGACATGCAATTTTTTGGAAAATTAATTTTAACAGCAATATGCAAATGGATACAAAATATAGAATTTTGAGACATTTGGCAGCCTAGAAATTATTGAATATCGAAATGTTATTTAATATATAATCATTTGTAATATCATTGGTGTGGATTCAGACAACTATGTTTTAGCTAACTTACGAGAAGGGCGATGTGTTAGGATATAATCATGAGCAAGGTCACTCTTAAATATTATGGGATACGAGAGCTTGAAGCTTAACTTTGGGATTGTGTAGAGTTTCTCAGACTCATAAAAATGAGAATACATTAATTTTATGCATACATTAGTTAGTTTATCTGTTATCATGGTTGCTAGGTTTATTTCATTGTAATAGTTGATTTGAATATTTGATTTCGAATTTTTATTACTGGTGGTAGTGGTGGTTTTATTAGTGGTGTTAGTGGTGGTTTTATTACTGGTGTTAGTGGTAGCGAACAATTACAGCTTGGCTATTACGCGATTGTAGCTCTTTGGAGTTAGAGATTCTCACATTTTTTATTCCAGAATTTTATTTCTATTAGCTTGAATGAACAGACTCTTGCCATGAAGGCACATTGAATTGACATAAATCAAATCAGCTTATGTGTGAGATAAGCCTGGAATGTTTGAAATGGTGTGATACTAGTTGAGATGAAAAAATATAAAAACGATGAATCTTAAGTTTCTTTCTTAATGCTTTGCAGGTTAACACAACTGCAGACTTATTGATGCAAAAGCTCGAAAGTCCATCCTGTCCACGTTCTCCGCAGGCTTGGTTTAACTTTGCAAAGGAGACGGTTAGGTGTAAAGTTCAGAATTGGTGCGATGGATGTACATCATTTAGGAGAAAGCCTTTCCGGATCGATTCATCTCACTTCAAAGCATTTAATCTTTCTAGCATACAAACAAAATATTCCGTGCAACCCCAGTTGCAATCTGAGCTATCGCAGAAAGGAGAAATAAACATGAATAATGTAAGGTGATCTTGGAACTTTTGATTCAGCAGGAGGCGGCAAAAATAAGTTATTTTATGCAATAACTTTTAATTTCAATTCCATCCCACATTTGGCTTGTGTTTACAATGTACCTGCTTCATCACTTAGCGACTGACGTTGCAGTAATTATCCCACATTAGCCAAGCTGTAAAAAACCATTGCTTCTCCTCTATTAGATGTTTCCATTTGAAATCAATAATTTTTATTGTTGCACGAGCTCTGAAGATATTTTAACTTTGTATGGTGGTGGATATTGAGAGATATTACACCTCCAAAAATAAATGGAAAGAAATATAGATTTGAACCAAACTAGACATCACTACAATATGCTCGTAGTTCAAGAGATTGGTGTACAAATAAATACAAAATAATGTAGGTGGGACAAACGCTCAAATTATTCAATTTTATATGCATGCACAAAAGCAACATGTATAAGCATCTCAATTTAAACCCAGTAAAAAGAAAACCACTCTCCACAGTCCAAACTTAAAAAAACTGATTTATTAGAAAGTTTGCAATGGGGTCTCATTCTGTATTTTTGAATATACCCTTGCAAGAAGACACTAGTTTATCATAATTGAGATGAAGATTTGATTCTTATGCTTATAAAATATTGTCACATTAAAAAAAGGGTGGGAGGAAGAAGTCACACTTCTAGGGTCAAGCCTAGAACATAACACAAAACACAATTACAAACAAGTGCTAGAACATAACACAAAACACAATTACAAACAAGTGTTAAGCAACGAAAGAGGAGGAGGTGGGTCATGCTTTCACATGAAATTGCACTTTGCTAAACACGTTATTCAACATTCCAATGACACAATGGAACTAGCCTAAATGTGTGAGACTTGCAAATGAGGTTAGATCTTTGGAGAAGGTCGGCTTCCTCCCAAAAACTAGATGCAATAATATTGGTCCAACCCAACATTGGATAACTTTACATTAATCTTAATCTATCAATTTGTAGAAGGAAAAGGGAGAAGAGAATGCTGAAAATTGGGAATATGGTGATGCAACAAGATTGAACATATTTCTTCTTGCTTGTAATTGCACAAAGTATCAACAAAATCATTGAAGAAGTTTACATAGTTACTTATTTCATTAGTTTTACAAGAAAGCATGAATGCTAGGATCTGAAAGATCATAAAAGGGATACAAATGATCCACAATTAACACTCACAACAAATTAGCACAATCATACAACTTACAAAAATGATTTCATGCATGCATAGGGGTATCAAACATTACACAAGATACAAGTATTAAGAAAAGGCAAAAATAATGATTTTATTAACATAGAGGCATAAAAGCTAGGATGGCTACATGGTGGAATGGTGCCTCTCAACAACATTATACGGTTGAGAAGAAATCTGAACAACATAAGAGTTTTTCAAAGGTGGTTGTGTTTGAATCACAGGGTGTTGAGGTATCCCCTTAGGATGTCTCAAATGATAAGGCTACTGAAGTTGCACATGATTTTCAGATTGTAACCCCTAAAGAGCGAGAAATTGGGTCTACAGTGGCTACTTCTGGGGATAGCGTTTCGGCTATCTCTCCGGATGGCCTTTCCGATAAGTCTTTGCCTGCACGAAAGAATAATAATGAAATCTTCGAGACAATGGTTGCAGACTGTAGACATGGAAAATGTACAAATTCGTTTTAGCACACCTGATCCCAATTTACTAACAACATTTCTTCCTGGACCACATTCTCAGCATTCTATCCCTTAACTTGATAAATCATTATTTATTGAATTAAGTTTTCTTTTTTCAATGATTAAATTAATCAATTTAATTTAATCAACCTTGTATCTCTGTTTAATTAAATAAATCTTTTTATTTGATTAAATTCTCTAAAATCCTCTTATTAAATTAAATGAATTAAACCTTATTTGATTTAATCTAACACATTCCTCCTTTATTAAATAAATCAAATCATTTATTTAATGAATCATTTCCTCTCAATTTCTGACTTAAATCAATTCATAAACCTAAGTCTAAATTGTCACATCACCTAATTCTTCATTAAGTTAATCAAATCCATGTTTAACTTAATCCCTCTCATTAAAATCCTTTAGAGAATGCAAGTTGCACAATAAATCAATTACTTTGATTTATTAAATCCCTTATTTTCTCTCACAAGGCATCAAAAAGGGAATATTTTTCTTTTGAATTCAAAAAGTCCAAGTAGACTTGGTCCTTCCAACAAAGCATTAAAAACCTCTTACATGTCCTTGACCTTGAGCCAAGTGACAATAACTCCATTCCTTTTCCCTCTTCAACATGTCATTTCTCAAGTTTGAAATGCCACCTAATTGTATTTATTGGCACATTGGCCAAAACTTGCACATTACTCATCCAATCACATGTGGACGGCACAATGCCATTTGATGATCTTTGATCCCACATTGCTCAAACTCACTCTTCTTCCAATCTTTGAAATCTATAAATTGGAGACTCTTCTCCTCAATCTTCATCCACAACTCATATGCAAAGTTACTCTCTACAATTGAGAACTAATTTTGCCCACGTCAACCAAGCTTTCACAACATTTCATATTTGGTATCAAGGTTATGCTCAAGACCATTTCTCTCATTCAACCAAGCATTGCAATTAGGAATTGGGAAAGGGCCAATTGCAACACATTATTGGCACCAATTCCCCCATAAGATCTTTAACTCATTTGCTTAATTAGGATTTCATTCAAGTTCTTGTTTCATGTTCTTCATTTTCCAAATTTTAGCTTAATAGGTGGATTTTATGGGGAATTCCTCAAATTTTTACATGCATTCTTGAACTAACACTAACAATGTTTGACTTCTTTGTGCATTTGCAGGTTTAGGGGTTCACACAGACAAACCTCAGGAACTTAGTGAGCTGACTTGGCATGATATGGCAACCCAAGTGGAAGAAGGCTGAATTACTGTTAAAGGAAAAAAAGCTAAATTCTCTCGGCCTTCTTTTGATATGACTCTCCGCTCCCACAAGAGCAGTTCTAAATGTAAATCTTGATGGTTTTGTTTGGGAGCTGGCTTTTGGCTGGTTGCATGTTGTTCTTTTTGCAACCTTGTTTTTTTATTGTAAAGGGTTTCGGGTCCCTTCAAAACCTCTTTTTTCCTCAATCAAAAACATAGAGGCATAAAAGCCAATTTTACAGTTGCAAAATGCAAAGGTTGCAAAAGTCTATTAGAGAAAATCCAGGGAAGAACCATTACAATGAGCACAAAAGTGGCTTGAATTCATTTGCAACTCGTAGGAGAGAGAGGGCATGTGATTGGATAGGAAACCCTAGCCAAAAACCTTGCAAATTAGGTGTAGACATATGGAATTCAAATCTCGAGTTCAAAGCTTGTCATAAAGGCCTTGACATCATAGCCATGCTTCCACATTGATGAATTTGTACATAGAGGGCAAAAATCCCCACAAAATTCATAGCAAAATTGCGGCTAAGGATGGTCCTCTGATAGAAAAGTGGTCTGCAAACAATAAATGAAGCATGGGCATCATTTTTTCCACTTGGCGATAAAAAATACATTTAAAATAATTTTTGTAGCCTTAAGAATTAAATCTGGTAGTTGGGGAAGTTGCTTCAACATGAATGGCATTTTTGGTCAAATGTGAAAATTTGTTGGATTTGCCCAAAATTTTGCGCATGGTCCGAAATCCTAACAAGAACTGAGACGTGAGTGGGAATTGGAAATATATTGGTCCGAAAAATCCAAGGGAACTCGAAGTTCCGATAGGAGAAAGGCGATAGTTGTGGGAATCAAAAACGAATTTGGACATTTGGACTTTGGTCCAAAAATCCGAAGGGAACCCAAAATTTCGAAAGGACGTAAAGAGGAAGTAGGAAGCGAGAACAAAAACAAACATTTGGACTTTATCCAAATGTCCTATTAGGACCTAAAGTTTCAATGGGAGAAAGGTGGTGGGAGTGAGAATTGGAAACAAATTTGGACATTTGGACCTTTGTCCCTTTAGGATTGAAGTTTTGACGACACTGAAATAAGAAAAAGAAGAATGGGGAATCGAGAACAAACTTGGACATTTTGTTAGGACCCAAAACCTCAAAAGTACCTTTTTGAAGAAAAAAAGAATGGGGTATCGGGATCAAGCTTGGTCCAAATGTCCGTTTGGGACTTAAAACCCCAAAAGGACCTTTTTGAAGAAAATAAGAAAGGGGAATCGAGAACAAACTTGTCCAAATGTTCATTTGGGACTTGAAACCTTAGAAGAACCGTTTTGAAGGAAAAAAGAATGGGGTATTGGGAACGGACTTGGACATTTGGACTTGGTCCAAATGTTTGTCTGTTTGGGACTTGAAACCTTGAAAGGACTTTTTTGAAAAAATAGAATAATAGCCACCTTTTTTGAGATTTTTTCAACTGGGTATTTGATTGTAGCTTGGCAAAGGGATAATACAATTACCAAAGGCATACTTGAGCATGGTAAATCATTTAAGGTTTCTTAGATTGATTATAATTGATTGGAAATAAAAAGGGAGGCACAAAGTGACAACATGTCCCAATTATTTGATCTATCTTTATATGTCAATTAAGAATTTTCCTATAAGTATGACGTGGAAGGATCACATTTACATTTTGTTAAAATATTTTCCTTTCATGACTAAAAGCGAAATCACTAAAGGTGATTACATTCTTGCTTGTAGACAAATATGAAGGCATACCAAAGATTCTTGTTAGCTCTATTTTCTAGGCACAATGTTATTTTTGTCCGTTTACAATTGCTCAAAAAAAAAAAAGTTTTACTATCTACACCAAAGCTTTGCAAACGTGCAAACTTTGTCTTTTCTTCTACTCCAATAAAGGACATTTCAATCTATATGAGTAACAAATATTGTTTTTCAGCTTTTTCTGAAGCTTCCTAATGTTTGGTGCACTAATAACATATTCTTCACATTTTTCTCCATGTAAAAAATGTTTGTATATTGAAACCATTAATTAAAAATTGTTAGAACATAATATTGTTAGAGGTCACACCCTTGTAACAATATATAATTATAAAAAAATATCAAAAAAAATTATTTACATATCAATAGAATGTTCACACTCCAATTAAAAGCATCCTATTGCAGGCAAGTGGTCACGAGGTCTAGTCTCCTCACTGTCCCCGTGGCATTGGAGGGTGTGTCACGCTAGCGCCACCAGTCACGTGAAAAAAAGTTTACTTGCACACTGCAGTTTATAGGGGGATCAACACCGATAGTCTAATTTTTTTTTCTAAAAAATAGTTAGATTTATATACTTATTTTAGCAAGTATATACATGTTTAAGAAATATTGCCTTCAATCATTGTCTATTACAATTGAATTGACATCTTTCTTTAAGATGAAATAAAGAATTGCTATCCCAAACAAATGCAAGTAAACAAATATAATTAATTTTTATGTGACAAATATTATTTAAGAACATTAAATACACTCATTCTAAGGATTGAAAATTTATTAAACATTATTTGATTATAAATTTTTTTATCAAAATAATTTATTTACATATAAGTAGAATTTTCATCCAATTAAAATCTAAAAAGAAGTTAGATTTATATATTTATTTTAGCTAGTATATAGGCGTATAAAGAATATTGCCCTCAACCATTATCTATTATAACTGAATTGACATCCTATTTTAATTTAAAATAAAGAATTGTTATCCTAAACAAATGTTAATCAATAAATACATTTTTTTAATGCGACAAATACCATCAAACTTAATAATTAATATTAGTTTTGAGTAAAAAATTAATAAAATATGATTTGTTCACAAATACAAACAATAATAACTAATATAAATTTCTAATTACAATAATATACTTAGCAAAGACAAGTATTAATAAAATTGTTTTGCTCATTTTCCTTCCCAACTCTATATGTACTAATCTAAATTAATTAGATTAGTGACAATTCCTTCAATTTCGATGAAAAAATATTTTTAACAGAAGCTTTATTAAAGTTTAGAACAACCATATTATTTATAATTCAAAATATTCAGAACCTCTTTAATAGGGTTGTTGTAGTCATCTAGATGGTACCTAGTTCAAACCTCTTCAATATAAAAAATATATCCAGAATCTCAAATAACAAACAACCTGATAATAGTAATAAAATTGAAAACTTTGAGCTACCCTGTACAAAGCTATAGAATATTCTAGCTATGAACCAATCTAAAAACTTTCCCATGCAAATGCAATATCTCATCTTCTGCACTTTACAGTGTAATAACAGTGGTGGAGAGAATGTTTGGGTGGAACAAAGGCTCCAAGTGCAAGCTTCTGCTAGAAATACTTATAAAGTGCATGGTATTTTCCTTTTGTTATGCAATAACTTTAGAAGTATTCTTATCAGAAGCGTGCAGTTGGAGGCTTTGTTCCAACCAAACATTCTCTCCAACATTGTCACTGCACTGTAAAGAGCTCCTCCATTGACATTGGAACGCTTTTGGATTAGTTGATATGTACAATCTTATATAGCTTTCTCCTCCAAACACACGTCGTATCGTCCTCTGGTGAGGGTAGATGAAGGGATGGTTTTAGTTTTCAGTTTTATTTGTATTATAGTTTGAAGCTTTTGTTTAAAAGAAAATTTCAGCCATTACCTTTTTTAATAATTAATTTATATTAATAAATATAGAGTTGGAGTTAATAAAAGAGGGGATGAAAAAATCGTATTTGATTTGTTAAAAGAAAAATGGTAGGAGAATGATATAATTGTTAAATTTGATGTTTATTTATCATATACAAATAGTTGTATTTGATTGGGATAGCAATTTTTTTATCAAATTAAGAAAAGATGTCAATTTAATTGTTAGATGAAATTGAAGTTTTTGAAAGACTTACCAAACAAACGTGAATGGGTTAAACAGATGGGTTGGTATGTGAAGGGTGAGCAGACTATGGGCAATCTGATTCAATGGGAATAGATCGATCCGTGGGAGGGAGGGCGGGAGGAGGAGGAGGAGGAGGGGGGAGGGGGGGCTTCTCTCTTCCTAGGCTGATACAAATGGCTATGTGGTTGAGGTTTGCCTTCTTCATTGAATAGGTCATCAATTTCCCTCTCATAGTTGATTTCGACGAAGGCATTTTCTTGATGGAATACGTTCCATTTTATATTTTGACTTAAGTAACATATTTTGAGCTTTGATTTGTTTAAGTGACTCATCTAAAATCACACTAATGATAGTTCTACTAAATAAACTAGTTAGATGATCCACCTAAGCAAAATAAAGCTTAATATTTTCTATTTAAACTTAGCCCATTTGATGATACCAATGACTAACAACTCAAAGCTTGATGTAATGGTCTATGGTTATTTCATAACGCATGATACATCGGCGAGTAAGCTTCCCCAAGATATTTTTCAATTATTACAAGTATCTCTATGGCACATTTTTTTATCCTAAAACTACTCATGGGTTTATGATGATTACAACGACATCATTAGTAAGTTAATATATGTACTGGCTTTACATCCACATAAAATTCATGGGGGCTTAAGTAATTCTCCATTCCATGCATGTCCAAGATTTCTCTTCATGCAACTATATAGGTAAGGTTGAAAGACAAATGAAGAAGAGCCAAATCAGATTTCTTTCGCCTCATCTGATCAATAAATATTAGGGCATAAGTAAGAGTTGAACATATGTTGTCATTGATGTCAACAATGCTTATTGATGTCAAAGGAGTAATACTAGAAGATTGATTAGAATCAAATGCAATAGTTTATGTCATGTCTGAGCTTTTGAAATCGAGGTGTATTTCTATCATGATTATGTCATGTAAGAGCATTTGAGAACAATGAAGAAGAATACATGTAGTATGCTTGAAATATCATGCTTGTATTTATTCCAGGTGGTGGAAGTAGTTTGGAAGTGGTTGCAGAACTATTATGTGGATTGTTACTCATGCATTGTATTATACTGTAATAGTATTTTGTTCCACATTCTACCGTAGTTGAATGCTATGCCTCGGGGTCTGGACCTAAAGTAAAGTTACTCTTGTTGTATCTGATTTCCGAGTTTTAGAGGTTGAGCTTCAACAAAAATAAAGTTAGATGTATCAAAGTATTGTTCATGCTGACTGGCTAATTGTGGATAACGACTGAGTGTTTGCACCAAAGAAGGAAGCATGTGCCAACTGGAGGAAGTGTGTGAAGGCGAAATAGGACATGGTTAAGTTCTCTAAAGGGAGCACATAACATCATCTATTATTGGTGGCAACAAATTGATTTAGGATCGACCTACTATACATTTCATATCGATTTGAATTTAGGTCCACCCTTAGCTAACCTGGCTAATTGCGAATGGTGTTAAGAGGTACTTGGCCAACATGTAATATTATTAAATGTATTGGAATGCATATATTTATGTCTAGAATACATTCAATGACTAAGATCACAATGTACGAGGGAGTGTGAAGGTTATATTCAAGTGATGTAATGGGAGTTGCATCCCAATCACTGTGCGCCATTATTAGAAGATCATAAGCTATGAAGGAGAGTGTCAAAAGGTAGATTAGACCAAGTGTAAGTTGTGTAATCAACATTGAAGATCCACAAATCATATATTTGTAATCCGATAGGATTAGTGTCTTTCCTACTAAGTTGGTACTCAAATTTGTATGTAGGGTATTGGTGTCTCTAGTAGGTTGGTGCCTACTTTATTATTATAAGTTATTCATTACTTCTATGAGGTTGGATTTGGACAGTAGCTCCAAGCAACTCTTCTCACTGTGGTTTTTCCCATTTTGGGTTTCCATGTATATCTGATGTTCATTGTGTGAATGTGAGCATTTGTGTTGCTAGATTAATGCTTTTTGCTTTGATGATTTAAGATTTATGTTTGAAGAAGTTATTGATGACGATTCATCTTGAATTAAAGAGTTTTAAATAGTATTAAATATATTGATTCACCCCCTCCCCCTCTTAGTATATTGTGTGCCCTTCAATAAGTATGTGTCAGTCCCATTATCCCACACATCCTAGAGTGGTTTCAGTATCATCCTCAAAAGGGTGGGTTTATTCATCTCTAACATACCTATTTAATATCGTTGTAGGTGTTGTTTCTCAGTTGGTCATTTGGCTTTTGGTTGCCCTCTTGCTCACTGCAAGAGTGTTGCTACTTGGTAGAAGAATGCTCTCACAAACCATCTCACTGTTGGTTCTCCCCCTTCAGATTGTTCCTCTGAGGAGGATGACACTCCCGAGCCTACCCATGATCCTCTTCCAACTCTCCTTACCGTGGAACCTCTGTCCCGTTTTGTTGTCTCTGTTTCGTCAGAACCATTTGCTGTCACTATTTTGCTTGTTCTTGCGCGACCTTCATTGAACAACTTTGCTGATCCTTTACTCGTTCCAGTCTCTGCTGCTTCGTTGCCGACCCCCTCGTTGCGTGGTGTCTCCTCTCCTAAGGTGGTTGTTCTGGATCCGCTCCCCTCGCCTCTCTCATTTCCCAACTCCGAGCCTCCTTGGCCGGTTGTACTGCTGAAGAAGGGACTCCCCAAATCCGTTGCCTCTTCTCGGCCTCAAATTCAGGGCTCAACTTTGATCCCTCTGTTTTGGGGGTTGTGTAATTTTTTGGTTTTCTACAGTTGTTGGTCAGCTGTTTCTGTTTGTTCCTCTAGTTCAAGTTTTGTTTGAACAATGCTTTCCTTTGGCCCTTTGGGCTCTCTGTGTTAAGAGTACAAAACCCTGTAAAAGCTGCTTATTTTAAAAAAAAACACACCTATTTAATATATATAATATTCATATTAATGATATAATTTAATAATAATAAATTCTTAGACAAAATAAAAATAATAATTTATATATTATAAATGTCTGAATAATATTTTTATATAAGTAATAATAATACTATAGTTCATTTAAAAGTTAAAGGTATATATACGTATACACACACATATGTATATATAAGTGATTATATATTCTTCACTTTTATATAAATAAAAGAGAAGGTCCTATATATATGTCGAGTAGAAAAAGTGATTCTAGACCCAACTAGGATTGACCTTTATTAACTTGACTTCATATTTGGACATAAACCAACTAGGGTTGATGATTAGCTTGTAGCCATAAGGGAGAGACAATATCCTAGGGTTTATGTCTTTTTGAGTTGTGAGGAAAATGAATTTGATGCGTGTTTTAACAAGATTGTTTGACATGTAACCCTAGATCTGAAAGTGTAATTTATTGCACACACAAAAATGATAAACCACATAACAATTTTAGATCTGAGAATGAGATACAAAGAGGAATCTGAAATCTAAAGTTGAATTGTAGAGACAAGGGCATTGGGTGCCCTAGACTGAGATGCTTCTTTTTTAGATCTGAAAACTTTGAGCTATAAGTTGCAATCTTTTCTGTGTTTCCTATGACTATCAATTGATGAAATCTTTGGATCTGACCTGCACATATAAAAAATGGGAAAAATTTATTTTGTATAGGGGCTTGCCTAAGTCAAACACCATTTTGGTATTTCTACCTCCATGTACAACAAATGATGATGATCAAGAGGGCATACCCTAAGTCGGGCAAAGGCAAAAACAATAATTAATTGAAATGCTAAATGATAATTGATAAGATTACCTTGGTATGAAATCCTTGATGAAATGAAGACACACCACAAGTTGCCAAAAAATGTTGATTGATGGATGCCTTGATTTCTTGATAGACTTGTAAAACGTTAGTTAATAAAACATAAAACACTGCTGTGAGTATTAGCATGTAGACAATGACTCAATACTTTTTCACAAAATGACATGATTGACCATAATAGTTCCTTGCACATAATTGTTTTCTTCTTGATGCCTTAAAAACATGATCTTTCTTGACGAAGGTGCTATATTAATATTGCTAATTCTATCCTTGAATTGCCTTGATTGCTTTATTGCCAAATTAAAAATATTAGGATTGTTTCTCAAAATTGCTAAAATCTCAAATGATTAAAAAGACTGGTATTTATATGAATTTCTTTTAATTTCCCAAAAATCAAATACTGATAGCCAACAAATAAATTCAAATTTATAAATGTTAAAATTTTGATACTGACATACTTTAAATTGATTCCAAATAGGCCAAACAAGGATTCTGGGCACCCTCGTGTAGACCTATTATCTTGAGGCCTTAAATATTGGTAAATTAAAGTTAAATCTTTATTTCCAATTCCGCTTTTGATTTTCCAAAGATTATTACAAAAAAGGGAAATTAAGTGCACAATTAGGTCCAAGCATATGGGGGGAGCTAAATCTAGTGAGAAATTATCAAGAGTGAAAATTTATGACACTACATTTAGCCCCCACTTTAGTGAGAGTTTAAACTTATGCCCATGCTCACACTTTAAAGGATAAGATAAGAAGGGTTTGATTATCCAAATATTGAAGAGATAGGATGCCATTGAATCTAGAGGATGCGTTAGCCCCTAGGCTGAATATCCTATGGCACGACAAAGTAAGGATAAAGGAAAACACAACATGAGATACCATGTGGCATGATAAACATAAAGCATACCCGATAAAAACACAATACTAACAAACACAATGCATAAGAATAAATGTAACACAAACACAATGCAAACATGATTCAAACACACCAAGACATAAGTAAAAACAAACACAAACAAAAGGTTAGCACACTAAAAAGGATTCAAGTTAGTAAGGTAAAGAGACCTCAGTCTTAAATTTGTCTCAAATACTAGACACCATCCATCAAATGTGTTAGAAAAAATGGGATCAACAAGTAGAGATATTATGCTAGATCTATGCAAATCATGCTTCAAGGAGTGCATAAAGTTTAACATCACAGAGGATGGACAAACTCTTAACATCACGGGGGATGAATTGATAACCACACCTTAGGGGGTGTTATAAATAACACCACCACCAAATGGGTATGCCAACAAGTCAAAACTCAGTAGACATCAATGAAATGGATAAGATGATATGCCCCCCTTAAAATTTTAATATACTTGCTATGTTGATATTTTAAAGAAAATAAGGGAAAGAGGGGATACTTGAAAATAATAATCTCCCAAAATAGCTATCTTTAACCCCCAAGTGTAAAGGAAAATACAACCATGCAATAGACTATCATGTTTTTACCATAAAAATAAATATGGTTGCACACAATTTTGTACCACCATGAATGACAATGAGCAAACAAATGAAGCTAAAAATTTCACATAGTGAGAAGCAACACCATAGAAGAGAGATTATTACTTAGAATTATTAGGTGCATCAACACATGAAAGAGCACCACAATCAATTTTTTTTTGTATTTTATTACTCAAGGCCTGTAATTCATTTGTGGAATGACCATGCACTCCATGATATACACAAAAAGATTTATTTTTTATAAAATTTATTATGCATTGGAGGAGGAAGAGTAATTAAGTAGGCTTTAAAAAATACTCTCTTACTTTGGTAATAGATAAGGAATAGGAGACCATCCATTCTCTCGTGAAAAAAAGTTAGCTTGCTTATCACAAGATGTTATAAATATCTAGTAGATGATGGAAGATGAGATGTATATGAAGGAGAAGGTTGGAAACCGAAACCTCTTTTTTCAAAGTATGGTGTAGAATTCACATGATCCTTAACTCCTTTTACCATTCTTTTATTATGTATCCAATTTTAGAAAGAATTTTAAATCCAAGCCCATAACACCTTTCCAAATTAGATGGAGAAGTCTTGTATAAATTAATTATGAGAAGAATTGATTCTTTCACAAGAATGAAAATCTTTTTTAGGTGTTGAAATGATAATATTATACATCACCAACACATGAGGGACAAAAGCTAAAGAGCCCCCATCACCATCATGGGATGGTGTTTTTGATGTAGAACAAGATGGAGAAAATGAAACACAAGACTCCTTAGATTTAGATTATGAGATTTTACCTTCACCTACAAAGGAGGGTGTAAAATATAATGAACCCCAATCAAAACATGTATTTGAAGATGAAGCCATATTGTGATCATTATTTTCAATATGAGAAGAGGAATCACAAGATTGTGTTGGAACAATCCCCAAATCTATAAATTTTAATTGTGAGATTTTATGCTCCCCAATGAAAGTGGATGTAAAATCAAATGATCCTCAATTATCACCCAAGATATTTTTTATAGTATCATTATCATTCGAAGACAATGGTTCCAATTTTGAACATCGAATCAAAGTATTAAGAGAGTTAGAATGGTTATGTTTGGATTCAACTTGTAAATTATAATTTTTTGCATATGTTTTAACCATATTTATGTTGTTATTATATTCATACTCTAGCTCACAGTGAAGAGTAAGAAAAATCAAAACCATGAATATAAAGATTATCTAATTTTATGAGACTCTTATCCACATCAAGCTTATCTAAATGGTCAATGATAAAAACAATTAGAGCTGATCCTGTCAATAAGAGTATGTCTAACTCCAGTTTTATTAATGACCATTAATATCATTAGAGCCTAATGTTGTTTTTGAACCTCAAGAGGAGGTAAATCACTTTCATGGAAAATAATCTCTAGGTTTGTTGTATTCATACTATCCAACAAGGTTGCTACATCGTTTGATTTAATGAAGGGTGAGATGCCAATTTTCTATAAAGCCTATTGGAGCATCCCATGGTATGTGGGTGAACTTTTAAATAAGTCCCAAAGAGAGATATTGGTTGGAGTATTAAAAAGTCTCAACAAGATCATACTCTTTACCACTAGGTTGAGGGATACAAGGTGTGGAGGAAGATATGGTTGAGGAAATGGAATAGAGGTTGGTATTTTCTTTGGCTGTTTATATTATTTCATTTTATATGTGTGAGAAAATGCATGATAACTTGGTTGGTACAACACATTTTGGTGTTCATGAATATTTTAAGTGAGTTGTTTTGTAAAGTTTTGGATATGGCTAAGAGGTATAAATTGGTTTTTAGGAGGCCCTATAATGAGAGGATGTTTAAGAGGTCTAATAATGTGAAGAGGTTCAAAAATCAATTATGGGTTTACAGTCTCAAATAAGTTAACTACTTGTTGATAATTTTCTATCAATGGGGGATACAATGCCAATTCAGAATATTCATCTATGCAAGCCTCCTTATTATAATTTAAAGAAAGCAATACATCAATGATTACATCCTCTTGCACCAAGATATCCTTACAAGTAAGGGAGATATCAGGAGAGGGACAAACATGAGCTTAAATTCTTCCATCCTCTCGCACCAATATATCCTCACAAGTAGGAGAAATATTAGAAGGGGGATCAAATAAAATAACAAAAGAGGAGAGATAATCTCATTTCACATGTTTGTACAATTTTTTTTTGAAATTACTTAACAAGATTTGACAATAAGACATCCATTTAATGACCAAACAAAATCCTTGCAAAGAGAAATTTTTGGTTGTCTTATGGATCAAACTAGTGATGCATAGCAACATTAGATAGAGTTAAGACAAACATCTAGAAACAAGAATTGGTTCTAAGCAGAGACCACATAAAAGGTTGTGCATACAAAATTTAATGTTAAATTGACTAGACAAGGGTATTAGGCACCCTAGTCTAGAGAGTTGAAGTGTTTGAAAAGCTAAATTTGCAGAGGTTTAAGTTTGGATGCAAACATATTTTTGAAAATGCATGAAAACCTAATTTATCTATGTGAGACACATAACAATGTATAAAATTTTATATTTTTAAGATAATGCAAATTTTTCAAATGATAATTTTTAGAATTCAAAATGTTGTAGATGACTATTTTTTTTCAATTTTTTTTATAAAAGCAATGCTTTTTGATCTTTGAAATCTAAATAATATGCAAATCTATGATTTTCCAATGCTTTTCACTAAAATTTGCATGCACTCTTGACAAATGAAAGAAACCTAGATCTGTTTTCAAATATCCCTTTGAAATAATTCAATTTTAAATCCTAATTAGATCTAAAATTAAATTCAAATTATTTTGCAATTTGTTCTAAATTTCAATCACCAATATCTTTAATGCTTAATGAAAAAATAATGAAATTTCTTACTTTTAGAAATGAAGCAAATGCCAATATGCAACACGACCTTAAAAGCACCTATATTTTTGAATTATTTTTCAAAATTTATGCTGCAAAAATTAAAAAAAAAGGAAAGCGTAGGATATGTTGGGTTCACCAAAATGTAGAGTGGAAAAAGTGATCCTAGATCCAACTAGGATGACCTATTTTTAATTGAATCCATATTTGGACATAAACAAACTATGGTTGATGATCAAATTGTTACCACAAGGGAGATCTAATATACTAGGGTTTATGTTTTTTTGAGTTGTGAGGAAGATGAATTTGATGTGTGTTTTAACAATACTAGTTGACATGTAACCCTAGATCCAAAAATTTAATTTATCGCACAAACATAAACTGAAAACCATAAAATAGTTTCAGATCTAAGAATGAGATATAGACAGGAATTTGTGATTGAAATATGAGGTTAAATTATAGAGATAGGAGTGCTAGGTTCCCTAAACTGAGATGCTTGTTTTTTGGATATAAAAACTCCAAATTGTAGTTTTTAGTCTGCTTTATGTTTTCTATGACTACTAATTGATGAAACCTTCCGATCTGACTTACACACATGAATAAGGGGAAAAATATTTTTTTGTATAGGTGCTTGCCTAAGTCAAACCCTATTTTGGTATTTCTACCTCCATGTACAAAAAATGATGATGATCAAGAGGGCATACCTAGGTCAGGCCAAAGCAATAATTGAATGATATGATAAATAATAATTGATAATATTATCTTGGTATAAAATCCCCGATGAAGTGAAGCCACACCACAAGTTGCCAAAAATGCTGATTGATGGATGCCTTGATTGCTTAATAGATTTGCAAAAGGTTTGTTCACAAAAATAGAATATTGTTGTAGATAGCATGTATAGGATAACCCAATAATTTTTCACAAAATGGTATGAAATTGATCATAATATTTCTTGAAGGGCACACAATCTACTTTTAGGAGGGTGAATCAATAGATTAAATCTATTTAACTCTTTACTTCAACATATATATCCAAACATGAAACTTGAATCAAACATCTACTGATAATAGAGCAACCACATAATTACAAATTCACACATGAGAATATCAGATATGCGTGGAAACCTAGAATGGGAAAAACCACGATGAGATCAACTGCTTGAATCTAACCTCATAAAGCAAAAATATAATAAGGGAATTTATAATATGAAGTAGGCAACAACCTACTAGAGACACTAGTCCCAAAATGTGTTTGTAGGCACCAACCTACTAGAGACACCAATCCCTAATACAAATATCTAAGCATCAACACAATAAGTAAAAGACCAGTCCTACTAGATTACAAGGATACAACTTGTGAAACTTCAATGTTGATTACACAACTTACACAAGGTCTGAACTTGCCTCAAACACTCTCCTTCATTCATGATTTTTGATTATGGTGCACAATGATTGAGAGATGAAACTCCCATTACAAACATAAATTACACTTTCTAAAAAATATTCACATCCATACACTCTCTCATACATTATCATGTGAAGTGAGACTACAAGTGAGAGATTTTTGGATAATGAATTCCAATGGTTGTAGGATTTTCAACTCCTTTGCTTTCGCTCCATCGATGGTCTATTGGTATTCCTTTTAGTTGTAGACTTTTCAAATACAAAAATTGTGTGGATAGTGTATAAAAATAATCGCTTGCTTGTTGTTGTAGATGAAATTGGATAAGAAGAATTAATAAATAAAAAATTTCCATTCTTTTCTTATGGATGTAGCCATTATGGTGAATTAGGTAATCTCTGTGTTTTTCTTTGTGTATATATGATGTTTCATTTGCAATTATAAATCTTATTTTGTATTTATTTACCTACATTGTTTATCAACAATTGTTGGATTTAAAATATAAAGACGAGGAGGAAACAAAATATATTTCCAAATTACCATATTAAGGCTCACCTACGCTTTAGAGATGCAGAAGTTGAAATTTGTAGAAATGGTCAAATTTATCCCCGTATTTTCTAAGTTTCTAAGTTGGTCACAATTGAAAATTTGAATTTCTATCTTATCTATAAAGTATAAAGATTAACATGATATAACCTAATAGATTGAGAAACCCATGAAGGTGGAGGAACTTGATCAACAACCAAGTGAGATTTAAAAAATAAAATATTTTAGTGAGGTATAATTAACAAAATATAATAATTCTATGACCAAAATTATCGTGCAGTGAAAACGTGAGGCCTAATAAGCAAGGACAAAAATGTATAGCTAAAATAGGATGCTTATTTCTTTAACCATGAAATTTTTTACCATAGGAAGGGAACATGCGCTTTAGCTCTGAAGGAGTCTACTGTCCATCTTAACCCTTAGCTATGGGTATGTGGAAGATCATGATGGGCCAAAATGTGGCGATATGTAAGTGATATGATGGCCTATGTGGCTAACAAATTTCTTTTACCCGAAATTGATGAAATGAAAAGGGTTTTTAAAGGAGATTCTTAGCTTTCCACCAATATAAATTATTCTTTACTTTGAATTTAATAAATAATTATTATTTATTTTCTATTTGAATTACGACTAAAGTCCTGATTGATAGGTTGATTGAAAAATATCTATAGCTTTCAAAGGGTATCACATTTTTTAAATTTGAAACATGCATCAAATTCTATGCTTCACATAATATAGGATTAAAAAAACATTAAGGTGGTCAGATGTACAAATTTTTATATTTTTTAAAAGTTGTAATAAAAAAAATCATAATTAATTATTTACTTGGAAAAAATTTACAAAAAGACATGCATCACATCGGGACATGAGTCTTCTACTTATATCTAAAATCTTATAAAAAAATAATATCATTTTATTGTGGTTAAGGTGGTCAAACATACACCTACTTCTTATTTTTTCTTTGAAATTTAAGTACTACTGCATTGAAATTTCAAATTTTCACCAAATAGATTTTTTTTAAATAAAAATAAATCTAGTAGTTTAGAAACTACATTCAATTTGCAATAGATTCTATTTTTACATATTTTTGAAATAATATAGTTAACTTAAATTCAAATTTTTATGTCAAGTTGCCTAACTCTGATTTTTCTAAATTTTATTGCCACTTAAGGGCCTATTTTTTCTATGATGATCCTGCACATGCCCCTACACCTCTGCACATGTTGTAGGATCATGAGCCTAGCCTTCTAGCTATGGTCAGTTGTACACCACTGTCCAAATAGATAATGCAATGTAAAACTATTCTATTAAATAATTTGTACTCATGAAATTTCCTTGTGATGAATAAATAATATGTTTTACAAGGGAAAAAATAAAAAAATAACTATTCATATAAAACATTTAAACTATCCTCCATTTCTCAGATTCAAGATAATGTTACTAGTGTTTATGAATTCATTAAGACATTTTCATTTCCTCTTAATTGAATGATCAACTTATTCTTGCTAGTGATTCAAATGAAGTTTGACTACTTTTATAAGAGAAGGAGGAATTCAAGTCAAGTTAATGATAAAAACTAAGAAAAGAAAGAAGTATTTATCAAATTTATGATGTAAGGTCTTAAACACTATTTTTGTATTTTTTTATTAAAGTAAGGAGGGTTGACTATCCACATACATATAAAGAAGCAAAAGGAAATGTTCATTGAAAATTTATACAAGATGAGTGCAAATCTCTAATGCAAATTGATACTCAACAATTGATAACTCATTCAAAAGATAAAAGTCTGGTTGGTTTCAAATGGGCCTATTAAAGAAAATAAATATTATGTAGAATTATTACAAAACCCAAGACAATGTTGGTGATTAAAGATTTCTTATATTAAAGAAGTATTAACTATATTCAAACTTTTGATTCAATTGTTAACATGATTGATATTCATAAATTAATAGTCCAAATATTTTTTGTTGGAAATATTTAATGCTCGTAAGCCTCCTTCTCATTCGTCGGACCCCCTGTAGCCCTCACCTACCTGTCAGGAGCCTTTTTTGTTTTGGGGATCCTCCTTGTAGCTCCTGACAGCTCTGGAATTAATTGTGGTAGCTGATTTTGAATTTGTAATTTATGGTGGTAGGCAATTTTGAATTTTGAGAGGGAATGTTTTTTTTGGACAAAAGGAATGAAGGTATTTAATTTTCCAAGTCAAAAAGTCAGGAGAATTTTTCTAGTAGTAGCAGACTATGTGTGAAGATTTTCTTTGTGAGCTCCTAGAAGCTCTTGAACAACAATAGTTGGTTTGTGTTTGTAAGAGAGCAGTGATTGCTCTAGGTCGAACTCTACATAGCTCTTGATAGTGAGCTCCCAGGAGCTCCAAAAATTTGATAGTCTTGTTGAGAAATGCTCCCAACAAGTTTATAATCCGTAGCTTAGCTTATTTTCTAAGTTTTTATGTTTTATGTATTATGTATTTTTCATTTCTAGTTATTGAATGAAAAAGAAAGCTTGCATGTATCCTTATGTTTTCATGTTTTGAGCTTGTGTATTCCCAACTAGTTAGGAAATAAAACATTATTTCTATGTTTTCTTTTTGTTGGCTCATTTAGTTTACAAAATTCATACATGGTATCAGAGCCATAGGCCCCATTTCTGTGTGAGTTAGGGTATTTTTTTTTATGGGTATTGAATTTTTTTTGTAGGAGACATGGCTGGAGATGAAGGGAAGAGTTGGCAGAAACCATCATCCTTTAATGGATAGAACTATGATGTATGGGCAAAGAAGATGAAGATCATTATGGTCGCAAATGATTTGTTTGATTTTTTGATAAATGGGATTGTGGATATCACTGACCAAGCTCAGTATGCAGCTCTCACAAACAACTAGAAGACCCAGTTGAAGGAACAAAGAAAGAAAGATGCTAAGGCATTGAGTTTGATACAAGAAGCCTTGATAGAAACCATTTTTCTCAAGATAGCAACAACTGAGTATGCAAAGGAAGCTTGGGAAATCCTCCAAACCAGTTACAAAGGGACTGATAAAGTTAGATCAGTGAAGCTCTAGTTATTTCAAAGAGAGTTCAAAGTTATTGAAATGAAGGAATGTGAGTCTGTTTCAAACTTTCACACAAGTTTCTCGGGTTTATTAAAAAAGGTGAGAGTGAATGGAGAAATGATGGAGGAGTAGAAGATTGTTGAAAAAATCCTCAGATATCTACCCACGAGGTATGATGCACTCGTCATTGCTATTGAAGAGGTGAATAACCTCTCTACCTTGATGATGGATGAGTTGATGGGTTCTTTCCAAACCCATGACCAATGCCTAAATAGGTCTACTGCTTCTTCCCAAGAACAAGATTTTAAAGCTCATTCAAATGCAAGAGGAAGAGGTAGAAACAACTCTCAAAGAGGTCGTGGAAGATCTGGACAAGGAAATGCTAGTGGATAAAGTTTGGGATTAGAAAACAACTAAGAGATAGCAAGCAACTCACAGACCAGCTCCCAAAGAGTCATGAAGAATAGCAGTTCAAATGTGAGAAATGACAAGAGCAACGTTGAGTGCTACTACTGTCATAAATTTTGTCATTATGCAAGGAAGTTCTGGAAAAAAGCATGGTAATCAGTTGAAACATAATGCAAATATGGCTAATTCAAATGTGGTTGAAGGAAATCAGTC
The DNA here is from genome assembly GCA_007115665.2 of Sequoiadendron giganteum. Taxonomy (NCBI): domain Eukaryota; kingdom Viridiplantae; phylum Streptophyta; class Pinopsida; order Cupressales; family Cupressaceae; genus Sequoiadendron; species Sequoiadendron giganteum. The sequence goes on from CM021102.1 coordinate 267,820,594, forward strand.
AACAACCTTCATCATGTGCAACATTGGTGAAGAAGGTAGCCCTGAAGTCTGGTATTTGGATAATGGTTGCAGCAACCACGAGTGGTATTGAAAGTATTTTTTTATTTCATTGATAAGAATGTTAAATTTGAGATTAGAATGGGGAACAATGGAGTGGTTCCTCTGAAGGGAAAATGATCTATTATGATCTGCACCAAGCACTTTGTGAGAAGAAGGAGGTCCAAAATGTATTCTTTTCACTTGGGTTAAAGCATAACCCCATGAGTGTTGGACAATTAGTCCAAAATGGATACAAAGTGTTGATGGAGAAAGGCCAATGCTTCATTTATGAAAAGAATGAGAGGATGAAGGTGTTTGTAGTAGTCCAAATGATAAAAAATCTGATATTTCCCTTGAAGATTGAGACGTGTTTCTCATATCAGTTTGTTGCTACACCTCTCATAGATGGAAAATTTACAACAGTACATTTAGTAGCTCTCAAGAGCTCTATTGAAGACCCCTCCAAACTATTGCATCTTAGGTATGGACACTTAGGCTTTGTTGGTCTGAGTATTTTGTCCAAGAACAATATGGTTGATCATTTTCCAAGGATAGTAGAGCCTAATGTTAGATGTGAGGCTTCCATTTTGGGCAAGAAACATAGGCGGCCCTTTCAATCAGGCAACTCTATAAGGGCAAGAGCACCATTGGAGCTAGTGCATATGGATTTGGTAGGCCTTATGAAAATCACGTCTATTGGTAATAGCAGTTTTTTTATGACATGCTTCATTGATGATTTCAGCCATAAGACATTGGTTTATTTCTTGTAGCATAAGTCTAAGGTTTTTGATAAGCTTTTTTTGTTTAAGGCCCAAGCTATAAAAGAGAGTGGACACTTCATCAAGGTCCTAAGGTTAGATCGAGGAGGAAAGTATACCTCCAATCATTTTGTGCACTTTTGCAGGTAAAATGGCATCAAGAAGGAGCTTATAGCCAGTTATACTCCACAGAAAAATGGAGTGGCCGAGAGAAATAATAGGACCATTGTGGAGATGAAAAGGAGCATGATGAAAGCAAAGAGACTCCTGGCTGAATATTGGGGAGAGGCTATAGCAACAACTATGTATTTGATAAATATAATTTCAACAAGGGCGGTCCATGAAAAAATACCACAAGAGGCGTGGACAAAACACAAGTGGACGATTGAGCACTTGAGAGTGTTCAGGTGTGTGACATATGCACTTGTGCCAAAAGAAAAGAGGAATAAGTTGGATGACAAGGGTGAAAAGTGAATTTTCACAACCTACAGTGAAGAGTCCAAAGCCTGTAGGTTGTATAACCTGATCACCAAGAAAATCCTCATTAGTAAAGGCATGGAGTTCTTAGAGGATGAGTCATGGGATGGTATGATAGCTCTTGATAGCTCCTAACATCTCTTGAGAGTTTAGAAGATAAAGAAGATGAAAATTAAGATCAGCAAGATTTTGCAGCAGTAGAAACAATCGACTCTCGACAGCTCCTGAGAGCTCCTAAAGCAAACAGGTAGTTAAACTAACTGTCATAGAATTATGTCAGAGAAAGTTCCAGTCGGTTTCTAATAATTCCTAAAGCTAGAAGATAGTAAGAAAGACAGTCACAGTCAGGGAGACAGTCATAGTCAGCTAGAGAGTTGGCAGTAGAGAGCTCCTAAGAGTGCCTAAAGTGAGTAGATAGAAAGGAAAGCGGCTAAAGGTAGCCAAAAGATCAGCTCTTCAGAGCTCCCGAGAGCTCTTGAACTTGCTAGTTCAGTGGAACAACAGTAGTAGTGAAAGTTCAGACCCCACTCTCACCTCCCTAATGCTAAAGAAGACCAAGAGTCTAAGGGAGATCTACCAAGATGAAAGGTATGATGGAGATTTTGATGAGAACATGAATTTTGCATTGTTTTCTCATCTTGATCCGATTTATTTTGAGGATGTTGTTAAAGAGGAGAAATGGTGTGAGGCCATGGCTGAGGAGATAGATGTAATGGAGATGAACAACACATGGGAGTTAACAAATTTTCCTCCCAACAAGCAAGTTATTGGGGTGAAATGAGTCTACAAGACCAAGTGCAATACCCAAGGAAGCATAGAGAGGCATAAAGCATGTTTGGTGGTCAAGGGGTACAAATAACAGTTTGGGAGAGATTATGATGAGACATATGCCCCTATTGCAAGGATGGAGACCATGTGGGTAGTCATATCTATTCCAACCCAACACAAATGAAAGGTATTTCAAATGGATGTGAAATCCACATTCCTTAATGGAATGTTGAAAGAGGAAGTTTATGTGGAGCAGCCATTTGGATATGAAGTTCCAAGTTAAGAACACAAGATGTATAGGCTCCTGAAAGCTCTTTATGAGCTGAAAAAATCTCCATGGGTATGGTACAGTAGGATTGAATCATATTTGATGAGCAATGACTTTAGCAAAAAGTGTTGGTGAGCCCACTCTTTATATCAAGATAACAAATGGTAATATTTTGATTGTTGTCTTGTATGTTGATGATTTAGTTTTTACTAGGGATGATGATTGCCTCATTGTTGATTTTAAAGAGGCCATGGAAAGAGAGTTTGAAATGAAAGATTTAGGCCTCTTGAGATATTTTCTAGGCATAGAAGTAAAACAAATACATGATGGCATTTTTATCTCTCAAAAAAAATATGCAAATGAGATGTTGAAGAGATTTAGGATGCTTGGAAACAAGCACATTGAAATCGAGTATCATTTCATTCGTGAATTGGTTGAAAATGGTGAAATTCGAATGGATTTTTGCAGGTGTGAGCAACAACTAGCAAACATATTCACCAAGCCTTTGAGAATAGATAATTTTGAGTGCCTAAGGAGCAGGTTGGCCATTGTTGATTTGGATCAAATTTGATCTTGTTTAGTCAACTCAGGACCAAAGGGGAGTGTTGGAAAAATTTAATGCTCCTAAGCCTCCTTCTCATCCGTCAAACCCCTTGCAACCCTCACCTACCCATCAAGATCCTTTCTTGTTTTGGGGATCCTCCTTGCAGCTCCTAACAACTCCAAAATTAATTGTGATAGATGATTTTGAATTTGTAATTTATGGTGGTAAGTAATTTAAAATTTTGAGAGGGAATGTTTTGTTTGGACAAAAGGAATGAAGGCAGTTAATTCTGCAAGTCAGAAAAAGAAGTTTTCCAGCAACAACAGACTGTGTGTGAAGATTTTCTTTGTGAGCTCCTAGAAGTTCTTGAATAACAACAGTTGTTTGTGTTTGTAAGAGAGCAATGATTGCTTCAGGTCGAGCTTTGTGTAGCTCTTAACAGTGAGCTCCCAGGAGCTCTTGAACTTTGATAGTTAGGTTGAGCAACGCTCCTAGTAAGTTTGTAATCCATAGCTTAGTTTATTTTCTGAGTTTTTATGTTTTTTCTATTTGTCATTTCCAGTTATTGAATGAAAAAGAAAGCTTGCATGTCTCCTCGTGCTTCCGCGTTTTGAGTTTGTGTATTCCTAGCTGATTGGGAAATAGAACAACAGTTTTGTGTTTGCATTTTGTTTGCTCATTTAGTTTATAAAATTTTGACATTGTCTATAGTAAAATTTCATAGATTTTAGAACATATTATATCAATCAAATACATGCACAATAAGTTATGCAACAAATATTTTGATCATCTTATCCAAAAATAATACTAAAAAAAATTATTAAAAAAATATTTTATAATTTGTATCGACAAATTTCATCTGAAGTATTTTACCATATTTTATATATCCTTCCTCTCTAAAGTATTTCAATGCTTATTCTAAATTCCTCTATAAACTTGGTTATCCTTGCTCTCTAAAGTATTTCAATACTTATTCTACATTCCTCTAAAGATATAGACTTGGTTATGTTTCCTCTCTAAAGTGTTTCAATATTTATTCTAGATTCCTCTAAAGATATATATATAGACCTTCAGATCTTAGGAAGCATTTTATCCTCAGTTTAGGAGAGGAATTTGACTCTTTGAATCTTGATTTTATAGAAATTTGGAAGTCAAACAATGATTTTATCGTGACATGTGCAAACCTTAAAAAAATTGCAAAATCTTATTAGTTATTCTTTGTTTATTCAAGTTTTCTATTTATGACACTAGAGACCTCCGAAAAGAACCATCTAAAATAGCCTAGTAAATGGACTGATAAAACCAACAAGGTAGAGGAATTTGATCAGCCAGAGCATCAATCACCAAGCGGGAATTATGTATAAACAAACCTAAGAATTGTGGAATCAAAATCCTTGCACAATGAAAACTAGAGCCCTAATAGGTAAGGGCAAAAATCCAAAATCAAATTTGACATATATTTTATTAACCAAGAAGCATTTTACCATAAGGAAAATTGCACTTTACCTTTGAAGGGATCAACTGTCAAATTAACCCATAGTTGCGCGTCACGCATATGTTGAAGGATCATGAGAATACCCATCCAGTTACGCTTAGTTGAATGCCACTCTCTGAACACCCAGTGCGGTGTAAAACTCTTCTATTAAATATTTTCTACTCACATTAAATTCTCTGGTTATGAATAAATAATACGTTTTAAAAGAAGAAAACTGCATGCACATGTTAGTCTAATTGAAAGCACCAAGCTTTAAAAACCACATAAAATAAATCATCTACTAATTCCTTTTAATGAAAACTCTGATTACCAACCAGGAAAAGAGACAAGTAATGGCTAGCTTTCAGCAACTGAGGAAGAGAAGGCTACATACGGAGGAGAAGGACACTGTCCTTTGCTAAAATGAGAAAAATGTCAGTGTCCTCTCTCCCACGTATGAAACACAGCACGCCCTTGTCTTCTTCGATACCCATTCTTCGAGTATTCGAGGATTAAGCTTCAAGTAAATTTAAAGATTGTTTTAGGGCTTACGATGATTATGTACACCTAAATTAAAGTGCAGAGGATGCAATGTAAATGCTCTCATTAGTCATAATAGCTACAAAACTCAGTCATACTGATAATGACAGGTTGGAGTCATCGGCAATTCTATCGCGTTCCATATATCGTAGAACTTCTTGGAAAAAAACATTGTTTTTAATAACTTGTTTAACACGCTGCGATTTGACCGCCTTTCCACTTCCCCTATCATCAATAAAAAATGACACAAAATCAAATTTTTGACAATGGACAAAAGGAAGGTTGATGGTAATCGAGAAATTTAACAAATATGTCCCATTTACAAACCGAGGCTGCCATGTTTGACGAATATATCCTTACTATTTAGAAGTTAGGAGGTCCACTTGCAAAATTATTTAAAGTGAGAAAAATTAGTTTGGTTCCTAGGCCTGTCGTGGCATCAGGCATGGTAGCACATCTAAGCATTCTCATATTTCTGTTCAGAACATCAACCAGTTATATATTCAATTTGTTTAATTTTTATGCATATGAACAACACGACATCCCGAAGAAGAGAAAATAACTCCTCATTATTATCACATGTACGAAATCTTATGTAGGGGAGGAGGAATAGTTTTATTTATAAATTTCACAAAGAATTTTCTTATTATGCTTGTATCAATAGTTAAAATTCTATGCGTAATATAGTGTAAAATATTGTGTATTCTTACAAATTTACACTGCATCATGCCTTCAATTTAGCGCAATATTTGTGTCAATTTATGTATATTCTTGACCTTTTAAATCTGAATTTTCTAGGACTCGAGTGCAATGTATGGACATATATGTGACATGGTAGCATCTTATAAATGTTTATGGTCCTAGTGGTCAATGGAATGTTACCTTCCCACTCACAATTTAAAAGTAATGCTCCTACATGTTGTCAAGTGGAACAAATGTATTATGACTTGTCTCTTTTCATTGAAGGGAGTTAATATTTCATGCTCTCGCATTATAATTTTGCAACTCTTGATGAAACTCTACTATTGTGCAACCAAGAAACTATACCAACATCGTGCATGTCTTTTCCTTCAGGATTTTTAATCACCACATTTGGGAGATTATGAAGAATGATAAGATTGAGGCAATATCATTTTTCTTGGGGGTTAAATGAAGAAACTTCCAAGTGATTTGGTTATAACATTATTGTTCTCTTTCTCCTCATTTTATTATCTTTCTCGTCATTTGAATATTCCAACTGTTCACATAGTCTATTTGTTGTTTTCTATACTATTATTGTAAAACCCTATCCCATGTGGCCTTGTTGATCCTATTAGTTGTTGATTGTTTTATATGCTATATCCTATGTTCTTTTATGTTGGATAGTAAATATGAGTTAGGTTATAGCTACAACATGAAGATGCTCACATTCTTGATTAATCCTCTCTAACAATTGTTATATATATATATATATGTATAACATTTTCTAGTTTAATTTTGATTTCATTCGAGAATAAGAGATTACAAAATCTTGTAGATATTCGATTTTACAATAAAAATTCACCTTTCCACATTATGTATTCTCTTAACGTGTTGCTTTGTATTCATTTTATTTTAGCAACTTAAAAGCTGATTACTCATTGGATTGGGTGAATCATTGTTGAGATATGCGTTAAACATTTAGCCTTTCAGGGATTGTTTAATTCTTTATTAGCAAGACAAATTATTTTATATCTATGCTTTATTAGACTAATAGTTGTGTGTAGTGACATGCAACGATGAGCTAATAGGTGGAGGTAAGCACAAATGACAGGAATGCAATATGAGAGAGAGCATGCACATATATGTGTGTATGCTATAGCTCATTCAATCAAAATTAACAAATACAAAGAGAGATAAAATGAACACATTTAAGAATCCTTATGGCATGATTAATAACCCTTTTATGATACGTGTACACTAAAACTGTAGGGCACAAATAAAGGTACTAATACATGTAGGCTATGCCAAAAGAATAATAGTGTTATCTAAAAGCTTATAATATTATTGATTTGAAATAGCACATATAATTTTCAAATAAGTGTATTTGCATAAGTCATGGACAACCATAACAATAAAGAGAGAATTGCAGCCATAGGATTCTATTGATGTAAATGGAAAAGTAGATTGCTAGAAAAATTTTGGACTACATTTTTTTCATTTTGTTTGGGAATATGACTTTACATGCGATCAAAATATATCTCAAAAGATTACATGTAAACATTTTGGGCACAAGATTTAAAAATAGAGATTGTTATCTCAATGTAATCAATGCTCAAAAAAATATTGAATATTACACTTAATATATAGCCTATGAAACACATGAATCTTGTCTAAATCTTATGTCAGTAACATACATATCTGCACATATGAAATAAAAAATGAAACTCAAAAAAATGAGGCCTTCTCTCCACCCTACCATATTGGGTCATGGAACCTCATGGGCTCTCACCAAACCCACGAGAAAGAACATACATCATCCACAACTCTGGTCAATGGTGAAATCAATGTTCCTTATTACACTTAATATAGAGTCTATGAGGATGTAATTATTTATTTGACCACTGTGACTAATTTTGCAGTCACTATGTGGTGTAGGAGCATCCTTGGTTCTTGGCAATCTTGCACCAACCAAAAAAATAATAATTCTATTCAGTTTGTTCTTGTTTAGTTCTTTTCTAGTTCAGATGGTAGAACTGGTGTTTCTTCATATTTTCTCACCAGATCTCACGTACCCATGGTTTCATCATGGACATGTTCATTTTCCTAATTCCAAATTTTCATCTCAGTTGGATCTTTTTCCGGCAAGTTATTGCTTCCAGATTGTGTGGCAATTTTTGGAACTAGCCCTGGAATAATTTCAAACCTAACGGCTAGTTTGATCGATCATGGATCCTTCCCATAGCTTGTGGACCCTCATGATGTGTTTCTCCTTGTTCCTTGGAGTGTCTCCGACCTTAATTTTGGGTCCACACTTCATCATATGCATCTACCATGGAAGAAATTCAAATTCGAGGCTGACCTGTTCTTGCACATGTTACGTTTCTTTCATCGGATGTTGTAATGATCTTTGGCTGAAATGGATGTTTCTTGACCCGCAGATATGATATAAATCTTGTAATGAATTTTTTGGATGGGGGCAATCAACGTTAGGTAGATTAGGATGTACATAGAATTTGATCTATAATATAATTTCTCACATATATGGGCATTGTACTCTGAACATGTGGTATCAAGCCTGTGAGCCGAATCTGTAAGCCTAGATGTGGTTGACAATATGTAATCAAAATTTATGATAATAAAAATGTTTCTATCTGCATTTTCCTCCATATGCTTTGTTGCTTCTGTTGTGACTCTTGTTGCATGGTCTAGATTGTTATCCTTGAGGACCCTCCTATCGTGGCTACACCAACTTGGTATCAGAGCAAGATTCATTCCTTGCAGGATCATCAGAATCTGTGTAGTCATGTTGAAGATTTGTTGTGGGGTGATAGATTGAGGATCTGGCATGTAGCTATAGAGAACTTGTGTAAATATGGCAGGAAGAAGAAATGGTAGAGGAAATGGAGTGTGTGGAAATATAGACCCAGTAGTAATGTAAATGTTGAGAGGAATCACTACTAGATTAGAACCAGTTGAAACTGTTATGCCTTCCATAACCACCCCATCTTTTGCCTTGGTCAAAATGGGTCCCCGTTTTGTGTTTTTTGTCCTTGGTTGTTTTTCAACAAATTTTGGAGTTATTATTTCTTCCAACACTTTGTTTTTCTTTTTGTTGTTCTGTCGGAACCAAAACTGGAATGGAATCAGGCTTGAAACTTGTTTCGAGGATTCCATTCTGATCCTGGTCTCCTTTGTCTTTTCGTTAAGTCTTTTAGGTTTGTCTTTGCCAGAATCAGAGATGGAGTGGATATTAAGTCTAAGATCTATATATAGTTATGAACTTGTTTCCATTCTGTCTTCACCTTCGCCTTTTGGTTTTTTCGTTTGGACTTGAGATTGGTGATGGGTTTTCTTGTTTCGGTCTTGGTGTTTTTCTTTTGGTTCTTTCATCCTTTTCTTCTTTGTTGGTAGAACCGGAACCAGAACCAAACGCAAAACTTGGAGAAAGTTTCTAAATCAACTTCATTCCGTTTTCGGTCCCGCTATTTTTGTTTTGTTGTCTAACTTTACTTTGGTCACCAGCGGTCTTGTGCTAGTTCCCTCCGTGGTCTCGACTCCGATCTGCTGCATTTATGGCATTAATTACAGGTGCCTTACACATATGAAGCTGGATTTTTTACCTTAATTAAGGTTAACTGGGTGTTATCATCACTGTTTAAAGATTAAGGATGAACCAGAGCTATGGTGGAGAATTTTAGAGTGTGATTCAATTGAAAGTGAGATTTTTTCACACGGATTCACATCAAGGGACTAGCCTATTGGATTACGTTTGGAGGTAGGGTTTATTTTCTTCATTTTGTTTGTTATTTGTCATGTTCTATTCGGTCACTTGTTCTTCGCATGGGTTCGTGGATCTTGGTTTTCTTTCGAATCCATGTTGTTTGGTTTGCCCGTCTTCTCTTTTGTTCTATTTTTTTTTTCTCATTTTTGTTTTGTCTTTTATTCTTTTTCTCTTTGGTGTTTTCTTCATTTTTTTGTTTTTCCACCATCGTTTTCACATTTTTTTCGTGACCATACCGTGATGCCCTAGGTTTTTGAGGTATAATCATTGGGGTCCTGTTATCACTCCTAGCAAGGTGGAGTTAGATTGGGTGGACATAACTGATACAAATCTGGGTTTGTTCCAGTATGAGGAGTTGTACTCTAAAAAATTCGCTGAGGAGGTGACAAGGAGAACCCAAAGGATAGTTGAGTCTGGCTTGGATCAGATTACTATTTTTCCTTTATCAATCCAATGTCCTGAACTCATAATGACAGCAGCTGGAGCTTATAATCTAGCAACTAGATAGTGTGTGGATTCACAAGGCAATGTCATCATAGATTTGACTCCCCAAATGTTCCAATTTATGTTCAATGTCCCTAATCCAAGGATTCCTAGCTAGCTCAATGAGGCTGAGGCTTTGAAAATGTATAGTAACCATAAGGAAGCCAACAAATCCCATTTGAATAAGAAATGGATGAGGACTAAGAAGAAGTCTCTAATCAAGCTTCCAGATGAGCTTGAAAGGGCAGAGTTCTATAAGGAGGTAGGAGATATAATAATGATGTTAATCCAGAGTCTTTGAAAAGAGAGATTATTTTCACTTTAAGGAATGGATGTTTCCATTCATTCAAACAATCTTGGATGGTAGGCAATAGTTTGATTGGCCCATGATTGTATCTGAAAACATACACAATCAAATGGTTAGGGTAAGAGAAACCAAGAGTTTCTTTATGACTTCTTATGTCATTTCTGCAACAGCAAGGAGAGGCATTTTTCCAAGGTTAAACAAAGTGGGAGTGTTGGGAGAAGCTAATGTACAAAATAAAGTATGGAATCATTATGACCAGCTATCTTTGCAAATTTCTGAGCTACATTTTAGAAGAGTTAATGATGAATTTTTGTATGTTATTATTAATCAACTTAATGGAGATGCAGGGTATAGGCTGAGCAAGGAGGCCATGGTGTTCATTACAAAGTGGGAATATTGGTTTATTTAATACCCCAAGTTTACATGTTTTAGGATGGTTGGATTTGATGGCCATCCTCACTTACTCCCTAGATGTTGCAGCAACAAAATGGTCTTAATGGATTTTGTTTACCAAGCCTTGGGCGTCAATGCTAAATTTAGAATAAAGCATAAGACCGGTTGTCACAAGTTCCCCATGCAGTTGGGTGAATACAGTTTCCCACACCTTGTCTAAGCTAAGGCTGTTTGTAATGAGTTAATGCATCTGAAATTGGGCCTATATACCGCTAGGAATAATTTTGATCCAAAGAAGAAGATGAATGCCTTGCTTGCTTTTTTTCTTGATAGACATTTCAATTTGTTAGAGGACTTTTGGAGTGATCTTCAGGATGAATATGATTTGAGGAAGAGGAACTATGAAATATTGCCTATCCCACTTATGGTGGAATGTGGGGTTAAGGTGGATATTCCTGAAACACTGTCAGATGATGGTGTAGTTTTGGATCCTTTATATGAAGCACAAGATGTAGGTACGAAGAATTTAGATCCTATGGATTGGGATGCAAAGGAGACAATTGATATTAAGCAAATAGCTAGACCAATGTTGGATAGAAGTATCCAATGGGTTGTACTAGGAACCAAGGATCCTGGTGGTCAAACCTCCAAGAAAAGAAAAGGTGCAAGTACCACAGAGGGGTATAGGAGAATGAAGAGGAAAATTCCTCCAAAGGAGTCCTTGGAATTCTTCCCTTCAGACATAGAGGAATTTTAACTAGAAGCCCCGGCTCAAGATTTGCCCGAAACACATGAGGAGGAAGTCCTAATAGGACCTATGGATTTAGAGTCAGTTGTGGGTGAGTCACCATCTCAAATCCCTCCTACAAAGCAACAAAGTGGAGAAATTCCTAAGGGGACTCTCCATGAGGAAGTTGAGACTTTAAAGGGAAAGGAAGCGGAGTTGGAAGTTCATGATATAGAAACAAACTCTAATGATACTTAGTCAGATAAGGAGATTTTAGAGGAGATGCCCCTTGATGAAACTAAACATGTTTTGACAGAAGAAGATCAGTGGGAATTATTTTAAGAAGCTAAGAAGGCCTCAGATGCAAAGGCACATGTTGAAGTTGTAGCAAAATAAATAGAAAGAGATGCGAGGGAACAAGATGATGTAGTACTCCAACAATAGAAGTTAGAGGCCAAGCAGAAAGCTAATGAATTGATCAAGCAACAACAACAAAAGGAGCATGAGCTCAAGACAAAGGAGGAAAATGATAGATTGGAGATGGTACAAAAGATACATGATCTAGAAGAAGAAAAGGCTAAACAAAGAAGAGAAAGAGAGGCCCTTGAGGCTAAATTAAAAATGATTGAAGAGGCCTACAAGAAAAGGGAGGAATTAGAATGCCTACAAAAGGAAAATGATGTTGAGGAGCTTGCTCAGAACCAACAAAAATAGAAGGAAGCATTCAAACAAACTCAAGGTCTTGGAAGAGGAAAGAAATAAACTACTTAAAGAGAAGAGGTTGGAGGAAGAAAGATTGAAAAAGGAACAAGAAGATAAAAAGTTACAAGAGCAGGGGGATAGGGAAGAAGCTGAAAAGGTTGCACAAGTGAGTGCAGAAAAGGAACATCAAAATGTGTAGGAGGTTGATTCTCAACCTAAAGTTAAATTATTGCAGCCATTGTTTTCTACAAAATTTGCCTCTTCCTCTATAATGATGGCTACTACTCCGAGTGCTCCTACCTGGTTGAAGCTTGATCTGGAAAAGAAACAAATAACTCCACCACAGCCTCTTAATTGGGAAGAGATGATGAAGGAGATTGAAAAGGAGAGACCCAAGAAGAAGGCTAGAATTCTTCATTCCACAAGACTCATTGAGGTAGGGGAGATTATTGCAGAATGTGCAATTCTAGTAGTGGATAAGGATATGGAAGACATGCAGGTCATTGATTTCCAACTGGGCACTATCAATTTAGGGAAGCCTACAAGGAATCAGCAGATGAATTTGATTGATGTTGTAGCTTCATCCAAAAAGTCTAGAATGATGGAAGACAAGCCAAAAAAGGATGAGCTCAAAGCTCAGTTGGATCAGCTACATACTTTCTTAAGGGATGTTTTCACTCCTAAGTCACAACAAATTGCTGCCTTGGAAACACCAGTTTTGCTCATAAAAAGAGAGGTTGATTATCTGGTACAAATGAAGAATAAGTCTAGGATGATGGATATGTGGATAGATAAACTTAACCAGGAAGTAGGTGAGGTGTTAGTAAGAATTTTTGAGATTCATAAGACAACATTGGAATTAATAGAAAAAATGAGTCACGACACTGAAACTTTGGAAAAGTAGGAGGAGGAATATAAGGGGTATGTCCAGAAAATAAAGGATATAAATAAATTGCCGAAGTCAACTCTTCTTGAGCAGTCAATCCTCGAGGAAGATAATGCAAATTTCTTGGAAAAATCCTCTAACATAATCCGGTTTAAATCTGATTTTATATACAAGCATAGGAATGAAACTCAAGATGCTAGTAAGGATATAAATGAGCAACTTGATGAACTAGAAGCTATTGTAGCCATTCTAGTTAATGTGGATATATCGGTTAAGGAGGGCATGCCTCTGAATCAATTAAAAGAGAATTGGGACAATAGGTTTCAAGAGGTTATGCAGAAAGAGGATGATGGAGAGGATCTATTATTAGATAGATTAATGGATGTTAAGGAAGAAGTGAAAGCTGTGAGAAAAGAGTTGACTAAACTAAAAGACATGAAGGGGTTTGCCTCTGCAAAATTGAAGAGGATTAAATTTGAGGACAGATAGATTGATGGACCGGATGTAGATATTATTCAACAAGTCTTCTCCAGCTATGATGAATACCTTTTGGAGAAAACTATGCAGGAATGAGTTGGCAGTCTTTTTTGGGCACATCACTTTCCCCCCCTTTTTTCTCTCCTATTTCATAGGACAATCAGTGTTGGAAATTTGAAGTTAGCCAGTCTGAGTTTTTGAGGAGTTTCCAATTCCTTGATTAGTGGATCTCAATTTTGATTGACAGGGATTTGTGCTAAGCATGCCTATATGTATTTTTGAACTCCATATTGTAAAGGTCGGTTGATAGAAGTAGAATTAGCCACCTGATGTAGTAGATAGGAACTTGTAGATTTAAGTAAAGATACTTTGTTTTAAGTTGAATTTAGATACACTTTTATACAATGTTATGTTGGAATTGAGTTTTTCTGGATGAGGTTAATGAACCATAATCAGTCAATATTCCAGTGAGTTTTTTGTGCATAAATGTTTCTTATTTGATGTGAATCAATAGGAGAAACCAGATTTCAAAGATTATTTCATTAAATTGTCTATGGATGGAATTGTTACATGTCTATTGATCTATGTTATTGGCAACAAATGAAGAGTTTGTTCTTTTAAATCTTAAGGTTATTGTGATGAATGATTGTGATAGTTAGACTAATCACTATAAATGTATGTAATGGTATGGATTGTTCTGTGAATTGCATCATGTTATGGTTTTCTTGATCTATTAAGGAGCATTCATTGTTAATAATATATGTCTGGATGTTAGAGATTTTTGTTCATAGTTTACCGATCTATGCCTTGATCTATATTTTTTCTATTTGTTAAAACCCCCCATTAAACATAGATTGGTGAATCTGTTGTTGTTTGTATTCCTTATCACCAACAAAGGCCCCTTGAATATTACAGTTCCATTGGCCAATTGAGTGACATCAGACAGTTGAGAACCAAATACCAGGACCTTGGGAGTTAGGCTACTATATGTTGTCTTTCTTTTTTAGGAGAAATAGAGTAGAAATATTATGTTTTACGTTGTTTGTGTCATTTTCACCAATTAACAGAAATGACCCAAAGGAGAGGTCGACTAGTTCATGATGTAAGTGATGAGGAAGTAGAAGAACAAGAAGAAGTCACAAGATAATAGCAACCTAGTCTTGATTAGGGAGAAGAAAGGTTCATATGATCCCTGACCAGAGTAAACACTAAGCCACATTTCAATCCACTACATTATAGTGGTAAGTTGGATTCCGATGAATTGCTTGATTGGATAACAAAAATGGAAAATTACATTGATTTTGAGGGTACCACAGAAGCAAAGAAGGTGAAATTTTCTTGTACAAAGTTGAAAGGAGATGCATCCCTTTGGTGGGAACATTTTGCAGATAGATAGGAAAAGAAAAAAGAGAAGATAAAATCATGGGATCATATGGTGAACAAGTTGAAAATAGAGTTTATGCCTGTAGATTATCACACTAGTTTGTTCCAAAAATTGCAGAACTTGAAGCAAAAAGAGTTAAGTGTGACAAAGTATACTGAAGAGTTCTAGAAGTTGAATATCAGATCCAACCATTCAGAGGATGAGATTGAGCAAGTAGCTAGATATGTGAATGGTTTGAGGTCATCTATAAAAGATGAGATTAGTTTGATTAAGTTTTTGACTATGGAAGAAGCATACCATTGTGCCCTAAAAGAAGAAGATAAGCTGAATAAAAGACATGAATAGAGAGAGAGAGAGAAAGAGGTGGAAGATTTTAGAGAGGAAGAATATTTATTGGAGGAGGAAGAGGACATTTTTCTGATCAGAATAAGGATAAGGAAGTTAGTAGGAATGATAGTTCATACCGTAAAGATGATGGAAACTCTTACCGAAGAGGAGGATATAATGGTTATAGGAATGAGGGTTATAGAAAAGGTGATAAAGGACAAGAGAAAAGAGTATTCAGGGGATCTTGTTTAAGTGTGGTGGGGAAGGACATAAATCATTTGAGTGTAGTCAAGGAGAGACAAGAATAAAAATAGAGAACAATAGAAGAGTAGCCTTTATTGAGGAGGATTATGTTGGGTCACCTAATAAACCAAAAGAGGGAGAAGTGTTGGTGAGAAAAAGAGTATTGTGTCAAAGTGAGATGGAGCAGGAACCATTGGAGAGAAAGAATTTGTTCTCAACCAGATGCAAGGTAGCTGGTAAATGTTGCAAAATAATCATTGATAGCAGAAGCTTAGAGAACCTAGCTTCTAAAGAAATGGTGACCAAATTGAAGTTGGAAAGATTGAAACACCTGAAACCCTATCAGATAGCATGGATTTAAGATGAGCATAAAATATTGGTAAGTGAACAATGTTTGGTGAAATTAAAGATAGAAAATTACCATGATGAAGTTTTGTGTGATATCATGCCTATGGATGTATGGCATATTTTGTTGGTATAGACATGAAAATAATCAACTAACAAAATGCATAAAATCTCACTCTAATTGACATCAAATTCCTCTATTAATCAAATAAAGTAATTTATTTGATTAATTCACTAAGGTGCATCATACTTAATTAAATAAATCAAATTATTTAATTAAGTCCTCAAGGTCCTCTTATTTAATAAATCAAAATGATTTAAAATAAATATCATAAATCCCTAAAATTCCTCCAAGTTAATTAATCTAAATTAATTAACCTCTAATGACCATTAACCATCCTCTAAGTTTTGACTCAACCTTGGTCAAACCTAAACCCTTAACTAACCCACCCACTTGCACATGAAAGTAATTTTAATTAATTATCTAATTACCCCTATTTTCCCTCACAAGGCATATTCCCAAGGAATATTCCCATTAACTCAATTTGTTTGACTTTCTTTCCCAAACAAATTTCCCCCAAAAATGTCTCAACCAAATGCATTCAAAGCCATCTTTCAAATCCACCTAATTGCTTGCACATTCTCCAAAATGTTCTCATTCCTCCTCCAAAAGCATGTTGACAAGTGAAACCTTGCCATTGGATCATGTTTAGTCCCACATTACTCCCATCTCTCCATCTTTCAAGCCTTCAACCTATAAATACATGGAACTTCTACTTCAAAATCATCCATAATCTTAGTATTCTCACTATACACACTTTCATCTTGCAGCATCTTCATCACATTTTGTTCATCACATCAAGAAGCTTCTCAAGGGGGTGGGAAAGGGCATCCTTTCCACATAAAAGGAGAACCACTCCCACTATGGGATAGAGTTTGATCTTTCTTTCTCATGCTTTCACATAATTTCTTTGGTTATTTTTATCTTGTTTGCATGGGTAGCATGATCAACTATTTAATAGGGATGCTCTATTTGGTTTGCTTAATTTGACTAAAAATACTAATGTTTGTTTGTTTTTGAGAAAATACATAAAAGGCATCTACATTTGGTGCTAGAAGGAGGACAAAACCCACAACCAAATGTTTGCTTGTATTTGAAAGTTGTTACTTCATTATGTTTTCTATCACATGAAATAAAATGCGCTAAAATTTTTATTTTATATTTTTTGATTTGGTTGTTTTGAAAGCGTATGTGATCTTCTAAAATTAACATCTTGCCATCTTAAGTTTGGCGAATCTACTTTATATGACTATTGGATGTTTGAACTTTATGCAATGCAGTTTTAAGAAATCAATATCAATATGGACTAAGATGGTTGCTACACTAATTGGCTGCACTGTTTCCTTTGATTTAAAATTTATTATTGCAATGGCACAACCATGCTTGTCTTGATAATCAAAAACTAACACAATCTATCGAGTCATGCACTCATAAAAAAAATTCCTTTCTAATGGTGGCTGCTTTGATTCTGGATCTTTGTTCTTTTGGTTGTATTTTATTCATTCTAAAATAATGCTACCCTCAAATATAAAGAATTTCCTTTTTTTTGTTTCTTTTGATCTCAATGAAAATTTAAACATATTCCTTTTTGATGTTCATGCACTCAATGATAAGTCATGGTTTGCTAAGATAGAAGAATTCAAATGGATTCTTTAGCTTTATCCTCCTGTGCTTACTCATAAATCTGATGGTTTTCCATTCATTAGGTAGCTAACTTTGGATTTTGCAGAATAGAAAAATGGTATCGAATCAACAGTATGACACATCTACTAAAACATGCACAAACATAAAAATGTTGGAAGCATAAGACTCAATGGAGGCATAGTAAATGCAACAGAAGTATTTTTAATAAATGCTTTCATCAACAGTTTAAAGAAACGTGTAAAGCGATCTACATTCATCAAGGGAAGTTTGTTTCACAAGACTAGTTGATAATCGTGAAATGTGAGGGGAGTCCATTAATGAATCATCGGTTATGTAGACATGGAAAATGTACATTTTTCGGTTCGGCACACTTCATCCTGATTACTAACATCATTTCCTCTGAAATCATACTCTCAACATTTCATCATATTTTGTCTCTTAATTTAATGAATCATTATTTATTTTTATAATTCTTCCCCTTCGAGTGATTAAATT
Organism: Sequoiadendron giganteum; assembly: GCA_007115665.2. Classification (NCBI taxonomy): domain Eukaryota; kingdom Viridiplantae; phylum Streptophyta; class Pinopsida; order Cupressales; family Cupressaceae; genus Sequoiadendron; species Sequoiadendron giganteum. The sequence goes on from CM021102.1 coordinate 267,838,398, forward strand.
AATCAATTTAATTTAATTAATCTTACATCTCTGTTTAATTAAATAAATCATTTTATTTGATTAAAATATCTAAAGTCCTTTTATTAAATTAAATAAATTAAACCTTATTTTATTTAATCAAACATATTCCTCCTTAGTTAAATAAATCAAATCATTTATTTAATTAATCATCTCCTCTCAATTTGATTTAAATCAATTCATAAATTTAAGTCTAAATTGTCAAATCATCAAATCTCCGATTAAATTAATCAAAACCTTGATTAAGTTAATCCCTCTCACTAAAATCCTTTAGAGAATGCAACTTGCACGATAAATCAATTACGTTGATTTATTTAATTCTCTATTTTCCCTCACATGGCATCAAAAGGGAATATTCCCTCAATTTAAATTCAAAAAGGCCAAGTGGACTTGGTCCTTCCAACAAGGAATTTAAGGCCTCTCACATGTCCTTTGCCTTGAGCCAAGTGACATTAACTTCATTTCCCTTCCCTCTTCAACAAGTCATTTCACAAATTCAAATTCAAACTAATTGCATTTATTGGCACTTTGGCCAAAATGTGCACAACCATCAACCAATCATATGGTGACAAGTGGAATTCAACCATTGGATTGAAAGTTAGTCCCACATTGCTCAAAGCTTGGTCATTCTTCCAAATTGAAATCTATAAATGGGAGGCTTCTCTCCTCATTTCTCATCCACAATCTCATGCAAAGTTACTCTCTTCACATTGAGAACTAATTTTGCCCATTTCCACTCAATCATTCACCATTTTCACAATTTGTAGAAAGGTTATGGTCAAATCTCTTTGGGAGATTTGACCATTTCACAATCACTCACATTACAACTTAGGAGTTGGGAAAGGGCCAATTTCAACATTCAATTGGCACTAATTCCCCCTTGGGATCATCAATTTGTTGACTTAATTAGGATTTGTTTTCAATTAGTTAGTTGTTCTATTTTTCCTATTTTAAGTTTTAGTAAATGGATTTCATGGGGAATCTATCATGCTTATATGCATTTGATCTAACAATTTGACTTGTTTGTTGTTCTTGTGCATTTGGAGGTTTAGGGGTTCACATTTTGGCACTAGAAGGAAGAAAAATCTCGAGATCTTATCACATTTTATCAAAAATTTCATTCTTTTTTTCTTTTTTTGCAGGACACAAGAAACTGCACTGCACATAGTTCTGCGACGCTATATTTGGTTGCTTCCAGAGGCGCGGCACCATACTATACCGCTTTCAGAGACGCGGTGCTACAGTGAACCACATAAAATTTCCAAATTGTGTCGCTTTGCTTTCCCGCCTGTTAAATTTTTAAAATCTCTAAACGTGTCGCACACAAGTTCGTAGCGCTATATCACACTGCTTTTAAAAAAGCAACTCCATATTACACCTGTCAACTCCCAAATTTTTTCCCCCTATTTCCCGCCTCAAAAATTTTAAAATTTCAAACCTAGCCACTTCACAAACTTTTCCACTTGACCATATTGCACCGCACCTACGGTCTCTGTTCCTGCAAAGCACCGCTCATAGTCAAATGTGCGGTGCTATATAGCAATGCTTTTGCTCCAAACTGCACTGCTTCTACAAACTACGCCATGGAAAATAGTCAGGTTTAAAATTTGACATGTACTTTTTGATTTTTTGATTTTCTAATTCTTGAACTTGTTTGTTGTCTTTGTGTTGTCTGGTTTTCTGTCATTTTGCAGGTTGGAGCAAGGAAATAAGAAAGTAGAAGGTTCATCATGGCATCATGTTCATTATGTACAAAGTGTTTTTAAACACTAAAGAGTTGTTCAACACTCTTTAAATATTTTTAAAATTTTGTTTGAAAGAAATTTGTTAATTTCATTTGCCTTAGAAACAACTAAATTTCGTTTGGGTTTTAAAATGAACAATCAAATTTCTTTTCCAAAGTTTCAAAAAAAGGGTAAAAAGAACCTTAGGAAAAACATACTAGATTTTGTTTAAAGGTTTAAAAAATTGAACAAGGCAATCTCACATTTCCTCTGGCGCTTAAAAAAAACTCAATATTGCTTTGAGGGATCTAAAATGAACATGTGTATTTTGTGCCTTGTAATATTTTTTGCAAAGTAGTGTCATTTAAAAAGGCATATGTGCCTCTCTCACGCTTCATGGTGATCTTGAGAATCAAAAGTCTTTTTGGTGACACTAAGTTGCATAGAATATTGCCTCCACATTTCATTTTTGGAATTAAAATTGAACCAAACATGCGGGTGTGAGTAAACTTATTGCGAGTGTTCTCCCTTTGTTTCTAAACAAAGGTTGATCAAACTACAAATATGTTTAGTTGCTTTTGTTTATCTTAGCAGGCTTGCCTTGTCAGAAAAAGTACTCACCCAAGGGAATGACTAGACCGGTAACACACTAAAGCCAAGTGTATTTACAGTTGGGATATAAAAGTGGGTACTGGAACAAAAGCCAGTATCATGTGGTTGGCTCTGATGAGAAGGGAAGAAATGGTCTCTCACCACATGGGTCAGCGTCCACAAATGGAAAGTCCAAACTAAAACCATTGTTTAGAAAGGCCAAGTCCTTATCTATTTTGTTGGTGCTAAAGGTCATGTCCTTTGAAGCCGCCCCACGTTATACATGTGGTTTTTTTGTAGAGATGGAAAGTATGCCATGGGAGATTCATGGGTACTGATGCTTGGATGACCCGAGAAGTGTGTGTTGTGGAGGGGAGTCAGTGTGGTCAAGCATCTAGCCATCCACACAAAATATGTGTAGTTGGATTCATCCAAGTGGGAACCCAACAAAATATTTTCTCATCATCCTAGGGTTGTAAAATGTGCTTGGAAGTGAAAAATACATTGCTTGGTCCTCAAAACATTTGAAAAAATGAACATTCACAAAGACCTCCAAATTTCAAACCCCTTTGAGGAAACAAATACCTTTGACAAATTTAGGTACTCTTGCTTTCCCTAGGGATCATATCCTTAGAGGTTTCTAATATCTTGGATTCTATCATCATTTTTTTTCAATAAGGTTAAACATAGGAAATGTTTTCCCTATTTTCCTTGATTTTCACATAATGGACCTTGTGGGATGAAAAAGAAAGTGGGACACTGGACATACAATTCAAAACATAAATCAACCAAGTGTTTTTGGTAAAAATAAATCGACTAAGCCAAGATAAAGGACAAATTGAACCTCATATGTGTTGCTCCAAATGATTTCCCGAAAGGTCAAAATCCCAAAACCAAGTTTCAAAAGGATAAGTCTGAAAGCCATGAACAACGCCTTGAAATGCTCCTTGAAGTCAAAGAAAGACTAGTAGACACCTTCTATATAAAGGCTTCAGGAAATAATCCAACTTTGTATGCATTCTACTATCAATAAAATCCTGAGCTTTTTGAAAGGTTTGCTTTCCTCACATAGGAAGTCTACCATGTTCTTCAACACTGAGGTTTTGTAAAGAGAGTTGTGTCTAGGTTCAAGTCTAGGATGAAATTCATCATCCTCATCCGTCTTTCCATCAATCAAATCTCATCTCATCAATAAAATTTTGAGAACTTTTGAAAAACCACTCATGCTAAACTTAAAAGGCTAAATCAAACATCATCCTATCTTGGCTTAACACACCTAGCCAAAATATACAAAATCTCTTGAACAAATTTTCCTCTAGGATAACACAAATTCCTAGGGTCTACAAACTTTGCTACAATCTTGTTTGACTTAATACACCTAGTCAAACCATCACCATCCATCTAAGTTCTACAAGTTTAGCATAACCCTTCAAAGGTTCTTCAAAAGTTTCACTCATCCACTTCATCCATTTATTTCATCATCACTACCACCCTCTTTGATCTTTTCACTTCCCTAGTTCTTCTCTTTTGGGCTTGAAAGATTGAGATAAAATGATCCCTACTTTTTATGGTCCAAAAGAGATCACAATATCAGAAGAACATGGAAAACATCAATGACATATCAACTTCCGGTGACTTAGGTCCGGTAATCACGAAAGCAAACCTTGCAGAATCTAGCAATCCCCAAGTAGCTCTTCTCTACCGTCACAAAATCCTCAAGGTGAAGGCTATGAAGAAGATATCATCAATGAAGAATTGGGAATGACACAAAGGGAAATAACTGAAATGATTTGAAATCCTGAGAATCATAGAATTGTCAATGCCATGCTTAAAATTAACCGTTCTCTATACTTACACACGTTAACAGAAGGAGGGGTCCCATTCCCTTCCAACCTTGATGTAGGCACTAGTATATAAAGGCCTCTTATGAGCATACCCTGAGTGTCAATTCCTAACATCATCCAAGAAACTCCCATAATCACATCAACTATCACACCAACCTCACCAATTGCAAGCAAAGGAAGTGCTATGTTTCGTGAGTTACAACAACATCGTCTTATAAACAACAAAGAGGTGAGTATCAACACCATACCAGAAAACTCTATTCCAGTGAATCCATCAAACCCATACATCCCACTCAATTTCCACAATCCTACTGATTCGTCCTCATTCCATGCTACACCCACCTATTTTCTAAACATACAAACTTCTCGACCGCAAGGAGAAGGTGTTTTGTTTGGAACGGAAAGATTCACTGACCCGCTATCCTCTCAAGGGAACTTACCACCCTTTCCCCCATTACCGCTCACATCCACATCACCTATGAGGGTGGGTCTTCCCCCCTTACCCGTATCTAGTTTTTTAAATCCAGGCAATCTGAACATCACACCAAATTCTCTCTTTTTTCTTGCAACATCACAACAACAAGTGGCAACCATTCAAGCCACTACGATAAACACATCGATCGGTCCTCAAATTTCCCAAGGAATACCTTCTCAAGGACCAATCATCTCGACCACACCACCAACAACCCAAACCCCAACTACCACCAAAACCCTTTCACTTGTCACAACGGTTGGCATCATTGTCATTCCACCACCAATCCCACCAAAAGCTAACAGGGCGAATTCATTCATCACCATGATCCAAGCCATCCAAAAAGCTAATCATCAGAGGGTACTAAAGCAAAGCCAACAAGCTACACAAGCTGCACAAGTCGCACAAGTTGCACAAGCCGCACAAGCAGCCCAACAAGCGCAAGCACAAGCTCAAGCACAACAATAGGCACAAGCACAATACTAAGCGAAACTACAAGCAATCCATAGACACACATACCAGCAAGCCCTGTAAGACTTTCAGGCACAACAACAAGCCAAAAAACAAGCTTTATTAGCACAACAATAGCGGGATCAACAACAGGCTTTATGGGAACAACAACAGATGGACCAACAACAAGCATTGTTGGAACAACAATAGAAAAACCAACAACAAGCGTTGTTGCAACAAATGCAAACATACCAACAGGCCTTGAACACATAGCAGAGCTTGTAGAAAACTCCCACTAGTACTCCTCCCACCAATCAAACACCTCAAATGCCTCAAAACACATTCATTCCACCTCCTGACCCAAGCAACGATGTCGCAACACAAATCAAACTACTCTCGCAGTAGGTGTTAGACCTGCAAGCAGGAAAAATAACAAGAACATCAGGCAACTTGTGCCCTTATCCTTTCGACAGAAGTCTCACCATGGTACCATTCTCGAAGGGATTTGAGATCCCTAAATTTGACAAGTATAATGGAATGGGTAACCCTAAAAACCACGTCAGGGAATTTCAAGTGCATTGCATGGAGGTTGCATACGATGACACATATCTAATGCGACTCTTCCCCCGAAGTCTGATTGGTCCAGCCATGGAATGGTTTTCTCACCTACCCATGGGCATTAAAACATTCGAGGAAATTGTGGAAACATTCCTTAAAAATTATGCTTTCAACATGGGTGCAAATGTTAGTTTGGAAGAACTATCAATGATCAAACAAAGAAAAGGAGAGCTATTTGCATCCTTCTTGAAAAGATGGTGATCCAAGGCCAATCAGAGCAAGTGGACCATGCTAGAAGAACAACAAGTTTGCACCATCATATCCAATCTAGATGAAAACTTGGCATTCTACCTGAAAATGCAATGCATCACATCATACGATCAACTCATCCCAAAAGCTCTCAACATTGAAAGGGACCTTACCGTGTGAGGAGGCACCTCAACATTCACTCCACCATAGGATAACCGCTTGTCTAAAAATTATAATGATAAACCTCGAACATGGTCGAGGAGCAAAAATATCACAAACGATGGTGTCATCGATGCTAAAGTGGTCATAAACTCTCCCAAGCCGAATATCCAAAATCATCATCAACCGCAAAATCATAATCGCAATAATGTGTAGAATAACACAGTAGTAGCGCAATATCAACCATTTCCCACCAACCAAATCAATAACTTGGGTAATCAAGGAGGACCACCTCCTTGAGGAAAATACCCTCCCAAGAGGAAGTTCACGGCCCTTGGGGAATCCATCGAGTCCATAATGAAAAAATTGGTCAAAGAGAATCTAATCAAAGTCTCCAACTCTAAGCAATATGCGGAACCCTCGACCAAACCACCATGGTATAACGAAAATATCCTTTGTAACTTTTACAAGATCAAAGGGCATACAACTGCTAATTGCATGAGACTAAAGAACATCATCCAAGATCTCATTGAGGACAAGATTATAAATGTCAAACAACCAACCGAAAATCAAGATCTAAAGATATACACAAATCCGATGCTGAACCATAATCAAGGAAACAATCAAGGGAACAACAAAGGCAAGCAAAAATATGCTAGTTCTAACCTAGTATATGAAGAGATAGTCGCATGTGTCGATGAAATGGTCACGGTCATTAATGTCAAGGGTGCCAACACTGACTGTGGAGTCACCACACGTGGTAGAAAGGTCACCATTGCAGGGGCACCATCTAAGACCCTCACTTTAAATACAAAATTCATCCCTTATGACTACAATATCATCGACCAACTAAAGAGAACCCCTGCACAGATCTCTATCATGGAGCTGTTAAAAATTTCCATTGCCCATAGGAAAATTCTTGATGAAGCATTAGCAGCATCCACCATCTCCGCCACCCTTGATGCAGAGCAGTTTCAAGCTATGGTTGGTAACATCATCACCCCAAATCTTCTTACATTCTCTGATCAAGACTTCCCCCGCAACCATCTCATAACCGCGCACTTCACGTACAAGTTTTGGTCCATAAAAAGAAAGTTAAATGAGTCTTGGTGGATGGAGGTGCAGGCCTAAATATTTTCTCTCTCAAGCTTATAAAGAACCTGGGATTCAATGAGGATTCCATTAACAAGAACAAGAGCATCACAATAAGGGCGTATGATGATCAACAGAGAGTGCCTCAGGGCACTATCAAAATCCCAATCTAAGTAGGACCAGCAACCATGGAGACTACCTATCAGGTCCTTGACCTTGAACTACCATACAACATCCTCCTTGGACGTCCATGGATCCATGGAATGAAAGCATTGGCCTCAACATATCACCAATATATCAAATTCTTGCACCAAAATGAGGAGATCACTATACACGGGGATCCCGAACCATTTTCTTACTGCAAAAAATTGGAAGCCAAGTTTTATAAAATCCCCCAAGTATGAAAAAATGATGAAGGTCTGTCCAGTTCATACATCAACCCAACTAACCTCACCTCCACTTCTGTGAAAGAGACACCCGCCATCCCTAACATATACGACATCAAAAACATGATCCAAGACAATGGATGCGGTGACTAAAGAATGAGAAGGAATGCATTTTTTGTAGGAGAGTTACCACAATCTCCTAGGTCGCATGGGCAACCTCAACCAAACAAAACACCCGCCCACACCCTTAGGACCAACCCCTTTGTATTCCGCCATTGGGGAGACCTAAGTTGGGAAAGTATTGGTGAGGAGGATATTTCAAGCATAATATACCGCGATGCAGAACCTGCACCCACATTACCCATGGATGAGGCCAACAGAGGGCTACAAATAATGCTTAGCATGGGCTATAATAGAAACAAAAACCTTGGAAGGAATAGTGATGGATGCCTAGAGCCCATCATTGTAGAAAGAAGAATGCAGAACCTTGGCCTCGAATTTACTCCTTTGATTATAGTCGTACATGGCAGAGGTAATCCCAGTAGAGCAATCAGGAACTCTCCTCAAGTATTAGAAACTACCCTTGGACCACCTGTTTGCCTAGGTATCCCATTGGACAACTTCACCTTTGATGTCACTAACATTTGTGCTAGTAGTGACGATGATGACACTGTAGCAGGCCTTCCCAAGCTCTTTAAGGATTCCACCCTACTAATGATTAGTGCTCACCAGCCAAGAGACCAACAAACCCACCAAATCACCTTAATACACCCTCAACTCATTGATCACGACCAACGAGGACCGGCAATTCTAGACTCATTTGAAAATGATGAGGCTCTCTTAGAATTCATGGGACTAAGGGATATAGTTCTGTGTGGAGATTATAAAGCAGGTTTTGACATCACATTAGACACCCAGGCATATTAGGGGGAGACGATTGAGTCCTTCAGTCACAAAAGGAAAATATCGAGAAGAAGCTCAGAGTTATTGAGTGAAAACCACACTATGGCACTCTCTAACCACATAATAGTAAAAATAAAGGATGCATCCAATGGTGAAAACCTCTCTGAGTTGCCAGAGGATGGAGGATTCAATTCCCCCCTACTACACTACATTAAGAAAAATCAGCAGTCTTGGTAGAACAGTGTAATCCTGTTAACTTGGGAATAGAGATGGAACCACAAATCACATTCTATGCTCAATCACTTCTGATAGAAGAACAAGAATTGTTGGCTGCATTCTTAAGAGAAAGAAAGGTAAAATTTGCATGGACCTACACTAACATGCCTGGTCTAGATCCTAAAGTAGTGGTTCATCATTTAGTCATTCACCCTGGAGCGAAGCCAGTTAGACAGAATTTAAGAAAGATGCACCCACAAATAGCTTTCCTTGTAAAGATAGAATTGTAGAAAATCTTAGACGTTGGCTTCATACACCCGATTGACTATCCAAAGTGGGTATCAAACCTCATACTAGTCTCAAAACCAAATGGGGGCATCCGCATCTACACAGACTTTAGAGACCTAAACAAAGCATGTCCCAATGATTATTTTCCGCTACCCAACATTGACATGATAGTGGATATGATGGCCAGACATGAAATGTTGTCCTTGAAGGAAAAAACATGCATGGATCTAGAGACCCAATAGTGCAGAATACATTCCCTCAACACTAATACAACAGAGGAGTAAAGCATAAATTAGTTCAATAGCTTAACAAATCTACTTGAAATGAATACATGCAAGTAAAATAAATATGACACAAGGAAGAGCATTCACAGTTGACTCAAGATATACGTGAGAAAACCTTTTTAGGTAAAAACCCACCACACAAAGTCAGACTTATTGTATTACAATAACTAATCAGTTACATACAAAGATTCAGTCTTTCCTATTCAGCTCATAGCAGCACTTTAATTTTCTTTTGTTACAATCTTCTCTTAGAACATATGGTTCGAATTATATCACCACTCTCCCTTTTTGTAATCACATCGACTAACATAAGTCATGCATTGCATTCAATTCTGTCAGACAACTGCCACTCACCAAGTACAATCATCTCTGATCAAATCACACCACTGAACTTCCCATGTCAATCTTCCTACATCGAGCCACCTAGGCCATAACTGCCATTTCCCGAATCGGGTTTTGTAACGTCACCCTGAGTTGACCTGCACCTACTGCATTTACTTCATTGGCCTTGAGCCAATCATTGTATGACACTAAGCCACATGTCCATACCTTATTCACTGTCAAGTTCTGACCTGAGTCCAACTTGGTCAAAATCGATCGCCGAGCTTTCCGAGCTCTCAACAGTCTTTACCGTGCTACCATGGTCCACTCGAGCTCAACCTATGGTATGGTAGTAAGCATACCGAGCTCACCATAAGCCTTATCCTGCTATTGTGGCCTTCATATGTTCACCCTATGGTACCGCAGTAACCGGCCGAGCAGACCGCAGGCGATCTTACCGTGGCCATCGCGGTAACCACCAGCTAGGCGTTGGCGGTCTTACCGCGGCCACCATGGTCAGGCCTTTGGTAGGCCGTAGTACCGCAGTAACCGCCAGCCAGGTGCTAGTGGTCTTACCGGGGCCACCGCAGTCAACCCTTTGGCTGACCGCGGTATGATGGTAACCGCCAGAAATAGAACCATCGTGGTAAGAGGCAAAAGGCCAAAATAATCAATTTTTTTTTAACGCCAAGACTTTAAGGGTGGGGCTTCAAGCTAGAAGTTGAGACATAAATTCTCAACAAGCTCCCACTTGGTGAGCACCATCTGAACTTGTCTGTGCTCACAAGCTTTGTCAAAGCGTCTACAACATTCTTCAAGGTGTCTACCTTATCCAGACTGACCCTTCCATCTTGAACCATATCCCTCATGAAGTGATACTGCACATCGATGTGCTTGGTCCTGGCATGAAAAGTCAGATTCTTTGCCAAACAAATGGCACTTTGACTGTCACAACAAATTGTAATCTTCCCAGCATCAAAACCAATGTCTGAACACAAATGCCTCAGCCAAATAGCTTCTTTGTAGCCATGTACTCTGCCTCTGTCATGGATAAAGCAACTACTGCTTGCCGCTTGCTCATCTAACTAATAGCTCTACCATTGAGCATGAAAGTGTATCCACTGGTTGATCGCCTATTATCAATGTCCCCTGCCCAATTTGAATCAACATATCCCTGGATATTGAGATATTTATGTGATGCAACCATGTTGCCATGGTAACACAATGCATAATCTGAAGTCCCTTTCAAATACCTGAAAACTCTCTTTACAGCATCCCAATGTGATCTTCCCGGATTTGCCATAAATCGGCTTAGAACTCCCACTGATTGGGTAATGTCTAGTCTTGTGTAGACCATGGCATACATCAAATTTCCAACAACACTTACATAAGGCACACTGGTCATGTCATCCATCTTTGTAGCAGACTTTGGGCAGTCATCAACCGACAACTTAGTTCCATGCATGATAGGAACAACAAGTTGCTTGCAGTCATTCATGCTAAACCTCTCTAGAACTGTCTTCACATACTTACTCTGACTGAGCCAAAGCTTTCTGCTTGTTCTATCCCTAGTAATCTCCATTCCAAGAATGTGCCTAGCTGCACCAAGATCTTTCATCTTGAACTTTGCAGACAACTAAGATTTAAGATCAGAAATCATAGTCTTGCTATTTCGAATGAATAACATATCATCCACATACAGGGTAATAACAAGAAAATGAGCATTCTTAGATTTGTAATAAATACAATGATCAGATTTTGATCTCACAAATCCAATTGACAACACAAATGTGTCAAATTTTTGGTATCACATTTTAGGAGATTACTTTAAACCATAGAGAGATTTGTTTAACTTACAGACCAAATTTTGTTTACCCCTTTCAACAAAAAGCTCAGGCTGGGACATGTAGATTTATTCTTCTAGCTCACATCGAAAAACGTTGTCTTCACATGCATCTGCTCAATTTCAAAATCATATACAACTGCTAAAGACAAAAGAAATCTGATGGATGTCAGCTTTGCTATAGGGGAAAAGATCTCTCCATAATCTATTCCCTCTATTTGAGAAAAACCTTTTGCAACTAGTCTAGCCTTATACTTCTCAACACTACCATCAAGACCTGTCTTCTTTCTGAATATCCACTTACAGCCAATAGGCTTTCGCCCCTTAGGCAGTGTCACCAAGTTCCAGGTGTCATTCTTTTTCAAAGAATCCATTTCTTCATTCATGGCTTCCAGCCAAGACTTAGAATCAGCCATGTTGATTGCTTTTTTAACAGTCTTAGGATCATTATTGCTAGTAATTAAAGCATAGGCACAGTTTGAATCTAGCATAGAAAACCCATACCTATCAGGTTGCCTTCTTTGTCAAGTAGATCTTCTCATAGGATGAGGTTGTTCTTCATCATCAGAACTTCCAGAGCTGCTTGAGCTCTCCTCAATCTCAGGAATACCATGCAACTCTTCCCTTTCTAGAGTTTTGGGAATCTCAACTGCATCCTTCTTCTTGTCACTCTGATTTGTCCCAAGCTGTTGATCACTAACTGAAGGTTTTAGCTCATGAAATATTATGCTTCTTCTGTACAAAACCTTCTCAGTATCAGGATTCCAAAGCTTGTATCTTTTCACACCAACTCCATAGCCGATGAGCATACACTTGACAACCTTATTATCCAATTTAGATCTCTTTTCATTTGGTACATAAACATATGCCTCACAACCAAACACACAGACATGCCTCAGAGAGGGCTTCTTCCTAGACCATGCTTCCAAGGGTGTCTTATCAACAAGAGTTGAATAGGGAGATCTATCTAGCAAATAACATGCTGTAGCCACAGCCTCAGCCTAGAACTTTTGCTCCAGACCAGCACCACTCAGAATACTCCTTGCCTTTTCCATCAGTGTCTTGTTTAACCTTTCAGCAATTCCATTTTGTTGTGGAGTGTAGGGCGTTATCTTATGCCTTTTAATTCCATGATTAGTACAATACCTTTCAAAATCTGTAGAACAAAACTCACCTCCATTGTCTATCCTTAAACACTTTATTTTTCTTCCAGTCTAATTTTCTACTAAAGATTTAAATTCTTTAAACCAACTGAACACTTCTGATTTACTTTTCATGAAGTATACAAATGCCCTTCTCGAATAGTCATCAATAAAAGAAACATAATATCTAGACTTTGATAATGAAGGAACATTAACTGGACCAAACACATCAGAATGAACATAATCCAGTATACCAGAAGATTTGTGAGAACTAGAATAAAAAGAAACATGGTGTTGTTTTCCATAGATGCAATGTTCGCAGAAATTGAACTCAAGGTCACAATCATCAAACCCTTCTACAAGGTTTTTAAACCTTTCTCACCAATGTGACCAAGTTTGTGATGCCACAACATAGTCTTCTCAGCTGGGAGTTTTACCTCCATAGAATTTGTAAACTGAGAAGAGTCTTCATCTTTCTCTATAGGTACAGTATTACATGTCTTTACAGAGGCATTGTTACAAGGAATAGGATGTGCATCCAGCTTGTACAGAGTGCTAGTACAAACACCCTTAGCCAGCACCATTGTACCTGTAGCCATTTTACACCCCTTACTAGAAAATAAAACTTCTACACCAGCATCATTTAACTTACTGACAGAAAGAAGATTTCGAGCCAAACTTGGTATGTGAAGTATGCCACCAATACCTTTGACTCTCCCGTCAGGAAATTGAATTCTGAATTTCCCTCTACCAACTATTTCCAACATTGAATCATTTTCCAAGTACACCTTTCCACCATTATACTCTTCGTATTTGGAGAACCATTCTCTATTGGATGTCATGTGAAAAGATGCAACTGAGTCAACCAACCAGACATCATCAAATGCCTGAGTTGTCAAGGCTGCTGCAATGAAGGCGTCTGCATCACTTTGAGAAGATTCATTGCCAAAATTCTTCTTCTTCTTCTTCTCCTTGCAGTCCTTCCTGATATGACCAGGTTGCCCATAGTTCCAGCACCTTACCTTGAACTTTTTACTAGGACACTTTGATTTTCTTGCAGATTCTGATTTTGACTTCTTGACCTTCTTTTTGCCTTTCTCCTTTGGTCTTCCTCAAACAACAAGAGCCTCTTTGGCCATCTCTGAAGACTTCCTCTACATCTCTTCAGATAGCAATGAGGCAAGAACGTCTTTCATCTTGAAAGCAGTAGTAGTGCTTCCAATATCCATCACAAGATGATCCCAACTGTTAGGTAACGAACACAACAGGAGCATGCAATGATCCTCCTCTATCTTTACACCTATAGATGCCAGCTGAGTAACACTCATATTAAACGAGTTTAGATGGTCTGCAACAGATTCACCTTCATCCATATTCAAAGAGTACAACTTCTTTCTCAGGAATAACTTATTTACTAGGGACTTTCCCTGATAAATATCACCAAGCTTTTTTCACAAAGAAGTTGCAGACTGCTCCTCATGAACATTTAGGAGAACAGAATCAGCTAGACTCAATCTTATCAAACCTCTTGCTTTTCTATCAGCAAGATCCCAAGCTTCTTGCATTGTAGTTTGTGGCTTAGTTCCAGAGACAGCTATCCAAAGGTCTCTATCCATAAGCAAGTCTTCTATCTTGAGTTTCAATAACTCAAAGTTACTGCCATTGAATTTTTCAATATCAATTCTACCAGATGTACTTTCCATCTCAAATAGAAACAAGTTTTAACAATGCAAGACTCCCACTAAAACAATATTAGCACAAAAAACTAATCTTTTGTACAAGGATAACCTAACTGGCCAAGCTCTGATACCACTTGAAGGGAAAAACATGCATGGATCTAGAGACCCAACAATGCAAAATACATTCCCTCAACACTAATACAAAAGAGGAGTAAAGCATAAATTAGTTCAATAGCTTAACAAATCTACTTGAGATGAATACATGCAAGTAAAAAAAATATGACACAAGGAAGAGCATTCACAGTTGAGTCAAGATATACATGGGAAAACCTTTTTAGGTAAAAACCCACCACACAAAGTCAGACTTATTGTATTATAGTAACTAATCAGTTACATCCAAAGATTCAGTCTTTCTTGTTCAGCTCACAACAGCACTTTAATTTTCTTCTGTTACAATCTTCTCTCAGAACATACGGTTTGAATTATATCACCACTCTCCTTTTTTGTAATCAAATATTTGACCAACATAAGTCATGCATTGCATTCAATTCTGTCAGACAACCGCCACTCACCAAATACAATCATCTCTGATCAAATCTCACCACTAAACTGCCCATGTCGATCTTCCTACATCAAGCCACCCAAGCCATAACTACCATTTCCCAAATTGGGTTCTCTAACGCCACCCTAAGTTGGCCTGCACTTGCTACATTTACTTTATTGGCCTTGATCCAATCATCGCATGACACTGAGCCACGTGTCCATACCTTATTCGCTGTCAAGTTTTGACCTAAGTCCACCTTAATCAAAATCGGTCGCTGAGCTTGCTAACCTCTCAACAGTCTTTACTGTGCTACCACGCTCCACCCGAGCTTGCTCTGTGGTATGGCGGTAAGCATACCAAGCTTTCCATAAGCCTTACCATGCCACCGCAGCCTTCATATGTTCACCCTGTGGTACCATGGTAACCGACTGAGTAGACTGTAGGAAGTCTTACCTCGGCCACCACGGTCAGGCCTTTAGCAGGCCACGGTAACCGCCAGCCAGGCATTGGCGGTCTTACTGTGACCACCATGGTAAGGCCTTTGGTAGGCCACGGTACTATGGTAACCACCAGCCAGGCACTGATGGTCTTACCATGGCCACTGCGGTCAGCCCTTTGGTTGACCGTGGTATGACGGTAACCGCCAAAAATAGAACCGCCGTGGTAAGAGGCAGAAGGCCGAAATAATCAATTTTTTTTTTTTTATGCCAAGACTTTGAGGGTGGGGCTTCAAGCTGGAAGTTGAGACATAAATTCTCAACACTCCTTAATGGATGGCTTATTGGGATACAATCAGATAATGATCACAAAAGAGGACCAACATAAGACATCCTTCACGTGCCCTTGGGGCACCTACTGCTAGAATGTGATGCCATTTGGGCTAAAAATTGCATGAGATACATACCAAAGAGCCATGACACTGATCTTCCATTACATGATCCATAGAACGGTCAAAGATTATGTGGATGACATATTGGCTAAATCAAAGAAAAGACAAGACCACATAGCAAATTTAAGTACAATTTTTGATCGATTGGAAAAATACAAGGTCAGGCTCAACCCAAAGAAATGTGTCTTTGGGGTACAATCTGGAAAATTTTTGGGCTACATAGTATCAATGAGAGGGATAGAAGTGGATCCTATAAAA
The DNA here is from genome assembly GCA_007115665.2 of Sequoiadendron giganteum. Taxonomy (NCBI): domain Eukaryota; kingdom Viridiplantae; phylum Streptophyta; class Pinopsida; order Cupressales; family Cupressaceae; genus Sequoiadendron; species Sequoiadendron giganteum. The sequence goes on from CM021102.1 coordinate 267,854,308, forward strand.
TTAAAAGCAATCCTTGATAAGGAAGCACCTAGAACACTAAAGCAACTCAGAGGACTGCAAGGAAGACTCTAGTCCATCCAGAGGTTCATAGCATAGCTAGTAGATAAACAGATTGCCTATTCACATCTGCTCCACAAGGGAGTAGTGTATAGGTAGGATGAAAAATTTGAGCAAGCATTTAAAAAGATCAAGGAATATCTAATTACACCACCAGTGCTAATGCCAATGATCATAGGGAAACCATTGATTCTATACATCTCAGCAACGACAACCACCCTTGATGCCCTTTTAGCGCAACATGATGAAAAAGGAACTGAGCGGGCCATTTAATATATTAGCAGAACAATGGTAGGGCATGAGCTGAATTATACATCAATAGAAAAAGCTTTCCTAGTAGTGGTGTTTACAGCCCATAAATTCAGACACTACATGCTAGCTCATCAAATTAAGCTAATTGCCAAGATAGACCCCCTCAAGTATCTATTGTCAAAAGCAATGCTTATAGGCAGAATGGATAAATGGGTTATGATACTATCTGAGCATGATATTGAGTATGTAGAGAGAAAAGTGATCAAGGGAAAAGTCATCACGGATCAGCTAGCAAAGGCTCCAATATATTTAGACAACCCGCACATATCAGAGTTTTCAGACGAATCCATTTTCAATCTTGGTGCAATCGATCATTGGAAACTATACTTTGACGGTTCCCACACACAACATGGATCAAGAGCCAGTGTGTTCTTCATCACCCCTAAGGGGGACTGTATACCAAGATCTTACAAGTTAACATTCCCCTATACAAACAACATTGAAAAGTATGAGGCTTTAACCATAGGTCTCAAAATTATGGCACAGTGGTGAATCATGGCATTAAAGGTCTATGGAGATTCATAGCTTATCATCAATCAATTCAATGATGAATATCAAATTAAGGATGATAAGCTTACACCATACAAGAAGGTGGTAGAAAGCCTCAAGGAATCATTTATCCACATCACCTTTGAGTAGATACCAAGGGAAAATAATAGAGCAACTCATGCAATGGCAATGACTAGATCCTTGCTAGATATCCCTCGCAATGTCTTGAAACACGAATTCCTGGTAGAGCAGCTTATCCTACCCACTTTTGAGGTACCAGAGTCAGAATACGCATGTGAAGTCATTGGTCCCAGTGATCGTTGGTATCATGACATCTACACCTATGTAAGATTAGGAATCCTCCCAGCTAACATTGTCCCGAACCTCAAGCGAACCTTTGTCAAAAGGTCCTTACGATTTTCCATCCTAGGAGAAACCATCTTCCGTAAAAGCATCGATGGAACCCTATTACATTGCTTAAAACTTAAGGAAGCCCTGATTTATTTAACTAAGGTACATAATGGCACTTGTAGTTCACACTCGAGCGGTATGATGACCTTGGCTAAGAAGTTGCTGAGAACCGAGTACTACTGGCCGACAATGGAAAGAGAGGCACATGACTTTATCAGAAGGTGTCTACAGTGCCAATAGCATGGGGATCTCATTCATGCACCAGCTCAAAAATTCCATCCCATTGCTACACCTTGGACCTTTTCCCAGTGGGGGCTCAATCTCATAGGTAAAATCTCACCCACCTCATCCAATGGCCACAATTTCATTATCACCGCCACTGAATATTTCACAAAGTGAGTTGAAGCAATTCCCATGACCTACATCACTGGAAAAGCAGATATCCAAGTTCATCCTGAACTACCTCATTTGCTGATATGGTGTTCCCCAATCCATTATCTCTGATAATGAGACACCTTTCAAGAATCAGAATGTACGTGACTTGTGTGAAAAATTCAAAATCCAACACCATTTTTCCACCCCATACTACCCACAAGGCAACGGCCAAGCAAAAGCCACCAACAAAACCATTATGAAGATCCTTAAGAAAATTGTCAATGAATCCATTCATGACTGACATCTGCAATTAAACCCCACCTTATGAGCCTACCACACTAGAATTTGCACACCAACAGGTGCCACCCCATTTTCCCTAGTTTACGGATCAGAAGCCATACTCCCAATTGAGATTGAGCTCCCATCCCTGAGAATATCTTTGCAAAACCTCATCACATATGAGGATTATAGGGTTACAAGAATAAATGAGCTGGAGTTACTAGATGAATGGCGCATGGATGCCCTAAATCATCTACAGGTCTACCAAAATCACCTGAAAAGAAGCTACAACAAGAAGATTAGGCAACACACCTTCCAAGTCAGCGAACTTGTGATGAAAGAAAACCAAAAGAATGTGCCAAATCCAGAGAGCAAAGGAAAATTTGAGCCCAACTGGTTGGTACCTTTCATTATCATAGCCAACTATAAATTAGGAGCATATCAATTAGCAACACCATAAGGCAAGCCTCTATAGGAGCTTCTGACCAACTCTCACCTCAAAAAAATTTATGCCTAAAATCTTGCAAAGTATAGAACCAGAAAAAATATTAAAGCAATCAGAAGAAGTCCTGAAATAATGGTTACCTTGATGAAAACCTGACAAACAAGCGTCTTGGTAACAACAAAAAAAAATACAAAAATACAAAAATCCTAAAAAAAAAATCAAAAAAAGGATTGAAAACAATAAAGAAAATAAAATCATCCTCTAGTTAAAACCACTTCGGTGGCGCTTTGGACAAGTACCTTGGTGAAAACTTGGCAAATAGGCACCAAGTGTAAATAAAGAACTCCCCATCCACTAGGATCTGCATGAATCACTCATGCATTCCATCACATTTCATTAATAATCCATCCACCCATTTGCTCACATCCATACCATAGCATGAGCTGATGCCCATATCATATTCCACCATAGTACTACTTGGCATATTCCTAAGGTCAGTTTTTCCTGCCTTCACCAAAGTAGTCTATCACACCACGCTGGGGGCATGTTCCTACCTGTTTCGGATTAGATTCATGTATATTCTCGTGATCTTCCTAAACATCAAAAAATTCATCAAAAAAACCAAAAACATCCAAATCATCAAAAATCCAAAAACATCATTGAGTCTTGTCAGGTTTTCACCTTGTTCAAACTACGTCATCTATGAGCTAGAATGTAGGCAAGGTTGATCTTTATTCATCCACCGAGATAGTTGGGTTAGTCCTTTAGGTGTCCGTCGCAATAAAATGGCAATCCGTTTGCCCATCTATCTCATCATTGAGTCAAGTTTGTCGTTGGTCGAACTACATGGTCTTTGCGTGTATAACGTAGGCAAGGCTAATCTATGGATCAGCTCTCGAGACCCCTAGGATAGGTCTTTAAGCTAGTCTCTTTGTCATAAATCTCGAAAATACCAAAAAAATTTGTAAAACATCTCAAAAATTCCAAAAAAAATAGCCTCAAAACATTTGAAAAAACCCAAAATGGTGCATCTATTTCACCCTGCTTTCACCCGTGATTTTCATCACTTAGAATAAAATCAATCATCACTTTCACCCTTCGGTGAGTCAGATGGAAGCAAGTCTAGCAGGTTCAAAAGTGAACATCTAATCATCAAAGTCTTGAATTTCTAAGTCATTAAGAAAGCAAGTTGATCAACTCAGAATATCGGTAGCTTATCATCCAAATAAGTCTCATCAAAACCATGATCACATGTCCTAGGATGAAGCTTTCCTACGATGGATATAAGCATCAGTTATCCCATAGTAGTTAGTATTGGCTCACAGTATGAAGAGCATTAGCTTGTTTGGTTTTCTTTATTTGGTCTTTTACTAACTTATCTTATTTTGTGCTCATTCCAAGGACCTCTCGATGATTCCTAAAAAAATCAGGTTTAGAGAGAAAGGAATGGGGCAATAATTATTATCTTTTTTATCTGTTGTGCTTGTCGGATACTCCTGTAAAATAACTTATTCATGTGTGCTTTGTTTATTTTGTAGGGAGGGTGTTTTAGGCATCTTGTTGACCACATAGAAAGGCTTTCTTTTCTATGTTTTTGGTCCGAGATGTTTAGAATATCTGAACTACATCGTGAATAAGGTTATGTATGCTAAGTGTGAACATGGATACTCTTATCTAATTGCCTAGTCAAAGTCCATCATACTAGGTACAAAACCATACTATTCCTTTATACCTTGATGCATCATACCTATGTGCGTTATCAAACATAATCAAATTGGTCCCTTTGAAAATCCCAACTTCTGCAAAAGCAAAATTATCATCAGCCTAACTAACTCGTTGATTATAAATTCTTTTATCTTCCTTCCACACTAATATGGTATCATGACAGTAATCAAAACATCGCCAATGCATACACCCTACATCCACATGATCATTAGCATAAAAAGCACATTGCATCATATCATTATCTTAAGTTATGAGGAACAATATAAATTTGTTATTCTAAGCATCTTAAGAAAGCATTACATTATGATTAGCATCCATTACCATTTACATCCATTCACACCATCATTAACATACATTACATCCATAAGATCACCATTGAAATACATGAAAAAGGTACAAAAAGAAATGCATTCATTAGAAAAATACATCATATTACATGAACATAAGAAATAGGAACATCTCATAGCATCATAATAAAATTGCATATCATACATTTGCAAAAAATATCTCATAAAAGTGCGATTTATCTCATATATATCATAAAAAAATACACTGTTATGATACACATCGGATAAAGTGTACATCAAAACACATGGTACAATAGGGGCAACAATATTGCCCATAAGATCAAAAATGCAAACTATCTGTAATCAAAAGGGCTAGCCCTACTAGCTGCTGCTCTCCCCCACCTGCCTCTCACCGTGATCCTCTAGTGGCTGCATCCCTGTCTGCTAGGAGAAAGTTGGCACTCGGCATACTACTGGCACTGCCTGTGGTAATGTTGTCGATAGTACTTGGCCTATCCGATAGCCTCTCTATATGCTCGAAGATCACTGATTGGCCCCGGGATGTGGAGGTTGTTCTCTCTAACTATCTTCACCAACCAATCTCCTGATCCCTCTTGGATCATGCCTGATCTCTCAGTGGTAACTGCAATAACCTACTGATGTGCCCGATCTCTCTCTGTGGTCAAGACCTGTACCTAGCGATGTAGCTATTGAATCAATGCATCCCAGGGATTTGGTTATCCCATTGGCTGATGTTGTGGGACCACCTAGGGCTTCCCATCTTGTCCTACTATCTACCGTGCCTGGTCTCTCAGAGGTGTCTATTGAGGAGGTGGTACACCTCCCTGACCTATGCCTGTTGCCCTACCCCTAGCCCTTCGATGACAGATCGCTGCCCCAGGAACTGTCAATCTCAATGGAGGTCAGAACCATGCCCTGTATGCTAGAGTGACCCCTGCATCTGTTGGCCCCTAATTGTATGGCCATGGCTGGGCCATTAACTATCTAAATGAGGAAACTGCCTCGTTTGTGGGAATGAGCTGCCCCCATGGTGTCTCCTTCAAGGTACGGGAAAATATGGCCATGTACTAATCATCGGGCCTATCCTGCATCTCACCAAACTATCTGGCCACCCTGTCAGGAAGGTACCTCTCTACCATAGTGTGGTCTCAGCCCTACATGAACCTGTCCTGACATGCAAAGAAAATTTGTTGTGCATCATCATACCATAGGCCTATGCCCATCCATGAACTCCAGACAAACTCTATCATCTCATCCAAATCCCACCGCCAGTAAGCCAAACCAACCGTAACCATATGCGTAAAGTGAATCTCTGCCCCGCCATACCACCACACGGTGGGATCATCCATATCTATGATAACTAGTGTCACATCTAGGCAAAGCACTAGGATCCACTCCCATGCCCAAATGTGTAGAAGGGTAACCTCGGCCATGAGAGCCCAACTGTCCAAGTAAGAAAACTTGTGCAAATCTCTGTACAAAGAGGCTAGCAATATTGGTCCCCAGGCAAAGCACTCTCGACGAACACACATTCGTTGCCATGCCAATCCACAACCTAGACTAAAATATCGGCTACGCCGATCAAGAGCTACAAGACCAAAAATAATGGCAGCCACTATCAATAGGTAAGTAGGAGCCATCCCCTGGTATTGCTCCAAGTCTATCTGACCATCGCAAAGGATCAGCTCGTCAATGCCCATAATATCAAAGTAGGCCTCCCTACCCTCCTCCAGATCATAGATCATCGGGCTCCATGGATGGGTAATCGGAGGATATGCCAAACATCCTCAAGCATAATGGTGGACTCTCTAGTAGGAATATGGAAGGATGACATCTACCACTCGACTAGGGCAGTCATCATACCCAAATGTGCCTGGATAGGAGGGACGTATGCAATGTACCATAACCCAAGAATCCCAAGCTGCTCTTGGAGATATACGTGCATACCTTGTAGTCTCTTGAGTACCGGCCACCGATGCTCCCTCGAATGAAGTACCTCAAAATGCTCCTACACAAGGGAAGGTACCATGTCAGTTTCCCTAAATAAAATCTGCTACCCATGTCATATTTCGCTTTTGGAATAGCAAAAGTGGCACTATTCTCAAAATCGGTGCAGTTTGTAATGTTCCAAACTATGTCGTGTGGTGGACTTTGGTGCCCCGTTTTGACAAACTGCATCATGTGGCACTACTTATGCGCACGACTAGGTTTGGAGCTAGAACCCTAACTCCCTAAAACAGCATCACACGATGATCTATGCATAAGCGGTCCTATATAGGACCGCGCGGCCCCGACTTGGCATTTTCTGTGGTGCTATATAATGTCGTGCCGTCTAAACCAAATCTAAACCCTATTTAATGCTCGAATAACAAAGAAATTAAAAGTTGGATAGCGGTACATACCACGGGTCCTACGGTGACTGGTTGCTGATCCACTCGTACTCGCTCTGACACGTGCCTGGGAAGTTGCCATTGTGCCATCTCGACCAAGACTCAGAGCTCAAGGTGTCAATTTTTGAAAGGTTTAAGATTGCAAATGTATTGAAAGTGACCCCTCAAGGTCTATTTAAGCCTAAAAATTAAGGTTTTTTGACCTAATTTGACCTTCCAACTAGGATTTTGGTCCCTCGATCTCGTTTTCATCCAATAGAGGGCCATTTTGCACCGTTTGTAGTATTTTTAAGTGTATTTTTGAAGATCTGAGGTATTTTGAGACTGTTTGACACCTTATCCACTTTTTTTTTGTGAGATCATCCAAAAAATCAAAAAAATTGTCTAATCTCTCGAGGGGGCAATATCCAACAATATCCTTGTACTGGGGCAATAGTGGGGCATTTGAAAAAATCGAGAAAATTTATGAACTTTTGATTATAGCAATTTATTCTTTGAATCAATGCAACAAGTACATTGCTTCAAAGAGGGGCAAAATGTAGACATGGAAAATGTACATTTTTCGGTTCGGTACACTTGATCCTAATTACTAACATCATTTCATCATATTTTGTCTCTTAATTTAATGAATCATTATTTATTTAATTAAGTCTTCCTCTTCTAGTGATTAAATTAATCAATTTAATTTAATTAATCTTACATCTCTGTTTAATTAAATGAATCATTTTATTTGATTAAAATCTCTAAAGTCCTTTTATTAAATTAAATAAATTAAACCTTATTTGATTTAATCAAACATATTCCTCCTTAGTTAAATAAATCAAACCATTTATTTAATTAATCATCTCCTCTCAATTTGATTTAAATCAATTCATAAATTTAAGTCTAAATTGTCAAATCATCAAATCTCCTTTTAAATTAATCAAAACCTTGATTAAGTTAATCCCTCTCACTAAAATCCTCTAAAGAATGCAACTTGCACGATAAATCAATTACTTTTATTTATTTAATTCTCTATTTTCCCTCACATGGCATCAAAAGGGAATATTCCCTCAATTTAAATTCAAAAAGGCCAAGTGGACTTGGTCCTTCCAACAAGGCATTTAAGGCCTCTCACATGTCCTTTGCCTTCAGCCAAGTGACATTAACTTCATTTCCCTTCCCTCTTCAACAAGTCATTTCACAAATTCAAATTCAAACTAATTGCATTTATTGGCACTTTGGCCAAAATGTGCACAACCATCAACCAATCACATGGTGACAAGTGGCATTAAACCATTGGATTAAAAGTTAGTCCCACATTGCTCAAAGTTTGCTCATTCTTCCAAATTGAAATCTGTAAATGGGAGGCTTCTCTCATCATTTCCCATCCACAATCTGACACAAAGTTACTCTCTTCACATTGAGAGCTAATTTTTCCCATTTCCACTCAATCATTCACCATTTTCAGAATTTATAGCAAGGTTATGGTCAAATCTCTTTGGGAGATTTGACCATTTCACAATCACTCACATTACAACTTAGGAGTTGGGAAAGGGCCAATTTCAACATTCAGTTGGAACCAATTCCCCCATGGGATCATCAATTTTCTCACTTAATTAGGATTTGTTTTCATTTAGTTAGTTGTTCTTCCTTTTTTCCTATTTTAAGTTTTAGTAAATGGAATTAATGGGGAATCTCTCATTCTTGTATGCATTTGATCTAAAAATTTGAATTTTTTGTTGTTCTTGTGCATTTGTAGGTTTAGGGGCTCATAGGTTAAAGGTAAGCATTATTGTAGAATAATTTTACTTCCAAAAGATCTCGTATCTTGTATGAAAATGACGGAAACTGACATTCATTCTCATTATGTGCTCACATGATGGCCTTGCTTACATTTGGTGCAATTTTTATGCACTAATCGAGATTTGACTATTAGAATAGTAACACATTACTATTTTACACAAATTTATTCCATCGATGTTATCTTTGAAATAAAGTCAAGCCTTCCTGATTGATATTACTACTTCATATAGATATTGTGCACCATATTTATTCAAAATCACACCATACATATGTTGAGTAATTTTTGTTAGTGTTTCTTTACTTAATGCATTTGGTTTGGTACATTTTTGAAGGTAGTTGGGTTTGATGCTCTGTCATTAAATACGCTATCATTGGATGTAATTTTTCACTATGTTGTGTGTAACTTTTGTCATTGAATGTAAGTTTCGAAGCCATTGTTTGGTCCAACAAACTCTTTTAATTTTGTCCTTGAGCATTAATGTTTGGGCATATAAAAGCTACATCCTTGATTATGAATATGATAAATATGATCTTATTTGTGTAGGTCCCAATGTAGTTATAGCACAACAAGGGATTTTTTTAATTCTTCAGCCTTCTAGTTGAGCTATCACTTTTACACATGCCTTTGGTAAGGAAAGAAAATGAATGCACCCACATACAACTTATTTATTTGATTTATTTAGAAGGCAGTAAAGACATATCATTCACTCAATTTGAATAATTCAAATGTTCTCTATGGGCACCATTCCATAGGAAAAAAAGTGTGTATTTCCCAATCCTAGATCTACACATTTATCCCATAGGTATATGTGTAGTTGTTTTGGTTTATCCTCTTGTCATCAAACCCGCTTTATTACTTTTATCAAACATTATAGGTGGCAACCCATTTTAGAGAGTGGGATTTATTTTATAAAGTGTCTCTAGTGTTGGCATTTGTGTAATGCGAGGGTAGTTTAGTGTTTTATTTGGCAGAAAAACACTTCCATCACATTTCCTCTTTGCTACTTCAACTACATAGTCATCATCAGAGCTTCTTTATTTTGAAGGTTATTATCAAAAGTTTCTTTATCAAAGTTCACATGACTTGTTTGTATGTCTATTAAAGTTGTTGCATTATATTAAAAGCTTTGTGTTGTGCAAGTTGAAACTTCAATCTAAGGTTTTTTCAACATATCCATTTTGTAGATATCTTGCGATTATTACATTCAATGAGACTGCATCTTTTAAGGCATACTATCAACAGTTCACATGACTTATTTGTGCCATAATGGTTGACTGAAGACCTTCATCAATTAAAGAGACTTTAAAGCATAGGGCATTAAGAAGCTTGTCGAGCATCTTATTTATGTCCATTATCATTAAGAGCTGACTAGTATTATTATTGAAAGTTATGGATTTTGAGAATAAAGGTATTGTCTTAATAGTTTATCCCCAGTTATCTAGATAAACTAATACTATTTTTCCTTAATTTTTCTCATGTGCTTTAACTTGAAAAAAAAAATATAAAACAAAATAGCTCTTATAGTATTTTCTCTATTGATTGATGGGTAAGTTCAATTTGAATGATCTTGGGGTTAGTGCATTTGATTTTGGTTGTCATTTAAATATCATTAAAGGTCTTTGTAGTTGTTGTTGCTATTGAATTTCAAAAAAAAAATGTTTCTCTATATTAAAATTGTTGTATATGGTTTGAGTGCTGACAATTTGAACATTTTCCAAAAAATAAATAACAAGTTACTAAGAAGGGTGAATCATAAAGGATACATATGACTACTAAATAATATTGTTGTTTTCTTTGAGGGTAGAGCTAGCCAGTGATCATTTTTAACATCTATTTTCTTGGAATAATTTGTTTTCTTAAATGCTTCTTGAAAATGTCGATTAATGATTTGTAGATTTGAATATGTTGATAAATGATTTACAAATTTCTTGAAGATAATGGAGTAGCGAGGTAGAGAAATTCAAAAAACTAGCAAGTATATTTGAGTTGGAGAATTATGCATTGGGCAGTGAAACTGTAAAAGAAAAAAAAATCATTTTTAAATGCTCATTGTAATAGTCTAGAGCATGTGTTTTCTGGTTTTGTTTTCTATTTTAGGACAATGCATTTCATCTTTCAGGCTTAAAATTAACAAAAAACTCAAGTTTTTTTAAAGTTGGGTTAAAATTAAACTTAGAAACTTATTAGACTTTTCTTTTTGGACTAATATTCAACAATCAACTTCACACTCAAGTTTGGTGCTTAAAACGAACTCATCATTTCTTTGTGTAACACCCTTTCATTTTAGCTTCTTGTTTAGACAATGTACCTTGCTTTTTTTTAGTTTATGTTACTATGATACTTTGCATTTTTTATCATGTGTGTTATTTGATCGCTATTTATTGAGCAATGGAATATTTGTGTGATGCTTTATTTGTGAGATGCTTTATTGGACATGCTTTAATTGGAGTAAAATACTTGTTGCTTTAACATGTTTATTTTACATGAGATATTTGAGTAATATGGAATTTTCAGTTTATGATGAGTGTATTGGTGAAGGGGATGGGATCGCATCACTCCCTTGTGAGTGCCCTACGATTATGTGATTTCCTCTTCATGGTGTGCATTTTATGCTACTTTTATATATATGATCTTTGTTATCTCATTACAGGTTTGTAGGTGCATGACATCAACTCCACCTGGTTTCACAAGTTTGAGTGTGTCGATCCAGTGGTTAAGTTGAATGGTAGATAGTAGCTATGTAACATGTGTCAGGTCTACACCCTAGCCATAGTGTGTCACCAGTCGTATTTGTTGTGTCATTGGTTTCCTTGTTTTAATATTATTTATTTCTAAAGGGTATTGATTATAGAAATAAATGTTTAAAATTATTGCTTTAAACAATGTTGTTTTTAATTAATTAATTTTAGACATTTTGGTAGAAGCTATTTATTTAAATTAATTAATTAAATTAAATTTATTTAGTAAATTAAATTTAATCCATTGGGTTAAATTTATTTATTAAGTAATTAAAAGTGATTAATTAAATATGTTTATTTAGAATGTTGAAAAAGGAAATTTAATTCATTTTGGAATTTAAATTTGAATTATAAGTAATTAAATTCAATTTGGAGTGAATTTGAATTAGAAATTATTAAATTATATTTGAGAAATTAAATTTGGTTGCTAAAAGATATTTGTTAATTCCCACATGTGAGATGAATTAATTAAGAGTTTGTTGGAAATTTATTCACGGGAGAAAATTTGGGATTTGAAAAGGAGAGGAAAGCTTCTTCACGGGTGTGTGAGGATATTTTTGGAGAGGAATGGGAAATTGAAAAAACACAGAGGATTGTAGAGATTTCTTGGCTATAGGAAAATTGAGAAGAATTATTTGTATATTTATTGTGGATTTGGATACGATTTTGGTTCTGGAAATATTTTGTTGCTGGGAGGAAGCTGTGAAAGCTTTGGAAAAGGCTTGGCATCAAAACTTCTATTCTTCAAAAGCTTCTTGATACAGGTTCCTTTCTTGTGTATTGGTTTTGTTTAATATTTGTTTTGGAATTGTATAGATGTAGAAAAGTGATGTGCTAGATCTATTAAGGAAGTTTATTTGTTTTAAAAAAATGAAATTTAAAAGCTTTTGTGATTGCCGTGAAGAAATATAGAAAATTTTAGTCACAGTGAAAACTAGAGAATATAAATTGAGATATTGGAGAGATTTATTAAATTTAAACTGTGAAATAAATCTACAAGAAAATGAATTTAAATTTTAGAAAATAATGTAACGCCCCGCCACGCAACCCTAGAGGAAGTTGCAAGGAACTACTTAAATGGAATAATTTTTTGTTTTGTTTAATTACAATTAAAAGTTAGTTCATTAACTAATGCCAACAACCTCTAAGGTTACGAGATAGAGGTTATATAGAACCTCAACAAAGAACATGAATATAAACCATGTCGATTAATTAATTACTAAAATAACACATACATTCCAAATAAGATGATTTTACCACAAGCATAATAGATAAGTTTCAAATGCATTAATCCATTCATTTAAACAATAAGGTTACAACACTCATTCCCCGAATGAGGTAAATCCAATAACATAATTACAATTACAAAATTCCTCCTCGATAACACAGAGGGATAATGAATACAAGAATAACTGAAATAGAAACAAGTAAGAACTGCAATAGAAACCACGAGCCCTCCAACTGAAAGTCTCATCCACATGAACATGTAGAAAGAACCCAATGGATTTAGGTGCACGCCACCCAACCAAGTGGAACCCAAAGGCCCACCCCCCGCGCTAGGAGATAGTAACTGGAATTTCTAACCAAAGACGTCTACCTCTAGACATAGGCTAACATAACCATACTGAAATAAATACAGTGTCATCACTGACACAAGGTTACAATGTTTCCAAAATTACATAATCAACTACATCACTAATGCGAACATACTGTTGACCTAGGAGAAGTGTCATCATAATGTTACATGGGTTACCCTGGTGAGTCTTCCTAGGTCCCGCCCCCATCTCGGGTTACCTTGGTAACCTCTAACGAATTTCGGCCCCTCATGTAAACCAATACATAATTAGTTATCTTTCATAGAGACAAGATAATGATCTTGCCATTCTAGGCCTTCCCATCTCAACCCAAGTCTTTACAAGCCCTTGTGATCCTGAGCGAGGCATAATTATCTTATTAAGTGTTTGATACTATAGGATACTCTAATTAGTTAGTTAAGTTATCATTGGATTAACTAACTTACAATGAGTTACCCTTGCACCACTTCATGTGCTGGCCACCGTTATAAGCCACTCTTCTAAGACGACACATGGAACAACTCCACAACCCAAGGGTACACAAGTGCGACATAAGGTACCACATCTTTAACCATGACATACAGTCAACACACTCCTGTTCATGATAACTGGGGAACAAACTAGTTAAACGCACTACCCAAGGTTATCTATGGTTGATTGCACAATATGACAACCCACAGACTGAAATCCCAACTGGAAGACTTGTTAAATATTAAAACCCACATTTCCCAAATGATAACGCACGTAGATCAATACCAAGACAAGAATCAGATCTACTTTGGGTTCACTAAACCCATTTCCTCACTAACATTCAGTAATGGTGCGTTAAATGAATGAAATTAAACAAAACGTCATTTCAAATAAGGGAAAATAATACTAACCATAAATTTTTACATTAACATTCGAATACCAAAAATAATTACCAATCCATCAACAAATCAAATCCCATGATTAAATAAAATATTGATTCTACAATTAATTAAACTCATTTTCTAATACAAAACAATATTCCCCTTTAAATAATGCAATAATAAAATAAAATAATCCTTTTCAAAATGTTAATATTAACATTAACATTATAACTATTGTTTAAAATTTCCCATAATATTATAAAGAATAATAATATTAAAATTATAAAAAGCATTTTAATATTATATTGAATCATAATAATATTATGTAATAATAATCGTAATATTAAATTATTACAATAATTATAATATCAAAATATTATAAAAAATTATAATATTTAAAATATAAAAATTTATTTTATTTTTCTTTTCTAAAAAAAACTAAAATGTCCAAAGCCCCCTCTCGATTCGCGTGCCAACCCTAGGGTTGGGCCGCATGAACCTTGGGTTGCGTGCTTAAGGTGACTAGGTTGAAGTCGACAGCGACTCTCATGGCCAGCGGCGGTGGAATGATAGTGGGCGGCCATAGGAGGTGGCACCACCGGATGTAGGGAGGCACGGTGGGAGGGGCTTGCGCAGGGCGTGGGGGATGGGGAAGGCGGCGGGGATGGCGGAGCCAGCCACCACTCGTGGTGGCACGGGCTGCTCAGAGCACAGCTGGCCACCACTGGTGGTCGCGCTCGCTGCACAATCCACTAAGGCCACGGACGAGGAGGCCAGGCTGGTCGTGTTTCCCCAACGCCCCGCTTTTCAATTTCATTTATTTTTTTATTTTTTTTATTTTTTGATTTAGTTCCATTTTTTCTCTGAAACAAATGACTGTATTTTTTTTTGAATTTTTTTTTTTTAAAAGAAAAAACAGAATTCATTTTTTTAAGAAAAATGACCAGCATAACCTTGCTATGAGAAAAAAATTAATATAATAAGCATAGGCAAAGAACATATATATATATATATCATATATATACATGTACACACACATTTCAATCAATAAAAGAGATTTCCAAAAATTGAAGAACACAAAGATGAAGAAAAAACTAATTTTATAACAAGATTTTATTTTAATTTTGCTAACAATGCTTTCGAGGAGTGGTGTTCTACAAGATTGAAGCAAGGATTTGATTGGTTTCCTACAACACATGTGCCTTTGAAACAAGCAAAATTCAAATGAAACAAGTTGAGAACCTGATTTTTCTTGAGGTGTGATGAAGATCCTGATGATGCTATGAAACCCTCTTAAGCTCCACTGATTCTTCAAGTTTTTCCTCCAAACCCACAAAATTTAGCAATCCTTCTCCTTCTCTTCTCAATCTTTCTCCAAAAACTCCATCTTTTAAAATTTGTGAACAAATTCAAAGATATGCAAAAATCCTTCCAAAAAAACAACAACCAGCCTCATAAATTCCAGAAAACAGAATAGAAAATATCTCTTCTTTTTTTAATTTTTGAATTTGCAAATTTCTAAATTGACTTTTAATTCATTTTCATAATTTTCAATTCCAACTCCAATTTGCATGCATTTCCAAAATAGATAATATAAATCATTTCAACGTAAATAAATTAATCAATTAATAAATAAATCTACCATAAGATTAAATATTAAATTAAATAAATTAAATTACTCAATAATTAAATCATAATTCCAACATTAATCTAACTCCCTAAATAAACTGAAACCAGTCAAACTGAACAAAATAGAACAACCGGATCACACTATGACTGACAACACACTATGACTAGGGTGACAACTCAGCACGAAAATCCTAGCTACTATCTCCCAATCGAATTTCGTTGGGCAATGGACACGCTCAAACCTGTGAAACTATGTGGAGTTGATGTCTTGTAACTGTCAACCTACGAACAAAGAGTATAACCATATGCAATAATATGTCATAAATAAGGCACACCGTGAAGAGGAAATCATGAGATCGCAGGGCACTCGCAAGTGAGTGATGCGATACTGTCCTCTTCACCAATACAGTAGTAATAACTAACGCATCTAACATAGTAGCATAATCGAAAGCATGAAACATCATAAATTAAATATCCACATATGCTAACTCCAACCTGCCATAATAATCACATCAAAAGGTAGGATCATCAAATCAAGATACATCATGATAACATAGTGATCAACTGTAACCAAGTACAATCTCAAAGTAAAACACAATACTAAAGCATAAAAGAGGACCAAAAATGTTCATACAATAGAGCAAAACGGAGGGGTCTTACAAATAAACCTTTGTAGTAAAAAGGAAATTGTTAAACCTCTATGTATTTTGTAATGGAGAAACCTAGAAGATATTAAGAGTTGATTGAAAACCTCTATAAGGAATTAGTAGATTCTTTACCTGTGTTTAGATTTGAGAAAACTCTTTGAAAGATCTATTGTAAAATTCTCTGTAGAAATTGGGTTTCTTGGAAAATTTTCTTTATTTTAGCTGTAGATGGTTATTATGGGAAAAAAATTCCTCCAATTTTATTTATTATGTTGAAACTCCTTTATATATATATATATATATATATATATATATATATATATATATATGTTTAGATATATAAATACATATATAATATATATATATATATATATAAATGTTTTTATTTTAAATAAAATTTTGAAATCGCCGTATGGTGAATTTATTTTCTATGGCGGATGAAATTGCTTATGGTTTTAAATAATAGTCAAAATGGTAAAAAAACAATTAGGAAGGTCTAAATAAATTTATAGTGGGTGGGGGGAATAAATCCCCACCGTACCATAGTACCTAGGAGAGCGTTGCTCCCATGACAGTGCCCTCCACCTTAGTGGAAGGAGCACTACCCCCAAGGTCTGGGGTGGGCAGTTGTACATAGAGTACTGTCCATGCCCCATAAATAAACATTGGGGTTTCCTGTATAAAAAAAACAGCAAATGAAAGGAAATAATCTGTGAATGAAGTTTCATCCATTTTTTTTTAATTAATTTCGATTATTTACAGTTTCATCTTTTAATAAGAAATATATATATATATATATATTATATATATATATGTATATATATATATATATGTATATATATATTTATATATACATTGTATATATTATATATATGTGTTTTTTTTTTAAATAGCAGTTATATATATATATATATATCTAATAAATATATATTATAAGTATATATACATAGTTATATATTATTATATAATTATATATGTATATCTTATGTATATATATTAAATGTATATTTTTATATTTAAAATGTTTTTATTTCAAATAAGATTATGTGTTATGTTTAGTTGGAAATTGGAAGGAATTATTTGTAGAAGGAAATATGTTGCTTTTAAAAGTTATGTAAAAATTTGATTTTACTACAAAGGAAATTAATTGTTTTAATCAATTATTTTGTTAGGGAAATTGTCATTTTTTGTTGTGAATTAGTTATGTAAGGAATTGGATTTAGAATATCCAAAAGTAGTTTATTTCAATTGCCTTTAGTGAATTTTTCCTTCGTGTTCTTGTTTGGGGAAATGGGATTAATGTGTCTTTAATTTGTAAGTCTTCGAGAGGATTCTTTGTGGGGTTTTTCGATTTGTTATGTCAACCATATGCTTTCCCTTGGGTAGTGCATTGTGTCTTGTTACCTCCAAGTGTTTGGAGTGAGTTTCAACATAAGTCGCCTCCTAGAATTGGAGTGGTTGTTTTGCCTAGGTTGTATGCACTTGAGGTTCCCTTGGGTTTAGTTTTGTATGGTATGTTGTCTAGTAGAAGAGTGGTTTCTGTTAGGTGCCAGAGCCCAAAGAGGTAAACTGGGTAACCTTCGGAGGTAGTTTAATCAAGTGATAACTAAACTAATGTACTTAGAAGATTAGGTAATATTTCACACTAAGAAATATAATTTTGCCTCACTCATAGACACAAGTGCTCATTTAGACTTGGGATCAGTGGGAAAGCCTAGAATGGCAAGGTCATCTATCTTGTCCTTAGGAGAGGTATTTGATTCCGCATGAGTGAGTATGGGGGTCGGGATTCAGTTGAGGTCACTAGGATTACCAGAGCCTATGAAGATTCCCAGAGTAGATCTCATGACGAGTTGTGCGATGACACTTTGTTTAGGACAATAGTTGTTATTTGTTTGAATGTGTATGGTTTTCTTAACATACTTGATTTATTTTATGTTTGGAATCAATGTGACCATGTTAGAGTTAGACTTGTATAGTTTATTTGATTGGTTGAGTCAGTGTGAGTCAGTATGAGTGAGCCTTTGGTTAGTGGTTATAGAATTTGTCCATGTTATGTTGTTACTATCTCCTAGCATGGGGGGTGGACCTTCGGGTACCACTTGGTTGGGTGGAACATGCACCATACACCGTTGGGTCCCCCTTTGATCTTCAGTACTTGGTGGCAAGATATCAAGTTGGAGAGCTCACGATTCCTGTTTATAATTCAAGCAATGTATTTATTTCAGTTTGTATCATGTTATTTTACCCCTCATTTGTATTTGAGGTGGATTTATGTAAATTGTAATGCATTTGTATTATTGCCTCATTTTGGGAATGAGTGATGTAACCTTTGATTAAGTTAATGGATATGGAAATTTGTAATATATCTCTATATGTTATGTTGTATCATTATGTTGATTAAATCCTTATTTCTTATTGTCTTAAAATGCTATGGTTGTATATTGATGTATGTGTGGGTTTAAGTAATCTCGGTTACATAGCCTTAGAGGTTGTTGTCAATTTTAGGTGAACATGTATGTTAATTACACTTTAATAATAAAAAAAATTGTATGCTTAAGTAGTGAATTGCAACATCCTTTAGGGTTATGTGATGGGGCATTACACTTTGATGCTTAAAACAAAAAATTTATTTCATTTTTTTGTAATCTTTTTTTCAATTCGTGTCATTTGAATGCGTATGCACTTCTCTCATGATTCACAAAGATCTTGAGAATCAAAAGAATTTTAGTGACATTGATTGTCTAAAAGGCTACCTACACACTTTGATTTGGGTTTCTTAAAATTGAACAAATCTTGCTAGTGTGAGTTAGGTATATCACGTGTGTTCTCTCTTTGTTTCTCAATGAAGATTGATCAAACTATGAATTTTCTTTCTCGCTATTGTTTTCCCATAAATATTCTACCTTGGTGGAAAAAATTACTCACCCCAAGGGAATGACTCAAATTGGTAATGGGCTAAACACCAAGCTACTCCCAACCGGTATACAAATTTCAATGTTGAGGAAATTTCATCATTACAAGAGCTCCTATGGGAAATTAGGTGATACTCTTTATATGAGTCGATCTTGCCTCTCGTGTGGACTTCTAAACGGGTGCCTTGATTAAGAGCCAAAATTGTGTAAAATAAAAAATCCCTATCTATTTGTTGGTGCAATAACATGTGTTCTGAATCCATCCCACATTTTTATGGCTCTTAGTAGAGATGAGAGGTATTCCATGGGATTTTCATGGGTGTTGATGCTTGGCTGACCTGAGAAGCAAGTTCACTGTAAGGAGGATCTTGTGTGGTCAAGAATCTAATCATCTGTTGAGAGTAGGCGTAGCTAGAGAAATCCAAGTGGGAACTCAACAAATATTGTCTCTTCATTATCCATAGGGTTGTGCATATTCTTGGAATCAAAAACACTTTTCTTGGATCCTTAACATTCAACATGATCATCAAATTTCAAACCCTTTAGGGGAAGCAAATACCTTAGACAAAATCCAAGTGCTCTTGCTTTCCCTAGGGATTCTATCCTTAGAGGCTTCTAAGTATTTTGATTTATATCATAATTTTTTTCTCACTAAATTCAACGTTAGGAAACTTTTGCCTTGATTTCATTGATTTCCACATAATGGAATTTGTGGGATGAAAAGAAGTTAGGACATTGGACATTGATTTTGAAAAACCTAAGCAAGAAGTGGATGTGGTTAAAGCAATTCATTAATCAAGATTAACTCCAATTGAACCCCACACAGTGCTTGGTATCTTTTGGTCATATGGTTTTCCATGCAAACAATCGTCTTTTGGTTTGAACTACTCATAGGGTAAAGAATATTTTTCACTATCTTGGTCTAGTAAAAAATTCATTCTTAGATTCATTTACGATGAAAATCAACCATTCCATCCCTTCAAAACATTTATCATCCCATCCCACCAAACAACCTTAGAGCCTTGAAAACATCATTATCTAAACTTGGGTACATCGTTAAACCAAGTCAAAATCACCTTGTTTAGTTAGGAGTGTGAGAATGCATCATTTCTCATACCTCTAGTTAAATTAGCACCTCATTGAACAAGTTTATCCTAACGATCACATCTAACATCTTAGGGTTTACAAGTTCATCATCCAAATCAAAACAAATCAAAATCAAATCCTAAAGTCTAGCATTGTTCCAAAGTTCTTAAAATTCCAACACCCATATCACTCACCCTTTCATCTTTCATCTCATCATTGGTCCTAAACACCTTAGAGGCTCACTTTTGCAACAAGGTCGAAACACAAGAATAACATGGAATATAAAATTTATTCATACATCATGAGTGGTATAAATCAACCAAACCATCAAACCCTTGCAATTCCAATTGATTATCAATGTCACATTTATACAATCCATACATGGCACCATTATCTCCTACAAACTTCAATGATACAACAAATGTGAGTATGCCAAAGTTAAATTTTGGAACACCTTTCCCTATGATAGATTTAAATCAAAGTCAAAATTACAAATCTATCAACCAAACAATCAGCACATGATTCTTCAATAAAACAACATTATCCGACTAAATCCATACATGCCAAATGTGAATATACCAAGTGCAAGCCTACCAAACATGAACATTTCAAATCCACACTTGGTAAAATTTGGGATAGATATGTTTGAAAATCATACAAATTTTGTTCAAAGTCCAAACAATATGTTACAAACTCCATATGTTGATCCAAGTCAAAGTAACAACATGCAAAATCAAAGTTACCTGAATCAAGGCAACAAGATTCCCAACCACAACAATGTTCAATTTCAACTTATAATGCTAAATCTAAATCTCATCCCAAATCAGAACATAGTCCAAAATCAATTTTTCCATGATCCCATACAAACACCACAAGGATGTATTCCAAATTTGCTTGAACAAAAACCAAATCAACTATATCGAGGATGTCAAGATCAAAGTCAATGTCAAATTTTGTGAGATCAAATTGCTTCACTTGCCAAAATAATTAACTCATTGCACCAAGGTACATATCCATCCCAAAATTAATACACTCTTCTATTACTTGAACCATGTCATCAAAACATTGAGTTGTTTCCACAACCACATCAAGAACAATATCTCCAATGTCAAGAGGTTAGATATCAAGATCAACAAGAAACCCAACCACCCCATATCGAAGGTCAATCACCACAAGGTCAATTCAAATTACAAATCTCACAAGGTAACAAACGAAAATACACACCACTTGGGGAACCAATTGAATCGGTCATGCAATAGTTGATATGAGAAAATATTATTAAAATCCCTGTTTATGAGAATTATCAAGATCCCCAAGTTAAACCACCAGGGTATAATAAGAAGCACCTTTGTGATTTTCACAAAATAAAAGGACACACCACATAAAATTGTATTCAAATTAAAAATATCATCCAAGACCTTATTGATATAAAAATAATAGCTATTGGGGACAGCGATCAAGATTCAACCACTAGTGATAACAGTGACGATCTCTCCACCATAACTATTGAGATAAGTGATCAAGATCAATCCATCAATGAGAACCTTGAAGATGTTTCTACTTCATCCAATGATCAAATCAACATACGTAAAGATTCACTTTTTAGTTATGATCAAAACCACTCAAACAATTATCTATTTCAAGGAGTGTTAGAATTATTTGATCCTATTGACATAATCCATGATTTACCGACTAATGATCATGTTGAAAATGTCTCTACATAACCTAATGAGTTAGAGAAAATATCTCAAGAATTTATTCCAAAGCATGATCAACATCTTTCACCAAAGTCTAGAAATGGTCATTTCCAAGACATATTGATATTCTTCAACCTCATGGTTGCAGATAGTGAAGGAATCTACAACTCCACACTTGATCCAAATCCACTCAAAGATCAAGAGGATATTTAGCCACTTCCCATGCCTGATGAAGATATCCAAGAACCCTTTGTAAGCAACCTATCCTTTGAAATTGACCCATGTCAAGAACTTGATCCAAAGCATGTCAAAAGCAATTCTAAAATTAATCAAGATCAAGAATTTGCATCTCCAAGATACTACAATGATCTTATGGACACTCTCCAATCCATACAAGATGTCGCAAATAATGATCATATCCATATAGCACATATTCCTCCATCTACCCATGATATGCTTACCCCTAATGGGCATGTGGATGATATTCATTCAAAACAAGAGTCTCATACTCTTGACATCATTACAAAGGAAAAAGAGTCTCCTAATATTAAGATTTGTACACACAACCAAGATATAGAAAAATATAGAGACATATCATAAATGGATCATGAAGAAGGCTTCTACGAAATTTGTGAATCAGAAACATCCTGTGGAAACATATCAGAAATAGATCATGAAGAAGGCTTCTAGAGATGTTTTGAATCAGAAACATCCTATGAAGGCATATCAAAAATGAATCATGAGGAAGTCTCTTATGTGGATAGTAAATCCTCAACATCACTTGAAGAAGCATTAAAATTTGATATTTTACAAGATCAAGCCAAAGATATCAATCATGGAGATATCCCACATATGGAGGATATGATCACTTATAGACTTAGATCACTTACCTTTTTTAGGGAATATTGTCTGATCGATGAATTTATCACCTTTGAAGATCCATGAAAGAGCAGAGAAGGATTAGCACCTTGTTTCCAAGATAGATCATATGCTATTGCAAATTAAACTTTTAAGCGGATGAATTATCAAAACAAAGGATTAGGTCTACATGAATAGGGTTTCCTAGAACCAGTGTAGATTACTGGCAATCTTAAGTATCAAGGTCTTGGTTATGTGACCATTAAGGGATCTAAACATATCAGTGATAACTCTATAAAACTAGGGGCAACTTTATCTCAAGAAAATGTCAACATAAGGAAAATGAAGAATCCTTATGATGAAACCAATGCCAATGCTACAACCTGCCATGTCACGAATCTTCATCCACCCATCACTCAATCTATGAAGTCATAAAAAGAAAGATTTGAATCAAAGCACAAATAATCTCATCAAAGAAAAAGTAGTGAAGCATGAATGAAAAAAAAAATACACATAGATACCAAAAAATACAAAGAAATATTATCCCTATCAAACTCCATTAGTCAAAGAAACTATGGGGAAAAATTAAAAAGGGAAAAATATCCATCAAAGATGTCCACAAAGGAAAAAGCAGGCTTCTCAAGCAACATACAAATTATATTGAGTTGTTGGTCCTAATTTCATGCACACTTCTATATCCACCCATCATTGCTCATCTTCCCGAGTTTGGAGAGTCAAAGGTTCCAAACTATCAACCAATCCATCTTTTATTCCTAAACACAAGTCACCATTCATGCCTCCACGCATGATATCCAATTCTCACATTGACCATGTATTGGGAGAAACCCTTTATCATAAGGATTCAGAAGGCACTCTATCATGATGTGCACACAAAGACAAAGTTAACGTTGGCATCAACAAAGAATAACAAAATTATCAAAATTTGCATTCAAGTGCACGTATCTTGGCAAAGCAGCTTCTTCAAGCAGGATATCGATGGAACATTATGAAAAAATAAACAACATCAATATTACCATGTGGTTCAACATGAACTTAAATATTTTGCGAAAAATCCAAAAAAATATAAAAATATAAAAATCCAAAAAAAAATCAGAAAAAGGATTAAAAATAGTAAAGATTAAAATCGTCCTCTAGCGAAAACCACTATGGTGGTGCTTTGGGCAGGTACCATGATGAAAACCTGGCAAATAGGAATCATGTGTAGAATCAAGCATCTATGTGTGCCATTTTAGGAGAAAGCATCTTATCAAATCCATAATAAAGCCAACATTCCATCCATCTTATCCATAATAAATCCATTCATCCATGAACCATTTATCTAACCCATTGCCATCTATCTACCTTATCTTGATCTTGATAAAAATTTTGTGCACACTTTACATTTTTTTATGGTAAACATCTTGATATGGGTCATTTTCATTGATCATATCCAATCCAACATTATCTGAGCCATGAAGCACTGTCCAAATGAGCATCCTCTATTCGAGTACCTTATCTTATCACAAGATAATCCTTGGCATCCTTTGCATGCTTACCATATCTATCCATCCATGGAATTCCATATATTGCTAGAAACTGGGGGCAGATTTTTACATCTTGCTTTGGGAATAAATCTTGATCTATATCTTCCAACTTGTGTGGTCATTTGAACATTGGCGAATGTGAAATCAAATTGGTCAAAACACTTGTAAGAAAAAAATTGAAATCACAAACCCATGACATATTATGATGAAAATATATTCCTTATCAAGATTTATCTTTCATTGAACATCAATCCCACAATCAATATCAGTTGCATCTAACTTACACTTCAGCGTCACATCAAATCATCAAAATAATTGTGTTCCAAATCCAGCTTCAAAATCTTGATCAATCAAATCCAACCAATCCATCATCATCTCAGGATATCCTTCCCAATCCTGGTGTTTCTTAACACTATCCTTGCATTGTTGTGTATCCTCAACAACGTTATCATCGTCGATCTATTAATCTAATCAATCAAACCTAGCTTTCTTTTCAACAAAATCCCAAAATAGAGCACTGATATCATATAAATATACAAATCATCAAAATCATGCAAAAATCCAAAAACATCCAAATCATATCAAAATCCAAAAACATCCAAATCATGTCAAAATCCAAAAAAAGGTCAAAAATCCAAAAAATTCAAAAAATAAAGTCATCTTGTTGAGCTACATCATCTTTGAGCTTGAATGTAGGAAAGGTGGATCTTTGATCGGCCCCCGAGACACATTAGGTCGGTCCATTAGAAGTTTGTCGCAATAAACTGGCAATCCATTTGTCCATCTATCTCATCATTAAATCAAGTCTCTGTCAGTCAAACTACGTGGTCTCTATGTGTATAACTTAGGCAAGGCTAATCTATTGATCGTCTCTTGAGACCCCTAGGATAGGTCTTTAGGTTAGCTTCTTGGTCAAAATCCTAAAAAATCCAAAAACATTGGAAAATTTAAAAATCAAAACATTCGTAAAAAATCTCAAAATCGAAAAAACATCCTTAAAAAATTTCAAAACACCAAAACAACCAAATATTTGAAAAATCCTTCCATCGCCATCTCACTCTCACCCAAAATAATCTCATTCATAATAAATCAATCGTCATTTTCATCCTTTGGTAAGTCATTCAGAAGCAAGTCTAGCAGCTTTAAAAGTAAGAGTTTAGTCATCAAAGTCTCAAGTCTAGGTCAGTAAGTAAACAAGTTGGTCAAATCTTGGTATCACTAGACCATCATCCAGTCAATATCACCATCATCTAATAACATGTCCTAGGATGCATCCTTCCTACAATGGACATCAACATCAAGCATCATCGTAGTTTAGTCTTGGATAGCGGTATGAAGAACATTAGCGTGTTTATTTACTTTATCTTTGTCTTTTTGACTTATCTTATTTTACGCTCATTCCAATGACCTCTCGATGATGCCTAATCAAAACAATTTAGAGAGAAAAGAATGGGGCAACAATCATTATCTTTTTATCTAATGTGCTTGTTGGATGTTCTTATAATATAACTTGGTCATGCATGCTTTGTTTGGTTTTTAGGGGAGGTGTTCTAGATGTCTTGTTGACCATATAGGAAGGCTTTCTTTTCTATGTTTTTTTTCGAGATGTTTAGAATATTTGAACTGCATTCTGAATAAGGTTTTTTTTGTCAGGTGTGAACAAGAGTACTCCTATCTATTTGTTGAGTCAAAGTCTATCTCACTAGATACAATTTCATCCTAGGTGTTTGTACCTTGATGCATTGTATCTACATGTGTTATCAAACACAAGGAAATTTATGCTCTTTACATCTCCAATCCCTGGATAAGAACCACATCATCATCATTCATCATCATAACTAATAAAGTCTCAACAACTCATAGACTTGTTGGACTTTTGCATCTTCTTGGATTCAAAGGTTGATCCCTCTCATTCTTATATCCTCTTTCACGCTAACATAGTATCATTTCATCAATGCATCCATCCTGCATAATCATGTCATATCATCATAGGACAACACCATCTGTCTCATCCATCTCACATGCATTGCATCATCATTTAAGTTGTTTAGGATAATATACATTTGTTATTCTAAGAATCATAAAAACATCTCATTTGCATCATCATCATCATATAGATTTGTTAGTCTAACCATCCTTACATCTATCTTGAACCTCTTTTTCGCAAGATTGACCCTCAAATTGAACTCTTCGCTCAATCTCTCAAGGGGGAAATGTGCCAATGTAATTCTTTCTGCTAGGGCATCTGAAAAATAATAAAAAAATTGAATTTCAATCTTGGCAGCATCATTCTTTGAACTAATGCAGCAAGTACATTGCTTCAAAGAGGGGCAAAATGTAGACATGAAAATAATCAACATACATAATGCATCAAATCCCGCTCTAATTAACATCAAATTCCTCTATTAATCAAATAAAGTAATTTATTATATTAATCACTAAGGTGCATCATACATGATTAAATAAATTAAATTATTTAATTAAGTCCTCAAGGTCCTCTTATTTAATAAATTGAAATGATTTAAAATAAATATCATAAATCCCTAAAATTCCTCCAAGTTAATTAATCTAAATTAATTAACCTCTAACCACCATTAACCATCCTATAGGTTTTGACTCAAACTTGGTCAAACCTAAACCCTTGACTAACCCACCCACTTGCACATGAAATTCCTTTTAATTAATTATCTAATTACCCCTATTTTCCCTCACAAGGAATATTCTCTCATTAACTCCATTTGTTTGAATTTCTTGCCCAAACAAATTTCCCCCCAAAATGTCTCAACCATATGCATTTAAAGCCATCTTTCAAATTTCAAATCCACCTAATTGCATTTACTTGAAAATTCTCCAAAATGTGCTCATTCCTCCTCCACTAGCATGTTGATAAGTGGCACCTTGCCGTTGGCTCATGTTTAGTCCCACATTCCTCCCATCTCTCCATATTTCAAGCCTTCAACCTATAAATACATTGCACTTCTACTTCAAAATCATCCACAATCTTAGTATTCTCACTATACACACATTCATCTTGCAACATCTTCATCACATTTTGTTCATCACATGAAGAAGCTTATCAAGGGGGTGGGAAAGGGAATCCTTTCCACATCAAAGGAGCACCACTCCCACTATGGGATAGAGTTTTATCTTGCTTTCTCATGCTTTCATATAATTACTTTGGTTATTTTTATCTTGTTTGCATGGGTAGAATGATCAAGTATTTCATACAGATGCTCTATTTGGTTTGTTTAATTTGACTAAAAATACTAATATTTGTTTATTTTTGAGAAAATACAGAAAAGGCATCTACAGTTGGGAAGGTATTGGCAGTATGATGCACAGGCTATTCATGATGGAAATAAGAACATATATACCATTGTTACTAATGGGATGAAGAAAAGTTTGTTGCCCTTGGAAGATGTTCCTAGAACTAGGGTTTGTACGAATTCTAGGATTTGTTTGGTTGATGGAAAGAGATTCCTAGATGGATTGAGACATGATAAAATGCATTATTCCTTGGTTCCTAAGAAGGTGGAAGACTAGAATTATGTAGAAGAAAAACCAAAGGAAATAAGGGAGTTGTTGATAGAATATGAAGCTATCATTTCAAATAATGTACCTGATGGATTGCCACCTATGAGGATTATTAGTCATTGCATGGATCTAATTCCTAGAGCTAGTTTTCCTAATAAATAAGCACACTAGATGACACCAGTAAAGAATGAAGAGTTGATCAGAAAAGTTCAAGAGTTGTTGAGAAAAGGTTTGATCAGACAAATCTTAAGTCCTTGTGTAGTACCTATTGTGCTTGCACCTAAGAAGGATGGAAAATGGAGTATGTGTACAGATTCAAGAGCCATAAACAAGATCATAGTGAAGTATATATTTAATTTTCCCCAGATGGATGACATGATGGATTCTCTTATTGTAGCTAAATACTTTACAAAGATTGATTTAAAGAGTGGAAATCATCATATCAGAATTGGAGAAGGGGATGAGTGGAAGACAACATTCAAGACAAATGAAGGATTGTATGAGTGGTTAGTGATGCCTTTTGGAATAAAAAATGCACCGATTACTTTCATGAGGTTGATGAATGAGGTATTGAAGAAATTATTGGGTAAGTTTGTGATTGTCTATTTGGATGACATCTTGATTTTTAGTAAGACTAGAGAGGAACATTTGTTGCACATAAGACAAGTTTTGTATAGGTTGAGAGAAGAGAAGTTTTTGATAAACATTAGGAGGTGTAGCTTCATGAAGGAAGAATTGGTATATCTATGGATGGATTGAAGATGGGTCTTGAGAAGGTAAGAGCAATTGTTGATTGTCCTACACAAGAAAGCATTAGAGAGGTGAGATCATTTCATGGATTGGAAAATTTCTACTAAACGTTTGTTATGAATTTCAGTTCTATTGACAATCCTATGATAGAAACAATGAGAGGAGATAAGAAGGGATTTTTATGGAAATCCAGAGTAGACAAAAGTTTTGAGTTGTTAAAATAGAAGGTGATTATGTAGCCTATGTTGGCTTTACCAGACTTTAATAAGGTATTTTAGGTAGACTATGATGTAAGTGGAAATGCAATTGGAGCAGTACTAAGTCAAGAAGGAAGACCAATTACCTATTTCAGTGAGAAATTGAATGATGCTAGGAGAAGATATTCAATGTATGACCAGGATTTTTATACCATAGTTCAAACCTTGAAGAAGTGGAGACACTACTTGTTACCTAAGGAGTTTGTGTTGTATACAAATCATCACGCTTTGCAGTATTTGAACAATCAAGGTAAGATAAACCAAAGACACATGAGATGGGTGGATTTCTTGCAGATTTATACTTTTTCTTTGAAGCATAGGAGTGGAAAGTCAAATAGAGTTGTTGATGCCTTGAGTAGGAGAAGGAATTTGTTGGCAAGAATGAGAGTGGAAGTATTAGGCTTTGACGAATTGAAGAACTTGTATGAGGAAGACCCAAATTTTGTAGAACCTTGGAAATCTTGTAAAGAACCAGCCTTGGAGGATAAGAGTCAATAGTTGGATTATTTCATTCAAGAGGATATGTTGTTTAGAGAAAATCAGTTGTGTATACCCCAGAGTTCAATGAGGGAAAATTTGGTGAAACAGAAACATAGTGGAGGGTTGACAGGACATTTTGGAATTGATAAAACAACAACATTAGTGAGTGAGAATTAATTTTGGCCATAGATTAATAAGGATGTTAGGAAATTTGTGTAGAGTTGTAGAGTTTGTCAAGCTAAAAAAGGGAGTAGTCAAAATTTTAGATTGTATAAACCTTTTACAGTTCCAGAGAGACCTTAGGAGGATATCAACATGGATTTCATACTTGGTTTTCCAAAGACAAAAAGAGGTAATGATTTTTAATTTGTGGTGGTGGATAGATTTTCTAAGATGGCACATTTCATACCTTGTAAGAAGAAAACATATGTAGTACAAGTAGCAGACCACTTTTTTTTAGGTAAGTGGTCAGATTGCATGGGTTACCTAGGAGTATTGTTTTAGAAAAAGATACAAAATTTGTTAGTTACTTTTGGAGAACACTTTGGAGGAACTTAAAGATAGATTTGAAATTCATTTCTACTTTTCACCCACAGATAGATGGAAAAATAGAGGTAGTGAACAAGAGTTTGGGAAATTTGCTGAGATGTTTGGTTGGAGAGAAGACTGGAAGTTGGGACTTAGTCCTTGCGCAAGAAGAGTTTGCCCATAATAATTCAGTGAATAGGAGTAATAGAAAGACAACTGATATTGTTACTAGATTTCATCCTAGAGGTATATGAGAGTTGTGAGACATCAGTAAAGAAAACAAAAGGAGTGCAGAAGCAGAGGATTTTGTAGAACATATGAAGAAAGTACATACTCAAGTGAAGCAGTAGTTGGAAGACATGAATCGAAAATATAAGGAGTAAGCAGATTAAAAGAGGAGACATAAGGAGTTAGAAGTTGGAGATGAAGTGATGGTGTATTTTAGGAAAGAAATATTTCCAGTTGGTACATACAGTAAGATGAAGATGAAAAAGTTTGGACCTTGCAATATTTTGAAGAAGTTTGATTCAGGAAATACATATGAAGTAGAGTTACCAGATAACATGGGTATATAGCCTATATTCAACATTACAGATCTACATCAATACCATGAAGTAGAATTCAATTAAGAGAGTAAGGAAAAATTGGAAAACCAACTTTCTAAACAATGATCAGATGAGATAGAGGAGATTTTAAATGTCAGAGAGGGAAGGGAGACTCATGGAAGACAATACAAAGAATATCTTGTGAAATGGAAGGGTAGACCAGTGGAAGATATTTGTTGGATTTATCAGGCCGAGGTAGACTGTCTTGGTTTCCCTTTGGCCCCAAAAAAGTGAGGGAATCACTTTTCATTAACCCAGAATGTCTGATGTAGGAGCATCCTTGGTTCTTGGCAATCTTGCATCAACCCAAAAAAAATTATTTCCACTCAGTTTGTTCTTGTTTAGTTCTTTCCCAGTTCAGATGGTAGAACCAGTGTTTCTTCATGTTTTCTCACCAAATCTCGTGTACCTATGGTTTCATCATGGATATGTTCATTTTCCTAATTCCAAATTTTTAGCTCGGTTGGATATTTTTTCAGCAAGTTATCGCTTCCAAATTATGTGGCGATTTTTGGAATTGGCCCTAAAATAATTTCAAACCTAAGGGCTATTTTGATCGATCATGGATCCTTCCCATATCTTTTGGATCCTCATAGTGTGTTTCTCCTTGTTCCTTGGATTTTCCCTAACCTTAATTTTGGGTCCACACTTCATCATATGCATCTACCATGGAATAAATTCAAATTTGAGGTTGACTTGTTCTTGCACATGTTACGATTCCTTCATAGGAGGTTGTAATGATCTTTGGAAAATGTGGATGTTTCTTGACCTGTGGATATGAGATAAATCTTTTAATGAATCATTTGGATGGGGGGAAATCAAGATTAGGTAGATTACAATGTACATAGAATTCAATCTATAAGATAATTGCTCGCATATATGGACAATTTACTCTGAACATGTGGTATTAGGCCTGTGAGCCAAATCTATAAGCCCAGATGTCGCTGATTGTATGTAATCAAAAAATTTGATAATAAGAATGTTTCTATTTGTATTTTCCTCCATATTATGTGTTGCTTTTGTTCTGTGACTCTTGTTGCATGGTCTAGATTATTCTCCTTGAGGACCCTCCTACCATGGCTGCACCACTATGATTATTATAAAAGGTTGTTTATAAAAAATTAATTCATCAAAATCCACATTATGGCTATAGTATGCTTTGCAAGAATAAGAAAAAAAGGTGAAGTTTAGTCCAGTGATCATCTGTCATTGGTAGACAATATCTAAATCAGGAGATATAAAGAGTTCTATAATTTATAGTAGATAATATGCTATACACGTGTAATAGAAGGGATGGAAGATATAAGCATACCTTGTGCATGTGGTATAATGCAGTATAAAGAAAAGATAAAAAGGTATGCTCTCCACCCTACCATATTGGGTCATGGACCATCATGCACTCTCACCAAACCCCTGTGCAAAAAAATAAATTGGCCACCACTTTAATCAATGGTGAAAGCAATGTTTTGTCCCTTGTTAACTTTATAGAAGATCTAATGGCATCAAAAAATCCACAAAGGAGGATTGTTTGGCTTGAGTATGATCTGCAAAGATGAAAGGATAATGTGAAGTTTAGTGCAATAAACATGTGCTATTGATAGACAATAAATAAATCAAGAAATTTAAAGAGTTGTACAATGTATAAGAAATAATATGCAATGCAGTTGTAATAGAACACAACAATTATTATTATTTTGTGTATACCTTATGCATGCAATGGATTACATTATGAACACCAAAAAAGAAGGCATGCTCTCCACCCTACTATATTGGCTCATGGAGCCTCATGGGATCTCACCAAACCCCTGAGCAAAAATACTAATTCTCTACCACTTTGATCAATGGTGAAAGCAATGCTTTGGCACCTGAGAAAATTGGTTGTGTTCAAATCAATGCTATACATTTTTAATAAATCAACATGTAGTTGTGAAATAAGAGATGGAATAAAAGATATATAGCCTTACGTTGTGTATAGATAGAATGTATGTGAATTCCATACACCATGAAAACATGCGATTGGAAAGCTATTTATCATTTTGGAGATCACTACATCTTGTATATAAATTGAATGTAGTTGCAATCTAAAATGGTTTAACTCTGATATAGGTACACACAAGGAAAATATGAACTTTAGCGAGGTGAACATGTTTCATTGGTAACCAATATCTAAATTATGAAATTTAAACAGTTCTATAATATATGAGGAAAAATATGCAATACCATGATTACATCTCGCATATAAAAAATGATAAGGAAGTTAATTTAGAAATGGTGGAATTTATATATGCATGGAAATGAAGAGAGAAAGAGAAGCAGTATAGTTATTGTTAAGAATACCAACATTTCATGATGATGGCAGTGAACAAAATTGTTGGAGACAATCCTCTTGTTTGATTCATAGTGCATTGTAATTGCTAGTACGTTTCCTACAATATCTAGCAAACAACAAAGGAAGATCTATGCATAGAAATTAACATACATTGTCTACCACTCTAATGAATGGAAAAATCAATGTTCATTATTATAGTTAATATACAATCTATCATTCAAGCAACTCTTTTTTGAGGCTGAAAGAAATAGTAACACAAATAAATATTTGCACAAAGGGAAAATAAAATAAAAGGAAAAGTAACAAAAGAAAGAAAAAATAAAAATTCCCACCACTTTAATCAATGGTGAAAGTAATGTTTCGACCCCTGTTGACTTTATACAAGATCTAATGGTGTCAAAACATCTACAAAGGAGGATTTTTTAATTTGAGTATGGTCTACAAACATGAAAGGATAATGTGAAGTTTAGTGCAATAAACATGTGCCATTGGTAGAAAATAAATAAATAACTAAATATAAAGACTTGTACAATTTATAACAAATAATATGCAATGCAGCTATAATAAAACACAACAATTAAATAAAATGTAAGCATACCTTGTGAACACAATGGTTTGTAGTATGAACACAAAAACAAAAGGCTTGTTCTTCACCCTACCATATTGGCTCATGGAGCCTCATGGGCTCTCACCAAACCCCCAAGCAAAAACATTAATTCTCCACGACTTTGATCAATGGTGAAAGAAATTCTTTGACACCTAAGAAAATTGGTTGTGTTCAAATCAATGCTATACATTTTTAATAAATTGACATGCAGTTATAAAATAAGAGATGGAAAAAAATATATATAGACTTACATTGTATATAGATAGAATGTAAGCGAAGGCCATACACCATGCAAACATATTATTGTAAAGCTATTTAACATTTTGGAGATCACTACAGCTTGTATATAAATTAAATGTAGTTGCAATCTAAAATGGGTTAACTCAGATATAGGTACACACAAGGAAAATGTGAACTTTAGCAAGGTGAACATGTTTCATTGGTAACCAATATCTAAATTATGAAATATAAACAATTCTATAATTTATAAGGAAAAAATATGCAATAACATGATTACATCACACATATAAAAAAATGATAAGGAAATGAATTTAGAAATGGTGGAAATTCTATATGCATGGAAATGAAGAGGGAAAGAGATGTAGTACAATTACCATTAAAAATACCAACATTTCAAGATGATGGCAATGGACACAATTCTTGGTGGAAATCCTCTTGTTTGATTCATAATGCACTATAATTGCTAGTATGTATCTTGCAGTATCTAGCAAAAAATAAAGGTGGATCTATGCATAGAAAGAACATACATAGTCCACCACTCTGATGAATGGTGAAATCAATGTTCCTTATTACAGCTAATATATAGTCTATCATTCAAGAAACTCTTTTTTGAGGCCAAAAGAAATAATAACACAGATACATATCTACACAGGGAAAATAAAATAAAATGAATCACAACAAATGAAAGCCTTCTCTCCACCCTACCATATTGGGCGATGGACTATCATAGGCTATTACACATATATATCCATAAGTAGTCTTCAAATATATGAATCTTGTCTACATCTAATGTTAGAAACACATAGATATGGACATAGGAAATATAAAACGAAGCACAACAAAATGGCACTTTCTCTCAATCATACCTATATATCAGTGTAGTTTTTGTTTTCCATGCAAGTATATAAGCATTGTATGCCTTGGATGCATTTATAGGGGTTTTTTCCTTGGATATATATAGACACATAAAAAATGTGCGGAAATGTATGTATGTGGAATTACATATAAACAATAGGTAGACAATGGGTGATAAAAGGTCACGTGGCAACTAAAAGGGACAATCCCCATTAAAATAAACAACGATGTGATGACCAAATATTCAGCTTTGACATTATTGACAGTGAGCAGGTAGAAATAGAAATCACTTGTTTTGTGTTTTTTTGCATGGGGGGATGGTTGGTAAAGCAATAGAAAAGTCTTCATGATGACACAATTGATCAGAGTGATGGATAATGGATTTCTCGTGTCTGCAAATATGTATGTATGTCATCGTAGATGCAAAGAACATTAATACACACCAATCCCTATGTTTATTTTTTTGGGACATTCATGCAATTAAGATGTATTTTAACTGTTATATGGAACATTGATGCAACCATTGACCGCAGTGATGAACAATGTAATGTGTAGGTTTGGATGCATGTCATAGCAGATGCAAATAATATTGATATATATTGGCACATTTTTGGAATGATAAGTTATATTTTTAGTGTGATATGGAATATTGATACCACCATTGTTCATAGTGGTAGACAATGTATTTCCCCTATGTACAAATATGTATGTATCCCATAGCAAATGCAAACACCATTCATACATATTGATCACTGTGTTTACTTTATGCGACATTTTTGGAATGATAAACTATATTTTTAAGTGTTATATAAAAGATTCATGCTTGGAAAAAATGGGAAAAAATTTATCACAAGTGACACTTTTTTAGTGCTTTGCAACCATCACCCCATGCAAAGAACACAAAATAACATCCAACTACCTTCACATAAATTCCACAATGGCTAACCTGAATTGAACCTTAACAAAAGCCTATCCTTGACATAGTCGATCACTATGTTTCCTGAGGTTTGAAATGGAAGGCTTTAGGAGTAGTTGGTTGTTTTGGGAGAGCATAGATTGCATGATGATGGAAGACAGTCTACATTGAACTTTGGTCAATATTTTCATCAGCCTTCCCAATTTTCAAGCCTTCTAACGGGCGGGGAAAAGGTGGAAGATAGGGAGAAGGTGGAAAGTGGTTTTAGTTTTTTAGATTAAAATAATTTGGTGTGTCGATAGAGAGGGAAACCAAAATGGAATTGGCATTAATTGTTGCATGGTTGTAAGTAACACATGCCTTTTAAAGCCTTGGAAAACATATCAAATGGTTGCGCACATCATGAATGAAACAAAACCACAAAGGTTTTTTTTGGCATGCACCTTTTCCCACTTGCTTCAAACACACATTTTCTCACAAGATTTCCTACAAGAAGCAGGAAAAAAAATATCATAGACAACACTTTTTCTTTTTCTTTTGCAACCATTTCCCCATGCAGAAAACATAGAATAACCTCAAACCACCTTCACAGAAGCTAGACAATGCATGATCAAACTTGCACCCTCATAGAAGCTTACCATCATCACTCATAGCTCGGATAGTAGGTATAGCAACAAAACAAGACCCAACAATTCCTTATCAAAAAATTCGCAGACATTCGCTATGTTTCCCAAGGTTTTAAACATATGTGGCTACATGTAATTTGACACATGTTGTAGATGATGCTCCCCCTTTTTAAAAAAAAAAAGAACCTGAAAATCCAAACCCTGAGATAATTACTTCATACAAGAACACATACCACATGTTTCAGTTG
The DNA here is from genome assembly GCA_007115665.2 of Sequoiadendron giganteum. Lineage (NCBI taxonomy): Eukaryota > Viridiplantae > Streptophyta > Pinopsida > Cupressales > Cupressaceae > Sequoiadendron > Sequoiadendron giganteum. Next base: position 267,890,399 of record CM021102.1, read on the forward strand.
ATAAAAAAAAATTCAATAAATGCATAATGTGGGTCTCGAACAACAAAACTACAACTATCAATTGAAACATGTGTACCCATTCTTTTGTTAGATGTCACGACAATTCTCAATGAATAGAGACAAGGCTACATGAAGGAAAGTAGCAATTAATTTATGTGGAGAAGTTTAAGTATAGACATAAAAAACAACAACTACCTTATGAAAAGAATAAACATAGGAAGGAGTATATCCAAATGTTCTCTGCATATGAGCTTGCATACCTACATATCTACAAATAGGGATTAATGTTGGGTGTGACATCGAAAAGATGGCAAAAAATTATCTTTGTAGGTTTTCCCTTGTGGGTCACTATTGGTAGCAATATTTTTTCACTTATGGATTTCATTTTGTGGCGATGGTTGTAATTCTCTAGCTTAGGCTATATTGTATCATTGATTGCCACTATTTTGTGTGTATGGTTGTAAAATAGTTAATATCATGTGTTTTGTGTGGGTTTTTTCATTTGGATTGCTATTGAAATAAATATTGTTTCATTTATGGTTCACATTTTGTGTTGAAGGTTTTGAATCGATTTGTTACTATGAGCTAAAGTTTATAAGTAGACAACACACATATATAGCCATACGTGGACCTGTCAATATAGAAATCACAATGGGAGCAAAGGAAACAAACATCACTTGGTATGGGTTGAGAGATTAGCATCACAATCGTGATATCAATGTTTCTTATTAGGCCTAATATAAACCCTATTATTTTAAGAATTCCCTTTTGAGGAGCAAACAAATAATAACTATCATCCAAAAAAATAAACATAGGGAGCAATATATGTTATCTACATCTAGTTTCACATACATACATATCTGCACACAAGAGAAGGAAAATGAAACACAATAGAAGAAGCAAATACTTTTTTGTGGCAATATATTTCAAAGCAATAGACTCTTATATGCATCGAACGCATCAAATAGATAAAGATGCAGGTGGACAAAAAAATGTACACTAATATATATGTATGCAAAGGCAGATGCAAATATATATGCATTGTTGATTGTTGCCTAGTAGTTTTAAAACTGGGAAGGCTGACAAAAATTTCATCCAAAGTTCACACATATAGCCTATTGGCTAAAAGTTTTCATTTATGGTTTCCATATACATGTGATGGTTGCAAAGCAATAAAATAGAGAAATAATAAAATTGTTTCATATATGCTTTCCATATAGTGCCAATGACCACAATAATATTTAGAGTTCTAAATTTACCAAAGCAATTGAATATTTTATGTTATTTTCCATAAGGTATTGTTGACTATTATGTTTTAGCTTTATCAGCTATGAAGATTGTGAGCCACCACAGTGACAAGTTTATTTGCAAACAACATACATACATATGCACACCCAAAGTTGTCAATACATGTGAAAGAAATATAGATAAGTTTAAATACACATATGTGTGTATGTTGGGTGGGCATAGGAAACAAACATCACTTGGTACAACTTGTAACAACAACATTTTTTAATGTAGGGGTTGCATATATTGGCATTGGTTGCAATAATACCTTGCATTTAAAAATTACCAAAGTAATTGAGGAATTTATGTTATTTTCAATAAGGCATTGTTCAGTACTGGTTTGCGGATTGAGTTGCAGAACATACACAACAAAAATTATAGCCAAGAACCATATGATATCCATATGCAACATGAAATTATGGTTAGACATGGGTAAGCAGTAGGGAGAACATCTAAGAAGAGTTAGATGCATATACAAACATACACACTCACACATACAAATATTCACAAACACATATATCTACATAGAGCTCTATCAAGATATTGTATGCACTTAGAACATTCAAAACAAGATCAGAACGAAAGAAATCAACTGAAAAAAAATTCATTACATCCTGTATTTTAATCTTATGCAACGACAAATTTTAATAAGCTGGACTGAAGAAAAATCACAAAAGCCTTGCATAGGCCATAGAGAATAGTCATCATTAAACATTACATAGAAAATATTATAAAAAAAAAAAAAGTTTTATGCAACTCTAAGAAAATGGAATATAACCATATGTGACATGCTTTTATGAATGCAAAGGTAGGACAACATTTAATAGCCATGCATTCAAGGGAGCCAACATTATAGCTAAGAATGATTGTGGAGAGATAAGACTATATGGAAATTGAAATAGACAAGAAGAAAATAACTATATTGATATTAAAAACAAGTCATAAATACCTATAAATATTCAAGTCTACATGCATATACGCATATAAATCCATTTTAGGCACATATATCTACACATATGTATCAAAATCTTGTATGCACTCATAAATTTTAATTACATGCATATATATTTATGTATGCATACGTAAATATATACATGCATACAACCATGTCCACAAGTATATATAAGAAAATTTGTAAATATTGATACATGTGTTAGATAGGATGACATAAATATATAACCAAATGACATAAAATAAAATGAGGAACATACACTTAAACTAGAAAAAAAGTCTAAGAAACATAAAAAATACAAAAAAGAACAAACGCATCTTTTTTCATTAAACATTATAAGTTAAACTTCATTGTATTAATATATAACCAGTTAAATGAGGAACAAAACTACAACAAGAGAAAGGAAAGGTCTTTTGATGTGACAAGAACTGCAAAGAAAGAGAAGGAAACATATGTCCAGTAAACAAAAACTATAGCAAATATTCAAAGTCACAATTAGGCATGGTTGTTTGGAATTCAAGGAAGTCTGCAAACTATCTCTAGAGACTCTTGAAGGGTAAAGGAAATTGCAAACAAATCTGACAACAACAACTTGCACTCAACTTCAAAGTTAGTTCTTGCAACTTTGACTATTGTTGTTTTAAGCCTTATTTCTGAATTATAGGTCTAAGTTTTAATAAGAACAGTGAAAACGAATGAGTTGTAGGTGACACGCTTGATAAAAAACTCAACAGTCATTGCAGTAGAAGACTCATATTGCAACATGTAAATCTCTTTTGTTGTCATCTGCAATAAGCTTGTTGCAGCCTCATCAAAAGTAGTAGCCCAAATCTCATATGTGTGGTCTTCCATCTTTATCTGCAATAAGTATTAAAAGTCACAATTATCTATTATTTTCTAGCATTTAGGGCAGAACCATTTATTTTGGGCAGACTCTTCACACTTTTCCTTGCATTGTCTACCATTGGCCTACAAGGGACATGCAATGTAATAGAATGCATCATTTTTTATATATTTTACTATTGCCTTGTGAGTATCCTGCAGAGTTTCTAGCAAGCCAAGGTAGTGATCCAAGATATATCAAATAGTGACTCTCCCTTTTCCAAAGCAACCTTTCAAGGGACCGTCCAATAGGGCTCAACAATAGGTGGCTCAATATGTCCTCATTAGGTCAAGGGTTGTGCTTCTGGAATGTCAGGATTTATGTATAGAAGTGTCCATGCGGTTGTGTTCAGAACCATTCCATTGAAATAACCAACACACACATTTTTAACAAAAAGGATGGTAATCAAAGCAGGGGTGTACAACCTTTCCAGCTCATCACCCTTTGCTTCCCAATTTTAGCCCCACAAATTAACATCAATGCAAAATGATGACAAATCATTAAGTTTAATAGTCCTATGAATTTTTTCAGAATGATCCTTTCTTTGTATAGTCGATACCTTTCCCACATGCACCATAGTGCCAATAATATCAATCAAACTCTTATCGCTACAATTTACAATTTCATTTATTGGGATGAATTTAAATACTTTCTTTGGAATAAAGGCCTCATCATCATAGCATTTCAACATTGAGTTTTGTACCAAAATGATTTCCATGTGGTTGTTCAACTTATTAAATTTCCTATCTGCTTGTCTCACTGAGCCTTTTCACACATAATAGGTATGACCCACCTCAACCCTATCACAATCCAATTCTTCTATGCCATTAAAGAAAGTGTTTCGTATTTATGGTGCCTCACTATGAATAATGTCAAAGTTGAATACTCAGCCCTCACATCCCTATTTTTTGTAATGGTGCATATCCATTTTTGTTGTTACTCAGACTATTATTGTCCATTTGGATTGGTAAACATTCAACCCTTTAACAGGATTGATATTTGTAGGAGAAATGTAGTTTCTTGGGGATGTATTAATCCCAAATGTTGAGGCTCATTTGGATGGGGAGGGTGACTCATAGCCAACTATTTTTTCTTCTTGATTTATAAAAAAATATCTAGGTTTTCCAATTAGATGGCAATCTAACAATTTGACATCTAAGCACATAATATGACAATTGCCTTGGAATCAAGAAAACATCAAATACTTTAAAAGGAAATCCCAACAAACAATAAAGAATAAAACAAAAAGTACAAGTAGTCCAGAACAATATCTAACCTTGATTCTCATAACTTCCTACACAAATAGTTTGGCAAGCACAAGATGGAACCTATTTTTAATTCCCCTATAAACAAAAGTTCATTGTATTTTGCAAGAAAACTACCTATTTGCATGTGGGTTCCATCAGAGAGGACGACTTTGTAGCGATCAACCAGGCTTTGATCGCCTCCATTTTTTTGAAAAGAAATTAGCTGGAGAACCAAAGATGGGACAACATCTCCATCATCAATAGATTGTATTGCATGTGCTATCAAGGGTGGATGTACATTTGTATCCTACAAGGCAGTTTCACTCAGTGAATCGAAAGCAATGAGATATTCATGGTTGTGAGACAAGTCTAGAAGCAAACAACAATGTCAACACATTTGAAAACTATAATGTTTTTCCCCTAACACATAGGTGACTCCCAAAAGGCCAACAAATCGAAAGGAAAAGAAAAGAAAAATATTTTTAATATAAATTAGTTAGAATATACATCACAACAACTGTTAATTCAAATGAAGCATATTCACATTCCACTTGATGCACATGGAAAAGTATCAATTTAATTGTCAACAACAAGAAAAAAACAAGGAACATACTTACAAGACTGGTGCTTGAGGATTTTTCATCAGCTTGGGTAGAGCTAGAGTCCACCGACATTGTTGGGTCTTCTCTTTTAATAGATGAGAGATACAATGCCGAGGACTGACTACAAGCTCTATGAATTCAAAACACAACATGATCGCTCATTTTTTTTGCACAGACATCAAGAATATGATAGCAAAGGATTAATAAAAATAGGGTTCAATGATTCATATAACACTTAATATACAATTTATTATTCCATGTTTTTTGTTCCGTTTTTTTAATATTTGAATTATTTTTGTACAAACATCAACAATACGAGGAAAAACAAATAATTAGGAAAAAATCTTGAATGTTCGATATAATAGTTAATATGCATTATATCATTGGAAGAATTCCATGTCCAGTTTCAAACAAATATAAACTATTTTCATAGATTCACAAACATTGGGAAGAGTGTGTAGCTACATTGTTTACATCTACTTTGACATACATACATATCTACACATAGGAAAATTTAATACTTTTCATATATGTTTTCCATTATGTGCCAATGGTTGCAATGCAATAAAATAGTCTGTGTTGTTTTCCATAACATATTGTTAATTGTTGTTCTCTAGCTTTGGCTATAATTATAATTTTTGATACATAATAAAATAGTAAATTTTATAGATTTTATGTTGTTATCCAAAAGGCATTCTTTACTTTCATTGCCACTCATTTTATTTCCCCCATGTGCACAAATCTACATATGTGATATTAGATGCAAAAAACATTATTATACAACACTTAAAATACACCTTATGATTCCAAGGATGTGCCAATAGAATAAATATATGGATCACTATGTATCAATGCTCTTTGCATCCACTATGACATACATAGATTCCTGCACATAGGGGGAATACATTGTCCATTAGTATGATCAAATGTCTGCACAATTTTTGACAAGGCATTGTTGTCCATTTTTATGTGGCTTTATCGTCTATCACAACTATTATCAAGGAGAGGAAACTTCTATGAAGGTGCAAGTTTGATCATGCATTGTCAAGCTACTGTCTATTTGGGAGGAGGTTTTTTTTTTCTTTCTTGCATGGGGTATTAGTTGGAAAAGCAATACAAAAGTGTTGGTTGTGATAATTTATTTCCCATTTTTTGTAGACACTGAAGAAATCAAGTAGTAAAGACAAATCAAGCGGGAATAGGTACACTTGAACCAAGCAGGAAGAGGTGCAATTTGAAAAAACCCTTTGTATTTCTATTTGTTCTCATATATAGTTGTGGACATGGTTGTATGCATGTATATATCTACATATACATATACAAAAACATGTATGCATGAAATTCAATGTTCTAAGTGCATACAACATCTTGATACAGTTGTGTGTAGGAAAATGTGTTTGTAATGCATTTATATGTGTGAGTGTGTATGTGTGTACATGCATTATCTATATGTATTTTTCAGGATATGCATCTATTTCTATATCTATATGTGGTTGTGTATGTTCCTATATGTATTTTCCACATGTATTGCTAAAGAAATAGCTCAACAATCACCAATACCCTATGGAAAATAGTGCAAACTATCACCATAGGCCACACAAAGACAACCAACGTTGTTGTATTGAGAACATAATGAATTTTTTTATTACTTTGCAAGCATTTCTAGTAGATGCAAACCATACAAATAAAACTAAAGTATCTCTTTCTTTTCTTTCATTTCATTGTTCTTTTCTTATGTGTAGATATGTATGTATGAAAAATAAGATGTAGACAACATTCATATAAACTCATCCCCATGAACATTGCTTACCACATAAAATGTGCTGAAAAGCTTTTTGAAGTTAGGAAAATAGCATAATTTTTTTTATTACTTCAGCTCTAGCTATATTGTTTCATATTTAATTCACAATGCAATATTTAAAATAAAACAATATAGCCTATTCAGAAACCTCTTATCGAGAATGAAACAATACACCGTAACCTAGATAACAACAATCAATAATGTCCTATGGAATCAATGTTGTTTGCATATTTTATGACATACATTCATATCTGTCCATAGAACCCATACATTTTCCATCACTCTTGATCAATAGTGTCATTACCAAGACTATTGTATTGGTTTTCGAAAGCGGGAAGAGGTGCAAGTGGAGGTGCATATTGGAAAAACCCTTTCTAGAGTATTTGAAAAATAGTTCATGTTATTTTCCATAGGCCATTATTCATTGTTGTTCTCTAGCTTAGGGTATCTTGTTTCATTTATGCTCTTTGTGCATTTACGATGGTTGGAAGGCAATATTGTTTGTTTTTGCGTTGGATTGTTGTTGTGAATTATTCTATTTTGTGGGTTTTTCCATCTGGGTTACTATTCAAAGGAACATAGCTTTGAAAATAGTTTATGTTATTTTCCATAGACCATTGTTCATTGAAGTTCTCTAGCTTAGGGTACAATGTTTCATTTATTGAATCAGTGTAGCCGCAATGGTTGGAAGGTAATATTGTTTGTTTTTTCTATTGGATTGTTACTATGAATTGTTGTGTTTATGTGGGTTTTGTTTATCTAGGTCAATAGTAGCCTTGGGTTCTCTTTTGGCTCAACATGACAAGAATGGAATAGAAAGGGCTATCTATTATATTAGAAGAAGAATGGTTGGCCATGAGTTGAATTAAACATTCATTGATAAAGCTTGCCTAGCAGTAGTGTTTGCTTCATACAAATTCCAACACTACATGCTGCAACATAAAATCAAGCTCATCACCAAAATAGATCCCTTGAAATATCTACTATCAAAAAATATGCTCACAAGAAGGATGGCTAAATGGGTAATGATATTGTCAGAGTATGACATCGAGTATCTGGAGTGAAAGGAAATAAAGGGACATGTCATTGCGGACCAATTGACAGAAGCTCCCCTCTATGAAGACAATCCAATCATATCACAATTTCCAGATGAGTCCATTTTTAATCTCAGTACAGTCGATCATTGGAAACTATACTTTGACGGTTCCCACACACAACATGGATCATGAGCTGGTGTGTTCTTCATCACCCCCCAGGGGGATTGTATACCAAGATCTTACAAGTTAGCATTCCCCTAGACCAACAATATTGCAGAGTACAAGGCTTTAACCATAGGTCTCAAAATTGTAGCACAGTGGTGAATCATGGCATTAAAGGTCTATGGAGATTCACAGCTTATCATTAACCAAGTCAATGGTGAATACAAAACTAAGGATGATAAGCTCATACCATACAAGAAGATGGTGGAAAGCCTCAAGGAATCATTTATTGATATTACCTTTGAGAAGATACCGAGGGAAAATAACAGAGTAACAGATGCAATGGAAATGATTGGATCCTTGCTAGATATCGCTTGTAATGTCTCGAAACACGAATTCCAAGTAGATCAGCTTCTTGTACCCACCTTCAAGGTACCGAAGATAGAATATGTGTGCAAACTCATTGGCCCTAGTGATCTTTGGTACCATAAAATATACACCTATCTGAGATTAGGAGTCCTCCCAACTGACATTACCCCAAGCCTCAAGAGAACCTTTGTCAAAAGGTCCTTATGATTTGTCATCCTAGGAGAAACCCTTTTCCATAAAAGCATCGATGGAACCCTGTTACGTTGCTTAAAACCTGAGGAAGCCCTGACTGCTTTAATTGAGGTACACAATGGCACTTGTGGTTCAACTTAAGTGGTATGACCTTGGCTAAGAAGTTGCTGAGAATGGGGTATTACTGGCCAACAATGGAAAGAGAGGCACATGACTTTGTCAGAAGGTGTCTACAGTGCCAGCAGCATGGACATCTCATTCATCCACCAACTCAAGAATTACATCATATTGTTACACCTTGGCCCTTTTCGCAATGAGGGCTTGATCTCATAGGTAAAATCTCACCCACCTCATCCAATGGCTACAAGTTCATCATCACCACCACCAAATATTTCACAAAGTGGGTTGAAGCAATTCCCATGACCTACATCACTAGAAAGAAGATATCCAAGTTTATCCTGAATTACCTCATTTTCTGATATGGTTTTCCTCAATCCATTATCCCTGATAATGGGACACCTTTCAAGAATCAGGATGTCTGTGACTTATGGAAAAAATTCAAAATCCAACACCGCTTTTCCACCCCATATTACCCACAAGGAAATGGCTAAGTAGAAGCTACCAACAAAACCATTCTGAAGATCCTTAAGAAAATAGTCAATGAATCTAGTCATGACTGGCATCTACAGTTAAATCTTCCCTTATGGGCCTACCAAATAGCATCCGCACACTAACAGGTGCCACCCCATTTTCCCTAGTTTAAGGATAAGAGGCCATACTGCCAATTGAGATCAAGCTCCCTTCACTAAGGATATCATTACAAAACCTCATCACAAATGAGGAATATAGGGTCACAAGATTGAATGAGCTAGAATTACTAGATGAATACCGAATGGATGCCCTAATCCATATAAAGGTCTACCAGAATCACCTGAAACGAAGCTACAACAAGAAGATCAGGCAAGACACCTTCCAAGTCGGCGAACTTGTGATGAAAGAGAACCAAAAGAATGTACCGAATCCAGAGAGAAAAGGAAAATTTGAGCCCAACTAGCTGGGACCTTTCATCATCATAGCCAGCTACAAATCAAGAGCATATCAATTAGCAACACCAAAAGGTGAGCCTCTACAGGAGCCTCTAAAAAGCTCCCATCTCAAAAAGTTTTATTCCTAAGAACTTGCAAGGTATAGAACCAAAAATACAAAAAAAAAATCAGAAAAAGTCCTGAAAAAATGGTAACCTTGATGAAAACCTGGAAAATAGGCATCTTGGTAACAACAAAAAAATTAAAAAAAAGAAAAATCCTAAAAAAAATCAGAAAAAGGATTGAAAATAGTAAAGAGAAAATCGTCCTCTAGTGAAGACCACTTCGGTGGTGCTTTGGACAAGTACCTTGGTAAAAACATGGCAAATAGGCGCCAAGCATAAATAAAGCACACCCCATCTACCAGGATCTGCACGAATCATTCGTCCATCCCATCACATTTCATTAATCTTCCATCCACCCATCTGCTCGCATTTGTACAATAGCCTGAGTTGATACCCATATCATATTCCACCATAGTACTACTTGGCATATTCCTAAGGTTAGTTTATCTTGCCTTTATTGAACTAGTCTATTGCTTAATGGTTGAGGCATGTCCTTGAAACTAGCATTGGATCAGATTTGTGTATATTTTTGTGCTCTTCCCAAGGCATCAAAAAATCCAAACATTCAGAAAATTCATCAAAAAATCCAAAAACATGTCAAAAATGTCAGAAAATCTTCAAAAATTTCCATCATCAAGTCTTGTCAGTCTTCCACCTTGTCCAAACTACGTCGTCTTTGAGCTTGAACATAGGAAAGGTTGATCTTTGATCATCCTTCAAGACATCTTAGGTTAGTTCTTAGGCTTCCATCACAATAAAATGGCAATCTGTTTGCCCATCTATCTCATCATTGGGTCAAGTACATCGTTAGTCGAACTACGTGGTCTCTATGTGTATAACCTAGGCAAGGATAGTCTATGGATCATCTCCCGAGACCCCTAGGATAGGTCTTTAAGTTAGTCTCATCATCCTAAATCTCGAAAATACCAAAAGAATTTGCAAAACATCTCAAAATACCAAAAGTAGCCTCAAAATATTTGAAAAAACCCAAAATAGTGCTTCCAGCTCATCCCACTTTCACATGCGATCGTCTCACTCATAATAAAATCAATCATCACCTTCACCCTTTGGTGAGTCGGTTAGAAGAAAGTCTATTAGGGTCAAAAGCGAACACCTAATCGTCAAATTCTTGAAAGTCTAAGTCAGTAAGCAAGCACGTTGGTTACCTTGGAGTATCAATGGCTTATCATCCAAAACAGTCCCATCAAAACCCTGATCACAGCATGTCCTAGAATGAAGCTTTCCTACGATGGACATAAGCATCAGGTACCCCAAAGTAGTTTAGTCCTGGCTAGCGGTATGAAGAACATTAGCTTGTTTGGTTTTCTTTATTTGGACTTTTATAGGCTTATCTTATTTTGTGCTCATTCCAAGGACCTCTCGATGATGCCTAAACAAAACATGTTTAGAGAGAAAGGAATAGGGAAAATATCGTCGTCTCTTTTATCTACTATGCTTTTGGGATACACTTGTAAAATAACTTAGTCATACGTGCTTTGATTAGTTTGTGGGGAGGATGTATTAGATATCTTTTTGACCACATAGGAAAGCTTTCTTTCCTATGTTTTGGCCCGAGATGTTTAGAATGTCTCAACCACATCCTAAATGAAGTATGTATTATAAGTCTCAACAAGAATACTCCTATTTGATTGTCAATTCAAAGTCCATCACACTAGTTACAATGCCATCCTAGTCCTTTATACCTTGATGCATTGTACCTACGTGTGTTATCAAATATAAAGTAATTGGTCCTTTGAAAACCCAACTCCTGGTAAGAAAATACAACATCATCGTCATCTTTGGGGGATCTCCCTTCCATTCTTCTCATTCTTCTATCTTTACTAAAATTTCTATCTAAAATTGGTGTGTCGCATCAAGCTATACATGAGACTACTCATAGTCAGAGATTTTCTATACATCATCATATTTTGTCTACATGAAAGAATTATCATTCGTCATTTGATCAATAGGACCACTCCTCTCGCATTTTTATGGCGATCTCAATCGGAAAATTAGCATTTCCATTCGATCTCTCGAGGGGGTAGTACACCAACATAATCCTTCTCGTTGGGGCAATAGTGAGGCATCTTAAAAAATTGAGAAATTTTTTGAACTTTGATCACCATAGTTTATTCTTTGAATAAATGCAACAAGTACATTGCCTCAAAGAGGGGAAAAATGTAGATATGGAAAATGTACAATTTCGGTTCGACACACTTGATCTTGATTGTTCACAACATTTCCTCCTAAATCATACTCTCAGCATTTCATCATATTTTGTCTCTTAATTTAATGAATCATTATTCAATTGATTAAGTCTTTTTCCTCCATTGATTAAATTCATCAGTTTAATTTAATTAACCTTACATTTTTGTTTAATTATATAAATCATTTTATTTGATTAAAATCTCTAGAGTCCTCTTATTAAATTAAATAAATTAAACCTTATTTGATTTAATCTAACATATTCCTCCTTGGTTAAATAAATCAAAATCATTTATTTAGTTAATCATTTCCTCTCAATTTTGATTTAAATCAATTCATCAATTTAAGTCAAAATTGTCAAATCATCTAATCTCTTATTAAATTAATCAAATCTTGATTAAGTTAATCTCTCTCACTAAAATCTTCTAGAGAATGCAAGTTGCACATGAAAATATAATTAATTCATTTATTAAATCCCCATTTTCCCTCACATGGCATCAAAAGGGAATATTCTCTCAATTTGAATTCAAAAAGTCCAAGTGGACTTGTACATCCAACACGACATTCACTCCTCTTACATGTACTTGTGCACTGAGCCAAGTGGCATTTATTTCATTCCTTTTTCCCTCTCACATGTCATTTCTCCAATTTGAAATTCCACCTAATTACATTTATTGGCACTTTGGCCAAAATGTGCACAACCATCAACCATTCACATCTTGACAAGTGGAACTTGGCCATTGGATGTTGAATGATCCCACATTGCTCTATTTCACTCTCTTTTCTAGTTTGGAAATCTATAAATTGGAGGCTTCTGTCCTCATTATTAATCCACAATTTTGAGTAAACTTGCTATACTCAAATTCATTATAACACACAACTTTGAGTAAACTTACTATGCTCAAATTCATCTTCATTTCACAGATTTCGTGCAAGGTTACTCTCTTGAATTGAGAGCTAATCTTGTTCATTTCATTCAAACCAGCTGATATCACCATCACAATCATGAAGCTTACAAATAGGAATTGGGAAAGGGATGATTTCAACATACCAATCAGCACCAATTACCCCATGGGAGTGATATTTGTTCATTAGAATAGGATTTGTTTATTTCCATTTATATTGTGCTTCACTTTTTTTCCTATTTTAATGTTACAATCTAATATCATGGGGAACCTTGATTCTCTCTTGCATTTGATCTAACATTACGCTTGTTTGCTATGTTTGTGTAGGTTACAAAATCTAGGTTCACATTGGGCATGGGCTATAACATGAATGAAAGTCTTGGAAAAAACTAGTAATGGCCGATTGGAACTTGTCATTATTGAGAAGCACATGAAAAATATTTTCCTTGGATGTACCCCTTCGAGTATAACCATATGTGGCAGAAGTCCCCCCGTTAAAGTAGTTAAAACTCCCCCTCAACTATCAGTAGTTTCCCTCGAGTTACCGGTATCTACAAGTTTACTTTAGACAATTTTACCTTTGACATAATTTATGTGTGTTATAGTGACGAGGATCCCATAAATGACTTGCCTATGATTTTTGAGGATTCCTTCCTATTCATGATCAATACCTTGTCTTTTGAGTCAGACAATCAAACCCATGCAATAAACCTAGTCTATCCCCAACCCATCAATTACAACCAATGAGGACCACCAATTCTAGACACATTCGAAAATGATGAGGTGCTCTTTGAATTCATGGGTTTGTGAGATATGGTACCATATAGAGATCACAAAGCTTGGTTCAATATCATACTAGATACACAAGCCTATTATAGGGAACGATTGAATCCTTTAGTTGTAAAAGTCAAAATTTGAGAATAATCTCTAGGTCTTTGAGTGACATTCTTTGACTCAAAAATAGGAAAAGTTAAGGATGCATCCAACACTGAAAACCTCTTTGAGGTGCTAGAGGATGGATGATTCAATCTTCCTCTCAATGCTATTCATCAGGAGAAGTCAGCGGTTCTGGCAGAATAGTACAATCCAATTAATATCGGAATAGAAGAACTACCACATATAAAATTCTATGTCGAGTCACTTCTCACAAAAGAACAAGAATTCCTAGCTGCATTCCTAAAGAAAAGAAAGATAAACTTCACATGGACCTATGCTGACATGCTCACCCTTGATCTAAAGGTTGTAGTTCATCACCTAGTTGTATATCTCGAAGCAAAGCCAGTGAGACAAAAGTTGAGGAAGATGCATCCCAAGATAGGATTTTTGGTCAAAATTGAATTACAGAAGCTCCTAGATGCAAGATTCATACAGCTGATTGATTATCCAGAGTGGGTATCGAACCTTGTACTTGTTTCAAAGCCCATTGGAGGCATCTGCATCTGCATGAACTTTTGAGATCTAAACAAAGCATGTCCATAGGATAATTTTCGAATCCCAAACATTGAAATGATAGTGGATATGACATTAGGACATGAGATGAATAACATTGGCTTGTTTGGATTCTTATCCTCAAATCACATCCCCTTGGCTAGAGGTATGAAGAACATTGGCTTGTTTGTTCACTTGATCTTTTCTTCGATTTATCTTATTGAGCTCATTCTAATGACCTCTTGATGATGTCTAATGAAAACAATTTAGAGAGAAAGGAAGGGACATTGATCATTATATTTCATTTGTTGTGCTTTTTGGACGTTCTTGTAATATAACCTTGGTGAATACTTTCTTTGTTAGGTATGTATGGAGGGTGTTTGGACAACTTGTTGACTATCACATTGTTAGTTTTTTCCTTTCTATGTTTTGATCTGAGATGTCTGAAATATATAAAATAAATCCTAGTAATTTTTGTATGTTAGGTGTGAACAAGGATACTCCTATCTCATTTTCAAGTCAAAGTCCATCACACTAAGTACAATGCCATCCTGGTTCTTTATACCTTGATGCATCGTGTCTATGTGTGTTATCAAAACATAAGGTAAATGGACCTTTTAAAATCCCAATTCCTGATAAGAAAATCATCATCACCATCATCATTAATAATGTAGGCTTGTTGGATCGTCTTGTCATCATTATTTTCTTCTTCCTTCTCTCCACGCTAACGTGGTATCATGATGGTCAAACAAAACATCACCAATGCATCCATCCTGAACCTCTTTGTCATGAGATCGACCCTCAAATCAAACTTTTCGCCTGATCTCTCGAGGCGGTAGTGTACCAACGTACTTCTTTCCATTGGGGAAACAATGGGGCATCTAAAAAAATAAAAAATAAATGAATTTTGATCTTGGCAGTTTATTCTTTGAACCAATGCAATAGGCACATTGCTTCAAAGAGGGGAAAAATGTAGACATCGAAATTATTCTAATTGATCCTAATCTTGCTAACACCAGTTCATCCAGAATCATCTCCTCTACTAGTCATTTAATTAAATAATATCTATTTAATTAAATTCATCATATTTCATCTCTTAATTAAATAAATCAAATTTATCTAAGAATGTCATCCTCTTCTATTAATTAAATAAATCATTTTGTTTAGTTAATCCTATGTCCCTCTTTTAATTAAATAATTCATTTTATTTAATTAATCTCTAAAGTCATCTCCTTTAAACTAAATAAATTAATCTTTATTTGATTTAATCTAAAACCACCCTCTTTAATTAAATAAATCAAACTTTATTTAATTAAATCTAAATTCATATTCATATTCATCTCATTTTTATTTATTTAAATCAAAAAATCTAAGTCAAACTGTCAAATCAGCTAATCTCCATCTAAATTAATCAAATCCTAATTAATCTTAATCCTAATCCATCAAATCCTCTAAATTTCACAACTTCCACAAGTAAATAAATTTAATTGATTTATAAATTCTTCTATTTTCTCTCAACTTGGCATCAATAGGGGAATATTCCTCAAATTAAAAAATCCCTCCAAAAGGGATGAGTACATTCAATAAGAATTAAAGGCCTCTTACATGTCCTTTTCCTTGAGCCAAGTGACGTTTACTCCATTTCTTTCTCCCTCCAACTTTTCATTTCACAAATTTCAAATTCCAGCTAACCATATTTATTTGCACATTCATGAAAATGTGCTCATTCCTCCTCCAATCACATGTGGTCAAGTGGCCTCTTCCTCTTTGTTGGTCTTTTGTCCCATATTCATCCACTTTTCCTCTTTCTCCATCATTCTCTTTTATAAATCGAGAGTTTATCTAATGATTTTAGATGGATCATCTAAGAGCATAATCATTATAGGCATTTAGCATTGGATTTCAAAGTATTTCATATTTTACAATAAATTTAGCTAGGTTATTGACAAATTTCATCAAGGAAGAAAAATCATCATCAAAGACCATCACTTTACATCAAGGAATTGGGAAAGGGACATTTTCCACATCAAAATGACACCAATTCCCCCATGGGATTGAGAGTTTGTTCATTTGAATATGATTTAATAAGCTTTGTTATTGTGTTATTCATTTCATTTCTTGTTTTTATGTTTGAAATGAATCTCATGGGGAATTTTGCATCTAACTTGCATAATGAGCTAATTATATGTTTTTTCTTTGTGTTTATGCAGGTATCGAAACACCATTCATAGTTTTGCAATGGGAACGACAAATTCCTAGTCAACATATTTCTTTCTTGGTAGGGATTTCAGAAAATAAATCACCAAAAATGTAAGCAAGGATCCAAAATGAAATGGATTGTTGGCCCATAGTTGTCGTTGCACCAAAATATCGACCTGTTAATGTCTAATACAACTGCCAGATTCATCAGATCCATGGGAGGTGATTAGTCGATGTCACAAATCCTGATGGGAAGCATTGACTATCTACTAAAGAACTCCCCCTCAGCGTTACCTGAGGGGTTTCAAACCCAACACCTTTGGCTCTGATACCATTTTTTGGCCCACGGTTGTCGTTGCACTAAAACATTGACCTGTTAATGTCTGATACAACTACCAAAGTTAATGGATCCATGAGAGGTGGTTAGTCCATGTCATGAATCTAGATGGGGAGCACTGACCATCTTCCAACATGGATATCCTTCTCCTAGTGTGATTTGTATATTCTCCATATGATTTTCAAGAATTAACTTACAAAGATAAAATTGCTCATTCTCTGTTACCATTTTATGCATTAGATAAAGTATGATGGCCGAAGTAGAAAATTCATGATTTCTAAAGAATATTTAATAAGAAATTCCATATGCAACATACCTAACTAGGTTATCACCAATAGTGTTGATATACAGTGCTTGGGGATCCTTGTCGACTCTCGTCATTTTCTCCACTTGATTGTATTTTATTGTTTTTCATCCTTGAAGTTCCCCAATTCCATAGAGTCCAATAACCACTTCAATTGCTTATTTCAAAATGAGATACGGTTTGTGCAATATAATGCTACCATCCTTGAATTTTCTTAGAATGAATAGTCCATAGATTCATCTTCGATAAAGCAAGGGAATTCTCCCCATATATCCAAACCTAAGTTTTGTATGTTTAGCAAGTCATTTGATTCCAACCCTAATTAATTCCAATTTATTTATTTTTTGATGATCAAACTCATCCATCTCAACTCCTTTCAACTTCAGAGGGGTATTTCTTTTAGAAATTTCCATTTTTCTTCAGTTACCTTTCCTTTGTTATTGTGAGATGGGAAATTTCATTTACTTATATCGAGCGACCATAATTATTTATTCAAAGGTCTTCAAATCGCTTCAGAGATGCTTCAATAAGGTTCCAAGTGCTTCCACAAGTTCTTTGAATGCATTTGATTTCAAAAATAATTTGCGAGATTACCTTTATATTTCATCATTTTTCCCTAATTCACATTAGTTGCAAAAAAATGACAAACTTCTCTTCCATATACATTGAGAAACCCTAATTTACTCCACAAATGAACAAGCTTTCATCTTTTATTCTAGTTTATTTTGAAACACATATGTCATATAGTTCTCTACAACATATCTACATGCCAACATCTGACACATAGTATTTATGTGGCTCTAATTGAGTTTCTGATAAAGCCCCCCCTAAGGCCAAGCTAGGTCTAATTCCCAAAGGATTCATCGGCCCCAGATGAGGGTAAAAAAGCATCAGTAGACTCTAATCATTATTTATTTTTCAATATTTTTCTCATTTTCTACTTAACCTCTTCCTTATCAATCCTTTCCACATTCTCCACTGGAGTAGACTGCTCCTCTTTTATGTTTTTGCATACTTTTGAGATATGTCCTGGTTCTTTGCAATAATAGCAAACTATGTTTCTCTCATTTTTCTGATTTCCATTCATCCTTGTTTTGTAATGGTTTTCTTTATGTCCAAACATATTACAGTTATAACAATAACCATTGAATGAGTGATTTCTATTGAACTTATTCATCATCACTCGACTAGATGAAGATATGCATTCAATAGCTTTATGTCCTATCTTCTTGCATGCATAACAATGTTCAGAGAAGAGACCAAAAAAATTATTCAACCTACTCCTACACTTAGTCTCCTTATGAAAAAACTTCTTACATGAAAAAAAAATACCATTGAATGATGAGTACCTTTGTGAATTTGGTTGTCTGACAAGTGGTTTGTTTCCAAAATCTCTTTTTTTATTTCCTTTTTCTAGAGTCTTTTGATTATTCACTGTATTTGAATTCTCCATTTAACCATCAGCTTCATTTCCTAAGCCACTTTTGTCTTTAGAAGGTTTATGTCCTACTATCAATTCATCAAGCTTGGTGGAGCTTGTCTTGAAATATTCTTCATAGAGTTTTGCTTTCTCAAATTCTATCTTTAGACTCATCACTTCTTATTGAAGCCTACAACATAAATCGACTTTACTTTGTATCACTATTTTCAAACATTCTTCAATTTTCTTCTTTTCAACTATCTTCAACTTTAGTCTGGTGTTCTCATCATTTGCTTGCTTCAACTCCTTAGTCACTTGTCTGTATCTTTCCTTGAATTTATTTAGCTTCTCTTTTAATTTTTGACACACTCATTTGCTTCATCGAGATTTTCCTTCAGATCTCTATTTTCAATTTCAACCTTGTCTAGATCTTCAAGGGTAGTCTAAAGCTCTTCTTTATCCATTGTTCAATCTATAGGATCTCCCTCAAGCTGTTAAACTTCTCCAGAGGAACCAAAGCTCTGATACCAATTATTGAATAAACTAGATATTGAGAGGGGGGTGAATTAGTATCCTCACAAACTCATTGAACAAACACTTAAAATTTTATTTCACCATATAATAGTTTAACATTAAGTTCCAGAACACATGAACACCATATTTTACTTGGAAAGCCCAATAAGGGAAAAACCACGGTGAGGATTAACTCACAATATATAGAGTTATATCAAAACCAGTAATAAAAGGCTCACTGCACACAAGGACTTACTGTCCAAAATGGAGGATTACTACCTACAAAAAATGTAAAGATAAATTGGCTAACTGCCAAGAGTTGAACTGAGAAAGATACACCACATGTGCAGATTCAGTTCCTTTGATGCTCAAAATATTTGTTGAGCTTCAACCACTGTTCACACTTTTCTCATACATACTTCTTCTTCTCCTCACATTCACATTGCTTTTTCTTTGTCACACTTCAACACTTTTCATTCTCTAGCTATCTTGTATAAATACCTGATGTAACCATATGCATTGGTTGGATCAGCCTAATAGATGCAAAACATATTTCCAAGATAATAACTTGTTGGTCTTCATATCAAAAGTATTTCTCTTGTTTTATGCAATAGTATGTAGGCCAATATTAACAAATCGATGTTGAACCCGATCATCTATATGCACTTCCAGTCATTATAAACAATTTTCAAAACCTCAGACCATATAGATCACTAGAGGAGATATTCGGACCAACATACCAGAAATACCAGATCAAATACTAGATGAGATAAGCATGATCTTCACACTAGTACCTAGTACCGAACCAACATGGTGACATCAATGACAATATTGACAAACTTCCAACATATAAACTAATGTATTTATTTTGGTGTTTAATGGATATGTTAATGATGATTGCATTCATTGATTTCATCAATTTTAGTATATACCATTTTAGTATATAGTGAAACAATTCATGAGATTGATTGGGAGGTCATTAAGTGAGTGATTTTCTCTACTCAATCTATCAATTGATGGGTCTGAAATGTTAAATACGTGGTCCTTAGCATTAATTTTTTTATCAAAAATTAAAATATTTCTCATATTCTCTCTCCCAATCCTTTTTTCAAATCTCTACCCATCTCCATCTCACCTTCTCTATTCCTTTTCTCTATTATTATTTAACTCTTTGTTCTTTTTAATCTCCCCCTCTCTATCTCCCTCTCTCTTGATCTATCTATCTCTTTACCTCTCCCTATATATCTCCTTTTAAAACTTTATATCTCTCTATTTCTCTTTATCCCTTTGTTTTTGTACCTCTCCCCCCCTCTCTTACTTTTTTATTCCTTCATCTCTTTCTCAATTTTCCCTATCTCTCTCCCCTATCTATTTATCTCTTTATCTCTCTACTTCAATATATCTTTTTTTCACCCTTTCTCTTCCTCTATTTATCGTCATCTATCTCTTTTTCAATATATATATGGACACACACACATGCATATATGTGCACACATGTACCTACATGTATATATATCTTCAAACATACATACCTACCTATATATTTTTGTGCATATATATGGAAGAGAGAGATAGAAGAAAGATAGGAATTATATATATGTATATCCATCTTCCTTTCTATATTTTTTTATCTCTAGCTACTTCCTATATTTCCTCAATCTCTCTATCCTATCTATCACTCTATACCACCCCACCTCTCTCATGCCATCTATGTCTCTCTCCTTGGAATGTCAATTACATTGTTTAGATATCTTATAGGTGAATCTAAGGGGTGTTATGTGTAAAAATACATCTTATATATATCTTTATTTAGTAATGAATATGAGTAATATAGTAATATTAAATTAGAAATAATTTAGTAATTTACATTATAAAAATATTTTATATTTAATAATAAATATATTTTCTTTCTATTTAATATAGAATGTATATATCATGTAGTAACTAGTATATATTTAAAAATTAATAATTTAATAATATAATCATATACTTAAATTAGATATAATCTAAATAAATAACCTTATCATTCTCATGATTCCCAAATTCTCTCTTTTATGTAGTCATTTCAAACTTTAAAATGCACTCCTATTTGGCCTCTCTCCACTTTCAAATAATCTTTTGTAAGGTCCCTACTATTTTACAACTCAATCTAAATATACAATGAGATATGCCTATAGAGAGATGAAATAATGAATGTAATGCCTTTTAGTCACTATGACTATACATAGGCCTCTCTCTTTTTCCCTCTCTCACTCTATCTTTATCTATTTTCTCTATTTGTCTTTCCCTCTATATCTCACTCCTACTATATATTCTTTATTCCTATCCCACTATCAATATATGTATATCTCTATATCTCGCCTCTTCTCTCTCTATCTCTCAAGAGAGAGAAAATAGTAGAGGAAGAGAGAGATACATATATCCTATTGGAATTGGTTGTCATTTATGTCAAAAGAGTATTAGAGATTGTTATAATATTGTCATTAATGTCAAAGTGAATTAATAAGGCTATTTTCACTGATGATAAGGGAAAAATATCAGAAGAGAGTAATAGAAAACATCTCGAAGATGATGTGGAACACACTCATCAAGATAATTTAGTGAAGAGCCGTGATTTATCCTCAAAGGTTGAGTTATTAAATTGTGTCTCTTTTTTAAGAGATGCCTCCTTTATTAGAGACAAGAATATAGAAAAAGAGAAAGAATTATGGAAAAAAGTGTGGAGAATAAGAAAATACATTATACAAGAACAAGAATATTTGAAGGAAGAAAATAATAAAATATCATTCAAAGGAAGCCATTAAGGAGAAATAAAAAAGGAGGAAGAAAAAGTTTTCAAAGTAGAAATTAGTCTTAAAAAAAGGCCTATCCTTGTAAAGAGATATCTACTTTCAAAGAGATGCAACTCTTCATTGAGATGTAAATATATAAAGAGATTATATGGAAAGTAAGAGAGAGATGTGTGTTGAATAGAAAGGAAGATCTATTATTTAAGAGAGATGTGTGTGTAGGATACAAACATATATTAATTTGGATATATGTGAAAAGGTAGAAATTGTTATTTAAGAGGATTCATGACTATTTGAAGGGTCATTGTGAAAGGATGTATCTCTTTATAGAGGCATGAAGATATAAAAAAGAAGTGATAAATATGTGGTGAATATGAGTGTGTGTGAGGTGAGAATATTAAATAAGAAGAGGATTAGAAAGGACAAGTGTGTGTGAATTAAGTAAATAAAGATTATTTTTAGCCAAGAGTCATGAGGGTATGGTGAATGATTGTGTCTCATGGTGAGAAAAGATATATAAGAGAATTTATTCCATGAGATGAAGTGTGTGTGAATTAAGTAAATAAAGATTAGTTTTAACCAAGAGTCATGAGGGTATGGTGAATGATTATGTCTCATGATGAGAAAAGATATATAAGATAAGTTATTCCATCAGATGAAGTGTGTGTGAATTATTTATCATTCAAGAGTGAGTGAGGAAGAAAAGAGTGAAGGTATTATCATTCAAAGAAGTGTACAAAATTATAATATGTAGCCTGAATTAAATAAGAGGAATATAAAAGAATGAAGTGAATAAATATTAATTGAATATTTGGCTTAGAATAGTCAAGAGACATGTTAAAGAGCTTTGACCATTGAAGAAATAATATATGTGAAGAGGCATATCTATTCTAAGAGATACATCATTTCACTAGGTTATGAAGATATTAAATATAACTATAGGTACAAGTGAGAAGTGTGAAATGTGAAGATAAATAAGAGGAAGGTGTGTGAGAAATAAGAGTCTATATTAGAATAACACCTACATATAAAAAAGTGAGAAGATAAAAGGATGATCATTAAAGAAAGGTTGAAGCCATATTTTTAAGAAGGAATCATGATAAATTTTTAATAAGAGTTTATCAAAGATTTATAGAATTTGATGGAACCCCTCAAAAAATTTATGTTCCACCCTAAAAATTGTGAAAAATTTGGCTTGGCCCCTTGTGCCTGGTTTTAGGTCATGTTCTCATCACTGTGATAGGGTTTTATCTTCATAAAACAAACGTTTTCCTACAAATGAAAAACACTTGTTCATTTTAGGGTTGCATTAACTTGTTCTCCCCATTATCAACCACTTAAGTTGTCACTTATGCCATCGTACTCGTTGTCTTACTGGCCCATGACCTTTGGGTTTTTCAATTACCTAATTTCTTCTTGGTCTTAATTCCATATGATCAAACACTTAATATTTAAAATTTATATCCTTATCCTTCATTATAAAGGGTTAGTATTTCGTTGCCTAGGGGTGGACCCTTTTTATGAATAACTTTTGGTACATGTGTAGAAATTATGCTTCATGTTGGTCATCTGATCATAGGAATCGATCCTAACTATTCCCCATATGCTCATGCTATTTTATTCATATGGGCTTATAGGCTTCAACCACGTGTCTGGTATACTGGTGGAACCGATTTCCTTGGTAAGGATGTTTGGCACTTTTCAAGGAGGATCTATGGCTGATTGATTGAAGATGTTGCCATATATGTGCCACTCCCTTCTAGCCCATCTTAATTTATTCCATATTATTTTAAGGACATGGGCTAGTGGGTCATGGCCATGTGGTACTGTTTGATAGTGGGACCTGTTCCTTCAGAGGGTAGTGGGTGTTGTTCAAGGATTGATCAATGATGTACATCACAACACGTGTTCCCATTTGGGATTTTTCCCCGTGCTCCTATCTCTCTACAGTGGTAAAATGGGATAGTCACACGAGCTAGCATACAATGTGACACCTATCATATGGTGGAACCCGTTGGGTTTTGGGGACAAGGGATTGTTTCATGAAAGATGAATTTGATGGTTGATGGCTGGCAACATGGCTCAATCTTGACTATTCCCATCCATCCTATGTGTTCCTCACCTATGTTCTGTATCTTTTGATAGGCTAGTGGGCAGGTGCAATGTGGACATTCTAAAGGGATCTGATGGACTCTAAATAAAGTTGGAATGCTTTAAAATTTGGCCAAGGAGATACTATTTTTGAACTGTGATATTTTCAACCTTGTTCTTTAAGGCACATGCTTGATATTTTGGCTGTTAGTTCTGATAGAAAATGATACATGTGGAAAAGGTGAAAAAAAGGCATGGCAGTGTACAAAACTATATTTTGATATAGGATTAGGATCAGTCCCCATCATTTTTATAAGAAGAAATACGAGTGAAATAATTCGTACATGTGAGTGGGTAATTATGACAAGAAAGTTTTAATTGGTGCTACATATGGAGTAGATGTTTATCTACTCAGAGCTTTTCTGATTTAAAGGAGCATTAAAAGAATAATTAAAACTTAATTGTAAGTGGCTGCATTGTAATCTACCCATTGATTTATCTTTTTAAAACATGATTGATGTTTAATATTAAAAGGATCAAGGAAGACTATTGTCAGCTAACACGCAAAATCTTTCTTTGAAGAGTTAATCGTTGGCACACTTGCATGGCTTGTTATAAGAGGGAATGATTGCTATACTTCTTATTCAATTTTTGCAATAATTTTTGGAGTGTCTTTAGGTTCTCATCATTGGAAGGATGAGTAAGTTAGGAGTGTCTGTTAAGCAAGTTCAGAGGTCTAGGAGATTGTGTTTGTTGGAATCTGAGAAGAATGCCCCGAATGATGAAGTTGATACATAGGGATCTCCTAATACACCAAAGAGTAGAAAGGGATGCAGGAAATTTAAGCATGGTGTCAAGAGTAACTACCGCCCAAGGAACTAAACGATCTCAAAAGAATTGGTCAATTTTAAAGGAAAGGAGTTGGTGAAATATAGAAAGAAGACAAAGAAAAGGTCCAAGTATCGTAAGGCTTTCCAGGGAGAACTTAATTCTTCTAGTGAGTTCTCTAACAACCCTTTAGAGAATGAGGGTGACACTGATTATGAGGGATTATTAACCTCTCTCCCTGGTACCATCTAATGATTTTGACGACATGGTGGTGATGGTTCCTCTAGTTCCACTATGAGCAAGGCGTGGCTAGTATCTTCTTAGGCTAATGACTCAGAGTGATGACTATGCCCCATTTTTATTATTGATGACACCATGGCCCTATTGTCAGGATTGTCCTATTCAACATTCATATGATTTCTTGTTTCTAGTGCTGATGTGGAAATTTTTTGAGCTATTGTATGGGAGAGGTGCTAGACTTCCTAGTGTTGGGTGGTATGCAAGTATTTTCTAAGGCTGGGAGTGGAGTATCTTCTTTGGTTGGAAAGGATGAGGATGTTGCTACTACAACTGACTCTACCTTTTGAGGAGCTGATGGGTCTACATGTAGGGGATGTGGATTATTGTCTTTTACTCTTCCATTTTCCTCAATGATTCCATGTAACATTCTTTGGACATATCAAATTTTGGTGCATATGATCTCAAAATGAAATGAAATTTAAATTTAATTGAGCTTGATGCTTGTTTCTCGCTTATTCTTTAAAATGGATTTCTGGGCTCATTATAGAGGTCAAAATTTTGAGTTTCAATAGGGTTTTGGGTGAATGCTTAACTCAGAAAATGAATTTTGAATAGGATAAGGGTAAATAGGCTAGTAGATGGTCTTGGGAATGAAGTTATATATGTAACAGTATTAAATTAGTTTTATAGAAGCTACTGATATAGAAAAAAAAAAAAATTCTAGAAACAAATACTCTCTTATGTATACTTCTTACAAATTATGAATGAAAATGCTAATGGTGTTATCATTTATCTTCAAATGGTTATATTTGAATGTAATATTCTCTTCTCATCTTTAACTCAAAGAGTTGATTAAAATGCTTCAAGAGGGTATAAAATTAGTAAGAAATTGCTTAGGATTGATAAGTAGTGAATGTTTCTTCGAGGCATTTTTAGTTTTCATAGTCTGTAAAGTAGCATGAGGGTAGTTCATCTACTTCTAAAATTTATTAGTTCATATATTATATATTCTTACATATTAGACTTCATTGCTCCAATCGATAAGACACTATCTGGTTCATCATAAAATATAGCATTAAGAATGAAAAAGTAGCACACCTAGCCTTGAACTTAAAATAAGAACAATATTCATTTAAAATCCTTTTTCAATGAATTGCATGTGGGATGGAAGTATTTTTATTCATAGAAAATATGTATTCATTCACTTAAAGGATATGGTAAATCTTCAGTGGAGTGGGATTTGTTTGCATTTAACCAGGAATCAATCTATTATTAATTTGATATATTTCATGAAGATGTTATGTTCTTTTGGAAAAATCACCAACGGAAATGGTGACTCCACTGGGGAACAACTTTGACATATGCAGTTCTAGATTGTGGATCATATAGTCAACAATTTGGTAAATCTGAACATGTTTGTTCAGATATTAAAATTTTAGAGCTGGAAGTGAGTTTGTTGTAGCAAAAGATCCAAGAATTTATGTGACTCTATTGTGGGAAAAGACCCCGATAGGAATTCAATCTTAAAAGAACTTCATAATGTTTGAAGTTTAGTCCTCTATGAAGAGAGGTGCTGAATCTGTCTCAAGAACCTGATGAAGATGTGGAGCAAATTTTAAATATATAAAGAATTCCATTCAGGAAGAAGAATCTATAGAAGTTGCAATATATCTAGGTATTCTCCATATTTTGGTTTTCAAAAGGGAATAAATCTATATATGAAAACTATATGTGAAAGTCTTGAAAATATTTTGGTTCCCTATTAAGTGAAAATAAGCACTCAAGAAAAGGGAATAGTGAAAATTGGTTTAAATACTTCTGTGCTATTATCTTGTAACCTTTATTATGAAGAGAAGTGTTGTTTGGTGTTTCTGCACATCAACAACTCAGAAAGAATAAAAGTTATCCTATCTCTCTTGAAAGGTTGATCTCTATGAATAAAGAGATAACCCCAAGGTCTCTTGAGTGTTAGGTCATGACAATGCAATAGACCAAACTCAGTGATAAATGTGAATATGATGGTAATCACAAGGGGTCTTACACACAAATGTTGGAAGCTCTAAACTCATCAGATTTTAAGATATAGTGATGCTTTAACTTTGAGTCCTAACCATTTAAAAAAGAAATGGAAAAATATAAGGGTTTCAAAAGTATTAACCGTTAACACTACTTCTAAGACTAATCATGCAAATGATGAAAGACCTAGAATGGACCAATCCCTGAAACTAATTTCTGGTCAACCCGGGATATACCTGCAATCTTGCAAAAAATAGTGCAATCTTCTAAGGTGATAAATATTTTTAGACTGAAGGCGTTCATTCCATGGGACTGGATGAATACATACAATTAAACTAAGTACATGAATATAAGGTACAAGTTGACCTTGTACAACATTCCCATAATCAAGAAACTGCCCAAGATATGAACTAGGGATCTTTACAACACTTTAGATATTAGATCATCAACCACTACAAACTAAATTTAATCTACGTTCAAGCATTTCCAAGAAGCTTGAAAGATGGAATAAGAAACATGCAATATTACTTAATGCAAAGGAGGCACTGGTCATAACACAATATCTGCACTTTGTATTAAATCATCATATTCACAATATTTCTGATCCATTACAGTACTTTCTCAAAATATGAAAGCTACTTCTAATTTGCTAACATGCTGCTCTGCTACTAACCTACTGATTACAAGCCTTCTAACTTTGTCTACTTGATCGACTAGTGGGAAAGAGCCCAACTAACCAACCATTACAAAAGAGGCGGAATGCCATACTTATAGAAAACTGCTTGCGTGAAACAGAGCTAGGGTTACAAATAGCTTGGCCACTAGCCAAATTGGCCCTGAAAGACAACAATAACTCACCATTCAATCATGAATGCAACAAGGGACGCCATCAGATCAACCTGGGATCACACGAAGTCAAGGAATAGGCCCTTGAGCCACACCCAATAATAAATGAACACCTATGCGAATAGAGGAATAACATCATGCACAAAAACCAGGAGGGAGATGAGCCACCAATCCCATCTAGAACAGGGCAAATAGATGGTCCAAATCAAACAAAACCTGATGAAAACAACCAAATAGGTCTTTCCGCCATTAATAAACACCAACCGCACTGAGCTAGCATGTAGGAATGGGCTTCGTGATTGTAACCGCAAATCATGCCCAAATCTTCAAGGTACATCTTGCAAATCCTGGAAACACCCAACTCGATTCGACCTACACCCAAAAAAGGCAACCATTAATACCCAATACATCCTCAAAATCTAAGTAGATCCATAGAGTTCCAAAGTTAGAGAATCCAACGCAAGCCCAAGTGGAAGCACAGGCGGAAAGGAAAGGGAAACAAGTGAAACAAAACCAAAACCCACCCTACCGGACTTGGAGGTGGAACGGGAAAGGGAAGCCAAAAGAAACAGGTGGAGGTGGGAAGAAAACCAACCTCGACGAAAGCAGAGTGGGAACCAAAGCAGGAACCAAAGAGAAGCCCGGCGGAATCGAAGCCAAAATAGGAACAAAACCAATGTGGAAAAAACAAGCACACTGGCAAGACCGGAAACAAACAACACACCCAACGGAGGTGGACCTGAAACTGAAATTGAACTAGGAACTTTTGAAAAGTTCCCTGTCCAGTTCCATTCTGCTCCTGACTCCGGTGAACATAGGCGAATAGATAAAATGAAATGCACATGGGGAAACGCCAGGGCCAAACGGCCAAAAAACCAGATCGTCGAAGAAAAGACCAACCTAACGGGGGCAGAAACAGAGCCAGAACGAGATCAGGATTGGGAACTTTGGAAAATCTCCCCAAAGTTCCTAGTTTTGATCCATTGCGTGCCCAATTCCACTAGAGGAAAACAAAGGGAGATAGGAACAAACCGCCACCGAGACAAAAGTGGTAAAGCAACAACAACAAAGACAACAAGCCGAGAGGCAAAGTCAGAATGGGAATGGAAACTAGACCGCAGACTTTTGAAAAGGTCAAAGTCTGATTCCATCCTAGTCCCGCCTCCGACGAAAGAATGGGAAAGTGACCCAATGAAAACCAAAGGGAAGAAAGCAATCCCCCAGGACAAAACAAATAACACAACGGAGAAAAGAGAGGAAGTGGGAAGCAGAGCCGGAACGGGAATGGAAACCAAACCGCAAACTTTTGAAAAGTTTGAAGTCCGATTCCATCCTAGTTCTGCCTCCGGTAGAACAAAGGGAAGAAAGAAAACAAGGGAAAGCCAAAGGGAAAAAACAACCCTTAGGACCCAAACAAAAACACCAAGGGAGAAGATAGGAGGAAAAAGAAGGCCACCCCAAAAGGGGACATCTGCAAGACTCCAAGACCAAGGTGAGCACCAAACACCGAAACCCAAGATTTTAAGAGATAAGCACAAAGAGGGGGCAAGCCACAGAAATAGGCCAAAAGAGGGTCCCCACCTTCAGATGGGCATATGTGCAAAAAACTGCACAAGAAGAAGTATGCAATATTTTTTTTGAATAAATTCATTTAGAAGGTCTTAAGCAAGTTGAGATAGGCTAATGCATTGTGTAGGCTTAAGGTCATGTTGCAAGAAATTTTAAGTACCCTATATAACTGCAATATTGATAGGAAAATTTTTGTAAGGGTATAAGAAAAGGTGCATCAATATATGAATCCTTATATGGTTCCTAGTGCAACCATGGTTTGTAATCAGCCCCTATCATGTAATATAATAAATCAGCACTAGAAGATATAAAGCCATGAGTTTAAGTGGTATTTATGGTTACCCAAATTTTATTCCATCTGACATCAAAGATGAGTTACCAAAATTCAGTGGTACAAAGAGTGAATCAACAAGAAAGAATTTGCAATAATTCAATAATTTAATGGATGATTACGAAATAGATCATGAGGATGTAATTATGAGATTATTTGTTTAGTCCCTAAAGGGAGATACAAGAGATTGGTTCTCTGATTTACTAGCATGTTTTGTTTGTTCTTGGGATGAGTTCAAGGCAGAGTTCATGAGGAAATTTGGTGAAAGAATAAATTCTATTTTAATGTTAAATAATATAATGAGCATTGAGAAAGAAGAGAATGAGTTGGTTCCAACATTTAATCAAACATTGAGGGATATTCTTGATTTCATGAGATTAAGTGATGCAATATGTTTGGTTTTTTATGTAGGAGCTTTTGATAATAAGATGAGCTACCTATTGAGAGACAAGGATCCTAAAAATTTGCAGCAGGCCTAGGGGATAGCTATGAACATTAAAAACAACCAAAAATATGGAATATACAATGGTCATTTGAATACAAGTGTTTGTTTCCCTAAAAACCAAATGTTGATGAAAGGTGTAAGAAAAAAAATTAAAATGAATGCCAAAACACTTAGACCCTTGTTGTTTCATCCCATACATTACTCCATAATGTTGATCCTATAGAGTCTCAAACAAATTGTCAAGAAGATGCATGCAGTTGTAATTATATACTATTTGTTCAAGCTCTATAATGCATAAGGAAACGCAAAGAGGAATCACCATATGATCTCTATGTAATATTTATGGATACTCTAGCAGAGATTCTTGAATGTCATAGACCTAAAAAATTAGAATGCATTGATTTATTTTATGAATCTTATGAACTGGTTTTAAGTGCTCTGCCAAAGGAATTAAAGCTAGTTAGGCTTTACCAAGTATGTGACTTCTTTTATATTTTTGAAAAGATAAGAGATGAATATCAAAAGGCTATTATATTTTCAAACTATAATGATAATGACTCTATTGTTCCATATGATTCAAATAGTGAGATATCACTTGAAGAAGAAGGGATTAGAGCAGAAATTGAAAATGGGCACCTAAATAAAGCAAGTGAAATAGGTGTTTTCAATTCTTTTAAATATTCTGGAACTTGTTGTCCTCTAGAGGACATTAGATTGAGCATTCAACCTAAAAACTAATGTATCCTTTTGATGTGGTAATGATGATAGCATTGAGTGTGTTGATTCCTCTGATTGTGATTATCCTCATGAAGTGGAAATGGAATATTTTGTTACAAATGTGGAATATGTTGATAATGAGAACACATGTTGGATTGAAAAGGAACAATTTTCTCCCTATGAATATTTTTCGAAGTATGAGTTAGGGATGTTAACTATTGATGATGAGAATGAAGTTGAAAATATGTCTATTTTCTCTTCTAGTGGTTAAATTGATTTTGAGTGCAATAATGACTTGAAGGATTTGGACCTTCCTACTGAGGAGGTTGAGGTTCTTATGTCAAAAATAGATATAATGAAAAATACATTGTTTGATGAGCGTCCATCTTCACTAGAGATGAGAAATGATGACACCTATTGGTACAAAGATAATCCAATCTTTTTTGAGGATTTTGATGATGCATCTGATACAAGGTTAGAATATGGTCTTGAGAAAGAAAAGGAACACATTCATGAACTCCTCGAGGGAATTTCCTATGATTTTTTTACATTTGACACAGATGTTGTTGATAGGTTTGAGTATCATGATGCCAATTATTTGAAGGAGTATGACTACTTTCAGTTCCCACTTCAAATGGAAGAAATTTTGATGAAACATGACAAGGAAGTGAAGAGAAAGGAATGTTGTTTTCAGTATGAACATGTTTCATATGATGAACATAACAAACATTTGTCATATAATGATGAAAGGTTATAATTTATGTTTGATTACATAGAGAGTAGTGACAAATATTACGCTAGCAATGATCTACTCAGAATAGTTAAGAGAAATTTCAGTGGTAATATCTATAATCAGGTAAAATTTAATATTAACCATAGTTTTCTAATTATAGCAAGAAGGATATGTTTGATGCAATGGTATGACATAGAAAAATGTGGACGAAAGGACAACAGTTCTTTTAGAAGGTTGGTTTTCGATAGGGGGAGGAATTGGACCTAGGTTATTTGTGGTTGGTGCCACCTACAAAAAATGAAACCCAGGTTATATTGAAGGGTGCATAATAACATATGCATCTCACAAGAAGGTTTTTGGAAAAATGGAGATTTTATCTCATGTTTTTGGCCTTTTCGGCCTCTATATGATTTTGTAAATAGTTTGTTTCTTTCTGTTTTGTTTCTATTTGTTCTATTTTTGTCTTTTTTCCTAGTTTGCTTCATCCAATGATTCTAGGATATCACCATGCCTGCGAGTGGAATGTGTCCCCAACAGGAGCCTTTGATGGAACCCCTCAAAAACTTTATATTCCACCCTAAAAATTAGGAAAAATTTGGCTTGGCCCCTTGTGCCTAGTTTTCGGTAATCTTCTCATCACTGTGATAGGATTTGATCTTCATAAAACTTCAAAAAGTTGGCCTACAAATTAAAAACTGTTGTTCATTTTAAGGTCACATTGACTTTCTCTCCCCATTCCCGGTCACTTAAGTTGTCACTTATGCCATCGTACTCTTTGTCTTACTAGCCCCTAACCATTTGGTTTGTCAGTTGCCTAAGTTATTCTTGGTCTTAATTCCCTATGAACGAAGGTTTAATACTAAAAATTTATATCCTTATCCTTCATTGTAAAGGTTCAGTATTTCGTTGCCTAGGGGTGGCCCCTTTTTATGACTAATTTTTTTGCATGTGCATAAATTATGCTTCATGTTGGTCATCTGATTGTAGGAATCAATCCTAGTCATTCCCTGTATGCTCGTGCTATTTTATTTTCTCTTATTTTATTCAAACGGGCTGGTGGGCTTTGACCACTTGTCTTGTATACTAGTGGACCCTAATGGGACTTTTAAAATTTGTCAAAATTCGGCCTAATTTGGGCATGAATGGTTATTTTTAAATGACTAGAGGTCTGATATTTTGGGTTTAGGGTTCAGATTACCCTTGGAAAATTGATTGGTATCTTTTTAAACCCTCACGTTATATTTTAACATTGACTTGTTATTGAGGGTTACCGGTCACTTAAGTCATCCGAATGAGCCTTTCCTTCGTGCTCTTACTAGCCCCTTTTCACCCGACCTATCAGTCTTCTCTTTGCCACTTGGGCCTAGATGTTTTTGCTGCTAAGGGTTTTTTCCAGCCGACCCCACCATTATATTATTTTTGTTTTCACTATAGCTTAGCAAACCGTCTGATCACGGGCGACCTGCACCATTCCTCGTAGACCTCAAAGGTTTTCCTATGGATTTCACCAAACTGGTGCGAGGTGTGCGAGATGCCGCCATCTGTCATATACGGAGAGGTGTTGCCTTTTCTTGATATGCCAGTAGTGACAAGTGGGTGTCATTTCACCAGTGGGAATTTAATAAAAGGGATTAATGATGACCATCCCTCACAGACCTTGCGCAATCAGATTAAATTTTCCCAAAGGTAACACAAGGTGTGTGAAAAGGCGACACGTGGCTTGGCTCTTGGAGCAACGGGGGCTAGGTGAGGCCTGCTGCCCGATCACGACCTCCTATTTTCATGGGCTGTGATTGGGTGTGGTTTTTCCCAGGTAGTGATATGTATTTTCAATGATCATTGACTTGATCTGAGTCATCCAACTTGCTAGGTATCTTCCACATCAATGGTTCAAATTCAAAGGGTTACTGTTCACCCGTGTGAGAATTTTTTGCACTCTGAAGGTTATTAATGTTGTGGGTTTTTCAATGGATTTCTTCTTGATCTCCTTGCAAGTGAGTGGTATCCTCTTGATAAATGCAATGATGGGTTGTACACCATTTTCTATAAGCCTAGAAAATTTTTGTGGTGGCAAGAACAACCACTAATCACTCACATTCTCGTACAAGAATTTGGGCAATTAATATTCCCTGCATTAGTTTTCTCTATAAATACCTGTTGAATTGCTGAGTGTTATCATCGTATTTTGAATTAGTTTGTTTGTAGGTGGTATATTTGTTTGTAGTTTCGATCTACGCATCTTCAATGGATAATTCTATGGAGCAACGAAGTGCTAGAGTGGGCACGAGGAATTCGCAGCACAAAGAGGAACAACCTATTGTTAGTGCTCCTGAATCGATTGCCCGAGGTGTGTGAAAGCGGTCTGGGCACTGCAATTCCCCTTTTGTGCTCTCTTCAAGCTCTGGTAATGATGGGTTTGAGAGTAACTCAGACTATCATTGCTTTCTTGCGGCCATGACCGAGCTCATGGGTGTCAACAAGGAGGTCCTTG
The DNA here is from genome assembly GCA_007115665.2 of Sequoiadendron giganteum. NCBI lineage: Eukaryota > Viridiplantae > Streptophyta > Pinopsida > Cupressales > Cupressaceae > Sequoiadendron > Sequoiadendron giganteum. The sequence continues at coordinate 267,924,488 of CM021102.1, forward strand.
TAATTTTGCTAATAACTGTAATGACATTGTGTCGTGTTGTTGGGACTAGTGTTGGTATGGACAAGAAAAAGAGAATGGTTTCACTTCAAACTAAAGTGAGAACTAGGAGTGGTCGCTTGTGTCGGGGGCATGTTTTGGCTAAGTGGTGGTGGTGGGTGATGTGTGCTTCTCGTGGGTGGTTCTGTTCCGATGGTTCATTTTTTGTGTGTGGCATGGTCTTTTGGTTCTTCCTCTGATTGGTTACAGGGTGTAACTGTTTTGATTCCATGGATCATTTATTGTTACTTATAATGATGAGGAATATTTTTGGAATGTGAATTCTAATTTCATTTCAATAGAATGAAATTTATTTTGAAATTAGCAATGGAGCCCGATGCTTGTTGCTCCGCTATTCTATAAAGGAGATTTTACGGCTCATTGTTATGGTCAGATTTTCTGTGTCTTGAGGCTTAGTATTTGTATAGTCAGTTTGTTTACTGTAGGTTTTTTGAAGGTATTAACTAGTACGTCTTTTTTGGGGTGGGAATATTATGAAACAAGTAAGCTTTTCTTATGTAATAACATATATTGAAGCAATAATGAAAATATATTAGAACAATTGCTCTCTTGGTTACATGTCATGAGTTTTGAATGATTTTATTAATGATATATTCATTCAGCTTCAATGGTATATTTGAACGTGTACTTCCTTTTCGTGCTTTAACTTAATGAGTTAATCAAATTTATTGAAAATGAGTTATAGATTTGTGATGTTGTATTCGGGATTCATTAAGGAGTATTATTTTAAACAACTGAAAATCTCATAGTGTAAATCATTATGGTGATACGTCCATGATATATGGGTTATGTTTTGTATGACTCCCGCCCAATGGATGAGGCATTGGGTAAGTTCTTTAGGATTCCCCTTTTCCAAAAATGGAGGGTTGTGTTCTAAGCACGGTGGTTCAAGTTTTGAACAATCTAAAATATCAAACCTTATCTCTTTTGAGATGGAAATATTGTGTTAAACTTTCAGTCTCATTTCTTTAAGATAATTATTATTATTCTTTGGTTTGCCACAACCAGAGTAATTGCTATCTAATTGCGTTTGTGGGGATTGTATCTGTAAGAAGAAGTGTCCTTACCAAGTCATAAAACATTCTTATGAACACACTTAGGATAACCCTCCTTGGTTTCACAGAGCCAAAAGTGTAGGAGATCTCAGTCTTTGACTGAATCTCGTTAGTTGGCAACTAAATTTGTTAGTTCCTGAATATAGAGGTTGGATACCTCTTATGGAATTACAAAGCCTTAGCTAGAAAATTAAAACACCAATAGAATGGCGACTCTATTGGGGACAAACTCAGAGGTTTTGGTTACAGATGGTGTTGCTATAGAGTCATTAAATTTTTGAATTATTTTTGTAAAGAGAGGTTGAAAATCTGTAAAAATTCTGATTGCAGAATTTTTCCTTAAGATTCATTGTATAGAGTCAAATGATTTTCCATTCTAAATTTAAATAGTGAAATTTTTTCAACCCTTGTAGGAAGAGGTTGTTGAAATGAACCTGAAAATCTTATGATCTGTGGTGTTCGTTGGAAAAGGACTTAGGAGTTTTGGGTGCAGATAGTCTTGTTATAAATTTCATTACAATAACTGAGATATTACTTGTAACCATAAAGGTTAAACTCAATGGAATAGGCTCTCTGCCTAAATCATTAGTTGAATGGTGGTTTTATTGGGGAGAACTTCTGAGAAATTTAAATAAAAAAGAGAAAAGAGAAACCACAATAGTTGGAGGTGGCTATCCTGAATCATTTGTTTAGTGGAGTTGAATGTTAAGTTTGGATGGTGAGAAGTTATGGATCTAGAAGGGATTGGTAGTGGCATGATGTTAGAATATTTGAGGTATGACTATGTTGTGGACAAAGACCCAAGATGTAACAAGCTTTGAAAAATAATTTCATATTCTTTTTGAAATTTAGTCCTCTATTGAAGAGGTGGTGACTATGTTTGAAGAACCAGTTGATATATGAAGGAAAAGTCCCAGATCTGTGACATGTTATAGTCAGGGAGAGAAGATTGACAACTGCTGCCAAAGTTACCAAGTATTCTTATTAAATCTAAATAAATCACTATTCTGATTATGAGGAGTGTTTGTAATTAAGGATGATAAATGGTTCCAAATTAGATGTTCTAGCATCAAGAAAGGAGCAATGATTATATTTTCCATACTTCTAATGATGCAATATGTAAAAGGACTTGTGAAACATGTTTATGTTGTATCATACTTCTAAAATCAAGGTATAATTATTTTAGTCACTGATGGAATCATGGTTGAAATGGTAAATGATATGTTTGATAAAAATGTATTTATTTTTGACAATATTTAAATGGGTATAAGAGGTTTCCCGTATGAGAATTTAGGCATAAATATGCAAAGGAAACAAATCTCATTAAGCCCTTCAGGGGGTTTTGTGACTCAAAGGTATATGCCTTTTATTTTTCAGTGATATCAGTGGTTACCCTAATCTAATTCCTAAGAAGATTAGGAAGCATTTTCCTAAATACACAGGGCAAAGTGCAAAATCTGCCTCTAAGCATCTACAAAACTTTATAGATGTAATGGGGGATTATGAAGTCAGTTATGAGGATGTTGTTATGAAGTTGTTTGTGTAGTACTTAATGGGTGATGCCAGGGATTGGTTTTCATATCTTCCTACCTTTTCTGTTAACTCATGGAATCAGTTGGTGATAGTTTTCATTGAGCAATCTGCTGAAAGAGTCAATCCCAACATATTAAGAAAAGGTTTCATGGGAATCCACATAAAAGAAGAGGAGTTGGTCCCGTATTTTAATCTCATATTTTCAAAATTTTTAAGATAGATTCCTAGAGAAATAAGACCAAGTGAGGTTCAATGCTTGGTTGTATATCTTGGTGCTTTTGACAAAAGGATGGGTTACCTATTAAGGGATAACGAACCTACAAACCTGAACCAAGCATATCAAATGGCCATGGAGATTGAGAACAACATGAAATACTCAATGATGAAAGGGTATGTGGCTGCAAGTATTGATTACCCTGGCCTAGCTCATACTAGTAAAATTTCAGAGTTGGCTACACAGAACGCTGATTATGATAAGAGTGCTTTGACAAGTATAATTTATCCACCATTACAGTATGATGATGAAGAGATCCAAGTTGAAAGCCAGTCCAATTTGAATCGTGATGATCAAACTTCTTTTGTGCCAGAATTGTATGAGATGAAGAGACAAGGGGAAGAATCGCCATATGAGTTTTTCTTGAGATTTTTGGATGCCTTAATACAAATTCCTAGAGGTCTCAGACACAATGACTTTGAATGTATTGAATTTTTTTGTGAACTTTATGAACCGAGGCTGAGTGCTTTGCCAGAATAATTGAAACTTGCTAACTTGGCCCAGGTCCTTAAATGGATAGAGATTGTAGAATCAGCCAAGGGTGTATTTACACAAAATGAAGATAATGCTTGCCCTTTTGAAGAAAGTTGGACAACTACACAAGAGCTTGAGGGGCAAAGTGATGAAGGATTAGATGAGACACCCATTGTTTTTCCCTATCATGGTTGTAATGCACATATCACTAAGATTTTGTTATAGGCTAATGATTGTGATTTTAGAAGTGATGATTGCATTACCGAGGATGAAGTGGGGCCTCTCCTTTTACCAGAGATGTATGGAAATGTGGAGCCTCATTATTTTAATTGTTTGCAAATAAAGGAACAACTTTAAAATGATAAATTTTTAGAGTATACTCCAGGTATACTGGCAATGGAACAAGTTTGTTGTATAAATGTTGAGGAACTTGAGGACAATGAGGTGTGTGATCAAAAGAATAGTACTGGAGATAACCAAAATATTGATGAAAATATTGGTACTATTGATTTTCTTGACTGTTTGTATGAAGCTAATATTGATTTTTTGATACCTTTTGACATTGATATTGTTGGTGATAAGTTTCCAGCTTATAATGAAGGTGGCATTGATATTGCTGGTGAAAAGTTTTCAGCTTGTGCTAAAATTTTCACTTATAAATTAACACATACAATAGGTGGTGTTGAACACAAGGAGGCCAGTGCATACTATTGTTTATCTATTTCCCATGTTGAGATTGATGTGTTTGACTCTTTTTCTGAGGTTTTTTATTTGGGAATGGATGAAGGAATGCATGAAGAGATGTAACTTATATTTCCCACCTCTGTGGTATCAGGATGTGTTCCAAAAGTTTTGAACACAGGTGTTGGCAGCCAAGCTTATGTGGAAAGATTCAGGGTGAGGATTCCCTGAGTTATGTGTCATCCTTTTTGTGTTATGAGGGTGTGTGTAACATGCACATAGTTTTATAAGAAAATTTTCAATTCTATGTACAAGATGATGATGATGCTAGGATGTGTGATGTTACAGACCAAATAAGTTATGAATGTTTATGCTTCTTAGCTCAATTGAGTAAGCATTGTATGAAGTATGACCAAGTGCAAGGTAAGGTAAAATGCCATTAAGGTCATAGGCTACAGTTAATGTTTAGATATAGGGTGCCGAAACATCAAATACATAGGAGTATTAGTAAACATCATGATACTTCCAGGCATGCTGACTACTCCAGTAACTTAGAAGAATCAAGAGGTAAAATTTGCAAACTTGGTTTACTCTAGGTAACAAAGAATTTTGTTTTTGATAGGGATAAAATTTGATTTCTCTTGTTTGGTGGCCTGGGGCCACCAAGTTAGATATACACAAGTTCCAATTGACAAGCATGGTAGAAGATTCATCAAGGCACTTGTGTGATTCAGTAATCTAGTCTGCGAAACTAGAGATTATGGATTCTTTCTATGCCCGTAGGGGGAATATATCCCTAGTCAGAGCCATTGATCGGACTTTTAAATTTTTTAAAAATTTGGCCTAATTAGGGCATGACCGGTTACTTTTAAATCACTGGAGGTCTAATATTTTGGGTTTAGGGTTCAGATTACCCTTGGAAAATTGATTGGTATCTTTTTAAACCCTCGCGTTATATTTTAACGTTGACTTGTTGAGGGTTATCGGTCACTTAAGTCATCCGACTGAGCCTTTCCTTCATGCTCTTATTGGCCCCTTTTCACCTGGCCTATCGATCTTCTCTTTGCCACTTGGGCCTAAATTTTTTTGCCACCGAGGGTTTTTTCCAGCCGGCCCCACCATTATATTATTTTTTTTTTCATTATAGCTTGGCAAACCCTCTAATCACAGGCGATCTGGATCGTTCCTCATAGACCTCGCAAGTTTTCCTACTGATGTCACCAAACTGGTGTGAGGTGTGCAAGATTCCACCATCTGTCATATATGGAGAGGCCTTTTCTTGATACGCCAGCAATGACAAGTGGGCGTCATTTCATCAGTGGGAATTTAATGATAGGGATTAATGATGACCATCCCTCACAGGCCTTGCAGGATCATATTAAATTTTCCCAAAGGTACCGTGAGGTTTGCGCAAAAGCGACATGTGGATTGGCTCTTGGAGCAATGAGGGATAGGTGGGGCCTATTGCATGATCGCGACCTCCTATTTTCATGGGCTGGGATTGGCTGTGGTTTTTCCTAGGCAGTGATGTGGATTTTCAATGATCATTGACTCGATCTGAGTCATCTGACTTGCTAGGTCTCTTCCACATCAACAGTTCAAATTCAAAGGGTTATTGTTCACCTGTGTGAGAAGTGTTTGCACTCTAAAGTTTATTAATGGTGCGGGGTTTTGAGGGGATTTCCTCCTGATAAATGTAATGATGGGTTGTATGTCGTTTTCCATAAGCCTGGCATAATTTTGTGGTGGCAACATCAACCACTAATCACTTGTATGCTCATACAAGCATTTGGGCAATTAATATTCCCTGCATCAGTTTTCTTTATAAATTCCTGTTGAATTGCTCAGTGTTATCATCAAATTTTGAGTTGGTCTGTTTGCAGGTGGTAGATTTGTTTGTAGTTTTGAGCTACACATCTTCAATGGATAAGTTTGTGGTGTGACAAAGGGCTAGAGTGGGTGCGAAGAATTCATAGCACAAAGAGGAAAAACCTGTTCCTAGTGCTCCTAAAGCGATTTCTCAAGGTGTGGACAAGCGTTCTGGGCACTGCAATTCCCCTGTTGTGATCTCTTTGAGCTCTGGTAACGATGGGTCTGAGACTGAGTCGGACTATCATTTCTTTCTTGTGGCCATGATTGATCTCATGGGTGTTTATGAGGAGGTCCTTGCAGTTTTTCCAATAACTACAATGGCACTATGCCATGTTGCTGGGACTAGTGCTGGTATGGACAAGAAAAAGAGAATGGTTTCACTTCAAACTGAAGTGAGAACCAGGAGCGGTCGCCTGTACTAGGGCCGTGTGTTGGCTAAGTGATGCTAGTGGGTGGTGTGTGTTTCTCGTGGGTGGTGTTGTTCCATTGGTTTGTTTTTTGGATGTGGATGTGCATGTGCATGGCACGGTCTTTTATTTATTCCTCTAACTTATTATTGGGTGTAACCGTTTTGATTCCTCAGATCGTTTATTGTTACTTCTAATAATGAGGAATATTTTTGAAATGTGAATTCGAATTTCATTTCATTAGAATGAAATTCATTTTGGAATTAACAATGGGGCCCAATGCTTGTTGCTCTCCTATTCTATAAAGGAGATTTTATGACTCATTGTTATGGTCAAATTTTGTGTGTCCTGAGGCTTAGTATATGTATAGTCAGTTTTTTTACTGTACGTTTTTTGAATTTATTAACTAGTACATCTTTTCTTGGGCGGGAATATTATGAAACAAGTAAGCTATGCTTATGTAATAACATATATTGAAGCAATAATGAAAATCTATTAGAACAATTGCTCTGCTGGTTACATTTCATGAGTTGTGAATGAGTTTATTAATGATATATTCATTCAAATTCAATGGTATATTTGAATGTTTATTTCATTTTTCTACTATAACTTAATGAGTTAATCAAATTGCTTGAAAATGAGTTACAGATTTGTGATGTTGTATTCAGGATTCATTAAGGAGTATAATTTTAAACAACTGATAGTGTAAGTCATTATGGTGATACGTCCATGATATCTGTGTTATGTTTTTTATGAATCCCTCCAAATGGATGAGGCACCGTGTAAGTTCTTCAGGATTCCCCTTTTCTAAAAATGCAAGGTTGTAGTTCTAAGCACAGTGGTTCAAGATCTGAACAATCTAAAATATCAAACCTTATCTCTTTTGAGATGCAAATCTTATGTTAAGTTTTCAGTATCGTTGCTTTAAGATAATTTTTATTATTCTTTGGTTTGCCACAACCAAGGTAATTTCTATCTAATTGCATTGGTGGGGATTATATTTGTAAGAAGAAGTGTTCTTACCAAGTCATAAAACATTCTTATGAACACACTTAGGAAAACCCTCCTTGGATTCACAGAGCCAAAAGTGTAGGAGATCTCAGTCCTTGACTGAATCTCATTAGTTGGCCACTAGCTTTGTTAGTTTGTGAATATAGAGGTTGGCTACCTCTTAGGGAATTACAAAGCCTTAGTTGGAAAATTAAAACACCAATAGACCCGATTTCCATGGTAAGGATGCCTAGTGCTCTTCAAGGAGGATCTACAACTGATTAATTGAAGAAGCGGCCATATCTGTGCCACTCCTCATGAGCCCATCTTGTTTCATTCCATATTACTTTAAGGACATGGGCTAGCAAACGATGGCCACATGGTACTATTTGATAGTGGGACCTATTCCTTCATAGGGTAGTGGGTTTTGTTTGAGGTTTGACCAATGGAATACATCACAACACATGTTCCCATCTAGGATTTTTCTATGCACTCTCATCTATCTATAGTGGTAAAATGGGATAGTCACATGGGCTAGCGGGTGTTGTGACACCTACCATACGGTGGAACCTGCTCGGTTTTGGGGACAAGGGTTTTTTTCATGAAAGTTGAATTTGATGGTTGATGGCAGATAGGTGTCATGCATAATTTCTAAAGGGCTCCAATGGACTCTAAATCATGTTGGAATACTTCCAAATTTGGTTGAGGAGATACTATTTTTGAAATGTGCTATTTTCCACCTTATTCTTTAAGGCACATGCTTGAGAATTTGGTCGTCAGTTCTGACAGCAAATTGCACGTGTGGAAAAGGTGAAAACAAGGAATGGTAGTGTATGAACCAATATTTTGAGATCAAATTGGGATCAATCCCCGCTATTTTGATAAGAGGACATATGAGTGAAATAATTCCTACGAGTGAGCGGGTAATTATGGCAAGAAATTTTTAATTGGTGCTACATATGGAGTAGATATTTATCTACTCAGAGCTTTTCTAATTTAAAGGAGCATTAAAAGAATAATTAAAACTTAATTGTAAGTGGTTGCATTGTAATCTACTCATTGATTTATCTTTTTAAAATATGATCGACGATTAAGATTAAAAGGATCAAGGAAGATTGTTGTCAACTAGTGCGCACAAGCTTTCTTTGAAGAATTAATGGTTGATACACTTGCATGGCTTGTTATAAGAGGGACTGATTGTTATAATTCTCATTTAGATTTTGCATTAAGTTTTGGAGGGTTCTAGTTCTCATTGTTGGAAGGATGAGTATGTCAAGAGAGTCTGTTAGGCTAGTTCAGAGGTCTAAGAGATTGTGTTTTCTGGAATTTGAGAAGAATTCCCTAGAGGATAAATTTGATACATAGGGAACTCGTCATACACTAAAGAGTAGAAAGGGTCATAGGAAATTTAAGAAGTATGGTGTCAAGAGTAACTACCGCCTGAGGAACCAAATGGTTTCAGAAGAATTGGTCAAGTTCAAAGGCAAGCAATTGGTGAAATATGAAAATAAGACAAAGAAAAGGTGCAAGTATCATAAGGATTGTCAGGGAGAACTTAATTCTTCTAGTGAGTTCTCTAACAACCCTTCAGACAATGAGGGTGAAACTAATTCTGAGGGATTATTATCCTCTCTCCCTGGTACCATCTGATGATTTCGATGATGTGATGGTGACATTTCCTCTAGTTCCACCATGAGCAAGGCATGGGCTAGTACCTTCTGAGGCTAATGAATCAGAGTGATGAATGTGCTCCACTTTTTTTTTTTATGAAACCATGGCCCTATTGTCAGGATTGTCCTAATCATAATTCATGTGATTTATTATTTCTAGTGCTGATGTGGAAAATTTTCAGGTTGGTGTATGGGAGAGGTTCCAGAATTCCTAGTGTTGGGTGTAATGCAACTTTTTGTTGAGGTTGCGAGTGGAGAATATTCTTTGGTCAGCAAGGATGAGGATTTTGTTGCTACAACCGACTCTGCCTTTTGAGGAGCTAGTAGGTCTACATGCACGAGATGTGGAATGTTGCCTTTTACTCTTCCATTTTCCTCAATGATTGCATGTAAAATTCTTTGGACGTCTCAAATTTTGGTGCAAATGATCTCAAAATGAAATGAAATGTAAATGTAATTGATCCTGAAGCTTGTTGCTCCCTTATTCTATAAAAGGGATTTTTGGGCTCATTACAAAGGTCAAAATTTTGAGTTTCGATAAGGTTTTGGGTGAATGCTTAACTTAGAAAAGGCATTTTGAATAGGATAATGGTAAATAGGCTAGTAGATGGTCTTGGGAATGAATTTTTATATGTAACAATCTTAAATTAGTTTGATATAAACTACTAATATAGAAACGAATCTTTGTTTGGAAACAAATACTCTCCTATGTATACTTCTTACAAGTTATGAATGAAAAGGCTAATGGTATTATCATTTGTCTTCAAATGGTTATATTTGAATGTACTATTTTGTTCTCATCTTTAAATCAAAGAGTTGATTAAAATGCTTGAAGAGGTACAAACTTTGTAAGAAATTTCTTAGGTTTGATAAGTAGTGAATGTTTCTTCTAGGAATTTTGAGTTTCCATAGTCTATAAAGAAATATGAGGGTATTTCATCTACTTCTAAAATTTAGTAGTTCATATATTATATATCCTTATATATTATACTATGTTGCTCCAATTGATAAGACACTAGCCAGTTTATCCAAAAATATAGCTTGAAGAATGAGAAAGTAGCACACCTAGGCTTGAACTTAAAATAAGAACAATATTCATTTAAAATCCTTTTTCAATGAATTGCATGTGGGATGGAAGAATTTTGATTCATAGAAAATAAGTATTCATTCACTTAAAGGATATGCCCAATCTTCAATGGGATGGGCTTTATTTGCATTTAACCGAGAATCAATTTGTTATTAATTTGATATATTTCATGAAGATGTAATTTGGGATTACCCTCCCTGGTTTAACAGATCCAAAAGTGAAGGAGTGGGGATCATAAAATCTTAGGCTCTTTGTGTTGGCCACTAACCTTACAATTTCTTCATTATAAGAGTTGGAAATTTTTTAGAGAATTGTTAGGTTCTGCTGGAAAAATCACCAATAAAATTCATATATGCAAATCTCAAAGAGACTTATATGCAAATATTTAATTGAGGAAAATATAAATGGAGATCATTAAAGTATATTTATAAATAATATTTATTCTCAAGAAGGCATGAATTTATTAAGATTGGTACATCATATTGATGAGGTTGGTACCCCATATTGATGAGGTTTGTGCCTCATATAAATGAGATTGGTGTTTCTTGCTGAGTTGGTGCTTTGTTGTGGGTTTTTGTGTCTCAAATGGGTTAGTGCCTATAAACTCTACAAGTGGGGATTGGTCTCTCCAATGGGTTTTTTTTTCAAAAATAGTATAAGTGGGGATTGGTGTCTCTTATAGGTTGGTTCCTACAAATATTATAAAAGAGATTTATGTAATATTAATATTTTTTTGTGGTTTTCTCTCATGTAAGGTTGTCCATGTAGATCGTATGTTACTATTGTTTTATATAATTATTAGATCATATGTGAATTATTTTAGTGTGAAAAATAAATCTATTCACTATAATTAAGTGTGCTTAGGTTGATGAAGTTATTCAACATCTTTTCTAACCAAATGTGAAACCTTTTAAACATCTAGAGGTTACCAAGTTATTTGTTTAACCTCATGAACATAAATTTTTGAGGTTGGAAGTCTTTCCATCTCACCTCAAAGGTCACTCAACACTTGGCGCACAAGGTTGATGAATTGTTCATAGAGGTTGTTGGTTTGCATACACTAAATGTTCCTAAGGTTGACACCTATAGGACACATTCCTACTCACTTGTGCCACTTCATGGGGCACTTGTCAATCCACCTCATATGTGGAATCCCACAACCTTGCGTATATATGAAAGGATTCTTACTCAATATAATTTAGGTCATCTAATTTAAAATTGCATATTTTTCATGTTCTTGTCTTTTATCTGCTAGATCTTGCTAATTCTAATATAAGGTATGGGGTGTCAGTGTGACAAGAGGCAGTGCCAAACTAGTTAGCTATTAGCCTACTTAGTAGATTCCTATTCAAACTAAACATATTCTCACTTAGAGGACTTCTAGAGGTTTGTCTCACCACATGCGATTGAGACAAGTGTTCTCATTATGTGAGACACCTCTACACCTCTTGCATGATCACTTTCCACTCACTACAACACATTTCATGTGAATTAGCAAGTGTTCCATATTTGACGGGTTAGTCACTCATTGTATTTGACATGACTAACTTCTCTCCTTTCCTATTTAGGAAAGCCAATATTATAATCAAACATCAACTTTAATGTGAATTATGTTGATCATTGTGTGCAATTTTTGGAAGCACAAGGATTTTTATTAAGGGGGTGTTAGTGTGAATAATTAATCTATTCACTATACTTAAGTGTACCTAGGTTTATTAGGTTATACAGTATCTTTTCCAACAAAATGTGCAACCTTTTATACCTCTATAGGTTACCAATTTATTTGGTTAACCTCATGCATGTACCCTTTTGAGGTTGGAATTCTTTCCATATCACCTCAAAGGTCTCTCAACACTTAGCACACAAGGTTGATGACTTGGTTATATAGGTTGTTGGTTTTTACTCTCCAAGTGTTTCTAGGGTTGAAACTTATAGGACACTTTTCTACTCACTTGTTCCACTTCATGGGGCACTTGTCAATCCAACTCGTAGGTGGATTGACTCAACCTTTCCTACATATGAAAGGCTTTGCACTCAATATAATTTGGGTCATTTAATATAATATTTCATATTGTTCATGTTCTTTTGTTCTATCTCCTAGATCTTCATAATTATAATATGGTATGGGGTGTTAGCATGAAAAGAGGAATTTCCAAACTAGCTAGATATTATCCTACTTAGTATATTCATATTCATATTATACTTAAGCTCACTTAGAGAATTTATAGAGGTTTCTCTCACCTAATGTGGTTGATTCAAGTGTTATCACTATGTGAGACACCTCTACACTTCTTACATGAACACTTTTCACTCACTACAACACATGTCATGTGAGTTAACAAGTGTTCCATATTTGAATGGTTAGCCACTCATTGTATTTGACATGACTACATTCTCTCCTTTCCTATTTAGGAAAGATCATATTGTAATCAACCTTCAAATCTAATGTGAATTAGGAAAATCAATGTGTGCAAGTTGTGGAATAACAAGGTTTTTTCTTAAGGGTGGTGTTAGTGTGAATAATTAATCTATTCACTATACTTAAGTGTACTTAGGTTTCAAATGAGGTTAGACAAAAAAAAATCTAACTGAATGTGTAACCTTTTAGACCTTTAGAGGTTACCAAGTTATTTGGTTAACCTCATGCACATACCTTTTTGAGGTTGGAATTATTTCCATCTCACCTCAAAGTTCACTCATCACTTGTCACATGAGGTTGATGAATTGGTCATAGAGGTTTCTGGTTGGCACACTCCAAGTGTTCCTAAGGTTGAAACCTATAGGACACTTTTCTACTCACTTGTGGAACTTCATGGAGAACTTGTCAATCTACCTCATAGGTTGATTTCCTCAACCTTACTATAATGATGAAAAAAAGTCCCCTTAACTTTGCCTTGATTTAGTGTTGCAATATGCATAACATATTCACATTAGGTCTTGAGCCCTTGTGAACTAAATGGAATTAAATGGTAACTTACTTAAGTTTTGTGAAGTGTTGTAACTCACTTTCACACTTTTCTAAGGTCTTGATAAGTAATTATACCTAGATAACCTCTTTTCATTGTTAATATTACCTTATTTCAAAGTGTTGCAAAGTTTTTTAACACACTTTCACACTCTTCTCATCTTATCATCAAAAATTGGGCTTTATTATGCTTTAATTTTCCCCATTTTGTATCCACAAATATTATTTATGTATATTTTTGAGGATAATCCCAATAAAAGCATTTAAAACTCAAAAATGTCAAAATCCCACCTCAAATTTCTAAGGTGTGAATCATTCCCTATATGGGAAAATGAGTCCCCTTGGGTGGGGATCATTCACCCAAGGTGTTGAATGAGTCATATTTAACTCAAAATAAAATTTAATTTAAATCTTTAGCAGAATTTTATTCTCCAAGATCTAATGTCAGTTTGTAGTGTCGTAATTTCAGAAATTCTTGCATAATTGAGTATAAATACAAGTTTCTTTCATTCATTTCTCACCTAGCAAGTTTAATAATAATCCTTATAGAAAATTTTAGTTCACAAGAGTGTTCAAGAGAATTCAAGGGTAGGTTATTCAACATTTTAGTCCATTCTTCAAGCATCAATCATCATGTTAGAGACTTCTTGCATCATGTTTTTTATTGTGCTAACAATTGCGGTGTAGGATTTGTGATTCAAGCAAGCATTGCATTCAAGGTATATCTCCTTCAAGCTAGAGTCAAGAACCACATCCATTGCATTAATTTCAAGTATAATTGTAGCACCTTACTACTATGGTTTAGTGAGTTATAGAATCTTATTTTGTTCATTCATCATTCCCCTTTAATATTTCATTATATTTCAAGGATTTATTTCCAACAAGGGGTTTGACCAAGGCATACCCTTATCCATTGACCCCCCAAAAAATTTCCCTCTCCTTTGTGTGTGATTTACATGGCTATATTGTAGATTTCAAGCAGCTAGATTAGATAAGTGTTGCAAATAATTCAAAGTTGTCAAGATTTTCATCAAGTATTGAAGAGTCTTGGAGATCACCTATAGGTCACAAATTGTTGTTACAAATCCTGAAACCAATTAGGAAGAGTAGAGCGGACTGAGGAGCATAGAATAAATTTTTGAGGCTGTAAAAAAGTCAAACTAGACTGATTCACCACTTCTGGTGAATGAGTCCCAGTACCAGTCAATTTTTAGGACTTTGTAGATTTTGATACATATTTGTATGAAAGTTATTTTGGCACATGTTCCTAGAAACAAGACTGATTCACCTAGCTTTGTGAATAAGTCCCAGTCAACTATGATAGCGAAATTTCAAACAATTCAAACCTCCATTTATCCTTCTTTGGATTCCCAAGAGCATACTTTATTTTTTACACATTTTCTATTTCATTTCAAGCATTTTATAGGTCATCTAGTGTTAGTTTGCATTCAATTAGGGTTTTACATTTCATCTTGCATTTCGTTGTCTTTTCCAAGTTAAAACTTGGTGGTGAACCCCTCAATAGATCAAATTCAGTCCCTAGGACAACCCTTACCAAGATCTCTTTCTCCTTTGCAAAGAGATCTCAAGGGTTACCCCTGAATTAAATTGGAAAAGTGTGGGTATGCTCTATGTCTAAAACCATATGATAGCATATTTACCTAACCACTTTTACATCATTTCATTTTGTTGAGCCTGCATTTAGAACACTAAACTTCTAATTTGGAGTGCATTTTCATCCTAGATCTTTCTTGCATTAGGATTTGCATTCTAGGGTTTCAAATTGTGCATTAGTGAAAGCTCATATAGCTTGCATTTTTTCATGTAAATTTGCTAAAAATCATTCAAATTCTAAATTTTCATGTAAGATCTAGTTCAAAAAAAGACATAAAAAAACATAAAATTCAATTAAAAAATTCTAATTTTTTTGAGAAAAATCATCCCTAGGACTCATTCGCCACCCTGGGTGAGTTAGTCCCTTTGCATATTTTGCACTACATTTTTTGGCATTTAGAATTCAGTTTCTAGGTTTATATTTGTTTTTATTACATTTTTGTTTCAGTTTACAGATCTTATGCTTTATTCAATTTGTTGCATCTAGTTTCAATTCATTTATCTTGTGCATTGCTTAAAATTAACATTGTCTTATTGCATAGTTTAGAATCTGAAATTTGCATCATGGATATGTGCTTTAGCAAGCTTTTGATGTCCCTAAAGTCCCTAGTGGATGTGTCAAGTTGTGCTTTTGGATATGACCTTAATGAAATTAAACTAGCTCATTCTCCTTGAACTCCTATTAATGCATATCCTCATGATGTTGACATCATTGGAGAAGATGATGGCAACATGAATAAGTTCCTAAATGATTTTCTAAACAACCTTGAAACTAACACATTCTTTTACACATCAATGAACCAACAAACATCCCCTACAATAACACTATTTTGTATGTTTTTCACACACTCCCCATTTGAAGTGGGGACCCTCTCTTTCTTTTTTCCTTACCAAGTCATTTTGTTGCTGCCTCATTTTGTGTGCCCCTCATTTTGCATGCCCCTCATTTTGGTGTCCTAGTTGGTCAATGTGCCCTTCAAAGTCTCATTTTTGGCTGACCATATTTTTCCCCTAAAATTAATAATTGCTAAGTCTTGGGCTTTTCAGGCTTTGCCTCCCCACTCGCTTGATTCGTATTTTCCTTCATTTTTGCTTTGGGGACAAGTTTCCCATGGATTTGGGATGTTTTTGTGGTGCCTAAGTGAAATGCAAAAGTTTCGTTAAGTTTTGGGAAATTGAAAAAATTTCATTCTCGAACTTCGTACCTCCACCATCGTTTGGGAACTTCGTCCATCCCTAGCCTTTCTAGAACCTGACCCCTTCGTGGCCGTTTCTTGAACACCATCTCCCTTTTTCCATTTTGAACATCCTTCTGCCTCCGGCATTCTGGCTTCCGGAGCCTAGCCCCTCTATGGCCATTTGTGGAATTTCGTCCCTCCAC
This sequence comes from Sequoiadendron giganteum, assembly GCA_007115665.2. Taxonomy (NCBI): domain Eukaryota; kingdom Viridiplantae; phylum Streptophyta; class Pinopsida; order Cupressales; family Cupressaceae; genus Sequoiadendron; species Sequoiadendron giganteum. The sequence continues at coordinate 267,940,548 of CM021102.1, forward strand.
CGCCATTCGGAAACTTCGTCCATTCCTGGCCATTCCGAAACCTAGCCCCTCCATGGCCGTTTCTAGAATGTCATCTCCCTTTTTCCATTTTGGACATCTCTCTACCTTAGGCATTCCGAATTCTAGAGCCCGACCCCTCCGTGGCCATTTGCGGAACTCCATTCCTCCACCGCTGTTCGGGAACTTTGTTCATCCCTGGCCTTTCTAGAACTTGGCCCCTTTCTGGCCATTTCTGAAATGCCATCTGCCTTTTTCCATTTTGGACATCCATCCACCTTTGACATTCTGGCTTCCGGAGCCCGGCCCCTCCATGGCCATTTCTCGAACTCCGTCCCTTTGCCGCCATCTGAGAACTTTGTCCGTCCCTGGTCATTCCGAAACCCGGCCCCTCCGTGCCGTTTCTGGAATGTCATCTCCCTTTTCCCATTTTAGACATCTATTCACCTCCGGCGTTCCAACTTCTAGAGCCCGACCCCTCCGTGACCATTTCTGGAACTCCATCCCTCCGTTGTCATCCGGGAACTTCGTCCTTCCCTGGTCAGTCCAAAACCTGGCCCATCCATGGTCTTTTTTGGGATATCATCTCCCTTTTTCCATTTTCGACATCTGTCTACCTCCGGCATTCCGGCTTCTAGAGCCCAGCCCCTCTGTGGCCATTTCTAGAACTCCATCCCTCCACCGTCGTCTAGGAATTTCATCTGCCCCTGGCCATTCCGAAACCCGACACCTCCATGGCCTCCTAATCAAAAACGAACATTGACCCACATGCTAAAAATGCTTCCTCTCATGCATGGACCTTTCAAATTCCAAATTTATAGCTGGGAGATACCATCCAGGTTGCCCTACCTTGTTGACCCTTTTAAAACAGTATTTCAGCTTCTCGGGCCCAGACCGTTCAAACGCCCTCCAGTAAGCTGCTAATGGAAATTCCCATTGAATATTGTGATCTTTTGATGATGCATGGGTGAATCTAACAAGGATTTTCCAAGGATTTTGATTAACATTTTCCTTGATTTGTGTATGAAAGCACTTACGACAGTTCATGTATGCAGGTTTCAAGATGCCTACCGTAGGTCCATCAGTGAGACCCATTGAGAAAGATGAACAAGGAGAAGCATAGGGCTCCTGTCACCATTCATTTTATTCCCACCTCTCACCATGGCATCCATTAGTAGAGCTCTCATTAGAAGAGGTCCTTTGCCAAGGAATTCAATGGATAAGATGCATAGGGGAGTTGTCCTACCTTTTCACCAGATGATGATGATCTTTAAGGGGTTGTCTGCCCAAATCAGGGGAAACCAATCCGTTGATGCTAGTTGTCGACAGACCCATTTGATCCAATGAATAATTCTGCAAGTCCATTGAGAAGAAGGCAGCTCTTAGGTAGTTTCAGCTACAATAAAAGGGAAATTAGCTAGAAGACAAAACTGCTACAGTGATTGGCCACTACAAGACAAAATAGGGAAAATACAACAGCTGTATTTTAAATTGCTAAATATTTTGGGGTAGGTGAAGCCCTAATGTAATTGAATCTGATCCACACAATGAAAATCAATCTTAGCCATTTATTTGGGCTTTGGAAAACTATAAATAGGGGTCTCCCCCTCATTTGTAGGAGGTTGGAGAGCTGTTGTAAGAACATTCTGCAGCAAAAGAAAGCAACATTGCATGATCTATGGGTGCTACTTTTGAGTTTTCTCATTATGTGTGCATGGTTCTACCTTCCAAGTTAGTTTTAGTTGTATTTTCTTGAATGGAAGTGATGATGGTATTTGTTGTTACAGTATTTGATGAATTTCTAGCTCATACTTTTGGCACTTGTAGATGACAAGTGGATGTACAAAGTTAGCCTGGGCTTTCATATTTTACTGATACAACTTAGTTCAATTGCATGTTTATGATGTGCATGTGCAATCTGAAAATCAGTAGACCTTAGAAGATTGCACTAGTTTTGTGTAACTGTAGGTTTCTCTTGGCCAAGCAAAACCCAGTTTAGGGAATTAGTCTATTGTAGCAGCCTCCATGATCACTGTTCATTCGTAGTTTTAGATCCAGGAACCTTCTCTCTTCCCTACCATTTTTCCTTTTTTTTTAATAAGTAACCTTAGACAAGGTTCATTACACATTTTAAAGCTAAATTTGATGTTGAAATGGAGTTCAAGACTGTTTTTTGAACCTGCAGCAAACACACAACAACTCTCCCATCTTAAAAACTCCATTTGCAGACCCAATTCTCCTACAACTCTAGCTCCCGTAAGGCCGCCTTGTGATTCTAGAAAATCACATCAAACAACTAATATATTCAAAGCATCATCATGACCTGACATCCGAGAGACCCTGGGATAGTGTTTTGCAATTTAATTGTGGAAGATTGTCTTTCAACAGAGGTAATGCACTTATGTATTGCCTGTGTTGTGAAGTGCATAAAAACACCATCAACAGAACTAGTGCTAGAAGGAGGGCTTGAACATGTTGCAGCTACAAAGCTGAAAGTTTGAAATCAATAAGAGCACATTCAAAGAAGAAATATGAGATAGAGAGATTTCTTTTAAAGTTGAAGCTTAAAGTCAAAATTTTTTGAAGGAAAACAAAAGTTGAGTTGAAATGGAGCAGGACGTGCAAATCAGCATTGCTCAGCTACATGCAGATTTAAATAGGAGGTTGAAGAGACCATTGCAACAATTTTCATTGGTAGATAAGTGTAAGATCCATTGCACTTGTAGGCACAATGAATTGGAGTGTCTAACCTTCTTGAGTAGAATTGAAAGAGTCTTGTAGTGAGAAATTCCCTTTTGGGAAATCTATCAGCCTTTAGCCCTTGCAGACCCGGAGGAAGAATTGGTAACCATGGAAGCCAAGGCATTTGAAGAGCTGATCCAAGAATGTTTGGGAAAAAAAGATGAACCAAGATTGGAGGAAGCACTAATGTCAAGTTGGAGCAAATTTCACATGTACCACGTTAAGAATTTACTTGTTTATCATGTGCAAGCATCATCACCCATATCAAAGGAAATTTGAACAAGTTGGAGCAGCCAACTGTCAAGGAGGATGAGTAATTCCATGAGGAAAATAATTTGTCAAATTTTGGAGGACAACACATTGTAGATGAACCAAGTAATGCCACACAAGCTAGTGCTGGGACAACAAACATAGAAGATGGAAAACAAGAAGAAGGAGCAGAGTGCCTTGGGGTAGTAGGCGGTCTCAATAAAAATTCAACCGGAAGGGAGTTAAAAATCCTTTCCTCTATCAGAAAAGAGTAGTCCTCCACTCCAGAAGAGGAATGATTCATAGTTGAAGATTAATTAACAAAGTTTGCAGCAATGCATGCTGGAGCAGCCAATGAGGATGCTAAAAATCAGCAAGAGGAAGAAGTTGACGGCCTTGGGACAGTAGAAAATGATGATGAACGAATAACTTAAATCAGACTAGAAGACCTCTCCTTCATCAATGATAGTGACCAAGCATCTGAAAATGCAGATTTGGAGGAGTGAGAACAACTATAGGTCGTAGCTGTTCACTACCAGTTTTTTTATTTCAAATGACGATGAGAACCCAATCATGGATAGATATAATGAGCTAGTGTCAAGGATAGCAAGGGATTGGTCTGAGCTAAAATGTGAAGTGGATTTGGAGGTACTTCTACTACCAAATTGGTGTAGGATCCATAATTCATCGCACTCGGAGTTCACATGTAAGCTATGCCAAGAAGTTGTCCAACAAGTTAGAGAACAAGGAAGGCATCCAAGCACACCACTTCCTGTAGTTCCTTCATGAACAAAATGTGAGGACCAAGAGCCCGAGCCAAGTGACAACTCAGCTGAAGACAGTTCTCAAGAGGATGTTGGGACAACAATAGAAGAAGGAAGACAATACAGTCTTGATCTTTCAAGCGATGAAGTAGATCAAATAGGAATGTTGTCCACCAGTCATCAATAATTTCTCCCTCTTCAAAAGCATTTGAGCACCATGGATGATAGGCTTTATGACAAGTCTTTGGAGGGAGATTGCATAGTGGATTTTGGTCCCCTTGATTAGGTTCCATCAATTGATGACATCTTTCCATTGGGATATGTACTACAGAGGTATTCCCATGTCGAGGAAGAGCACATCCCAGAAGATGGTAGTGATAAAGACATACTCCTTGAGCCTCCGACCGGTGATGCACTGGATTTTCTAGATTGGGAGAGGGGCTCCTTCTCCATCTATAGCGATAGTGAACAAGGGGAAACAAGTGAACTTCATGATGAGATGCATGAACAACAAAGAGAAGAAGACAAAGGCGGGGGTACTGAGATAGCTACCTATGTTGTTAGAAAATGTGGATTAATCAAATAGTAAACTAACACACCGATAATACATTATATTGAAAGAAAACTAATTAAAAAGCATAAATGCAAACTCTAATAGCTTCTTCAAATTCATCTCATCATCCTCTATCTCCAAGGATTTGATCAAAGGTGCTAGCTCTCAGTTGTGTAAGGAGCAGCTTGTTGAACTAGCAGCTTAGGAGAATGAGATTGATTGAAAGTGCATGTGCATGACTAAATGATTTAAGCTATGAAACTGAAATACTATGATGCTAGAATGTTGATAATATTGAAATGCAACTATAGTAACTACATATGAAATCTAAGATTCGAGGTGTCTTTTCAACTCATAAGAGGGCTGTATTTATAGATTTTTGAGGGCAAGAATCCAGTTGGCAAGGATCAACAGTTGAGTTCAAACCTGTTAAGATGAATGGTGAGAGATCGAGAAGTTGAAAAAAAAAGATAGAAGGTTAAGAGAAAGATGGAAGATGTTTCCATAAATTAAATAAATAATATTTAATTATATGTGAGAGATGATAAAAAGCACTTTAATTAAATATATAAAATACTTAATTAAATATGAGAAGAAGAAAGTTTGTAATTAAATATTTTTAGAATATTTAATTATGGAGGAAAAAAAAACTTCTTAATTAAATATTTTTGGAATATTTAATTATGTGGAAAAGAATAAAGAATTAGAAAGAAAGCGTTTAATTAAATATTTGGAAATATTTAATTATGGAGAAAAGAAGAATATCTTTTATATTTAGAATTTAAATTTGTGATAATTAATATAAATAAATTGTGAAATCTATTTAATTAATTAAGAGGAAGATAGCAATAATTAAATAAATTTATTTATTTAATTAAATTAGAAGAATTGGAAAAATGAACAATATAAATAAATAATTAAATTTATTTATATGTAGATGACTTAAGAATATTAATTAAATATTTCATATTTAATTAATTAATAGGTTTGATTAACTGTGACCATTTTTAGATGTGTACATTTTGCCCCTCTTTGAAGTGATGTGTTTTACGCATTGCTTCAAAGAATTTTTCCCTAGAATTCTAGAAATTTTCGATGCTATATGCCCCCTCGAGAGATAAAGCGCATGATAAGAGAATCGTTTTGATTTTCAGAGGAAAATTAGTGATTTAGCTCTCAAAATAGTGCTTTGTTTGGCAAAAAATTGAATATTTTCACACTTTTTCCCCCTTAAAAGGTGAAAAAGGTGAAAAGCCATTGTCATTTCAACAGTAACCTTTGGTAATTTTCAGAGCTCTGAGAGGTAAAAACAAGATTCTGATCCATTATGAGCACCACAGATTCGAGCGAGCCCATTGGTATTAGAGACCACCTGCGTACGGACCTCCGGTAAGTCGACCTGATCCTCTTTGTAAGTTTTTTTGATGATTTTTCACATTTTTTTGTAATTTTTAGATGTTTCATGTCCTGATTTAGCGCATACGAGCCATAGTATAGTGCATAGGGTAGATAAAGCCATGCATGCAGAGTAGTGCACAGGGGTGAAACAGTCACACATAGCATAGAATGGCACATAGGTTACCTGTAATAGCGTATACATAAATGTTACCCACGTAGGATGCTAGATTGGCATATAGGGTACATTGGCACATAGGGTGACTGTTTTAGCGCATTTGTGTGACAGAATAGCGCATAGAAGGTCTATTTTAGCACATAGAGTAGATAGAGTCATGCATTTGATTGAGTTGGGCATGGCAGCTCTATTTTAGCACATCCATGGTTTAAAGTGGTGAATAGCGCATTGATGGCCTGTAATGGCGCATCCATTGATTTGTCCCAAATTTGAAAGTTTGAAGAAATTGTGATGAGTGTTTGATGATTGTTGCTAGATTAGACAATTGATTTTATGCTTTTGAATAACATCAAGAATAGATTAGCTTGTTTTGAGAAACTTGTCTTTTCGCTTGAAGAACAAATAAGATTGATAAATTTTCTTTCCTGTTTGAAAGACAAATAGCAATGATAGATTTTCTTTCCCAATTGAAAGTCAAATAGATAGATATTGAGTTATGCTGACTGTTAAATATGTTTCCATGCGATATGAAAAACAAATAGTAGATGAAATGATTGATAAATTTTCTTTCATGCGATATGAAAACCAAATAGTAGAAATGATAGATAGATTTGCTTCCATGCGATATGAAAAACAAATAGGTAGTGATTTTGATTGACCTGATTGCCTATTGATTGAACTGATTATTTTTCTTTTGATGTACTAATTTGATTAGAGATTGCTTGCTGATTGAATTGTTATGATTGCTTGATGATGTTGTAAAGGAGGAATTTAATCTCCTCCATATTAGAGAGAGATTTCCCTGTACGTGGGAGATGATTCTGCGACTATCATAGGATGATTTAGGGGTGATAGACTAGCATGGTTTGAGTTCATTGTTGAGGATCCCACAGTATCAGGTCAATAGGGGGTTGTTGACTGCACTGGCTGAGAGATGACATAGAGAGCATAACACTTTTCATCTGCCAACAAGAGAGATTACGATGACACCAGAGGACGTATACAAGATTCTGGGTATTTTGGTAGTTGGAGAGCTTGTGATCTATGATCACAAGGAGATTGGAGGGATTGATCCTTTGAGATGAGTCTTCAAGGATCCTCATGCCAAAGGGTATGAGATTTCTTGGAAGGATATGGTATCGAGTTATGCCCCACTGTCGTCAGTGTAAGCATGTATGATCGGTGGTTTCCTTTGTCTTGATCGTAGGGCAAAGGGACTATCAGTTAGTTGGGGTAGGATTCTAGAGGATATGCTTCTACATGGGACCAGATATGCATGGGGATCATGTATGCTTGCCCATCTCTACCATGATCTTCATCAGGTCGTATACACAAATGGGAAGAGTCTCTCCTGCGGAGTGACAATTCTACAGATATTTGCATGGGAGAATTTTTCTATTACACGTCTCATTGTGCAGAGGGATCGTCCCCTTGGGTTCCCATATGTCTATGCATACACAGGGCTTCTTGTCTAGCCGAGGCTGGGCAAGTTGGAGTATTGGCAGCATGTGTTAGATGATTTGGATATAGTCATCTGGAGACCGTATTTAGATTGTGATCCATGGGAGATAGATGATATAGAGTTGCGCTATTGTACGAGATCCAGATATTTGATTAGACACACCCCATACATTATTGAGCGGTTTCTAGTGATGAGAGTCTTGAGGCAGCTTAGGTTAGTACAGATGATGCCACAGGGTGCGGAACATTATTTTAGGCGCTATGAGGATATACGAGAGGGGTCTTATTGTGACCATTGAGGCAGCCCAAGCAGAGTATTTGGAGTTGCAACCAGAGCAGTTGGCTATGCATCCAGAGGTTACAGATGCAGGGATGACAGACGAGTATGCTGCATACTTTTACACACATCCCTTCCCGAGCTTTACTAGTCTAGAGGAGCTTGCTCCATTATTGGGAGGACCTATTATACAGCGAGGACGAGGGCAGGCACAGGCAATAGTAGGGAAGCCATAGGGAGAGGCTCAGGCAGGAGCAGAGGATGTAGTGGCTATGGATATTGATGAGGGGGGAGAGGAGGAGGATGACTCTAGTAGCCAAGCTGACAACAGTGATGATAGTGGGGATGACAGAGGTTGTGGGGCTAGAGGACAGAGATATTTCTTTGATGTTCCCTTTAGGACGAGGCCATGGACCTCAAGAGTGGTGGACCAGCCGAGTATGTCGGCTCCATGGATCATTATCAAGGCTCCTTCACAAGGACAAATTGATATTCTATAGGCAGAGGGTCAGACTCTGTGGAGTTAGTTGGTATAGGCTCAGGGGATGATCAGTCAGCTGCAGGAACAGGTTGCACAACCACCACCTCCTGACCCATAGGTAGCACAGCTTACGCTCAAGAGGGACAACTTCCGAGAGAGATGTGTATAGGCCAAGGGGGTAGCTAAGAGACTTCTTAGATCAGTTGAGAGCACCTCTATTGGAGAGGTTGTAGCAGAGGGACTAGAGACTGCTCAAGAGGCTGAATATTACAGGATGAGGTATTTTGAGGTAGTACCACCTAAGAGGAGGATTGTCTTCACACAGTCGGGTACTCGGTCTTGGACCCACTCATGCAACCATTCCAGGAGTGCTACCAGGAGTGTGGGTCAGCCAGTTAGATGAGAGCTTAGAGCTTCTGGGAGCAGAGATCCATCGAGACCCACTACCTCAGAAGGCAGCAGCAGCCATGTTCCACGGCTAGATGCCCCTCAGTGATGAGCATTTTGACATGTTTATTCCATTGTATTTGATATATCTTTTTGAAAAATTTGATATCCTTGTATTTCTGGACATTTGTTTTAATGATATTTATGAGATGTAGTGGTGATTCGATTATGCATGCGTTATGGATGATTTATGCTCATGTTATGGATGCATGTTTATTTCTATATGCTATGTTGTGTATGATTTTCGAGATGGATGATGATGTAAATGATTTTCTTTCATTTTATGTATGATAATGCAGGATGTGTTGTGATGAAATGATTCTAATATGATGATGTATGATGCAATTTAAAATGATTTTCTTTCATAATGTTTGTAATGAATGCAAGATGTAAGATGTAATGGTGAATGCATTTTAATGATGTGAAAATGATATGAAGTAATGATGAATGATTTAAATGGAGCATTATGATGAGATGAGATAAATGGATAAAATATATGATTATGAAGATGTAATATTGAATAAATGAAATGCACATGATATGAATATGATGTAATATGATAATAATGATAATAATGTAATGGAAATGAACATGATAACCTAAATGATGATGTGAAATGGATGATATGGATGCAATCTTATTATGAATGTATATGTATGTGATAAATGATGTGAATGCAAAATATAAATGTCTAATGTAATATGAGATGAATTATCAAATGAATGACTTATGCATATGATATGAATATGATGAACTAACAATGAAATGATGATGCAAGAATGTAATAATGATGATATCCTAAATGAGTGTTGGTGAAATGATATGAGTAATGATGAAACGAGATGTAACAAACGTCCAGTTGTACTCAATTGTTATCTAAAAAGATACCCAAGAATTCGGCCAACCCTCAAAAATCTATTTAAACAACCCCAAAAATGCAAATGAACTATGCAGTCCTAAAATGCAGTAATGACCTATTCTCCTTGTTGCCATTTCATGGTGTGCTTGGTTTTCATCATTGAGCCTTTTGATATGTTGAAAGTTAGTACAAGCATCAAAGGGTATGTTAGCACCAATGATGACCTGAGTACTTCTTTCATGATGCTTGATATAGCAAGTTAATACAAGCATCGAGGTATAATTGAACCAAGATGACCTGAGTATTGCTTGCATAAATAAACAAAAGTTAACCATTTTCCTATGAAAATTCCAAAATGTCATCAATGATACATTATAGAGCATGTCCCATGACAAATTGGCACAATACTAATGATTAGCTTACAGACAACAAGCAAAGAAAAATCATACTTCTTCCTTGTGATTCTAGTTCAATACATCATTGAATCACTCCAAAGACATGATGTCATCAAATATCAAAACAACAATTACAACTTATTGCTTTAAGTTTATCATTCATTTTATTCAAATTAAGATCATCCAATTTGTTCATTTGTCAAAACAAACATGCAACCTCATTGAAATTGGACAAGATTGTTGTTTTCTGATATTTTGATTCTAGACACATGCCACCGTTTGCTCAAAAAAGCTCCAAGAAGCAAATTTCCCCCTAGTGACCTTGTACTTCGACTACTGCTAAGGATAATCCTAATTCATCAAGCCATGATGAGGTCCTTGTCATTTCAAGGAGATGATGCGATGTAAACTATGATGGCGAGGCATGTGTGTGATGCCAATGAAAAGATGGATAGAATGAATTCCAATAGATGAGAGAGCCAAATAAAATCACAAATAATGCATGTTTTCCAGGTTTTCACCATTTGTTTTTATTGCACCTTTTCCTAATTTTATGATTATTTTGCTATTACCAAGATGCCTATTTGCCAGGTTTCCATCAAGGCAATGATTTTTTTCTTTTTTTTGTATTTTTGCTCTTTTTTGATTTTTTTATATTTTTTTCAAGACTTTTTATATTGTTTTTGATATTTTCTCAGGACTTTTTATATTGTTTTTGATATTTTCTCAGGACTTTTTATATTGATTTTGATATTTTCTCAAGATTTTTTATATTGTTTTTGATATTTTCTCAGGCATAAAACTTCTTCAGATGAATGTTGTTGGTTGGATCTTCAAACAGGTCCCCTTCTGTAGTTGACAACTGATATGCCCTCGATCTGTATGTTGTAATGATAATGAAAGGGCCCAACTAGTTGGGTTCAAACTTTCCTTTCTTTTCTATTGATTACGAGGGTTCTCTTTGAGAACTAAGTCACCCACTTGAAAAGTTCATGGTTTGACTTTGTGATTGTAGCTGCGGAACATAACTTGTTGATATCCCTTCAAATGATTAACTACAGTTTGACACCATTGATCAAGTAGTTCTAGCTCTTGCAACCTCGATACTCTATAGTCTTCATCATTGATTAACCCATTTAGTGATACACGAAGTGAGGGAATCTCGACTTCTAGTGGTAAAATAGCTTCTGCTCCATAGACCAAAGCATAAGGGGTAGCTCCTATTGGTGTACAAATACTTGTTATGTATGCCCATAATGATGAATTTAATTGGACTTGCCAATCATGACCTATGCCATTTACTGTCTTCTTCAAAATCTTCAGAATTATTTTGTTTAAAGCTTCAGCTTGACCATTCCCTTGTGGATAGTAAGGTGTAGAGAACCTGTGTTAGATGTGAACTCTTTCACATAGCTCATCGACATCTTGATTTTTAAAGGGTCTTCAATTTTTTGTGATAATGGAGTTGGGAATACCATATCGGTAGATGATATAGTTCAAAATGAATCAAGAGATTTGTTTGCCAGTAACAGTTATGAGGGGAATAGCTTCAATCCATTTAGTGAAATACTCAGTGGCTATAGTGATGAATTTATGCCCATTTGAAGATTATGGGTGTATTCTACCAACCAAGTCCAATCCCCACTGAGCGAAAGGTCATCTTGTGGTGAAAGGTTGTGATTCCTGAGCAAGAGCATGAATGAGATTCCCATGAATCTGAAATTTTGCACATTTCTTCACAAATATGAATGATTCTTTCTCCATGGTCGGCTAGTAATAACCCAATCGAACAAGTTTCTTTGCTAGGGTTAGTCCACTTGAGTGTGTCCCACAAATTCCACCATGTACCTCTTGTAAGGCCTTTCTAGATTCATCAGGTTTGAGACATCTAAGGAGGGTACCATCCAGACCACATCGATATAAGACGTTAGCAATTAAGGTGTAACGGGATGATTGACAGATGAAATTTATTTTTTGATTCCTATACAATTCTAAGGGTAAAATAGTATCCTTTAGGTAAGTGTAAATTTGGCCATACAAGGGAGAGTCAAAATTGGTTAAGTGGCAAATGATTTGAGTTTCAGGATTATCATGGGCGGGAGAAGACAATTGTTGCACTAGGAAATCGTACCATGTTTGATTCTTTGTAAATTGAAGTAGAGAGGCGATTGTTGCCATTGTGTCTGCTACTTTATTATCAATACGTGGAATCTGTATGAACTTGATATTAACAAAGTATTTCTTGAGATCATCCACCATTCTTTTGTAAGGTATCAACTTGTCATCTTTAGTGTGATATTCATCATTGATTTGATTTATAACAAGTTGTGAATCACCAAAAACTTGAAGTTCTGTGATTTTCCAGTCTATTGTAATTCTTATGCCAATTACTAATGCCTCATACTCAGCTACATTGTTTGTGCAAGGGAACATTAGCCAATAAGATTTTGGAATTTTATGTCCTTGAGGTGTAATAAAAATAATCTTGGCTCCTGAACCATGTTGAGTGTAAGAACCATCAAAGTAGAGTGCCCATGACTGCTGGATAACTGCTGTGAATACATCAGCATCAGGAAAATCAATGTTTATTGGGTTTTCTGCTAGTAGTGGTGCTTCCGCTAATTGATCTACAATTACCTATCCCTTGATAGCTTTCTGATCCACATAATTAATATCAAACTCGCTTAGTATCATAACCCATTTAGACAACCTACCAGTTAAGGTTGCCTTACTTAGAAGATATTTGAGTGGGTCAATCTTAGCCACAAGCTTTACTATATGAGTGAGCATGTAGTGTCATAATTTTTGAGAAGTGAACACTACCGCTAGGCAGGCTTTTTCAATAAAGGTATAATTTAGCTCATGACTTGTCAAGGTTCGACTGATGTAATAAATTGCTCGCTCTTTTCCTGAGTTGTCTTCTTGTGCCAATAATGCTCCTAAAGACACTTTCATGGCAGCAATATATAATATGAGAGGCACACCTTGCACTGGTGGAATCAATACTGGTGGATTCATGAGATACTACTTTATCTGATCAAATTATGCTTTGCATTTGTGCTCCCACCTAAATGGAACATTCTTGTGTAAGAGATGTGTAAATGGTAAACTTTTATCCGCCAGTTGAGCAATGAATCTTCAAATGGATTGTAACCGTCCCTGCAAAGAGTGTAGTTGACTAATGTTTCTTGGTGGTGGCATATCAATAATTTCTTGTACCTTGGCTGGATCCACTTCAATTCCATTTTCTGATACAATGTAACCTAATAACTTTCCAGATTTCACTCCAAAGACACATTTCTTTGGATTAAGTCTCACTTTGAATTGTTCCATTCTTTTGAAAATTTTAGATAAGATATCTATGTGTCCTTCTCTAGTGTTAGACTTGGTGAGAAGATCATCAACATAATCCTCCATGAATGTATGCATCATATCATGAAAAATAATTGCCATTGCTCGTTGGTATGTAGCTCCTACATTCTTTAGCCCAAATGGCATTACGTTCCAGCAATAGGTGCCCCAAGGACATGTGAACGTTGTTTTATCCTGATCTTTTGGTGCAATCTTTATCTGGTTATATCCTAAAATTTCATCCATTAATGAGTACATTGCATGTCCAGCAGTTAAATCAACAATCATATCTATGTTTGGCAAAGGGAAGTCATCTTTGGGACATGCTTTGTTCAGATCCCTAAAATGTGTATAAATTCTAATCCTTCTGTTTGGCTTTGAAATAGGTACAATATTGGAGATCCATTCTGCATAGTCCATGGACCAGATGAATCCAACATCCAAAAGCTTTTTTAATTCCTCTTTAATCAGTAATGCAACATGTGGATGCATTTTTCTGAGTTTCTGTTTTACTGGTTTTTCCCCCGACATGATACATAGATGATGCATGATGAGATTTGGATCTAATCTCGGCATATCCGCATAGGACCATGCAAAACTGATTTGATTGTTCTTGAGAAATTTTGTGAATCTAGGTACTTCCTCTTCTGTTAGAGATGCGGCCAATTGTAAGACTTTGGCATTTTCTGGAGTACCTATATTGAGTGCCACTGTTGGTTCGATTAGAATGGAAGATGTTTCCTGATAATGCTCCAGAAGAGTGTCAATTTTCCCATCCTCTAGTGCCTTTGAAAGGTTTTCACCATTGGATACGCTTTTTATTTTTCTCTTTTCTTGATCTAATACTGCCTTTGTTAGGTTTTCACCATTAGATCTTTGTTTTATATTATTTATTTCATAGCTAAGAAACTTGGCACATTCCTATCAAAAAGTATGATCTTGTGATTCCCTGGTGGAACTTGTTTCCAGTTGGAAGGAACAAAGAAATTTTATGATGGTTTCGTCATTGGGAAAAGTTGGGACATCAATAGGTGTGATTTGTTCCCAATCAATGAGTTCGGGATAGATCAAAGGAAATGGATCATTAGGATGAGTAAGGTCACTAGCCATTAGGGTCATGATGCTATTGTTAATGTCATCATAGGGGAGGTCTAGGATGGTATCCTCCTGTGAATGATCTATTTCACTTTGAATCAAATCAGTCTCACTTGAGTCATGATCGCTTTGTAGGATGTAATCAAGCGAAGGCCTTGAGCTTTCCCCTTGTAAGAATGTGGGTGTGAATTTTTGTATGATGTCCACCCTTTTCTCTAAGATTGAAGTATCATCAGAGAATTTATCCCATTCATATTCATTGGAGTTAGTGTCAGAATTGTTTTCTTGAATTCTCAGAATTGTTTCAGTTAACTCCTCAGAAATTCTTTGTACTACTTCTTCCTTTGTATCTTCACCATATCCTAACCCAGTTTTATCCGTTGGGTCCATTGTTTTTAGTTGGATAGGTTCAACCATACTCTCTTTCCTTTTACCTATAGGGCCATTTCCTTCAGAACCCATTTTTTGCATGATAGCGTAACCTTTTCCATACTATTATGTGGGTAACTTGACATGTTGTACTGATTCTTCTTCATCTTTATAGAGCCAATCAAGGATATCTCTATCTTCCATTTCAGTTTCTTTGATAAATATCCAATTAAACTTGGTGATGGGAACTGAAGCTGATGCTAAGGCTATTGTAGCCTGTTGTATGGATGTTGATGGTTGTCCATGGGATCTTGGAGATATGGGTAAACTAGAGAGAGATAAAGAATATTATCCCACTCCATTATCTTTCAATATTATCTTGGTGCCAAAACTACTTATCATTTCACTTGCTTGTTCATTGTTCTTGGAGGTAGAGATGAACAAGGCCTCTCTATTGTGTGGGATGAGTGTATCCTGAGCTGCTCTTAGGTTAGAGCAAGTTTGACTGCAAATGTGATCAACAGGTATTGTTACTTTCTATCCATCATATGGAAACTTCAAGCATTGATGATAAGTAGATGGAACAACTTTCATGTCATGGATCCATGGATGACCCAAGAGTATGTTATAAGTTAGATCCCGATCTAGAACCTGACAAAAGGTATTCTTCACAACAGGTCCCACTCTGATTGGTAGCATGATGAGGCCTTTGGAAGTCCTTTCCCCATCATCATATGCCTTGATTGTAATATTTCTTCGTGGATCCATAGATTCTGCTGAATATCCCAAAGCTAGGACCAATTTCAAAGTAAAAATGTTTAATCCAGCTCCCCCATCTATTAGGACACGTCTAATGCGGGCTTTGTGCACCATGACCTCTAAGTAGAGTGATGAATTATGTGGATGGGTTATGGATGAGTCATCTTTTTTAGTAAAGGATAAACATGTGGATGAGGACAAGTGTCCCACCATGGCTTGAAATTTATTGATATCTAGATTAGGGGATACAGTTGTATCAACAAGGGCTTTTTCCAGAATGTCCTTATGTGCAGGTGATAACTTTAAAAGTTCTAAGATAGAAATTTGTGCTGATATTTTTCATAGTTGATCAACCAAATTGTATTGACTTGGAGGGGGAATTTTCGCTTTAGATGAGCTTCCTTTGACAATGATTTTGGCTTGTCCTCTTGTTGTAGCATTGACCTCTCGATATTCTTGCTTACCTTTGATTTGGATAGCATTGATGTGCTGATCGTCGGTATAAATGTGATTGATAATGATGTCATGGACATAATTAAAATTATTTCCCTTGTCACCCGAAGATTCTCGTTTTTGATAATTAGGGAGAGGATCCTTGAATGCTTGATGGTCATTATTGGCATTATGTCCCTCAACCGTGATGGTATGGTTATCAATCAAATCCTGAACAATATTCTTTAACCCTTGACAATTGTTTGTCTTATGACCTTTGCACCTATGATAATCACAAAAGTGTGAGTCATTCCACGATGGTGGTTTAACTCAAGGCTCATAGTCTCTTTGTGGTGGCAATGTAATAGCATTTTGATTCAATAACTCTTTGAGAATGGACTCCAAAGATTGACCCAAGGGAGTGAAACTCCGTCGATTCAAAAAATACAAAGATCTAGGCATATTTTAATTTTGATTATTGCCAGAATTATTTCCATGATTATTAGTTGTGTTCCCTTGATTGGAAACATTGCCTTGGGTATAGAATTTCCAGCATTATTGCTACGTTGAACACTTGACACATTAAGGATGGTAGGCTTTGCATTCACAACATTTTTATTTCGAGTCCAAAATCATGACTTGTCATTGTTGTTATTGTGGTTGTTGTTGTTGTACGAATTTGAACCCTCTTTATCAATTTTCAGAACTCCATGCTTGATCAAAGCACCTTCAATAGTAATTGCATTTTCAATCAATTTTTCAAATGATTGAGGACAATGAAGGTTTAGTCTATAACTCATTTCTTGATTCAGACTATCGATAAAGATCTCCATCTTTTTTGTTTTAGGAATAGGGTGAGAGTATCTAGTAAACACTCTTCTCTAGCTTTGCAAAAGTGTAGTGAAAGATTCCCCAACTTTTTGTTTCACCTTACAAATATCAAGCATGGTTATTTGGTGTTGGATTTTGTAAGAGTATTGTGATATAAACTTCTTTATTAACTCCGCAAAGGTTTTGATAGGGGGAGTGATCTTTGAGAGCCACTCCATGGATTTTCCACCCAGACTTCATGGAAACAATCGCATTAAGTGGGTATCATCATGAGTGAATTCTAAGCTCATATTTCAGAAATCGCTCAAATGTTCAATGGGGCAGTTTTCCCATTATACCTATCAAATTTAGGGATTTCGCAATTTTTTGGAAAAGGAATCATTCGAAGACTCCTATCAAAAGGATACAGACATATGTCATCCAAAACATAATTCTTTGTGGTACCGCCTTGCATTTCTTCTATTTGCCCTTGTAATTCCTTGATCTATTGAGTAAGGGCACTAAAATCATTAGGAGGAGTTTCATGATTTTCTTTAATTCCTTTTGTGTCAAAATCAGCAGGTAACTTAGCTCCTTGATTAGCTAATGGAAGGAAATATATTTCCTTGTTTCGTTCTAGAACTCTTTCCATAAGAGTATGGAATAGGGGATCCTACTCTGCTTCTTGGAGCTTTTCTTCCGTTATTTCTTCAGTATTTGAATTATTACAGGGGATCTCTTCCCTCTCACTATTATCACCCATTTTTCTTACTGTACTTCCTCTTTCATATTTTTCTATGTGCCTTTGAGATCACGTGACAACAGGCATAATCTTTACTCAAATTCTACTATTCTCGATCAAAAGAATGAAGTAGTGCAATGTTAATGGATATGAAAGTTAGGATAGAATGAAGATTCTATGACTTAAAAGATTTTTAATCTTTAGCTCGTGATTCCCTGATTAGAAGGATGAAAATCCTGTTTGCGGGAATTAAACCAAAGATAAAAAATAAAGATGATTTTTCACTTTGTGAGGTTTGATCGTAGCTTTGTAAAAAGATGGATTTGATGGATGCCTAATGTGCTTGATTTCCCTATTGCAGAATTTGGTTGGGACGAGTAGCGTACATAATTGCAGGTTGGGGAATATAAGAAGAAGGAATATGCTAACTGTTGTTGCACCTTTGGGAAAGGGCTCTTCTTTGAAAGAAGGCTCGTGAGTATAAAGGTTCTACAACATAATCATCAGTGAAACCTCTAATGTAGTCATAATATCAGTGAATAAAGGTCCTATGTTCAAGCAAGACCTTTCGACTTTGGTATAGAAATTTCCTCTTCTTCAATAACTTCTTATAACTGAGGGATTTCTTTGGCTTTCTAATTTTCCTTTCTAGAGACTTCTTAGCAAAAGTTGTAGACTTCCAAACTCTAAGCATGGAAAAGACTAGACTGATATGACTGATTTTTGAATGTCAGAAAGCTACCTAGGTTCGGAAAACACATGCACCAAAACAGACTACCTATGCGCCAAAACAGAACACAGATGTGTCGAAACACAACATAGATGCACCGAAACAGAGCATAGATGCGCCGAAATAGAGCACATATGCGCCGAAATAGAGCATGGATGCGCCAAAATAGAGCACAGATGCACCAAAATAGAGCACTGATGTGTTGAAATAGAGCACCGATGCGCCGAAACATAGCAGCAATGTGTTGAAACAGAGCAACAATGCACCAAAACAAAGCAGCGATGTGCCTAAATAGACTAAGGATGCACTAAATTATCCATTTAGACTTCTGATATAGACATTTTTGGATAGTTTGATATTTTTGAATGATCTTAATCTGATTTAAATGTGAAAAACACAGCATAGAGAAGCAGACACTTGTTGTGTTAATCCTAAAATCTAAACAAAGAGTGTATGTTCTTGAGATTTTCATAGGTTTTGAAAAAAATAAGCACTTCAATTAGACTCACTCTTAATTTTTCAAATAGGTCATCATAGTAATCACAACCCATAGCTTAAAATCGCGTCAACTCACATAGCCATGTCACCCCCTAGAGGGCGCCTGTGTTTTTGTCTTTTCTAGGTGCGTACTCAAGGTGACGGAAGTGGATACTGAATCCCCTGAGCAAACAATCTATGGTGATTATATGGTGAGTGTCTTGGGGGCAGATTCCTCCCTCCCCTTGCACCATGATTAAAATGATGTTTGGATACTGACTCGGTTGGATTTCTACACTATGGTTTGTAGTCAAGGTTTTCATTCGGCGTGGCAATAGATAAAATCCCTCAGGAGACCTCCCAATCTTTAGAACAGAGACTTTTGGGATGGTTATCTTTGCACACTACCGTCGAATTGTGAACTTTCCCTAAATTCACTTTTGATTATAGTGGGTTGGAAAACCTGGCTTTGGTTGTTCCCACTTAGGTCATTCCCGTAGGGTGAGTACTTTGTCCCACTATGGAAGGCCCTCTAAAGGATGTAATAAAGCATAAAAGTTGCAGTAAAATGAAAAGGCAGTCCAGTATTCTGGTCACCCAGTTAAGGGGAGAGCATAGACCTATTGCCACAGACAAAGCAAACAATGTTCTTTTTATACCACCAAATGACAATGAACTAAACTAAGTGAAGATATTGCTCCACAATAAGCATGGGGTTCATTTTAACTGCAAAAATAGTGTGTGGTGACTACCCTAGGATTGATAGATTCCATATTTTAAATTTCTATCCTAGGATTGGTTCATTTTGCCTTAGAAACTGAAGTGAAATTTTTTGTCCGCGGATGGCGTCAGAATTAAAATTTTTGTTACAAACCCCCTGTATGCGTTAAGAAATTTTTTGTCCACGGATAGTGTCAGAATCAAATTTTTTGTTTACAAACCCCCTGTATGCGCTAAGACAGTCCCCAATGTGCCAAAACAGTTACTGGATGCACTGAAAGATCAATAGGGGATGCGTCAAAATAATCCCTAAATGCGCTGAAACAGTCCCTAAATGTGTCGAAACAATCTTTGGATGCGCCGAAATAGTTCGGGGATGTGCTGAAATAGTCCGTCTATGCACCGAAGGAAAGCTCGTATGCGCCAAAATGCAACTCCAGTCCGTCACCTGTCAGAAAAATTCTGCAATAAAAAAATTAAAACAGGGGGATGTCCCATGGTGGGCACCAAAAATGTGTTGTTAGAAAATGTGGATTGATCAAATAGTAAACTAACACACCGATAAGACATTATATTGAAAGAAAACTAATTAAAAATCATAAATGCAAACTCTAACAGCTTCTTCAAATTCATCCCATTGTCCTCTATCTCCAAGGATTTGATCAAAGGTGTTGGCTCTTAGTTGTGTAAGCAACAGCTTGTTGAAATGGTAGCTTAGGAGAATGAGATTGATTGAAAGTGCATGTGCATGACTAAATGATTTAAGCTATGAAACTGAAATACTATGATGCTAGAATGTTGATAATATTGAAATGCAACTATAGTAACTGTGTATGAAATCTAAGATTCAAGGTGTCTTTTCAATTCATAAGAGGGTTGTATTTATAGATTTTTGAGGGCAAGAATCTTGTTGGCAAGGATCAATGGTTGAGTTGAAACTTGTTAAGATGAACGGTGAGAAATCGAGAAGCTGAAAAAAAAAGATAGAAGGTTAAGAGAAAGATGGAAGATGTTTCCATAAATTAAATAAATAATATTTAATTATGTGTGAGAGATGATAGAAAGAGCTTTAATTAAATATATAAAATACTTAATTAAATATGAGAAGAAGAAAGTTTGTAATTAAATATTTATAGAATATTTAATTATGGAGGAAAAAAAAACTTCTTAATTAAATATTTTTGGAATATTTAATTATGTGGAAAAGAATAAAGAATTAGAAAGAAAGCGTTTAATTAAATATTTGGAAATATTTAATTATGGAGAAAAGAAGAATATCTTTTATATTTAGAATTTAAATTTGTGATAATTAATATAAATAAATTGTGAAATCTATTTAATTAATTAAGTGGAAGATAGCAATAATTAAATAAACTTATTTATTTAATTAAATTAGAAGAATTGGAAAAATGAACAATATAAATAAATAATTAAATTTATTTATATGTAGATGACTTAAGAATATTAATTAAATAATTCATATTTAATTAATTGACATGTTTTGATTAACCCTTACCATTTTTAGATGTGTATACTGCCAACATAGATGAAGCACCTTGTCGACTACAAGATGCAACTTGGAGTTCTTCCGCCATGATTGTTGTTGATCCTCCTTCATATTTAGATGGATGCAATAGGATAGATTCGTACATGTCATCATCCCATTGCACTGAGCATCATGAAGATAAGTTTAACACTTGGGAAAGGAGATGGGACAGCGTGTTGCCTTTTCGGGACAACAATCAAGTGGACACTAGGTTTGTAGAAGACCAACGAGATGAAGTCTATCTTCTCAAAGAACAGTTGACAGGGATTGTTGACCCCACACAAGATGTGGAGGATGTGTTTGCTGCCCCATTTTCCCTACCTTATGCAGACTTGATCCCTGAAGTGTTGCACTATTTGGTGCCTCCATCTGAAGATGCCAATGCAAAGATCAATGATGTAGTGCTCACTCTCGATTGTCGAATGTTGCCACCTCCATGTGACGAAATCCAAGTGCTATAATTCCTTTCTCCTTTTAATTTTTATAGTTGCACTTATCATTTTGATTATGGGAGTGAGGGGAAACAAATATGTTTATGGATTAATCATGGGTTTAATGAGCCTCCTCAATTGCTGATTTTCCCTGACTGGGCAACTGAATTTGAATGCTACAATATTGAATTTATTCTCTTTGAATATAAGGATAAATTTGCATGGTTGAGATCTATAACGATTGTTCGTTTTCTTGTACATGCATTAAAAAATCCAATGGGCTTGAGTAGTGGTTAGCCTTGCCTGAACGTAGTTCTTTGTAAATATCTTTGTACATAACTCATTTTGAGTAGTGTAGGTTTCCTGTAAATACTACAATTTCCTACTTTCCTTAGGTTAGTTGGTTTGTTGTCGGTTGCTTGCTTTCGAGTAGTTTCTTCGTTGTTTTCTTTCACTGTCCCGCTTTGGTTTTGGTGTTGGATTTTCACTTGCTCTTGTTTACTCTTGCTTTGTTGTTGCTTTGCTCGGGGTCCCTCTGCTTTTGGTTGGGCACATCTATGCACACAACAACCATTCTTATTTGCTGGGGCTATTCTATGTATTTCTTCATCAAACTCTAATCAATTTTTTAGAGTGGATGGTGAGGATCTTCTGTTAGCATCAAGTGATCTAGATGTTTGATTCAAAGTGGATAATTCATTGGTTGGTCTAATTCTAAAGTATCTTGGAATCTTATATCTCTCACATATTTTAAGGATTTGATGGTAAGTGTAGGTCCTTTGTGAAATCTAGTTAAGTGAAAAATCTAAAATTATGCTCTAGCACCACTATGATTCTCAACCCTGAGTGTGAGCTTCATTGCTTGCAATTTGAAATAAAAGAACTGAAAAGATAAAAGAAACAAAAGAGAGAAAGAAAAATATTGAAAATCAAAAGAAGAGAAATTCATCGTTTTAGGGGTATACGAATAAATCTGTTGGGGCTATGGATGCCCGACTAGCAATAGAGCAATGTTCAGGAGAATCAAGTGACAACCTCGTCAGGGCTATGGACACCTGACTAACAATGAGGCAATATCTCGGATGGCTTTGGAGTTAGAATAAACTACATAGCTTAAATTGATGGAGCTTAGGTTCTTGTAGCAACTGAAAGATGGGAATTAATGCAATTGCACACACTTGTATTTTTAGCATACTGAAGGTTGGGTTGGCTAGTGGTTTTGATCAATTCTTTTCCCTAGTGTGAAAGTCAAAACCAGAGATTCTGGGTTCGTGATTCCATCTTCTCATTGAAATGCTCTGGAGCATTTTCCCAGTGAGTCGCTATTTGTTGTGCATGTTTTGCACACACACCCCATTCGAAGGGGGGACCCTCTCTTTCTTTTTTCCTTATCGGGTCATTTTGTTGCTACCTCATTTTGCATGCCCCTCATTTTGGTGTCCTAGTTGGTCAACGTGCTCTTCAAAGTCTCATTTTTGGTTGAACATATTTTGCCCCTAACATAAAAAATTGCTAAGTCTTGGGTTTTTCGGGCTTTGCCTCCCCACTTGCTTGATTCACTTTTTCCTTCATTTCTTGGCTTCAGGGAAAAGTTTCCCATGGATTTGGGATTTTTTTATGGTGCCTAAGTGAACTTTCAAAGTTTCGTTAAGTTTCAGGAAATTGCAAAATTTTCATTCTAGAACTCCATCCCTCCACCGCCGTCCGGGAACTTCGTGCGTCCCTAGCTGTTCTGGAACCTGGCCCCTCCATGGTTTTTTCTAGAATTTTGTCTCCCTTTATTCGTTTTGGACATCTGTCTGCCTCCACCATTCTGGTTTCCGGAGGTTGGCCCCTTCGTGGCCATTTACAAAACTCCATCTCTCCATTGTCATCTAGGAACTCCATCCGTCCCTGACCGTTTCGGAACCCGGCCCCTCCGTGGCCATTTCTGGAATGCCATCTCCCTTTTTCCATTTTGGACATTCGTTTGCCTCTGGCATTCCAGCTTTCGAAGCCTGGCCCCTTTGTGGCCGTTTCCAGAACTTCATCCCTCCACCGCCATCCGGGAACTTTGTCTATCCCTAGCCGTTCTGGAACTCGGCCCCTCCATGGCCGTTTCTGGAATGTCATCTCCATTTTTCCATTTTGGACATCCGTCTGCCTTTAGCATTCTGGCTTTTGGAGCCCGGCCATTTCTGGAACTCCATCCCTCTACCGATGTCCGGGAACTTTGTCTGTCCCTAGCCATTCTAAAACCCGGCCCCTCCATGGCTGTTTCTAGAATGTCATCTCCCTTTTTCCATTTTGGACATCCATCTGCCTCTGGCATTCGAGCTTCCAAAGCCTAGCCCCTGCATGGCCATTTTTGAAACTTCATCCCTCCACCGCCATCCGGGAACTTCATCCGTCCCTGGCTATTCCGGAACCCCGCCCCTCCATGGCCGTTTTTGGAATGTCATCTCCCTTTTTCCATATTGGACATTCATCCACCTCTGGAATTCTGGCTTCAAGAGCCTAGCCCCTTTGTGGCCATTTCTGAAATTCCATCCCTCCGTCGTCGTCCAGGAACTTTGTTCGCCCCTAGCCGTTCCAGAACTTGGCACCTCCGTGGCCTCCTAATCCAAAACGGACTTTGACCCACATGCTAAAATTGTATCCTCTCCTGCATGGATCTTTCAAATTCCAGATTAGTAGCTAGGAGATACCATCTAGGTCGACCTACTCTGTTCTCCATTTTAAAACAACATTTCGGCCTCTCGAGCCCGAACCATTCAATTGCCCTCAGTACGCTGCTAATGGAAATTCCCATTGAATATTGTGATATTTTGATGATGCATGGGTGAATCTAACAAGGATTTTGCGGTGATTTTGATTAAAATTTTCCTTGATTTGTGTATGAAAGCACTTATGACACTTCATGTATGCAGGTTTCAAGAAGCCTATCGTGGATCCATCAGGGAGACCCATTGAGAAAGCTGAATAGGGAGAAGCACATGGCTCTTATCACCATTCATTTTATTCCCACCTCTTCCCATAGCATCCATCAGTAGAGTTCACATTAGAAAAGGGCTTGTGCCAAGGAATTCAATGGAAAAGATGCATAGGGGAGTTGTCCTACCTTTTCATGAGATGATGATGTTCTTTAAGGGGTTGTCCACCCAAACAGGGGCAACCAATCCGTTGATTCCAGTTGTCGATAGACCCATTTGATCCAATGAAGAATGCTACAAGTCCATCGAGAAGAAGGCAACTCTCAGGTAGTTTCAGCTCCATCGGGAAGAAGGCAACTCTCAAGCAGTTTCAGCTACAATAAAAGGGAAATCAACTAGAAGACAAAACTAGAACAGTGACTGGCCACTAAAAGACAAAATAGGGAAAAGACAACAGATGTATTTTAAATTTCTGAATATTGTGGGGTAGGTGAAGCCCTATTGTAATTGAATCTGAGCCACACAGTGTAAATCAATCCTAGCCATTCATTTGGGCTTTGGAAAACTATAAATAGGGGTCTCCCCCTCATTTGTAGGAGGTTGGAGAGCTATTGTAAAAACATTCTACAGCAATAAAAAGCAGCATTGCATGATCTATGGGTGTTACTTTTGATTTTGTTCATTATGTGTTCATGGTTCTACCTTCCAAGAACCTTCTCTCTTCCCTACCATTTTTCCTTCTTTTCTTAATAAGTAATCTTAAGAAAGGTTCATTGCACATTATAAAGCTAAATTTGATGTTGAAATGAAGTTCAAGACTATTGTTTGAACCTGTAGCGAATGCACAACAACTCTCCCATCTTAAAACTCCATTTACAGACCCAATTCTCCTATAGCTTTAACTTTCGTAAGGCTACCTTGTGATTCCATCAAATCACATCAAACAACTGACATATTCCAAGCATCATCATGACCTGACATCCGAGAGACCTTGGGATAGTGTTCTACAATTTGATTGTGGAAGATTATCTTTCAAGAGAGGTAATGCACCTACGTATTACCTATTTTGTGAAGTGCATAAAAACACCATCAACAAACAACTGTTGAGACATTTAATTATTTGCATCCCAAAACAAAACTTGAACCAAAGTTCCCTATCATAGGTGAGCCTACTTCCTATAAGAAAGAAAATACTCAACCATTTTATCATAACAAAGTAACAAAAATTCCCACCAATCTAGAAGAGACGTGTGGAAAAGGATTCACAATCTTGAGTAAGCAAGGATGTGACACAACAAGTGAACATGGAATTCACTAGCTCTTAGAGAAAATACACACAAATGAAAACACAAAGGGATTAGGATATCAAGATCCCCCTCATAACAAAAGTGTTCCTAAATAATACCTAAGACTTCATAGCAATGGCATGATTATCTTTGATAATCCTCCTGATATGAATGTCCTCCTTCCTAAAGAACAACCAATAACCCATGACAATGAAAAGGATTATAGGATCACCCTAGGTCCTTCTCCCCACATTCAAAAAAGAAGTTGGTGAATCTAGCAAGCGCAAGAGGCCTTACAAGTTACAAAAACTTAAGTTCCCTTGCCCACCACCTAAAAGTGAAAGGAAGTTACAAATACTTCTAAACAAAGAGATAATAACATTACAACCAATGAAAGAAATATTAGTTCTATATCCTAAAGATGCTAGAAAGTTCCACATTGTTAATACCACAATTATTGGACATAGTATTGATGAGTGTCAAGCATTCAAATTAGTATTGGCCAAATTTTACTTCGATGGAAATTATTGCCATCAAGTGATTGCATGACATGTTTTTTCACTCCTTGTCATGTAATAGTTCTATAACATTCTATTCTCACTATTACATGACCTTTCCTATCACCTACCTCAGCTCACTCTTTTCTTGCACTTAGTGGGGGCAAGAGGTAGATAGCCTTTCCCTAGTAATGCATTTGTTGTTGTCCCTTAGGTTGGTTGTGTACCTTCCTCTTATACAAACTGAGACTGGAAGGAAGATGACCTACTCATAGGTTGACTCGCCTATGCCTTAGTAGTATTTTTCATTTCTTTTTCCTTTGTTTGTGTGTCACCAAAAAGTGTAGCCTTGACACTTTTTCACTCATTTGGGTCGTTTCCCTTGGATGTTGGCCTTGTTTTTCCTTTATCTAGTCTTGAATGCTTGCAAATCAACAACAATCTAACGATGTTTTACAAAGGTGTTGTGAAGTGTTGTAACACACCTTCCCACTTTTCTAAGACCCTTTCAACACAATTCACCTAAATAACCCATTTTTACCCCTTTTCAAGCATTGTTCCAAAGTGTTGTAAAGTGTTGTAATGTATTTTCATTCTTTTCTAGGCTTGTCATCAATAAATTAACCATTTTAATGATAAAATGATCCCTTAATATACTTTTAGGCTTGACTTAAGTGTGTTTCAGGAGGCAAGTCTGACAAACATCATTAAACACCCTTTTATTTCCGACCACCACTTGAATTTGTCCAAGTGGACTAGGTCACAACCTTGGGAGACCTAGCCCCTTTAGGCATAAAATTCAAAATTAAAACAAAAACCTAATGGGAATTTTCCTCCAAAACCCTAAGGTTGGCCTATCATGTGACATTTTTCAAGAAATTAGGGCATATCTTGTATAAATAATGGTTTTCACCTTCATTTCCGCCTAAGATCATTTTTCATCTTCACAAGCACTCTTGCACTCAGGGTTCTCAAGCAAGCACTCAAGCACAAAGGAACTTCAAGAAACCTCTATTGGATTTGGTTCTTGCATGTTGCAGACTTCAACAACAAAGGTTCGGTGAGTGTGTACATTGGTTTATCATTCAATCATCTTTCCTTTCATTTCATCTCATTTGGGTTTGATTACCATCAATGGGGTTTGACTAAGGAAAACCCCTAAACTCTAACCCTAACATTTTCCTTTTCTTTGCATGTGTGTTTTGCAAGTTGTATGCAGATTTGGAAAGGAATAAAGTGTTGAAATGGGTACCATCATTCCATTCAAGTCAACTCAAATCATTAAACCCTACGTGGAGAAAAAGGACAACTTACAAATCATTTTCTAAAGATTCTGACACAGGTGTCTAACAGAAAGGGAAGTGCAAGTGGTGGACCATAGATTTAAACCTTGAGACTCACAAAATTACCAGGAGGACTAGGTTGCTATCATTAGCAACCTTGTCCCTATACCAGGCTTGAAAAAGGGTTTTGACATTTTTGGATACCCTTTTAGTAGAAACCCACTACGACAAACTTTCTTGGCAGAAGGACTAGGTCACCCATTCTAGCATAAGTGTCCCTGTGCAGATTTATGACAAATTCCAAAATATTTTGGAGCTCCTATTCTACCACTTTGTTTTCCCAGGTGGATAATATTTGTATTTTCCAATTTCCTTTCAAATTGCATACATTTAGGTCATTTAGTTTATCTTGCTTATAGTTTACATTTTATTTTTTTTACATTTCATAGTTAGCTTAGCTTCCTTTCATTTCCATGATTTAGCCACACTTCTCACACACAACACAACCCTATTCAGCCATACCCTTTGAATTCATTCACCAAAAAGCATATGATTAAGCAGAAAGAGAGTCATTTATCAATAAAGAGCTCCTAGGTGAGAAACCCTAGGGGCCTAATTGGGGGAATCCTCTTTCCCTCTTTGTAAATATATTTTTGGTGGTTCATTTTGGTGAACCCAATCGTAGACCACTTGTTAATATTCTGATTTTCCATTTCATCTTAGGATTAAGCTTGCATTGCATTAGGATTTTGCATTGTTTACATCCTAGGGCTTGTAAAATAAGTGCTTTACTGAAAAATTTCATAATAGATTGCACTTTGCATTGCATTTTAATTGTAAAATTACACAAAAATCTGCATTTTCATTTTGTACTTGCACTGAAAAAGCATTGAAAATAAAATAAGCATTCAAAACCATCAAAAGGTGTCAAAATATCATTGTTGGGACTAGTTCGCCACACTAGGCGACCTAGTCCTCTTGCAATATGCAGTCTGTAATTTTTGGCATTTTCAAAGCAAGTTCTATAGTTTTGTTTTTTGGTTTTGCATTTCTATTTTCTTTTCTAGAATTATGGTTAAAAGCATTTTAGTCTCTTTAATTTAAATTGCATTTGCATCCACCCCACCCTTAGGAAACTTTGCATGAGAATTTGGTGTTCTCTTGTTGATATCATAGTGAGACGGAGCTCTAGACTCATGGCATATCATTACAATACCATTGTTGTAGATCTTGGGATCTCTCAAGCTTCTACTCCTAGTATCAACAATAGTGCACTAGGCCTAGAAACCACCCTTAGCAACTCCCTACACCTATGAAACACTCTTGACAATAAAATTGATGAATCCCCACATGAAAAGTTGTTTCCCATTCATGTGGACCTAGCTGACCTCCAACATTAAATAAGCCTTGAGAACATATCCACTACTTCCATCCAAACCATAGAAAACATTCACTGTATGCTTGAGAGTGATGATCGCCTAGGTGTTGTGAAGAAAATAGTTGAAATATACTAAAAAAATTCATCTTCCACACCTAGGTTTTCCCAATCCACCACCCCTATTATTGGCTGAGGAGGAGCTTCTACCCCTCCTCCTTCAACAATATCTTCCATTCTCACTTACGCATCTCCTACTGCGACAACTATCATACAACTGATTAGTGATGTGATACCTTCCTTTGGTATTCCTTCCAATATTCCTACTTCCCTTGTGGCATCAGACCCCTAAAATATTCTATCATACCTTCCATTAACATCCCCTCCATGTTACACACAACTCTTTCACATTGTTACATCCATGCAGTAAAAAAATTCCACTACTAATCAAAACCAACATGGTTCACCTACCCACTACGCTCGTAGCAATATATTATCCTTAGAGATCCTATGTACCTAATTTCCAAAGGGAATATAAATATCGAGATTTGAAAATTATGGAGGGAAAGGTGATCCTTCTAATCATGTTAATGCTTATATTGCCTTATGTAGTGATTTTTCTCTTGATGACAAATTTTTAGCCAAGCTATTTCCTAGGACCCTTAAAGATGTTTCCTTGGACTGGCTTTCATCCTTACCAAACAATTTCATTATTTCATTCAATGAATTAGTAGATGCCTTCATCAACCATTTCCAAGTCCACATGACACCTAAAAATACCTTGTCTGATCTCATGAGATGTAAGCAAGACACTAATGAAAATATGACTAAATTTATCTCTCGTTATCAGAAAATTTATTCCTTAATTGATGTCAAGATACCCGATACACATGTGCAAAATATTTTTATCAAACACATGTTAACACCCCTTAAAGATAAGCTCACCCTAATTAAGTTCCCTTCCTTCATGCACTTGTGCCAAGTGTTCTATGACTATCACAATTCAACTAGTAGTTGTGATACGTGGTCCAATTCTAGTAGAGTTGAGAAGACCAACACTACAAACTAAACTAACTCTCAACCATTCTATAAACCAAATAAATGGTTTTTATAATTAAACCCCTCCACTAGCTAATAACCAAGTGGTCACTGTTGGATCTGCCATGCCCTTCAGTTATGGAGATCTTTAATGAACCTTCACACCTTTACCTAATACCCTCCTTACCACCATGACTCAATTTCTCCAACAACAAATAATATCCTTACCTCTTGTCCATGCACCCAATCCCAATAAGCTATTACCTCCATCCTATAACTCCATTGCTTATTGCTATTTTCATCAACATAATGGACATGACACCGAACAATGTAAGCATCTCAAGCACCTTGTGCAAGACCTAATTGACTCAGGTTGTCTATCCATTGCTGATACCAATGATAAAGGCAATAAGTCTATGGTACCCCAATCAAAATTTACAAATTTTCACCAACCCTATGCCAAAACATAATGTTTCATTTGTCAAAGCTGGTGAAACTTCATAAACTGATGATATGAATGTTGAAACATAACATGCACATTATGATCCTCTTTCAAATACCACCCATGTCAAACCTATAGATGAGATGGTGGGTGTGATAGATGTCATCCATCGTAAGGGCCAAACTAGAACATATTTTGATATTACTTTTACATCTCAAGATTTACTCAAAAACCTTCCCGATGCTCCTCTCTACATAGTTGATAGAAACTATGTTAAGCCAAATAATCGAATACTCATAGATCCCACCTATGGAAAGAACATGATCATCGAAGAGTTTTTGGTATTACATGACTGTGCTCAAGATGTTTATAATAGACCGACTACATGGATCATAATGCATAATCGTTTTGCATGCCCTACAATCGGATTGATTACCTTCGCATTATAGATAGGTCCTAAAACATTGGATGTGACATTCTCTATCATTCCACAATCATATGAATTTCTTTTGTGACTATGCCACCCATGGCTTCATTCTTGATGAAAGCGGTCCCATCTGTTATTCACAAATGTTTGAAGTTTCTTATTGAGAATGAAATATTCACTTTCCACCATAGTGGCTTCAATCATCTATTCTCCAAAGGAAAATTTTCCGTAGAGGCCTTTTTGTCCTAAGCCCATGGAACCCATCACCCCTAGTCTATATTTCTTCTTCATTGCATATCAAAAGTTTAAAGAAAAGAGAATCTTTGAATTTTCTCTTTACAACATGCCTCCTTCTACTTCTGAAACACCCATTCCTGACGAAACTATGTTGCAACCCAACTCTGACATGCCTAATTAGCCCACACCTAAAACCTCCTCCACATCATCGAAGAGGCCTAGGAATCATTATAGTAATTACATCTTACCTCATTTCATCAAACAAGTTTATAAAGATAAGGAGAAATTGAATGATCCACCTATGGTTACCCCCTTTCCTCCCCATAGGAATGATAAAAAACCTATGGTGGACTAGCCTGCTCCTTCTCTGATGAACCTTGAAAAAAAAACAAAAAGGAATAAAGAAGGTAGGGAGTGTAGGCGTCACCATCTTACTCTTTCTCACCAATCACATGATGAAGAAAATATTGAAAATCATAATCCACCTATGCCAAAAGTAGTGCCTAATGACCCTCCTCCTCCACCTACGCGGCCTGATCCCATACCTCCACCTTAGCCACTATTACATGCCTCCACTGATATTGTTATATGACCTCCTATTGTCATCAATCTCGATGATTATGATTAGGAGAATGATAGAATAGATAAAGAAGCACATCACACTTTGAATTCATTATTTTCCTCTTCCTTGAGCATACATGATAATTCTCCTAGGAAAAGTGTTGACCTTGATGCTAGTTCAGAAATTTTTGTTGTCCCACTAGCTAGTCGCCCACTCAAATTCTATACTAAGAAAAACTGGGAGGTAGATGACTTGCTTGCTGAGTGACACACATGTGCCTTACTAGTCTTTTCTTTTCTTTTTGAATTTATGTGACATGTTTTTCGCATACTTTTATGTTCTATGCTCCCCCTCCTTGTGACTTTCTTCTATGTTTATCTTCATTCTTCTCTATGTCATGAAATATTTTTGTTTTTCACTTTCCATTTTTCCTCTCATTTGGGGATGATGCAAGGAATTGAGACCACAATGTATCCTTCATGTTTACCAAAATTATCTTATTTTCCTTTTATTTTTTCCTTTCATTGGGGATGATGCAAGGCATTGAGACCGCAATGTCTCCTTCATGTTGACCAAAATGGACTCCTTTCCTTTTTCTTTCCCTCTTTTCCTTTCATTTGAGGATGATGCAAGGCATTGAGACCACAATGTCTTCTTCATGTTGTCTCAAAAAGGCTCCTTTTTCTTTTTCTTTTCCTTTTTTCTTTTGTTGTCCTTTTGGGGATAATGCAAAGCATTGCAAAATCCTATGTCTCTTCCATGTTGACCCAAAATGACCATTTATTTTCATTTACTTTCACTCTCTTTGTGTCCTTCTTCTAGTTCTATGTATTTGGGGAGATGATGACAATTCTGAGCTCTAAAAATAAACATTGCAACAATGAACATACTGACCCCAAATCCATAGATCCCTCATGTGTTTGGTGTTTTTCATTTTGGGGGCAGCCCCTTGCCCTTTTCTTTTTCTCCTTCATGACACAACCTTTCTTGGACACCTATCACTTGGCATAGGGATTTCCAAGTAGCCTCTCATGCCTTTTTCTTTCTTTATGCATTTTTCCTTTCTCTAATTTAAAGTAATTTCTCACAAAATGGTTTGTAGCAATTCCTTTAAAGTGGAGGCATACATTCACATTATTTATTTTTGCAGTTGCATGTTTTTTATTTTTCGTTAGTTCCTAGTGCAGCCTTATCACTTAATATGATGTGTTTCTCACTTTATGGATGACATTGGGTTAAATGTCCTTCATAAGTATGACTTATCTTAGCATATTGCATTCCTCTTAGAGGCCTGATGCGCCACACTGCATCACCTAAGTTGTGAATTTTTTATTCTTTGATTGGCCCTACCTTGGAGACATTAGACACAATGTTCCATAAGTCAAAGACCTCACATGAACTAAATAAGACTCCTTGGAATGCCCTTTTTAATTTTTTTTGCATTTTACCATTTTTTTTGTATTTTTACGTATTATATTTTTTACATCCTTGCATACATGGCCACCTTGCATAACACAACTTGCATGCCTATGGTGCCATCTTACACTTGTTCATGAGTTATAAGCATCCAAGGCTATTCTTGTCTCATGAACCGCAACCCTATCTTTTGTGGCACCTAATCAAAGTTATCAGAAGGTATAACTTTGGTATGGTTGAGCGGGAAGCCCAATTAGCAGCACGAATTTTCCCATAGCCACCTTTGTGTGTGTGAGAGTTCATACCAACTAAATGTATGTACCTCACCCCTTTTGGGCCTTCTCACCTAGTGTATAACTGAAATTCTCATCGCCCCAGAGTGAGTACACTTTCCTTTTCAACAAACAACCTAGATCTGATCCACAACTAGTTGGACAAACGATCAAAGCTTGATGTGACTTTTTCTCTCTCTCCACTCTTTCACATCTCTCCTTGTGTGATCTTGTTTTCTTATATTTGATTTTCCATGGGACCTTGATCATCCCTCTTGATCATAGTCATCTCACCTTACTAGCATGAATACATTGGATCCCTCTCGACATGCATGATTCAACTACTTTAGTGTGAGTTTGAAGAAAGTTCATCCTCTCACTAAAGTAGGGGCTAAATGTGTCACCAAAAAGTATAGCCTTGACAATTTTTTACTCATTTGGGCCTTTTACCTTGGATGTTGGCATTGTTTCTCCTTGATATAGTCTTGAATGCTTGCAAATCAACAACAATCTAATGGTGTTTTACAAAGGTGTTGTGAAGTGTTGTAACACACCTTCCCATTTTTCTAAGACCCTTTCAACAAAATTCACCTAAATAACCCCTTTTTACCCCTTTTCAAGCCTTGTGCAAAAGTGTTGCAAAGTGTTATAATGTATTTTCATGATTTCCTAGGCTTGTCGTCAATAGATTAACCCTTTTTAAGGATAAATTGATCTATTAATATAATTTTAGGCCTGACTTAAGTGTGTTTATGGAGGCAAGTTTGATAAACATCATTAAACACCTTTTTATTCTTGACCACCACTTGAATTTTTCCAAGTGGATTGGGTCACCACCTTGGGCGACCTAGTTCCTTTAGGTATAAAATTCAAAATTAAAACAAAAACCTAACATGCATTTTCATCCGAAGCCCTAACGTCGGCCTATCATGTGACATTTTCAGGAAATTAGGGTATATCTTGTATAAATAAGGGTTTTCACCTACATTTCCCCCCTCTAAGATCATTTTTCATCTTCACAAGAACTCTTGAACTCAAGCTTCTCAAGAAAGCACTCAAGCACAAAGGCACTTCAAGCAACCTCCATTGGAGTTGGTTCTTGCATGTTGTAGAATTCAATAACAAAGGTTTGGTGAGTGTGTATATTGGTTTATCATTCAATCATCTTTCCTTTCATTTCATCTCATTTAGGTTTGATTACCATCAATGGGTTTTGATTAAGGAAAACCCTTAATCTCTAACCTTAACATTTTCCTTGTCTTTGCATGTGTTTTTTGTAGGTTGTATGAAATTTTGGTAAGGAAGAAAGTGTTGAAAAGGGTACCATCATTCCATTCAAGTCAACTCAAATCATCAAACCCTAGGTGGAGCAAAAGGACAACTTGTAGGTCATTTTCTAAAGATTTTGACATAGGTATCTAGCAGAAAGGGAAGTGCAAGTGGTGGCCCACAGATTCAAACCTTGAGACTCTCAAAAGTACCAAGAGGACTAGGTCACCATCATTGGTGATCTTGTCCCTGTACCAGTCTTGAAAAAGGGTTTTGACATTTCTAGATACCATTTTAGTAGAAACCCACTCCAAAATATTTTGTCGGCAGAAGGACTAGGTTGGCCATTCTGGCATAAGTGTCCTTGTGCAGATTTCTAACAAATTCTAGAACATTCCAGAGCTCCTATTCTACCACTTTCTATTCCTAGGTGCACAATCTCTATATTTTCCAGTTTCCTTTCAGATTGCATACATTTAGGTTATTTAGTTTATCTTGCATATAGTTTACATTTTCTTTTGTTTACATTTCATAGTTAGCTTAGCTTCTTTTAATTTCTAGCATTTAGCCACACTTCTCACACACAACACAACCCTATTCAGCCATAACCTTTGAATGCAATCACCAAAAATAATATCATTAAGCGGAAAGAGAGACATTTCCTAATCAAGAGATCCTAGGTGAGAAACCCTAGGGGCCTAATTGGGGGAATCCTCTTTCCCTCTTTGAAAATATATTTTTGGTGTTTCAGTTTGATTGCATGTGTATGATGTGATCCCCCGTGATGCTATGTTTGATGTTCTCTCTCTTTGTGACATTCCTCTATTTGTAGCTTCATTCTTCTCTGTGTTGTCAATCTTTTACTTTACGCTTTTTATCTTTTTCATTTGTCTTGTGTTTCCCTTTTGGGGATAAGTTAGGGAATCAATAAATTTATGTCTCTTCTATGTTGACCCAAAAGGTTTTCTTTCATTTTTTCTTGTGTTTTGATGCAGGGGTACCTAGATATCATCATGTAA
Source organism: Sequoiadendron giganteum (assembly GCA_007115665.2). Taxonomy (NCBI): domain Eukaryota; kingdom Viridiplantae; phylum Streptophyta; class Pinopsida; order Cupressales; family Cupressaceae; genus Sequoiadendron; species Sequoiadendron giganteum. The sequence goes on from CM021102.1 coordinate 267,975,843, forward strand.
AGGGGTTATATGTTAGGATTCTATAGATTTTGAGTCCATTTTTTTGTAATAAGGTCTATTTAGACCATGTCTAATGTTTTTAGTTATGTGGGGTCAGTTGTGTCGAAATTTGTCATGTTTTGTAAATGTTGCAAATGTTGCATCAACAGCTTTGCATTTTTTATGCATTTGGAAGTTGAATGGTCATTCATGTTGAAAATTAGTTTGAGCCATTGGTTGGAGGTTGAAATTTTTTCAAATATTTCCTTGTGTGGTTGAGGCAACTCTCTCGTGTGTTTTGGAGATCAAGCAATAACAATAAAATCTATTTTTATGTATTTTTTGTTGATTTCTTACTGCTACAAGAGAAATTATGGATCCGTAGTGTGTATAACTCATATAAAGTGCATTGAAACAAATTTTGGAATAAATTATATATATTTTTCATTTTATTTTATCCGATTTCATAAAGTTTGAAGGGATTTATAGCCAATTTGGTGAAAATAGACAGGAAAACCATAGGTTAAGAGGGTTTGATTGAAAAAAAAGAAATATTGAACCATTCCACTAGTGGAAAATTCTGAAAATTGGTGGAATGGGAGTAGTTAGGGTTATTTTCATGTTTGTAGGGGTTTTATATGCAAGGAATGGAGGTAGGGAAGATTTTGGTCAAGCCCTAGCCTAATATCTCTATGTATTAGGCTTAGGAGTGTAGGTTAGACATAGGCTTTTAATGATAGATGAATCTGTGAATGTTCTAGTTAATAAAAAATGTATTTTCAGACCCCATGTGACTTGAGGAGAGCCTTGGAATGAAGTTTGATATATTGGAGGAAATATTTCACATAGTTTCTTTGAAAAATAGGGTTAATTAGGCCTAGTTGTTGCATAGTAGTCAATTTTAGAGGGTGTTGTTACAAAAGAAACCTATTCAAAAAATTGATATGTTACAAAAGACCATAAAGGGTGTCTGTAATGGTAATTAAATTGTGGGTTTGAAGTATTTTTTGAAATATATGGTCAAGAATATCTATTTGGAGTGCTACAAGGTAGTTTGAAGGATTTGTGAGAAAAGGACAAAGTTAGGGTTTCCAAATTGAAAAATTTATTCTATTGTGATTGAATATAAAACCTACACCCTACTCTACATTAATCGGTATCAGAGCAAAGGTTTGATCAGAGGAAAGAAAATTTGATTTTGAAAGAAGGAAAGATGCTTGCTAAAAGTAGTGTAATGGCCAGAGAAGTAAGAGAGTTGAAAGAAAAGTATTCCAAGGAGTTGAGATAGGTAAAGGAGTATCATGAAGCTATCCTAGCCAGACTTGCAGCACTTGAATCAAACCAAAGGAGAGGTCTGTCTAAGATAAGGAAGAGTTGGACCCTAATGAATTGAGAATGCTTAAGATGCTGAAGGTTGTCAAAGGAGACACTCCTAAGGTGAATATGGAGCTACCCATGTATAGTGGGAAGATTGATAATGAATAAGTGCTAGGTTGGATTGATGCACTTGACAATTATTTAGAATATGAGGAGGTAGTAGATGAACAAAAGGTGAAATTTTCCAAAACAAAGTTGAAAGGACCCACCTTAACTTGGTCGAATTATCTGTACGAAGAGAGGGTGAAGAAGAGAAAGTCAAAAATCAGTTCATGGGACAAAATGGTGGCTAAAATCAAGAGCCAATTTCTACTAGGTGATTATGCAATTCAAACATATAGAAGGCTACAAAATATCAAGCAAAAGGAGAAGGATTTCATGGCTTATATAGAGGAGTTTCATAAGTTAAGAATTGGAGCAGGTCATAATGAGGATGAGGTAGAAAAAGTAGCAAGGTACCTAAGTGGTTTAAGGTTCAACATACATGATGAGATAAGTTTGACCACTCCTAAAATGGTGGAAGAATGCTTTCAAATGATAGTCAAGGCTGAAGAAAGGTTGAAGAGAAGGTAGGAAAAATAAGGTAGAGGTAGAGGAACCTTTGGAGGAAGAGGACAATCTCAAAAGTCACAAAGAGAAACAAGTGGTCATCAAGAGAAAATCTCAGAATCAAGAGGCAATTTCAGAGGTAGGAGATCAAATAGAAGAGGTATATTTGGTGGATAGGTAGAGGATAAATACATTCTCATGAAGATGTTATCAATGTAATCAGTTTGGCCAAAAAATATGGAAATTCCTGGATAAACAACCTTCTACTTGGTGCAAGAGGAAGATAATGAGAGTGTCAACTCTCTATCTCAACATTCTGCTCCAGAAATAGGTGAGTTTATGATGATAAGAAGAACACTAATCAAATTTCCAATGGTGAAAGAGCCTCCACAAAGAAAAAAATTGTTTAGAACCACCTGCAAATATCAAGGTAAGGTTTCTAAAGTTGTTGATGATTCCGGTTCCATACATAATTTGGTTTCTTTTGAGATGGTTGAAATTTTGAAAATGAAAAGAATCCCACATCCCACTCCCTACAAGGTCCCTTGGTTGAACAAGGGGTAGAAGGTCTTAGTTAATGAGCAAGCATGGGCAGAATTCAACATTGGAGGGTACAAGGACAAAATATTGTGTGACATCATCCAAATGGATGTTTGTCATCTACTGTTAGGAAGACCCTAGCAGTATGGCATAAAAGAAAAACATGATGGACGAAAAAATACCTATATGATTGAAAAGGATGGGATCTCATTAAACCTCACACCTATACAAGATGATGATAAAGCTACACATGAAGGCCCTAGTGTGATGATAGTAAAGGAGGAGTTTGAAGAAGGGAACATGAGATATGCAGTCATAGTAAGGCCTAAATATGTCAATAGGAACAAACAAGAAGAAGGAAGAATTACCTTTGGAGGTAAAATCATTGTTGGAGCCATATGATAGTATTGTTGTAGATGAGATACCTAATTCATTAACACCTATGAGGGACATTAGTTGTCAAATAGACTTCATTCCAGGAGCTAGCTTTCCCAACAAGGCTTCTTACAAAATGACTCCTCAAGAAAATGAGGAAATAAAGAGACAAGTACAATAACTTCTTGACAAGGGGTTGATTAGGGAAATTTTGAGTCCATGTGTTGTCCCAACAATCCTAGCAACCAAGAAGGGTGGATAATGGAGGATGTGCACCGACTCAAGGGCCATCAATAAGATTACTATAAGGTGTTGTGAATGGTGTTTCTATACGTGCACAAACACAAAGAGCAAACATAAAATTAGATCGAAATGCAAGTTAGAATCAACATTCCCCATGAAATTAGATTGAAACATCAAAATAGGAGATAAAATGAAGAAAAACACAAAAAAATCTAATTAAATCCTATTAATGCGAAAACTTTCAATCCCATGGGGAATTGGTGCCATTTTGATGTGGAAAATGGCCCTTTCCCAACTCCTTGATGTGATTTGATGATCTTTGATGGTGATTCTTGATTCCTTGATGCAATTTTCCGATAACGTTGATAAAAATATGAAACTTGAATGAAAATGGATGAAGCTGTAGATGAAATTGAGTATAGTAAGCTTGCATGGATTGTAAATGATATTGTGGGTCATCAAATCAATAGAGAAGCTCTTTATTTATAGATTTTAAGAATGGAAGATTGAAGTATTTAGATGAATCTGGGACAAGAAACCAACCAATGAGAGAAGGCCACTTGTCCACATGTGATTGGAGGAGGAATGAGCACATTTGGATGAATGTGCACATAAATATGGTTAGGTGGAATTTGAAAATGTTGAGATGACAAATTTGGAGGGAAAAATAAATGGATTAAATTCCACTTGGTTCAATGCAAAGGACATGCAATAGGCCTTTAATGCTTTGTTGGAAGTACCCATCCCCTTTTGGAGGGATTTTTGAATTCGAAGAATATTCCACCAAAGATTCCTTTTTGAATGGAAATTGATGAATTTATAAATCAAATAAATTGATTTGTTGTGCAAGTTGCAAAATCTAGAGCATTGGAGTGATTAGGATTAAGATTAATCGTGATTTGATCAATTTAAGTAGAAATTAGATGATTTGACAATTTTACTTAGATTTTTGGATTAATTTAAATCAAAGTTGAGAGGAATATGATTTAGATTTAATTAAATAAAGATTTATTTATTTAATTAAAGAAGGTGATGTTATATTAAATGAAATAAGGACCAATTTATTTAATTTAAAGAGACGACTTTAGAGATTTAATTAAATAAAGTGAATTATTTAATTAAAAGAGAGACTATAAGATTAATTAAATAAAATGATTTATTTAATTAATAGGAGATGATGACATAATCAGATAAATTTGATTGTAATTAAGAGATGAAATATGGTGAATTTAATCAAATAAAGATTATTTAATTAAATTAATTAGTAAAGGGGATGATCTAGGAAGAAATGATGTTAGTAAGATTAGGATTAGGTGCATGTATATTTGACGTGTCTATAGGTATAGATCTCCTATTCCATGAATTGAAGATATAATGGATTGTTTGGGGGGTGCAAAGTATTTTTCTAAGATTGATCTTAAAATTTGATATCTTCAGATTACAATTAGACCTGGTGATGAGCGGAAAAAATATTTTAAAACTAATGAAGGCTTATATGAATGGATGGTGATGCCTTTTGGCTTGTCAAATGCTCCTAGTACCTTTATGCACTTGATGAATGAGGTGCTCAAACCCTTCATAGGTGAGTTTTTTGTTATGTATCTAGATGATATTCTTGCCTTTATTAAGACTAAGGAGGAACATATAAAGCATTTAGATATGGTTTTGAAGAAGCTACATGAGGAAAAGTTGATTATAAACTTGAAGAAGTGTGAGCTTTTGAAAACAGAGTTGGTCTAACTTAGATTTGTGATAACTAATGGAAGTTTGAAGATGGATTATAGGAAGGTGGATGCTATTTTGAATTGGCCTACACAAAATTTAGGGGCTAAGGTAAGAATATATCATGGCCTATCCAAATTTTATAGAAATTTTATAAAGGGTTTTAGTCAGATTTGTGCTCCTATGATTGATACCTTCAAGGGTGATAAGAGAAAGAAATTTGTGTGGACTAAAGAGGCTGATAAAAAAATTCAGTATTTGAAGAAGAGAGTGTTTGAACAACCTATATTGAATTTGAAAAGTTTTGACAAGGTTTTCACCATAGAATGTGATGCAAGGAATCAAGCTATAGGGGTCGTCTCGAGCCAAGAAAATAGACCAGTTGCATTCTTCAGTGAAAGGTTGAATGGAGCAAAGAGAAAGTATTCCTCTTATGACCTTGAGATGTATGTCATGGTACAAGAACTAAGAAAATGGAGACATTAGTTACTCCCCAAAGAGTTTATAGTGTTTACTGACAATCATGCATTGCAATTTTTGAATATTCAAGAAAAGCTTAGCCATAGGAATGTGAAATGGGTCAAGTACTTGCAGGAGTATACTTTTACCATAAAGCATAAGAAAGGGTAGTCAAATAAGGTGGCAGATGCACTCAGTAGGAGGGCTTTGATGGCTCAATAAATTCAACTCCAGAGTGTACGTATTAATTCTTTAAAAGGTATATATGAAGGAGATGATGATTTTAAAGATATTTATGCTTCTTACAATTAGTTTAATTGTGTTTTCCATGAAGACAATTTTGATTTCTTGATTCAAGAAGGGTTATTATTTAAGGGTGCTTAGTTATGTATTACCAAATGTTCTATGAGGACTAATCTAATTAAAGATAAGCATTGTGGAAGCTTAGGGGTTCATCTTGGTGTGGAAAAAACTTTGGAACAAGGAAGAAGGTATTAATATTGGCCCAATATGCAAAGTCATATCATAAAAATTGTTGAAAAGTGTGTTGTCTGTCAAAAAGTGAAGGGTCGTAGTACAAATCCAAGTCTTTATCAACTGTTTCCAATCCCAAATAGGCCATGGGAGTCTATTAGCATGGATTTTGTGTTGAGGTTGCCCAAAAATCAAAGGGGATTTGATAGTGTATTTGTTGTTGTAGACCAGTTTAGCAAAATAGCATATTTTATACCATGAAAAAGCACAAATGATGCCTCTTACATTGCAGGGTTAATTTTCAAGGAGATGGTTAGGATTCATGGATTACCATTGACAATTTTTTTCTGACAGAGATAGTAAGTTTGTGGGTCATTTTTGGAGAACCCTTTGGAAGAATTTGTGAACAAACCTGACCTTGAGATCTGCCTATCATCCCCAAATAGATGGGTAGACTGAAGTTGTTAATAGAATTCTTGGAAATCTATTAAGATACTTGAAAAAAAAACATTCAATCTAATGGGATTTGATTCTTCCCCAAGCTGAGTTTTCATATAATGACTCTATCAATAGAATTATTGGTCGAGAAAGCCCATTTGAGATTGTATGTTGACTGCAACCAAGGGGATTGTTTGAGCTCACAGATTTGAGTGGTATGGAGATAAGTGCTGAAGGAGAAGAGTTTGCACTAGAAATGAAGGATATGCATCAACAAGTTAAGGAGAACCTTCAAAGGAGTGTGGATAAATACAAGCAACATGCATATTTGAAAAGAACGGAGGTTCAGTTCAAAGTGGGGGACCTGGTATTGGATCATTTAAGGAAAGAAAGGCTACCAAAGGGGAATTATCCAAAGTTGCACATGAAGAAGATTGGGCCATGTAGGGTGGTCCACAAATTTGGAGAAAATTTCTATGAGATAGAACTCCCTCCTAGAGTGGCTATCTCGCCAATTTTCAATTTTTCTAACCTATATCCTTTTAAAGTATCTATGATTATAGGTGAAGATGCAGGTACATTAGTAGTTCCAGATGATTATTGGGTCAAGGACTTACCACCAAGTCAACCATTAAAGCTTGAATGCATCTTGGACACAAAGGAAGCTAAAATAACAAGGCACAAGGTGTACAATGAGTACCTAGTGAAGTGGAAAGGCCTTCCAATGGAGGATGCCACCTAGATGACAAAGGAATAAATCAAGAAACATGACACAACTATATAAGAGATGATCTCAAGTGGAACTTGGGATTTTGTTCTCCCTAGGTGAATGGTGGAAGGGAACCTAGCTTTCATCATGTAAAGGGGTTAGATGTTAGGATTATGCTGATTTTGAGTCCATTTTTTTGTAATTAAGGTCTATTTAGCCCATGACTAATTTGTTTAGTCATGTGGGGTTAGTTGCATCAAAAGTTGTCATGTTTTGTAAATGTTGCAAATGTTGCATCAACTTTGCATTTTTGATGTGTTTGGAAGTTGAACAACCATTAATTTTGAAAATTAGTTTGAACCATTGGTTGGAGGTTGAAAAATGTTTAAATATTTCCTTGTGTGGTCAAGGAAACTCTTTGGTGTGTTTTGGAAGATCAAGCAATAACAATAAACTCTATTTTTCTGCATTTTTTGTTGATTTCTTGCTACTATACGAGATTGTATGGCTCCATACTATGTGTAAATGGCCTAAAGTGCATTAGAACTGATGGTGGAATGAATTGTCTATCTTTTGGTTTTTATTTGATCTGATTTCATAAATTTTGAAGCGAGTTATAGAAAATTTGGTGAAAACAATAAAGAAAACACTAGGTTAACAGGGTTTGATTGAAAATAAATAAATATTGAACCATTCCACCAGTGGAGAATTCTGAAAATCAGTGGAATGGGAGTAGTTAGGGTGATTTTCATTTTTTTAGGGTTTTTAGATGTAGGGAATGGAAGTAGGGTAGAGTTTGATCAAACCCTAGCCTAATATCTCTATGTATTAGGCTTAAGAGTGTAGGTTAGACATAGGGTTTTGATGATAGATGAATCTATGAATGTTCCAGTTGATAGAATATGTAGTTTTAGACCCCATGTGACTTGAGGAGAGCCTTGGAATGAATTTTTATATATTGGAGGAAATATTTGACATAGTCGCTTGGGAAAATAAAGCTAATTTAGCCTAGTTGTTGCGTAGCAGTCAATTTCAGAGGATGTTGTTACAAAAAAAACCTATTCACAAATTTTATATGTTACAAAAGAGAATAAAGGGTGTCTAAAATGGTAATTCAATTGTGGGTTTGATGTCTTCTTTGAAAGATATGATCAAGAATCACTATTTGGAGTGCTACAAGGAAGTTTGAAGGATTTGTGAGAATAGGACAAAGTTAGGGTTTCCAAATTGAAAAGTTTTTTTTTTAATTGTGATTGAAAATAAAACCTCCACAATAATTTGCATCATGTTTTCCTTTTGGGGATGATGCAAGGCATCAAGAAATTCATGTCTCTTCCATGTTGACCCAAAAACTTTTCTTTCATTTTGTCTTGTGTTTTCCTTTTGGGGATGATGCAAAGCGTTGAGACATTCATGTTTCTTCCACATTAACCCAAAAGGTTGTTCTATTTTTTCACTCTCTTTGTGTCATTCTTCTAGTTCTATGTGTATTTTTGGAATGATGATAGTTTCAACTCTTTAAAAATTATTGCAACAAGAACATATTGACCCTAAATCCATAAATCCCTTATGTGTTTGGTATTTTCATATTGCGGACAACCTCTCTCTTTTCCTTTTAATTCACGTGACGTAACTTTACTTGAAAACATATGACTTGGCATAGGGCTTTCCAATTTATCTCTCATGTCTTCTTTTTTTGCATTTATCATTTTCTACTTTAAAGTAATTTCTCACAGCATGGTGTTTAGCGATTCCTTTAAAGTGGGGGCATATATTGGCATTGTGCTTGTGCATTTCTCATGGTTCATGGTGCAGTCTCCTTACTTTGTATGATGCATTTTTTTCTTTTTGGATGACATTGGGTGTGATGTCCTTCATGAGCATGATCAATCTAAGCATATTACATTCCTCTTAGTGGATTGATGTGACACACTTCATCCCCTATGTTGTGAATTTTCTATTCTTCGATTGGTCCTCTCATGGAGATATTAGGCACAATGTTCCCTAAGTTAAAGATCTCGCATGAACTAAGAAAGACTCCTTTGAACATTCCTTATTGTTGTACTTGTATTTATATGGCCACCTTGCCTAGCATAGCTTGCATGCCTATGGATCCATCTTATTTTTTCATGAGCTCCAAGCATATGAAGTTTTTCTTGTCTCATGAAGCTCAAAAATAATTTTCATGTGGCACCATATTAAAGTTAACAAGAGTTATAACTTTTGTATGGTTTGAGTGGGAAGCCCAATCGAGGCATGAATTTCCCCATAGCCACTTGTGTGTGTGTGTGATCATGCATACCATCCATGAGTGTATGTGTCTCACCTTTTTAGGCATTCTCACTCGACGGATAGACTGAAGTTCCATCACCTCAGAGTAAGTATACATTTTGTCAAAAAAGAACCTAGATCTGATCCATAACGTGATGGAAAAATGGTCAAAGCTTGAACTGATCTTTTTATTTCACTTTTCCTTTCATCTTGGGCAGTACATGATTGTTCCTTGTTGTTTCTCTTTATCATTCTCATGTCTATTCCTTTGTGCTTATGTTGGTTCACCATAGGACCTTGGTCCTAGGGGCTTATGCACCCCCCTCCATCATAGTTGTTTTATCTCACTGAAATTGGTACATTTGAACCCCCCTTGATCATTATGAAATTTGGTCTACTTTAGTGTGAGTTGGAAGCAAGCTCATCCTCTCACTAAAGTGGGGGCTAGATTTAATGATGGAAAAAGGTCCCCTTAACTTGGCTTTGATTTAGTGTTGCAATATGTTATAAAAAATAAAATAGCGGAACAAATTTTCATAATGCCAAGTCTCAGAGGAGAAGAGAGATATGTCTTTTAATGTTTACAATTACAGTTCATTAAGACACATATGAAAGAAATAAAAAATTGAGAAATAAACACATAACACAATTGACACCAGATTTACGTGGGAAAACCCTTACGGGAGAAAAACCCACCACACCAAAGAAAGATCACTTGTATTATAGTAATCAAATTACATACACATTATAGTATCTTCTTTTCATATGACAATTCTATATCAGTAACATTTCCCTGATCAACCTTGTATTGAATTACACTATTACAATGCATTCATTCAACATACAATGGAATTCACTCACTGATCATTCGACTAACCAACCCCACCAAACTAGACCCTCGACTGAACTGTTCATCACTTGCTCAAGCTGTCTATTCATTTCCCACAAGAAAATGGTCACAATAGTTCAACTGCCCAATTGGTTTGCATTCTGGATCACTCATTGGTCTAAGATGGAACACGTAGGAAAAATGCTTGGTCAACTGATTTCAACTCTATCACTCATCGATGAGATAGCAAAATGTGTTGAACCGATGTCAGACTGTCCATAGGCTATCGCTCATGGCACCGCCTCCTCTTGCTTAGAATTTTGGTGAAGTATCCCCGATCTCAAGACCATTGGTAAGACAATCACTAGTGCCAACACATTGGGAAGTCACACCAAACATTCATGTCTCCTTGATGCCCCAACGAACACTAGAACTGCACATATCGGCAAGAGTCATGTTGATCGTTCACCAAGAATAGATCCATCGGTGAGAGAAACACCATCGGCAGGAGATCACGAGGTCACATCGACAGGAAAGACTCCCCGAAATGTTCATCGCCAAGACTCTCCCTAATGATCTTTTATCGCCTAGACATCTTCCATCAGAGCGACCTGGAGATGTCAACCCAACTGTTCTAGTCACGTTGATATCATTGAGACAACCACTAGGTCACGCTGACATTGCCAAGACTTCTATTGTTGGAGTGAGTTTGGAAACTCACTCTGATAGATCATGTCACCTCGATGGTTCTCATCACCAAGATGGATCCAAGGTCACAACGATATGATTAGATCCTATTCGGCAAGACATTCCAAAGGTCTCACCGATATCTCTCTTTTAGGAGTTGAATTTTAGTAAGCATTAAGGCACTTTTTCCAACAATCTCCCACTTGATGAAGATCTTACTGACACCTCCAGAGCACAACAAAACTACTGAGATTTATGGGCACCAAGTTCCATCAAACTGGTACACCACCTATACTTTTCTTTGCTCACTGGTTTTGTCAATGCATCTGCAACATTTTCCAAAGTATCCACCATTTATAAAGAGACCTTTCCATCCTCCACCATATCTCATTCAAAGTGATACTGCACATCAATATGTTTCATCTTGGGATGGAAAGTAGGATTCTTTGCCAGAAAAATAGCACTCTGATTATCACAGTAAATTGTAATCTACCTTGCATCAAACCCAGTGTCAAAACACAAACATTTTAACCAAATTGCTTCTTTATAGGCATGAGTTTCTGCCATGTACTCAACCTCTATAGTGGACAAAGAAACTACAACTTGTCACTTGCTCATCCAACTAGTTGCACAACCATTCAACATGAAAGTATATCCATTGGTGGACCTTCTACTATCAATGTCCCCTGCCAAATCAGAATCCACATATCCATGAAAATTGAGAGTCCTTTGTGATCCAACCAAATGTCCATGGTAACACAAAACATAGTTTGAAGTGCCCCTCAGCTATCTAAGCACTAATTTCACAACATGCCAATGTGTCCTTCCCGAACTTGCCATAAATTGACTAAGAAATCCCACTACTTGGGCAATGTTTGGCCTTGTGCAGATCATTGCATACATTAAAATTCCAATTGCACTAGCATAAGGCACTCTGGCCATGTCCTCCATCTCAGTAGGATATTTCAAACAATCTTCAACAGATAGCTTCATTCCCTAAAAAACTGGAACAACTAGCTGCTTGCAAACATTCATACCAAGCTTCTCTAGAACAATATTAATATACTTACTTTGTCTAAGACAAATATTTTTTCCCAATTTGTCTGTAGTTATTTCCATCCCTAGAATATACCTATCTGCACCAAGATGTTTCATTTCAAAATTTTCAAACAACTGAGATTTTAGATCAGAAATCATTAACTTACTATTTCCTATGAACAACATATCATCAACATAAAGAGCAATAATAAGAATCTAATCATTTTCTGTCTTGTAGTACGCACAATGATCTGATTTTGATCTTACAAATCCCAAAGACAAAACAAATGTGTCAACTTTCTGGTACCACATCCTAGGTGATTGCTTCAAACCATATAGATATTTTTTAAACGTGCAAACCAAATTTTCTTTACCTTTTCTCACAAAGTGCTCAGGCTAGGACATATAGATTTCTTCTTCAAGATCACCATGAAGAAATGTTGTCTTCACATCCATCTACTCAATCTCCAAATCATATGTTGCAACAAGTGATAAAAGAAATTTGATAGATGTCAGCTTTGCTACAGGAGAAAAAAATTCCCCATAATCAATTCCCTCTACTTGGGAATAACCCTCTGCAACCAATCTCGCTTTATACTTTTCAACATAGCCATCTAGACCAATTTTCTTTTAAAACACCCACTTGCATCCCATGAGCTTTCTACCTTTAGGTAATGGGACCAGATCCCAGCTAGGAATTTGAATTAGACATTTCAGTTGCCTCTTTTACAGTCCTAGGTTCATCCGTGTTAGTTATCAAAGCATAAGCACAACTAGAATCTAACATAGAGAATCCATACCTATCTAGTTGTTTCTTCTCATGTGTAGACCTCCTCATAGGCTAAGGCTAAGGTTGTGGTTCTTCTTCTTGTCCATAACTCTCAGGACTACTTGAACTCTCCTCAATTTCAGGTACACTTTCAATGTGTTCCTCGTTTTCTATAGTTAGAGGTATCTCAACAACATCATTCTTATTTTCCCCTTCTTTCATTCCTGACTATAGATCCACTGAAGAATGTTTTAGTTCCCGAAAGATTACATTTATACTATACAATACCTTCTTAGTCATAGGATTCCAAAGCTTGTATCCTTTCGCACCAAGACCATACCCAATGAAGATACATTTTTCAGCTTTGTTGTCTAATTTAGATCTTTTCACATCTGGCACATAAACATATGCTTCACATCCAAAGACATGAATATGTCTAAAAGAGGGCTTCTTACCAGACCAAGCTTCCATAGGTGTTATATTAACAAGTGTTGAAGAAGGTGATCGATTCAATAAGTAACATGTTGTAGCCACAAACTCAGCCTAGAACATCTGCTTCAGACCAACATTTATCATCATACTTCTTGCCTTCTCCATCAACGTCCTATTCAACCTTTCAGCAACTCCAGTTTTTTGTGGAGTGTAAGGTGTTGTTTTATGCCTCTTAATCCGATGATCTCTGCAATACATTTCAAACTCATCAAAACAGAACTCACCACCATTGTCAGTCCTTAAACACTTTATTTTTCTTCCAGTCTGATTTTCCACAAGGTTTTTAAATTCCTTAAAACGACTGAACACTTCTGATTTACTTTTTTAAAATTAGACAAATGCCCTTATAGAATAATCATCAATAAAAGAAACATAATATTTAGACTTTGATAATGAAGGAACATCCACTGGACCATGCACATCAGAATGAATATAATCGTGAACACCAAAAGATTTATGAGGACTAAATTAGAATGAAACACAGTGTTGTTTTCCATATATACAATGTTCATAGAATTCAAAATCAAGATTACAATCATCAAGCCCCTCAACCAGGTTTATTTTCTTCAAGGCTTTCAAACCTTTTTCACCAATTTGACTGAGCCTATGATGCCAAAGCATAGTATTTTTTGCTGGAAGTTTCACTTCTAGGGAATTTTCTCCAATAGGAACATTTTCATTCTTCTCTTTACAAACAACCTTGTGTGACTTTGCAAAGACACTATTGCATTGAACAACCAGTGCATCCAGCTTGAACAAAGTACCAATTTAGGCACCCCTAGCTAGCACCATCGAGCCTCTAGTAATTTTATAGCCATTTCTAGAGAAAGAGACTTGCACTCTAACATCATTCATCTTTCTTAAAAAAAGTAAATTTTGAGCCAAACCTAGTATATGCATTACACCATCAATTCCCTTAATTCTACCATCAGGAAACTGAATTCAGACTCTTCCATGAGCAACTATCTCTAGAGATGAGTCACTTGCCAGATACACCTTTCCACCATAACATTCTTCATACTTAGTAAACCAGTCTCTATGAGATGTCATGTGAAATGATGCTCCATAATCAATCAACCAAACATCATCTGATGGATGAGTTGCCAAGGTTGCAATGAAGGCATCTACATCACTTTGAGAAGAATCATTTTCAGAAGAATTATTCTTCCATTTATTTTTCTTCTCTTTGCAATCCTTTTGGACATGACTAGACTTCCCACAGTTCCAACAATTCACCTTGGGATTCTTACTAGGAGACTTTGATCTCCCTTTTGATTTCAATTTGGAATTTTTGTCCTTTTTCTTACGTTTTTCCTTTGATCTTCCTCAAACAATAAGAGCCTCCTTCCCCATCTCAGAATATTTCCTTCTCATCTCTTCTAATAACAAAGAAGCAACCACATCCTCCATTTTGAAAGTGGTTTTCATTCTCCCAATCGCCATGACCAAGTGATCCCAAGAATCTGGAAAATAACATAAAAAGAGCATACAATGATCTTATTCTTCAATCTTCACACCTACAAATGTTAACTGAGCAATGAACATGTTAAAAGATATTTAAGTGATCAGAAACAAGAGTTCATCCCTCCATCTTCAGAGAGTACGACTTCTTCCTCAGGAACAACTTATTTACCAAGGACTTGCCCTGATAAATACCTCCTAGTCTTTCCCACAACATAGAGGCAGTCTTCTCCTCATGAACGTTCAGGAGAACATAGTATGCCACACAGAGTCTTATCAACCCTTTTTCTTTTTGATCTGTGAGATCCCAATCTTCTTCCTTCATGACTGTAGGTCTCGTTCCAGATAGAGCAATCCAAAGATCATGATCCACCAATAGGTCTTCCATTTTAAGTTTCCACAACTCAAAAATTTTGTTGTTGAATTTCTCAATTTCATTCCTTCCAGATGTACTTGTCGTTGGCATCTTAATCTGTAATTAGAAAAATTCAAGACTTCTACAAAATCCCACTAAACAGAAATTGACACAAAAAACCAATCTACCCACAAGGATAACACAACTAGCCAGGCTCTGATACCACTTGTTAGGAAAAATAAAATAGTGATTTTTTTTTTCCTAATGCCAAGTCTAAGAAGGAGAAGAGAGATATGTCTTTTAATTTTTACACTTACAGTTCATTAAGACACATATGAAAGAAATAAAAAAATTGAGAAATAAACACATAACCCAATTAACACCAGATTTATGTGGGAAAACCCTTATGGGAGAAAAACCCACCACACCAAATAAAGATCACTTGTATTACAGTAATCAAATTACATACAAGTTATAGTCTCTTCTTTTCAAATGAAAATTCTATATCAACAACAGTTCCCTAATCAACCTTGTATCGAATTAAACCGTTACAATGCATTCATTCAACATACAATGGAATTCACTCACTAATCATTCGACTAACCAACCCCACCAGACCAGACCCTCAACCAAACTGTTCATCACTTGCTCAAGCTATTTGTTCGTTTCCCACAAGAAAATGGTCACAATAGTTCAACTACCCAAACAATTCATATTTTGCATCACTTATTGGTCCAAGACAAAACATGTAGGACAAATGCTTGGTCAACCAATTTCAACTCTATCACTCATTGGTGAGACAATAGAATGTGTCGAACCGAAGTTTGACTATCCATAGGCTATCGTACATAGCACCAGATCCTATTGTACAAACTTTTGGTGAAGTCTCCCTGATCTCAAGACCATCGGCGAGACAATCGCTATCACCAACACACCAAGAATTCACACTAAACATTCATGTCTCCCCGATGACCCAAAGAACACTAAGACTGCGCATATCAGCAAGAGTCACATTGATTGTTCACCAGGATAAGATCCATCGGTGAGAGAAACACCATCGGCACGAGATTAGGAGGTCACACTGACAACACAAGTATCCTCGATGCGTTCATCACCAAGACTCTCCCCAATGATCTTCATCACCTAGACATCTATCATCAAAGCAAGCTAGAGATGTTACTTTGACTGTTCTATTCACTTTGATATCACCAAGACAACCACTAGGTCATGCCGACATCACCGAGACTTTTGCTATCGGAGTGAGTTTGGAAACTCACTCTGATAGATCATGTCATTGTGATGGTTCTTATCACCAAGACAGATCCAAGGTCACAATGATCTGATTAGCTTCTCATCGATAAGACATTCCAAAGGTCTCACTAATATTGTTCTTATAAGATTTCAATGTCAGCAAGCATTGAGCCACTTTTTCCAACACAATAGTCCTAACATATTCACATTAGGTCTTGGGCCCTTGTGAACTAAATGGATTTAAATGGTAACTTAATCAAGTGTTGTGAATTTTTGTAACTCACTTTCACACTTTTCTAAGGTCTTGATAAGTAATTACATCTAAATAACCTCTTTTTATCATTAATCTTGTCTTATTTCAAAGTGTTTTAAAGTGTTGTAACACACTTTCACACTCTTCTAGGCTTATCATCAACAATTGGACTGTATTATGTTTTAATTGGCCCCATTTTGCATCCACAAGCCTTATTTATGTGTATTTTTGAGGATAATCTAGACAAAAGCATTTAAAACTCCAACATATCGAAAACCGACTTCAAATTTCTACAATGGGACTCATTTGCCCAGGGTGATGAATGAGTCCCATTTAAATCAAAATCAAATTTAATTTAAATCTTTGGTGGGATTTTATTCTCCAAGATCCAATATCGGCTTGTAGTGTTGTAATTTTGAGAATTCTTGCATAATTGAGTATAAATACAAGGTTCTTTCATTCATTTCTCACCTAGAAAGTTGAATAAGAATCCTTATAGGTAATTTTAGTTGACAAGTGTACTTGAGAGCATTCAAGGGCATATTATTCAACATTTTAGAGCTTTCTTAAAGCATTAATAATCATGTCAAATACTTCTTGCATCACGTTTGTTATTGTGCTAACAATTGTGGTGTAGGGTTTGTGATTCAAGTAAGAATTGCATTCAAGATATATCTCCTTCAAGCTAGAGTCAAGAATCACATCCATTACAGCCATTTAAGGAATAAATTTAGCACCTTATTGCTAGGGTTTGGTGAGTTGTAGCATCTTATTTTGTTAATTCATCAATCCCCTTTAATATTTCATTCTATTTCAAGGATTGATTTCCAACAAGGGGTTTGACCAAGGAAATTCCTATCCACTAACCCCCAACATTTTTTGATCTCCTTTGTTGGTGATTTTTACGGCTAGGTTGCATATTTCATAAGGAGAAATATTGGAGAAGTGTTTCAAATCATTCCGAGCTGTCAAGATTGTCATCAAGTGTTGAAGAGTCTTGGAGATCACCTAAAGGTCACAAATTGTTTTTTCAGATCTTGAAACCAATTAGGAGCACATAATAGGTTTTTGAACTTAGAGAAAAGTTAAAATAGATTGATTCACCACTTCTGGTGAATGAGTCCCAGTACTAGTTAAATTTTATGAATTTGCAGATTCTGATACTCATTTGTCTAAAACCTGTTTCAGTACATTTTCCCATAAATAGGACTGATTCTCCCAGATTGGCGAATGAGTCCCAATCAACTATGGTTTTAGAATTTCTAGATATTCAAACCTCCATTTAGCTACCCAGGTGTACACTTTATGCTTTACACATTTTTTGTTTCATTTCAAGCATTTTCTAGGTCATATAGTGTTAGTTTGCATTCAATTAGGTTTTTACATTTCATCTTGCATTTCATTGTCTTTTTCAACTCAAAAATTAGTGGTATACCCCTTAGTAGATCAAATTTAGCCCCTATAACAACCCTTAGCAAGACCTCTTTATCCTTTGCAAAGAGATCTTAAGGGTTACCCTTGAATGAAATTGGAAAAGTGTGGGTTTTCTGTATGTCTAAAAGCATATGATAGCATATTTCCCTAACCACTTTTTCATCATTTCACTTACCTATATATGTAATGATTTTTACTTAATGTAATTTGAGGTTATCTAATATAATACTGTATATTATTCATGTGCTTGTCTTTTATCTTCTATATCTTCCTAATTCTAATATGGTATGGGGTGTTAGTGTGAAAAGAGGTATAGTCAAACTAGTTAGCTATTAGACTACCTAGTATATTCCTATTCACACTACACTTAATCCAACTTAGAGGACTTCTAGAAGTTTTTCTCACCTCACGTGGTTGAGACAAGTATTCTAACTATGTGAGACACCTCTACACCTCTTACATGATCACTTTCCACTCAGTATAACACATGTCATGTGAGTTAACAAGTGTTACATATTTTAATGGTTAGTCACTCATTGTATGACATGACTACCTTCTCTCCTTACCTGTTTAGGAAAACTCATATTGTAATAAACCTTCAACTCTAACGTGAATTAGGATGATCATTATGTGCAAGTTGTTGAAGCACAATATTTTTTCTTAAGGTGGTATTAGTGTGAATAATTAATCTATTCACTATACTTAATTTTACGTAGGTTTTAAATGAAGTTAGAAAACATCTATCTAACTGAATGTGTAACCTTTTAGACCTTTATAGGTTACCATGTTATTTGGTTAACCTCATGCACATACCTTTTTGAGGTTGGAAGTCTCTCTAGGTCACCTCAAAGGTCACTCAACACTTGGCATACAAGGTTGATGACTTGGTCATAGAGCTTGTTGGTTTGCACACTCCAAGTTTTCCTAAGGTTGACACATATAAGACACTTGTCCACTCACATGTACCACTTCATGGAGTAGTTGTCAATCCAAATCATAGGTGGATTGCCTCAACCCTACCTATATATGCAAGGATTTGTACTCAATGTAATTTGGGTCATATAATACAATATTATATATTGTGGATTTGCTTGTTTTCTATGTCCTAGATCTTCCTTTTTTTGAAGAATTGGCCTCTTCATCCATAATATAGTTGTGGCATTTTTAGTGCCTCCACACTGGCATTGAGCTGTGAGAGTTGAGTTGCAAACTTTTCTATGCATGATTTGTTGACATGTATGTCAAAGACCTATTCAATCAAGTTGACTTTATCTACAGGATGATGCAAATAAGTTCTTTGAATCAATCAATACCTCTACAATAAAGGTTCCTCCATTGCCAAGACTACTAGGTACCACGACCCATTGACCCACTCAAACAAACTTATACACGCCTCTCACAAAGCCCTTTCTTACTTGAGCTACACTTGGAATATTTATTTGTATTTTCAACAATTTACTCCATTATTCATAGAATTGGTCAACACTTCCTCTACTGCTCCCTTGAAGACTTGCACAAATAATGAGAATTTTGGTTTCAAAATTTATTTGCATTTATTACTATATGATTAGATTTTTTGCTAATTTCTTTGCAAATATATTTTTACCATTAATAGTTATATTAAAACATTCAAGTCTTGATAGGAGGGGGGGTTTTCTTTTTGGATTAACTATAAAGTGTTTGTAAAGGGGTTAACTTTTTCTTTTTTTCCCTTAACTAAAAATTTACAAAAGAGGGGTCTATTTTTTCTATTTTGCAATGAACTTGGCAAACGAGAAGTTTTATAGGGAGAGGTTGATAATTTTTTCCCATAGTTAATATTTTGTAAAGGAGGAGTCCAGTTTTTCTTTTGTAATGAATATGGCAAAGGAAAAATTTATGGGGGAGTTGCAATTTTTTCCTTATAATTTATAAAAGTTTCTTTTATAATGAATTTTGAAAAAGGGGAGTCATCATGTAATGGATTTTTCATTTTTTTGTCTTTTATTGAGGCATGGAAGACATAACTTAATCTTAGTCTTCTTTATCAACTTGATGACGATAAACTCTTATAACTCAAATAGAAATTAATTTTGTAAACACACTCATATAAAGTGCCACAAAACTAAATGTGTGTTCCTTAGGGAGGGAATTTAGGAAATTATTGTACATATACAAAATTATAAAGTGTAATGGGGGGCTATGCCATCATAACATCGATTCTTGTGATTCTCATCTCATGTGAGTGTGTATTGGATCACACCTTGTACATCTCTACATTCCTTACAAAATCTTGATCTTAGTTTGTCTACTTATAGGGTATGTGCAAGATCATGATGGGCCAAAAAGTGGCGATATGTAAGAGATATGATGGCCCATGTGGCTGAAAACTTCTTTTTTTACCCAAAATTGATGAAAAGAAATGGGTTTTTAAAGGAGATTCTCATCTTTCCACCAATAGAAATTATGTTTTACTTTGAATTTAATAAATTATCATTATTCATTTTCTATTTGGATTATGACTAAAGTCCTAATTGATAGGCTGATTGAAAAACATCTATATCTTTCAAACAATATCACATTTTATGAATCTAAAACATGTGTCACATTCTAAGCTTCACATACTATAGGATTTTTAAAAAAATGAATTTCATGAGGTTTTGGCCAAGTTAAGGTGGTCAAACATATAATTTTTTATATTTTTTAAAATTGGTAATAAAAAATTCATAATTAATTATTTACTTGGAAAAATTACAAAAAAATATTAATCACATCAGGACATGAGTCCTCTACTTATATCTAAAATATTATAAAAAAATATTATCATTTTATTATGGTTAGGGTCGTCAGACAAACACCTACTTCTTATTTTTTCCCTAAAATTTAAGTACTACTTCATTGAAATTTCAAATTTTCACCAAATAGATTTTTCTTTTTAAAAACCTAGTAGTTTAGAAACTACATTCAATTTTATACAAATTCTATTCTTACATATTTTTGAAATAATATAGATAACTTATTCAAATTTTTACGTCAAGTTGCCTAACTCTGATTTTCTAAATTTTCATCACCACTTAAGGGCTTGTTTTTTCCATGATGATCCTGCACATACCCTATAGTCTCATAACACTAATGGGGGATATAATGTTTTATGATAATGATTCTCTCAATGAATCAAAAACTTCTTTTTGGAAGGCTTCACGAACCTTCTATCTTGATCTAATTTATGGGAGATTAATTCAATGGATCGCAGTTTTAGATCTTAGTACTCCTCATCATATTATAATCTGTATTATCGACTTCACAGAGTTTTATGAACTTTGTGTACATTGGTTGACTAGTGTTTATTTTTTCACTCATGCGGTGCTTTTATCTCACATCTTTATCCATATTTCTTGGAGATTCATTGATTCCAATAGACATCAGTCCATCATCAATAAATTTTACAAATTTTTCATGCTTTAGGAGTTCTTCATCATCATGTTCCTATCATCAATGGGAATTTTTTAAGGCCTTAAATCCTTATACTTCTCTTTTCTGGAGAGGATTTCTATTCCCATTGGGTTTTCTCCTTTTTCTCCATTTCTGAAAGATTGCATTGTAAATGAGTACCTTACAAGGCATTGTTACCAGGACTCATATTTTGTGTTTATCTTACTCCCTAAGTATCACTTAAGGGGGGTGTTATTCTAAAAAGAGGCATTGCCAAAATACACTTAAGCTCACTTCTATGACTTTTAGAGGTTTTTATCACCTCATCTAGTTGAGACATGTGTTCTCACTTTTTGAGACACCTCTACACCTCTTGCATGATCAATTTCCACTCACTACAACACATGTCATGTGAGTTAAAAAGTGTTCCATATTTGAAGGGTTAGTCACTCATTGTATTTAACATGACTAACTTCTCTCCTTGCCTATTTAGGCAAGCTCATATTGTAACCAACCTTCAACTCTAATGTGAATTAGACTGATCATTATGTGAAATTTGTGGAAGCACAAAGTTTTTCTATTATGATCTTCGATGAAAATCCTAACAAATCATATTGTGTAATTGCTATTATTGTTGTTTTTAGTTTGAAAAATAAAATATTTTATTATATCAATTCACCCCTCTCTTAGTATAATTTTGTGCTCATCAATTGGTCAAAGTTTTGTTCAAATAATCTAAAAGATAGAAGGTAGATTTTAAGAGAACACATGGAAAGAAGAAAAATAAATAATGGAAAACTAAAATACCAAACAAAGAATTTCTCAACAAGAGCTAATAGAATAAAATTCAAGTAATGACAAAGAATAAAAAAATATGGTGGAGTGAAAAATTGAGCATAGATTTCTATAGAAATGAATGGTGAGGATAAATAAGAAAAAGAGTCAAAAGAATATCATGAGAGTGTTGATATAAACTTAGAGTAATTAAACAATGAAGGTTATAGTGTAGAAAATTTAGAGGATGAATTCATTTATACCATAGGAGAAATTGAAATACTTGGAAAGATGAACTAAAAAAAAAGACATTGGTTGAGGAAGAATGTAGTCTTAAAAGAAGATATCACAAAAAAATTAAGAGGAAAGAAAAACCATCACTAATATAAAGATCCAACTAGAATAAGAAATAAGGATAAAATATGTTGTAAGAACTCAACTAAAGAAATGAGAAGAAGATTGTGAGAAACTTGAATCAAATATTGTCTCCCTAAGGAAATAATTAGAGAAAAATGTCACCAAACTAAACATGTCTTAAATTTGTAAAAAGAACTAAAATTTTGGTTGATTTAATTAATGAAAAAATTTCACCATTAAATAAGATAGGTATTGGATATAAATAAAATTATATGGAAAATAAATAATACTCCAAAGAGGTAGCAAAGAAGTCAAATGAAGAAGAACCAAAGAGGTATGTTAAAGACCTAAAAATTTGTATGAAAAGTGGAAGCAAGAAGAAGAAAGAGAGTCAAGCTCTACCGAAAAATCAATTGTCACAAATATAAAAATGATATGAATACATTTATAAGATATTTCCCTTCGAGACAATCTCATATGACTACATTCAAAAGTTCCTTTTATGGCTATTATATTTCATGCAATCATTTTGGTCATAAATCAAGAGATTTTAGAGAACATGTGAGATATAATTATGGTTGGAATAGAAATAAAAGTTATTATGGGTGGAAAAAATGGAACCATAACTCGTTTTATCCATTATTAGATTACAATATCATATGCTAAAAATTCAACAACTTTAGGCATAAAGAAGCATTTTGTAGAAGTTATGTTATAGAACTTAAACTTAGAAAGAAGGCTACCCTAAGAAAGAAAAATTAAAAACCTATAAAATTTTGGAAGAGGAAATTGAAACATAGAAAAATAGGGTTCATTAAGTGAATACATCAAGATGATGAGACACTAATTTTCACTTTGAAACATTCAATTATGAGAGCCAAAAATTCCTAAATAATAATCAGAAACTAATCCTAACTATTATAGCAATGAAAAGGGAAGTTTTGAGAGCTTAAAATGATGTGTACCATGCTGCAAGAAGGTTGTTTTTAGGGCACAAAGGACTCATTCGCCTTTTGTGGTGAATGGGTCCTTATTAGTGTTTCTAAAACAAATTTCTAGGTTATGTTCCTTGATTCCTGCACTCTCACATCCTCAGTTGTTAGCCCCTGAAAAATTGTAGCAAATTTTTTAGCCTTCTTTTTCGTGTTCTTTCACTATGAATGACAACTTTGCAACTTGACAACTTTGACAATTTTGCTTCATTTTTTTTCTCCAGTTTATCATCAACCTATAAATCTACAAACACAAATTCAAGAGGAGAAAACATGTTGATTGTTAGTGAATATGGCTTTTCCTAAGTCAAACCCCTTGTATGTAATTAAACCAAATGATGAAATAATGAATTTGAAGCATGAAAAATGAAACAATGAAATGTTGATACCTTAGAAGTTTTCTTGGAATATAAATCTACAAACTAACATGAAGTGGCCATGAAGAATGTAGATCTTGATCTCAAAATTAGTTGTGAAATAATGCTTCCAAGTAGATGTCCAATGCTACATCAACAATCTTAGCTCAACAACACGCTTGAATGCACTATGCCTTTGACATGATGATATGAACTTGAATTGCTGCAATAAACTCTTGATAATCTTCCTTTGAATGCCTTTGAAATTCTCTTGGACTCATAAATTTTCTCTTAGGATGCTCATTCAAATTTGCTAGGATTTCTTAGGATGAAACTATGTGAATTAGTCCCATATTTATACTAAATCTAGAGATTAACCAGATCTAGAATTGAAAATCATAAAAATCATGCCAAAATTAAATGCAAAAAGGGGTTTCCTATGTGAGGAGGACCCATTTTTCACTAAAGGAAAATGGGTCCTAGCATAAATTTCTAGGACCTTGCTTCAAGGGGTTGAAATAACACTAAGAATCCACCTCAAAAATGCATAGAAAGGGGGGTCCTATGTGGAGAGGACCCATTCGCCACTAAAGGTGAATGGATCCTAGCACCATTTTCTAGGACCTTGATTTTTCCAAATTAAATTTCATGCAATTCAATTATTGGGTGTCAGGATAGATCTTATGGAAGGTGTCATTAATAAGTCTTACATTTGAATTAAAGGGGCGAATTAAGCTCAATTAACCATAATTAATTAATGAATCCTAGATTAGTGTGAAAGTGTAATACAACACTTTACAACACCATTAATAAGGTACAATTTAAGTACATTTTATTAAAAGGGGCCCTAGATCAATGTGAATGTGTACAAAACATTAGAATATTAAATCAAGGCATAATTAGGTTAATTCAAAATCACTTATTCCCAAATTAAGTGTGAAAAAGGCTTAATTTTTTTGACACTACAGTTTTTGCCACATTAGTGAGAGTTTTCCCCCATGAAAATCTGACACTAAAGTAGACATTAAAGACACGTTATTATGAAACAATAACGAAGATACATAGCCATACCCTATGAAAGGTCAATAAAAACAAAGAAAAAAATGATCAAGCACAATCATTCCAACATCATTTAAAATGGGGCTATATGTCTGTAACATGCATTGCTCACTTTGGGGTAGTGGAACCTCAGTCTATCCACTAGGTGAGTTATCCTAATCAGATCACTCTGGGGTAGTGGAACCTTATTTTATCCACTAGGTGAGTTATCCCAATCAACTTACTCTAGGGTAGTGGAACCACAATCTGTCCACTAGGTGAGTTATCCCAATGAGGGGGAAAATGAGAGAATCATATTAGCCTCCCATACCATACTAAATTTATCCTCCTGACAACTTTGATAAGGCACCACAATGTAATTATTTTGTAAATGATTTTTCTTTGTTCGTGTAAGGTCTTATTCTTAGGGAACAACATGCCTAATGTCTCCAAGAGATGAAAAGTAAAAGAAAATCAGATTTCCACTTATGAGATACCTCTTGTTTTGCATCATACCATGAAGGGAGATTGTATTCTTAGAAATATTGTACTCTTGGAGGACATCAAACCCAATGAAACCACCAAGAAAAGAACATGTCATAAGAAAAAATAAAATAACACCATAAAATATGCAAAATGTCAAAAAATATCATCAATATATGCCCCAACTTTAAAGTAGTTTCTAACACCATTACTATGAGAAATTGCTTTAAACTAGGCAATGTTTTGTCCTAAAACATGAGATATTTCCTCAGAAAACCCTATGCCAAGTCATATTTTTTCTGAAATAAAGCTATGCCATGAAATAGGAAGGAAGGGTTGCCCCCAAAAATACATAAGGGATCTATGGATTCGAGATTAGTATGTCTTTCCTACATTGTTGTTTAAGAGATAAAAAATTTCATCATTCCCCAAATACTCATAAAATTTGAAGAATGACACAATGAGAGTGAAAACAAAGAAAATTACTTTACAAGTCAACATGGAAGAGACCTAAATGTATTGATTCCTTGCATCATCCCCAAAAGTAAAAAACAAGACAAATGAAAAGATAATTGGAAAATCTTTTTGGTCAACATGGAAGAGACCTATGTTTCTCGGTGCCTTGCCTCATCCCCAAAAGGAAAACAAAAGACAAATGAAAAGATAAAAGGAAAATATTTTTGGTCAACATGGAAAATAACTAAATGTCTCGATGCCTTGTTTCATCCATAAAAGGAAAACATAAGAAAAATGAAAAAATGCTTGCAACATGAAGAAGAATGTAGGTACATATAACAGAATGCACAAAAAGAGAGAGATACATGAAATGAAACATCACATGGGATCACATTACGCACATGCAATTCAACCTAAAGTAATTCATTCGAATCCCAATCTCAATTTGTATAAATGGATAGAAAAAAACAAGCCAAAGGGACAAGAGCAAGTGCCAAACTAGGGGAAACACCAAGCTCAACACTTTTTAGGAGATTTATCATTTAATTCCATAGAAGATGAAAACAATTTGTTGAATTCATCATGCACTTCTTCATCAATATTTTCAATATCAATGTCATCATTGAGATTAATCACAATAGGAGGTCAAAGGAAAATTTCCATGGAATTTTCTTGTTTATGTTGTGGTGAGGGTATAGGATCATCATGCATTGCTTCAGGTAAATTCAGATTCTAATTTTCTATGTTGTTCTTGTCTACTTGAGTTTGTAACTTATGAGCAATAGCATGACGTCTACGCTTACACTCTCTAGAACTTTGATATATTTCCAGTCTATTATCAATTTATGTTTTTGTGAGAGTGGGTTTGTCAATCATAGGTTCCTTCTCTTTCTTGGAGGAATAGAAGAAACAATAGTATCTTTTTCAACTGCTTTCTCTTTAAATTTGTAAACTTGTTTGACTCTAGGAGGGACAATGATATTGTGTATGTTATCTTGTGGTCTCTTGTAGGAAATGATAGGAGGACTTGCTATAGGTTGTTCTTGGATTTTAGGAAGGGATTTTGGTTCAATCATTGCTTTGTCAAGGATAGGAGGTTCAGTTATAGGTTGAGGCATATTTGGAAGGGATAATTCTACTATTTTATTTTCTTGAACTTTTGATATGATTTGAAGGAGAAGTCCTCACATAGCTTAATAGGTTCCATAGGCCTGGGCCGAAATAAATCTAATGAAAAGTTCCCTTGGGTGGACATATTATTAAATCCACTATGATTCATAGTAAAGATATCATTTCCAAATGGAAACTTTAGAAATTTATGCACATCCGAATGGACGACATT
The DNA here is from genome assembly GCA_007115665.2 of Sequoiadendron giganteum. Classification (NCBI taxonomy): domain Eukaryota; kingdom Viridiplantae; phylum Streptophyta; class Pinopsida; order Cupressales; family Cupressaceae; genus Sequoiadendron; species Sequoiadendron giganteum. The sequence goes on from CM021102.1 coordinate 268,002,757, forward strand.
CATGGAGAAAAGACATGGATAGCCTTTCACATGAAATTGGTCTGATTGTAGAATGATGGTGAATGAGATAGTTTTAATGTTTTTGATCTGACTTTTAAAGGGAGATCTATCGACCCCATTGTAGGACAAGAAAAACCATTATGCATCTTGATCCATGCTTTTGATTTATCATATGTATCTTGATATATTTCATGCATGAATAGGAATTCTTCAGTGATCACATTATCTCCACAGATAGGATCAATGAATATCCAATTATTGGACTTATTATTGATTTAGCTAGCTATGTAAAGAGGATCATCAGGTGCATGTTTAATTATGTCATTTTGTTAGAAATCAATGTCAATTTGCTTTTTAGTTGAGCCCTTATGACATCTAGCTTTGATAAATGCTACCATTTCAATTAGTTGTTCTTCATTTATGTTTTCATCATTCTTTCTTTCACTAGATTCAATAAGTTTGACCATGGCATGTACGTTATTATTGTCTTGTTTTCTCAAGTACTCATGAAAGAAGCAACTAAGGCTATAGAAAATTTGTTTTCATTTCAAGTTTTAAGCACCTTCTTTAGATTATGTATAATGGAAACCATGCTAATGTATATGCTTTCACTAAGGATACAATCTTGTAAATTTTCTAGTTGTTCATCTAGTTTTTCTACAACATCGTGGACATTGGTTTTAGGAGGTGAGTTCATAGTAAATAAAGTATGCAAACTATGAGCCATGGTGGGTTGATTATCAACACTATCAAAAAGGGAGCTAGAAAACTTAATATCCATAATGAGTAAGATATCACGAGCTGACATGATCCTTGAACTACTTCTTATAATAGTATTGCTAACAAGAAACCAAGTTGTAAAGCTCATACAAGTTTTACAAACCTAGTCTATAAACCCAAAATGGAAAAGGGAAATACAATGACCTAGAATGAAATGCAATTTTTGGATTCTAAAAAATGTAATTTACTAATTACACAATGAAATAAACTAAAAATGAAATGTTGTAAATATAATTTTAAATTTTGAAAATGTACTAAAATTAAGCAAATTAAGCTAGATTAACTAAATTTGATGAAACAACAAATCACAAAAATGAAACAGGATAGTAACAATAGCAAAAAAAATATTAAAACTAAGATTTCAATATCCAGAAAATGTAAATTAGGATCTATTAGGGACTCATTCTCCAATAAAGGTGAATGGGTCGTGGTTAATGATTTTGGAATGTTTTTACTAATTTATGAGTGATTCTTAATTCTTTTTTAGATTCCAAAAAGTAAAGGTCAAGCCTGATGAGGGACTCATTCACCAGTAAAGGTGAATGGGTCCTTGATTAGGGTTTTTTAACTATTTTTGAATGATTTTCAAGCTTTTTGTAATGTCTTTCAATTTCAGGTCTGAGACAGTAAATTTTAGTTTTAGAATTTCCAAAAATGAAATGTGAATGCAATGGAATGATGAGTACAAAGACCTAATTTGAAATGCAATGTCATTTTAATTTTCAAATGAAAATTTATGAGATCTAAATGATATGAAAAATGATTGATTTGTTTTTGTATTTTCTTGATTTAAGAAATGCAAAACAATGCAATTCTAAAACCCTAAATGAGATGCAAATTTGAATGCAAAGTAAGAAACCCTAAATAAGATCTAATTCAATGCAAATGAGATGAAAATTATAACCTAGGATGCAATTAAATACTTCAAAATCATAAAATTGCAATACTCAATAGGCCGGGTTCACCAAAATGAAACATTAAATAATAGGGTTCATCAAGGTGAATAGGTCAATATGATGATCCACTAATTTTCACTATGAAACATTCAATTATGAGGGCCAAAATACCTAAATAATAGTAAAAAACTATTACTAACTATTATAGTAATGAAAAGGGGAGTTTTGAGAGCTTAAAATGATGTGTGCCTTGTTGCAAGAAGGTTGTTTCTAGGGCACAAAGTATTCATTCGCCTTTTGTGGCGCGAATGGGTCCCTATTAGGGTTTCTAAAATAGAGACATGGGTTTTGTTCCTTGATTCCTAAACTCTCACATCCTCAGTTGTCAACCCCTGAAAACCTATAGAAATTTTTTTAGCCTTCTTTCCATGTTCTTGCACTATACATGACAACTTTGCAACTTGACAACTATTACAATTTTTCTTCAAATCTGTTCTCCACTTGATCTTCAATGTAATGCCCTGCTAAGTAACCCTAAAGGAAGTTGTAATTAATGACTTAAGTGACCCAATTTTTTTTTTATAAGGTGTAATAACATACACATTCACTTACTAATTAAAAACAACCTCTAAGGCTACAAGGTTGGGATTACTTAAACCCACACATACATCTTACATAAACCATAGCAATAAATACTTTATGATATAAAAATCATACATCATAAGGATACCACATAACATAACAAGATGAACATCCAAGATACAATCTCATAACATTAACTTAATCCAATAGTTACAACACTCATTTCCAGAATGAGACTATAGTACAAAAGTATAACAATTACATAATCTCACCTCATAAACATAAGAGGGATAAAATAACTTATACAAATAGAAATACTACAATGCAAGAAAATACAATAGAAGCGCGAGCTGTCCATTTGGATATCTCGCCTCCATGAACTGAAGATCAAGGGGAACCCAATGGTTTTGGTGCATGTTCCACCCAACCATGTGGTACCTGAAGGCCCACCCCCCATGCTAGGAGATAGTAACAATGTAATAAGGACAAAGATCCACAACCTCTAACCAAAGGCAGACTCAAACTAATTCATACTGGAATAACCAAAACAAATGCAATAAACAAGAACAACTCTCGCATCACTAACATAGGTCACATTGCTTCCAGACATAAAATTGACCAAGTATGTTCAGAGAGCAATAGACGAATACAAATACCAATCACCAAGGGAATCTCAAGTGCACATGAAATAGAAAACATAACCACTCCAACTCAAAGAGGAAACAATTAATAGAACACACTCCAAACATCTTGGAGGCAACAAACACATAGTCCACTCCTTTCACATGAGGTACAAAACATCCCCGTTCATGAAAACCGAGTAATAACTGAAAGACACCATACATTACACAAGGGAAGAACAATTGGTTGACATAAAGATTTGACAACCTTCATTCACTAAGTTCTTCAGGAAGACTTATAATTTAGGACTAACACTAAATCTCAAAACCCACAATACAACTTGACGACATAGCAACAAAAGCATTCAAGTCATTAATCAAATCTAATATTTGGATTTCCTAAATCCATATTCATTCAATAGGTAGTGTTGACAAAGTCAAAGACATGATAACTAAAAACATTGGGAATCTAAAACATTTAAACTTACTTCTCTTTACTGAATACAGAGAATTAAATCATTCAAGATAATCATGAGGAAGTTACTACTTTTGGATATACTAAATCCATATCTCTTTCATATTTCATTCACAATGAATTAATTGTTCTAATGGAAAGAAAACAAATTAGGATAACTACTTGTCTCATCAATATAAACAACTTCTTAATTTACTTTTAAATTGACACAAAATCATGCAAGTAAACTCTTTCCATTTCCTAACCAAATCTTATATTTCATTCAATTTCCTATTTAGAACATGCAATCACTTTAACATAATAAAATATCGTTTCTCTACCCATTTATCCATATACACTAATCAATCCATTTTAAATCTCTATTCAATAATATATTGCATGCATCTTATTAAAATAAAATACGATAATGAATTTACACTTAATATATATATGTTCCATATTATATAGACACCAAATATATATATATTAATAAATTTAACTACATATATTCTTTAATATTCCATTCACAACGATTAAATTGTTCTATGAAAATAATAAAACATAATAAATATTTGTCTTTTTCAATATAATCATTTCCTAAATTTGCTTCTAATACAACTTAAAACTATTGCAAATACTATATTCAATTTTCTATCCAAAATCTATATCTTTTCAATTCTCTATACAAAAAAAACATGAATATCTTCAGTTTGTAAAATATTTTTTTTGCTTATCTATTTAACCATGCCTTCTAGTCTTACCTTTTGAAACAACTTAAATCAACTACTAGTAAAATTCTTTCAATTTTCTAATTTACACCACACGTCTATTTCAAAATAAATATATTTTAATTAAATTATATTTAATAAATATATTTATCTACATATTTAACTCATTCAAAACAATTCTCATTTACTACCATTTCTCATTGAACATTAAACCAAATAAATTATAGCATATATTCTCAATAGCAACCACTCATATAATATTTACATTAAATATACATCCATATATTCAACCCATTCTCAAAGCATAAACACAAAGACATAATCATTGAAGGCAATAGAAGAAACTACATTTGGATACTCTAAATCCATTTCTCATTTCATTACGTAATTCATTATATCGATAAAACTGAATTAAGAACTCATCTTTTTAGATAGGGGAGAAATTACACTAATATTTAATTCTCTAATTGCTCTTAACAAAATAAGTATTTTCAACTATAACTCAAAACATTTCGTTTTAAATTAAATAACCAATTGCCCTCGCAAATTAAATCTTTGTAAAATTAATCAAATTAACATTTGGTCTCTTCCATAACTTATTGTATTAAAATAAAATCAGTATTTGGACTATAACCCAATACCATATATATATTTTTCCAATTAAATCAAATTAATAATTGAACCTTTTACACATGAATTTAAATTCCACAATTAAATTTTAAATTATGCATTCTTTAAATCAAATATTTAATTCCTTCAATTAAACTTTAACATTCCATTTTAAAATAAACAATAATTTTCTCATACGTTTATAATTTTAATTCCACTAATCTAATATACAAATTTTATTTAAAATAATATAAATAAATATAATACTTTAATATTATAAATTATAATATAAAATATTATTAAATAATATTTTAATATTATAATACAATACATAAAATATTAATATTTATAAATATCAATTTATTATTATTTTATTATCAGAGCAGGCATGGAAAAATAACTTAACAGCAATCTCATGTTTCAAGCATAACTCAAAAACTACGATCTGGGTATTTGCAAATTTCTTACAAGGATAAGAAAATTCCAAGGCACATAAATCCTTTAAATTTCCTGACAACCCAGTTTGTGAAAGTGGAGTTATATGCGATGCAACTAGACCATTTTACCTTGAAAAATATAGCTACCTGCAGATTTTAAAATCTGATTTTTTAATAATAAACAGAGGGTTTCATTTTCTAAAAGCATTCTAAAAATATTGCTCAATCTCTATGTTTGAATCCAAAAACAAAATAATCAATTTCCTCAAACAAATTAAATTCAACTAAGGTTTTCACAATTTTCACTCAAGAATTTTCACAAAACAAAAGCTGCAAATTTATTTGATTTTTTTCTTCTAATAACAAATTTATTTTTTAAAACAGATTTAACAAACAAATCTTTAATCACTACTATTTTAAAAACAATCAAGAACAATAAAAACACAGAAGAAAACCTAGTTTAAGAAGCTACAGGAAGAGATGAATTTCTGCTACAAGCCTCCTCCAAGATTTCCTGAATTTTCTTCAATCATCCAATGAATCCAATCCAAAACCCAACACATGCAAACAATCTTTCCTCCAATCAATTCTACAATCAAACTTTCTTCAAACTCTTCTTTTGTGCAAATTTTTCCAAAACTTCTTCTCTGCTGTAAAAATGAATTTTTCTAAAAACTTTTCTCCCTAAAATTAAAACTTGCATTCTTATAAATCAAAAATACCTAATACAACCCTAATTCACATTACATGCAAATTAGATATTTCAATTTTTACAACCCTAATTCATATTGCATGCAAATTAGATATTAATTTCAATTTCAATTTCAATTTCAATTTTCGAAAACCCACATTAAATTTAAAATGCAATTTCAAATAATAAATTAATTTCCAAAGTTGAAACTCATTTCCCAAATAAACATTTGATTACAATTTCTAATTTAATTCCCGCACGTTGAAATTAAATTCCAAAATTAATTTTAATTCTTTTATTTCCTTTCATTTTCTTGCATCACGTTTAATTAATTAATTTAATTATTTAATCACTAAATTCAACCCCCTTGGATTAAATCTAATAATTAAATAAATTAAACATAATTAATTAATTTAAATATAAACTTTTATCCACATTGCATAATTTAAATTAAATAACCATCAATATGATTTAAATGCAATTATTCTAAATATCTATTTCCAAATCAAGAATCATTCAGAATTAAATAACATTAAAGCAAGACCGACAATGACTTGACACACACGACTGACGATACACAAAGGCTAGGGTGTAAACTTGATACATGTTACCTAGCTACTATCTCTCGTTCAACTTAACCGTTGGATCGACACGCTCAAACCTGTGAATCCAAGTGGAGTTGATGTCATGTACCTGCAATCCTATAACCAAGTAAACAACATCATACAATATATCTAGCATATAATACACACCGTGAAGAAGGAATTACGGATTCGTAGGGCGCTCGCAAGCAAGTGATGCGAACCCATCTTCTTCACCAATACACTCATCGAAACTGACACTTCCATCATAATCCAATAATCTCATAATAACATCTCATGTTAACTTTACAACATCATTAATCCATTAAAACATGAGAAACACTAATTAGGTCAACACATCACACAATAATAGTTGTTGCTCAATAGTAGTGATCAAAACATCATAACAAAATGTATCCAGTATCAAAGTAACTGCAACTAAACATAGCATAAAGAAAACCGAACAAGAAGCAAAATAGAGGGGTATTACATTCAACCTATAAATCTATATAAACAAATTCAATAGGAGAAAAACTTGTTAATTTTGAGTGAATAGGGATTTTCCTAAGTCAAACCTCTTGTAGGTAATTAAACCAAATGATGGAATAAAGAAATTGAAGCATGCAACATGAAACAATGAAATATTTATACCTTTGAAGCTATCTTAGCATATAAATCTACAAACTAACATGAAGTGTCCATGAAGAATGTAGATATTGATCTCAAAATTAGGTGTGAAACAATGCTTGCAAGTAGATCTCAAATGCTACATCAACAATCTTAGCTCAACAACATAATTGAATGCACTATGCCTTTGAAATGATGATATGAACTTGAATTGCTGCAATAAACTCTTGATAATCTACCTTTGAAAGCATTTGAAATTATCTTGGACTCATAAAATTTCTCTTAGGATGCTCATTCAAATTTTCTAGGATTTCTTAGGATGAAACTATGTGAATTAACCTCATATTTATACTAAATCTAGAGATTAACTAGCTCTAGAATTGAAAATCACAAAAATCTCGCCAGTATTAAATGTAAAAAGGGGTGTCCTATGTGAGGAGGACCCATTTTCCACTAAAGGCTAATGGTTCCTAGCACAACTTTCTAGGACCTTGCTTTGGGGGGTGCTATGGGGAGAGGAGCAATTCACCATTAAAGGAAAATGGGTCCTAGCACCAATTTCTAGGACCTTGATTTTGCCAAATTAAATGTCATACAATTTAATTATTGGGTGTTGGGATAGACCCTTCAGAAGGTGCCATTAATAAGGATTAAATTTGAATTAAACTAGCTAATTAAGCTCAATTAACCACAATTAATAAAAATGAAACCCTGGATATGTGTGAAAGTGTAATACAACACTTTACAACACCATAAATAAGGTATAATTTTAAGTAAATTTTGTTAAAAGGGGCCTTAGATCAATGTGAATGTGTACAACACAGTATAACATTAAATAAAGGCATAATTAAGTTAATTCAATATCAGTTATTCCCAAATTAAGTGTCAAAAAAGGGTTACTTTTTTTGACACTATGGAAATAAGAGAGAAAAAAAATTACTTTTGCAAATTGTACTTCATTCACAAATGATATCACTAAGTTCACAAGGAGAGGTATGAGTTCAGGGGGAGCTAATCATTGCATTATCTTTCAACTCAACGGAGAAGAAAAATAAAAGGATGAAGTCTCACTGAATATTAGAGAAATAAAATATATGGTTAGAGAGAAGAATGAGAAATTCCATTGTAGCAAAAACAAAATAATTTAATTTGATTATACCATGAAATTAAGAAAAGGGAATTATATGGTAGTAATAGATTGCATATTATAAATTTACCATATTAAGTGAAGGATACTTAATGTCAAAAATCATAAAGAACCTATAAGACTTATTACAATGAGAGAAGGAAGAATTCATGATAAATATGTTTTTAAAACTAAACTTGATGAGAGAGATTTCCAAAATCATGTTAGTAGGATGAGAACGATTGAGAGAAGTATTTTCTTGAAGGGTATGCTCATATATTTTCGTTTGAGAGATTTTAAATTGATATCTATTAGGAATAAGGTTTAACTATTGGTACAATATATTGTAGCTATAGTTTCCATAGGTACAGCCTAAAAGGCCTAGTATAAGAAGTAACACAATACTATATCACTTAGTATTCTCACTGATCATTACTCTTTAGGCTCTAATTCATTACTCTTCTCCTACATGTTTCCTTCCACTTGAATTTTTATGGTCTAAAAAGAATCCACCCTAGGAAATAATCTAATAGGTGGTGAAATTCTTTCCCAACCCCTATTGTCAATTTTTTTACAACTTCTAGATCTTTGATTTTTGCATCTCTTTTTAGTTCATACTAGTGTAACTTGGAAAATCAATATAGTCTTGTAATAATTTTTTATCCATTTTCCTTAGGTCCTAGGGATAAAAATTAGCATCTTTAAGGTCTTATATAAATACAACTACGAAACCTTCATCCAATAGTGAGTCTTAAAGAAGACTCAGTAAGGAATCTTATTTTTTCTTGTTAAATTTCAACATTTCTCTTTTTCCAATACACGAAAAAAATTTAGTAGAAAAAAAAACCCCAAAAAACCTATTTTCAACATTTTAGTTATCTAGAGCTGGTCTAAGACTTCAAATGGGTTAGAAATTTTATCAATTATATTCAATAAAATGGTAATATATAGTCCATTTTTCTCTCCAAGGTTTTAAATTTGTTCTTTTTAATATAAGAATATAATATTTTGTCACAGAACGACTTTAAATTGTTAGCATTTAATTTTGTAGTTACTTGTGGCTGGTTGGGTGTTTAGGTTTTAAATTTCTAAAGATAATTTTGAGCACCATGAATTTTGAGCTATCACTTTAGACTGCTTGTTGGGTTGCAAATGGATTTAACCTATAGATATTTTCTCTTTTTAGCCCTTGATAGGCTCTGACTACAATCAATTTTTTTAAAATTTTAAGCTAAATTTTTAGTCCAGTGGGATAAAAATTGTCCCCTAGCACAAATGCTCTGATATCATAAGCATGTATTTGAACTTTAAGATTAATATAAATAATTTAGGCGTTTGGCCTTTTATCAAAAAACATTTAATTTATCCACATACCCACAAAAAATATCATACTAAGACACATTACTAGAACAATCCCATCTTAAAATATTTCCCACAAAAATGGACGATAAATCACAATAAAATTTACATTTAGAAACGATATGATAAACATTCTCAACATAATTACAAATAACACAAAATCTTCAGGAATATGGACCAACACCTAAATTTTTCAAAATCAACAAGCACCTAAAACAACATTTCTTAGGCTCATTTTTTTACTACCATGCTTCCACTAATCTGGACCACTCCTTTTACCCGAGGTTTAGACTCCAAGCTTCATTGACATGACCTCACATCACTAGATTTGGTCAACATGTTATAGAGGCAAAGTGATTTCATTTTTAGGAAGGGGGTACCATCATTCAATTTTATGCTATCATATGATTCTTGATTAAACTTCCCAATTATTGGGAACTATATAAAATTTTCAAGGTATTTACAATTACTAAGTCCCCTTATTAGTCTCAGGGATATTAAATTCCATTTTTAGCTAGCCCAATTTTTTCAACATATCATTGAAAATATCTTGAATTTTTGCAACTCCTAGGATCTCCCATTAGATTTGAAACTTTTTTATATAACATGTGTTGGAAAAAGAAAAAGAAAGCGATAGTGTAAAGTGTGATGGTTGTATTAATGATTAGGTTCAACCTAACATTAAAGGAGCTCTTAATTATGTAATAATTCTATAGAATATTGGGATAAAAGTACCTTTACAATTAATTTAAAAGAGGGAGAGTTATAGAAAGATGAAGAGTTACAACAAGTGAGAGTTATAGGAAAAAGGAAATTGATTCCATTGATGTGAAGAGGAATAATTTTAGAAAGTGATCTTCAAATGAGACCTATTTATGAAGAGTAAAAAATTGCCTCAAGACATGATGAAGTTAAGTTGTTAGAATATTTTAGGAAGATAAAGAAGCTATAGAGGAAGAATGTCATCCAAGTGACATAGAAAGAAAGAAGAGTGTTAGAGAAAGGGGGAGCATGTAAGAGTATATTTGGTGAGGGGAGATGTATAATCTTATTACAATAGATGTGAGTAAGTCTCCACAAATAATATGAATGGCACTATAATGAAAATTCATTTTCTATTGATGTAAAATGGGGAGAGTTAGAGAAAGGGGTGGAATTATTTTATCCATAAATAAAAAGGGGATATTGTTAGTACTGATTGTCATTTATTTGTCAAAGGAGTATGAGAAATTTCTATAATATTGTCATTGATCTGAAAGTGAATGAACAATACTATTTTTAATGATGCCAAATAAAAAATATTAAAATATTTTAATAGAAAATATCTTGGAGGTGATGTGGAACACACTCATTAATAGTACATCATTTAATGAACATGTGCTATTTATTTTCAAAGGTTTTAAATAGATAATAAAGTTTTTTTCATTTGTTAAGAGATTTCTCCCTTCATAGAGGCAAAAAGATATAAAAAGAGAAATAATTATGGAAAGAAGTGTGGATAACAAGAAGATACAGTATACAAGCACAAGTAGATTTGAAGGAATAAAATAATAGACGATCATTTAAAAAAATTCATTAAAGAGAAACAAAAAGAAAAGAAAAAGTGTTCAAAGGCAGCAATTATTCTTAAAAAAGAGAAATCCTTTTAAATATTTATATCTTTCCAAATATATACAACTCTTCACTAAGATGTAAAAATATAAAATAGAGTTTATGGAAAGTAAGAGAGATGTGTGTAGAGTAGAAAGGAAGATCTATTAGTCAATATAAAGTAAGATCTATTAGTCAATAGACAAGTGTGTGGAGGATAAAAACATATATTATTGTGGATATATATAAAAATATAACAATTGTTATTTAAGAGGAGTCATGACTATTTTAAGGGTCATTACGAAAGGATGTATCTCTTCATAGAGGCATGGAGATATAAAAGGAAGTGAAAAATGTGAAGTGAATATGACTTTGTGTGAGATGTGAGAAGATTGAATATGAAGAGTATAAATGAGAAGTGTGTGTAAGGATAGAGAAATTAATTAATTAAATAAGGATTAATTTTAAACAAGAGTCATGAGGGTATGGTGAAGGGTTGTATATCATGATGGGACAAGATATATAAGAGAATTTTTTCTATGAGATTAAGCATGTGTGAAAGTCTTATCATTCAAGAGTGGGTGAGGGATAATAGATCTACAAGGTTTTATCATTCAGAGAAGTGTATGGAATTATAATATGTAGAATGAAGTAAATAACAAGAATATGGAAGAATTAATTGAATGAATGTTAATTGGATATTTTTGTTAAGAATAGTCAAGAGAAATGTTAGAGAGATAGGACCATTAAAGAAATAATATATATGAAGAGGCATATCTATTCTAAGAGATGCATCATTTAACTAGTTTATGAAGATATAAAATATAATTTCCATGAGAAGTGAGAAATATGAAATGTGAAGATAAATAAGAGGAAAGTCTATGAAGAATACTATTTTATATTAGAATAACACTTGTATATTAGCGAATGAGAAGATAAAAAGGAGGTCATTAAAGAAAGGTTGAAGGTAGATTTGCAAGAAGAGTTTATGATACAATTATAAGAAGAATATATGCATATGTAAAAGAGATTTATATGCAAATATAGTTGAGGAGGAAAATATAAAATGAGATCATTAAAGACTATGTATAAAGAATATTTATTCTTAAGAAGACAAGTTTTTCATTTAAGAGGCTAGTGCCTCATATTGAATAGGTCGGTACCTCATATTGGAGAGGCTTTTTCCTCATATAAAATATATTGGAACCTCTTGTTGAGTTAGTGCATTTTTGTCCCAAGTGGGTTGATACCTAAAAATTTTATAAGTGGGATTGGTGTCTCTAGTGGGTTGGTGCAAAAAAATTGTTTAAGAGGGGATTGGTGTCTCTTGCAAGTTGGCACCTACAAAGACTATAAAATAGATTTATATGAAAGCAATATTTTTTGATGATTTTATCTTGTAAGGGTTTCTATGAAAATAATGTGTTCCTCTTATGTTGAATAATTATTAGATGTCATGTGAATAATATTATGTAATTGATATTATTATAGTTGTTAGTTTAAAAATCAAAAGATTGCAATATACTAATTTACCCCCTCTCAATATAATTGTATCATCATCATATCCCTCCCTCCTACTTTATATATCTTTCTTATTTTGTCTCAATTTGAAATTTCTATGGTTTTATTTGTTTTAAATTTTAATTTATATAGTATTACATGTAGGCATTATATTAATTATATACAAAATGATCATTTCTTAAAGTTGGAAAGATACCTAGAACATATTTAGAATTATTACTTAGGAATATTCCTATTTTTCTAGGATGGATGAAGCATAATTTAGTTTGGGATAGAGGAAAGAGTGGTGAGATGATATTTAGGGAGGCCTATGGATATTTTTTGAAGAGTGGTGGGGAAAATAACATCACTATTCAGAAGATATGGTTGGACAAGTGATTGCCAAAGGCTAATATTTTATTTATTTTAGTTGTGAAGGGTAGGACACTTTCTTGGTATAGATTGAGAATAATGGCAGTGTTGGGGCCCTCTATATGTTGTTTATGCAATATAGAGGAAGAAACTAATGAGCACATTTTTGTAAGTAGTGAATTCGCTAGGAATGTTTAGAACTAGTTCCTTTAGATTTGTGGTTTTGTTGGGCCTTTACCAAAGGTTGTAAAGGAAATTCTTATTATTTGAACATTAAAAAAAACAAAGGTTTAAAATTAATCTGGGAAATATTTTCTATTTGAAATATAAGGTTCTAGAAAAGACATATAATTTTCTTAGTGAAGGAGGCTAAATAGGAGTAGGGTTGGGATAAAATAGAATCCTTGATGGATGAGTTAAAATATAGTATAAGAGAATAGTAAAATTGGTTTGAGGAGGAGGATAATCGATATACTATAAGGTGGAAAAGAGAAAAATGGCTAGGAAACTAGAAGTAGAGAAACAAAGAAAGATTTGAAAGAAGGTAGTTTCCTCCACCAAATAATGAGATTAAAATTTAAACCTTGATGGGTCTATGAAAGAAATACTAGGCTAGTAGGTAGATGTGTGGATTTTAGGAATAGTGAAGGATAATTTTTGTTAGCAATTCCATATGAGCTAGGTGCATATAGAAAACATATTGCAGAAGAAAGAGCACTTAGTGAAAAGGTTGGAATTGTCAAAACATATAAAATCTTGAAAAATAATTTGAGAAAATTAATTATGAGAATATTATAAGGAAATGAAATATGTTTATAGTTGATTGGATAGAAAATCAACTATTAAAATTAGTATATAATATGGAGAAGGCAAAATTATTTTGTGCCCATAGCGCCTTGAAAGCATGTTGAAAGACTAGGTCACTAAGGGCTAGGTCCCATATGGGATTCACTTGGATGCTATATAAAAACTTACCAAAGTTTTTCTTCCTTTTTTAATTTTTATAAAAATAACCATGTTGAAGCCATCCTCAAACATGATTCCTAGTTTTTACTATTCCTTTCTTATCTTCTCACCCTAGACAAGTGATTTAATAGTCTCTAATGAGAAACCTTTTTGTGTCCTTGTATAGGTGGATTTTCATAGTTTATCCTTACTACATGTTAAAAAAATTGGAACACATATCCTCTGCTTTAGGCTTTATAGTGTGTGTTGAACCAATTATGATTTTTTATCTTGATGTAAGATGAGGATTATATAAATGTGGATCTCTCCAAGGATTTAACTAAGGTAGTTGAAATATAGATTAACGAGAGATGAGATATATTGAATATGTTCTCTATATAGAGGTTTCTAATGCTTATTACTGATGTCAATCTTCAAAGCATATTATCCAATACTATCCTTTTGATTTTCCCCATTCTAGTCCTATCACTTAGCATGCTTCTAGGTCTCTACCTTCCATAAAAAAAAATATTTTTTATACAATGGTGAATCATAAATCCACGAACCTTGGTAATAATGGTACCCCACCAAATCCATCTTCAAGATTTGGGTTTAGTCCTTTCAAAAACCTAAATCATAATTTCAAAAACTTTGGACATAGAGAAATGTATTAGCACTCCTCATTAGGAGATTGTAATGATGGAAAAAGTACTCCTTAACATGGCCTTGATTTAGTGTTGCAATGCGTCTAACATATTCACATTAGGTCTTGGGCCCTTGTGAACTAAATGAACTTATTGATGCCTTATTCAGAGTGCTTTAAAGTGTTGTAACACACTTTCCCACTTTTCTAGGGTTTTATTGAATAACTGGGTTTTTTTATGCTTTAATTAACCTTATTTTGCATCAACAAGCCTCATTTATTGCATCTTTTTGAGGATAATCCTGACACAAATCAACATCCAATCATAATTCAAGTTTTTTAGGTTGTGTAGCCTATATTTGGTGGTGTAGGACACATATGACATCTTGGGAATATGACACCCCACCTAGGGTTTTGGGTCTCAATCCTGATTTCACACCTTTCTAAGAATTTTAAAAAATGGTCCCATAAATTATGCCTAATGGGACTCATATGCCACCTTGGGTATATGAGTCCCGTGTGGCCCAAAATTAAAATTAATTCAAATTCTTGGTGGGATTTTATCCTCCTAGATCTGATGTCAGCTTGTAGTGTTATAATTTCAGGAATTCTTGCATCATTTAGTATAAATACAAGGTTATTTCACTCATTTTCACCTAAGAATTCAAGAGATCACCTAAGCCTTTTGTGAGAGAATTCATAATAGAAAATTTGAGTTCGCAAGAGAATTAAATTATTTACAAGAGAATTCAAGGGTAGATTATCAAGCATTTTAGAGCATTATTCAAGCATCAAACATCATGTCAAAGTCTTCATGCATCATGTTTGTTTTTGAGATAACAATTGTGATGTAGGGTTTTATGATTCAAGCTAGAATTTCACTCAAGATCTATCACACTCAAGCAAGATTCAAGATCTACATACATTGGATCCATCTCATACATATTTACAACCTTTTATTGCTAGGGTTTGGTGAGTTACATCATCATATTTTATTCATTCATCATTCTACATTCCCATTTCATTTCATTTCAAGGTTTGATTACCAAAATAGGATCTGACCAAGGCAAACCCCTATCCACTAACAAAAAAACATTTTTCCCTCTCTCTAGTGTGTGAGTTGGAGGTTTAGATTTAAGATACATTGAAGAGAAAGTTTGAAGAAATTTGTCAAAGTGTTCAAAGTTGTCACCTAGCATTGGAGATACTTGGAGGACTTCTACAGGTTACAGATCAAGGTTTCATATTTGGAAATCAATTAGGAAGTACAAAGCAGACATTAATGACCAAATTTAGACCTTGAAGTTTCAAAAAACCTAATTGTATTGATAAAACAATTCTAGCATATGAGTCCCAATTTAGGTCAATTTTCAAGTTTTTACAGATTCAGATAGCCATTCACTAGATTCTTGTTTCTGCACAGAAACCCAGATATGGGAATAATTCACCTAGCTTAGCGTATGAGTCCCAGTCAGCATTAAAGTCACTATTTTTATCATTTCAGAGCCTCATTCAGTCATCTCCAGATTCTCAAGTGTACACATTTCATCTTGCAACTTTTTGTTTTGTTCTATATGTATTTTTAGGTCATTTAGTTCAAGATCGGATCAAATTAGGGTTAAGCATTTTTGTTTACATAGCATTTATCTTTCCAAGTATTAACTTGGTGGTGAACCCCTCATTAGTTTACAATCATAACCTATGAAATCCCTATTGCAAGATATCTTTCTCTTTTGCATTACAATCTCTATGGTTATCCTTGAATGAAATAATTTGAAAGTGGATTTTTTCTATGTCCTAAACCATATCAAAGCACCTATCCCATTTTCTATCATTTCATTTTGGTAAACCTATATTTAGAACATCACAATTCTGATTTGGAGTGCATCATCATCCTAGATCTCACTTGCATTAATAGGGTTTGCATTAGTTAATTGGAATTCTAGGGTTTCTAATTTAGCATTAGTGAAAGTGGATATAGCTTGCATTTTTGCACCTCATATCATTGAAAATCATACAAAATATGCATTTACACTTACGATACAGATCAAACAACATAAAAAGAATAAAAATCAATTGAAATTTTTTTTTTTTTTGAAAAAGACCTTCACTGTGAGTCATACGCCCCTTTGGGCAAATTATTCCTAGTGTAGATTCTACACTTCATTCTCCAAAATTTGAAGCTCTATTTCTATGCTCTTATTTGTTGTTTATAGCTTTCTATTTCAGTTTACATAGTTTGTTTATACCCATTTCATCATTCTTAGCTTATATTACATTTGCATCCATTTGCATTTAGTAGCCCTTGCATGAGTATTTGGTGTCCTATTGCTAATTCTATAGTTCAAGATGAATTTTGAGACTCATGTCATCCCGTGATAGAACAATCATCATGGATCTTGGGTTGTCTGGCTCTTTCACTCCTAGTATGGACACTAGTACACTAGGTATGGACCATACCCTTAACAACTCTTTACCTTCAAGTAGTGTGACACATGTTGAAACAAAGGTTGCTAGTATTCCACAAGAAAACATAATACAAATTCATGAAGATCTTGCAAACCTACAAAACCAAGTGCAAAATGACAACATTTCAACCATTGCCATCCCTACTATAGATAGCACTCATCACATGCTTGAAAGTGAATATGGACTTGACCTTGTGAAAACATAGTTCAAATCTTTGGAAAATACTTCCCCTCAAACAATAGTCATCCTTGACCTACCAACAATGTTATAAGCCAAAGAGGAATTCAAACCCCTCCTCATAGAGCTATTGCCTCTATTCCTACCTATACCAACCCTTAAGTCACAACAATGCAACCAACTAGTAATGTGATTCCTTCTTTGGGTATTTCCACTAGCATCCCTAGTACCTTTGTGCCATCACACATCATATCTCCTACCACCTTACCACCTATAAGAATTCCATTAAATTGTCCCTTGAACACATACACACCCCCACCATATTCATCTCCATCTCATAATACAAGCAATGAACCTATCATAAACCAACTCTTCCAATCCGTTTCATCCATTCAAAAATAATTCTCCACCATCAACCAAAATCAGAATGTCCCACCTACATATTATGTCAAAAGTATCCCATTATCCTTAGTGATATTATGAACATTGATTCCACAAGGTGTAGAGGTGCCTAGATTTGACAAATATGAGGGGAAAGGGGGATCCTTCTAGCCACGTTTCTACCTATACTTCCTTATGTAGTCCCATCAATCGTGCATAAATTCTTAAAGTTTCCCTTTGACAATGGAATCTTTACTATGCGTCATAGTGGCTTTAACCCTTTATCTTCCCATGGAAAATTTTCCTTAGATTTATTTTGACCTGAGAAATCTATCAATCCATGAGAAGACTTCTTTTTCAAGTTCTACCAAAAGTTCAAAGCAAAGAAAATAGTATAATTATCCCTTCACAACATGCCTACCATAGAGCCTAATATCATTGATGAAACCATGATTGAACCTAAAGACATTCCAAATAACCAAGACCAACCTAAGACAAAACTTTCACCTCCTTCCTACAAAAGACCGAGAGACAATGAAAACAATCCCTTCATGCCTCCTAGAATAAAACAAGTTTACAAAGTCAAAGAGAAAGTGGTTGAACAACCTCCCATGGTTTCTTCCATTCCTCTCCTCTAGGAAGAAAAGAAACCTATGGTTGATCAACCTTCTCCTACACAAACCCAACTTGAAAAAAAAACTAAATAAAATATAGGTGCTAGAGATCATAGGTGTAGATGTCATGCCCTTTATTGTAAGTTAAATGAAGAAATAAACAAAGAAAACCAAGATCCAAACTTGACTGAAGCAATACATGATGAGTCTACCCCCTCCCTGAAACAATAAGAGTTAAAACCTTCCTTGGACATTATCATTCGACCTCCTATTGTGATTGATTTAGATAAGGATGAGGAGATTGCTAAAATTGATGAGGAGGTGCATAATGAATTGAATACGTTATTTTCCTCTTACATGATCTTAAATGACAATTCTCCAAGGAAGAGTGTTGAACTTGGTAATGATCCTAGTTAGGCAATTGCTATTGTCCCTTTAGCTATTTTTCTATTTTTGACATATAATGAAAATTATTGGGATGTAGATGAATTTCTTTAGGTTGACTCGCATGTGCCTTAATACTCATTTGCATTATTTATTTTTCAATTGTGTGATTGAATGTGTGTGATGTGATCTCCATGACATTCAATTTGATGTTCTCTCTCTTTGTGAAATTCCTCTATTTCTACCTTCATTCTTCTATGTCTTAAATATTTTCACCCTTTATCTTTTCTTTGTCTTCTATTTTCCTTTTGAGGATGATGCAAGTTCATGTCTCTTCCATGTTGACCTTTTATCCCTTTCTTTGTCTTGTGTTTTCCTTTTGGGGATGATGCAATGCATTAAGACATTTATTTCTCTTCCATGTTGACTCGAAAGTTCTTTCTTTTTTTTCACTTTATTTCTGTCATTCTTCCAATTCTATGTGTATTTGTGGAATGATGATAGTTTTGAGCTCTCTAAAAAGCATTATAGCAAGACCATACTCATCCAAACTCCATATATTCCTTATGTGTGTTTGGAGTTTTTGGGGCAACCCCTCCCTTTTCTTTTCATGATGTAGCTTTATTTGGAAACATATGACTTCACATAGGGCTTTCCAAATAATCTTTCATGTTTCCTCTATTGTTAGCATTTATCATTTGCTACTTTAAACTAATTTCTCACAGCATGGTGTTTTAATCTTTTTTTAGAGTGGGGGCATAGATTGGCATTATTCTTTTGTGTCTTTCTTTTTCATCGTTCATGGTGTAGTCCTTTTACTTTATATGATTTTTTTTACACTTTATGTTTGATATTGGGTGTGATGTCCCTTAAGAGTGTGATATATCTTAGCATATTACATTCCTCTTAATGGTTTGATGTGACACTTTGCATCCCCTATGTTGTGAATATTCTATTCTTTGATTGGTCCTCTCTTAGAGACATTAGGCACAATGTCGCCTAAGTTAAATACCTCGCATGAACTAAGAAATATTCCTTTGACTATTCCCTATTATTTCATTTCCATTTTCAATTATATGGCCACCTTACATATTGTACTTTGCATTCCTATGAATCCATCTTGTTTGTTCATGAGTTCCAAGTATACAAAGCTTTGCTTGTGTCATGAAGCTTAAAGTTGATTTTTTGTGTGGCACCTTATTGAATTTATCAAGAGGTATAACTTTGGTATGGTTTGTCAGGAATCCAATCTGAGGCATGACTTTCCCAAAGCCACTTGTGTGTGTGTGAGCACATACCAGCCATATGTGTATGTGTCTCACCTTCTTGGACTACTCACCCAATAGATAGCCTAGACTTTTGTTGCCTTAGAGTGAGTGTGTATTTTTTGGACAAACATTATAGATCTGATCCATATCGTCTTGGACAAATGGTTGAAGCTTGATACACCCCTTCTAATTTTTATTTTTTCTTTGTCTTTGGTATTGTATGCTTGTGTCTTTTTATTTCTATTTATATCCTTTTCATGTGTGTTCTTTTGTGCCTATGTTGTTTTTTCATAGGACCTTGGTCATGGGGGCTTACACAACCCTCTTGATCATGGTCATCCTATCTTACTAGCATTGGTGAATTGTAATGATAGAAAAGGTACTCCCTAACCTAGCCTTGATTTAGTGTTGCAATGTGTCTAACACATTCACACTAGGTCATGGGCCCTTGTGAAGTAAATGAGATTTTTGATGCATTATTCAGAGTTTTCTAAAGTTTTGTAACACACTTACACACTTTTATAGGGTTTTATTAAATAATTGGGCTTCTTTATGCTTACATTGGCCTTATTTTGCATCCACAAGCCTCATTTATTGTATCATTTTGAGGATAATCCTAACACAAATCAACATATAATCATAATTTAGGTGTTTTTCAAGATGTGTGGCCCAGATTTGGTGGTCCGGGACATACACCACCTTGGGCGTATGAGTCCCACCTAGGGTTTTGGGTCTCGATCCTCATTTCATACCCTTCTAAGCATTTTTGAAAATGGTCCCATAAATTATGCCTAATGGGACTCATACGCCACGATGGGCATATGAGTCCCATGTGGCCCAAAATTAAAATTAGTTCAAATTCTTAGTAGGATTTTATCCTCCTAGATCTGATGTCAACTTGTAGTGTTGTAATTTCGGGGATTCTTACATAATTTAGTATAAATACAAGGTTCTTTCACTCATTTTCAACTAAGACTTTTGTGAGAGCTTTCATAATAGCAAAGTTGAATTCACAAGAGAATTCGAGTGTTTACAAGAGAATTCAAGGGTATATTATCAATTATTTTAAAGCATTATTCAAGAATCAATAATCATGTTAAAGTCTTCATGCATCATCTTTGTTTTTGAGCTAACAATTGTGATGTAGTGTTTTATGATTCAAGCTAGAATTTCACTCAAGATCTATCACATTCAAGCAAGATTCAAGATCTACATCCATTGGAACCATCTCATACATGTTTTCAGCCTTTTATTTTTAGAGTTTGGCGAGTTGAAACACTCATAATTCTCCATTCCTATTTCATTTCATTTCAAGGTTTGATTACCAAAATGGGGTTTGACCAAGGAAAACCCCTATCCACTAACAAAAAATCATTTTTCCCTCTCTCTAGTCTATGATTTGTAGGTTTAGATTAAAGATACATTGAAGAGAAGCTTTAGAGAAAGTTTTCAAAGTGTTTAAAGTGTTCAAAGTTGTCACCTAGCAATGGAGATACTTGGAGGACTTCTATAGGTTGTAAATCAGGGACTCAAATTCAAAAATCAATCAGGAAGTATAGAGTAGACACTAAAGACTAGATTCAGACCTTTAAGTTTCAGAAAACCTAACTAGATTGATACGTTAGTTCTGGTGTATGAGTCCTATTTTAGGTAAATTTTTAGGTTTTCATAGATTTAGATACCCGTTTGCCAGATTCTTGTTTTTGTACGAAAACCCAGATCTGGGACTGATTCGCCTAGCTTGATGTATGAGTCCTAGTAATCATTAAAGTCATTTTTTTTAGCCTTTCAGAGCCTCATTCAATCATCTTTGGATTCTCAAGTGCACACATTTTATCTTGTAGCTTTCCATTTTGTTTTATATGTATTTTTAGGTCATTTAGTTCAAGATTGCATCAAATTAGGGTTTAAGTATTTTGGTTTACATTGAATTTATCTTTCCAAGTCTTAACTTTGTGGTGAACCCTTCATTAGTTTACAATAATAACCTAGGAAAACACTATTGCAAGGTCTCTTTCTCCTTTGCATTGAGATCTCTAAGGTTATCCTTGAATGAAATAATTAGAAAGTGGGATTGATCTATTGCCTAAACCATATGAAAGAACCTATCCTATTTTTTGTCATTTCAGAGATGCTAGGAAAAATTCTCCCAAACTTTAGGAATATTAGTTTTCATCTTAAAAATACACCACTCCATCACATAATTCCCTACCCCTACCTACACAAAATATATTTAGCAGCCCATGAGGGTAGAGAAGAAGAAGAATGTAGATGCTAGAGAATAAACTTCCTATCTATCTATAGTGTAGGAAAATGAATACCTTTGCATTTTCACCTTTTTTGGGGCCTACCTTGCTTTAATTATCCCTATTTATGTCTTAATTGCTCCTATTTTGCATCCACAAGCCTAATAAATTATATCCTTTTATGGATAATCTTGACAAACATCAAAGGGTAAATGATAATTCTATGATTTTGGTTGTGTCCTTGATTTTTAGGTCGGGACTAAGATGCCACTTACGGTATCTTTGTCCCCCAAAGGTCTTGGGACCCTCTTTTCAAAGGCACCCTAAATTGGCCACTTTTTGGAGTTTGTGCCCCAAGTTTAAAGCCTTGGGACTAAGATGCCACCTAGGGCATCTTAGTCCCCCTTAAGCTATTTTTGGTATTTAATTTCAAATCTCACCACGATTTAGCATCCTTTAATTAATAATTTCATATGTCAGCTTGTTATGGTGTAATTTCAGGATGTTAAGCATAAATAAGTATAAATACAAGGTTCCTTCTCTCATTTTTCTCCTAACAAGCAATATAAGAATATCCAAGCATTCAAGTTTTTGAGAATTCAAGAGAAATTCATCAAGCATTTGGAGCTATTATCAAGATTCAAGCATCATGTCAAATATATTCTTGCATCATGTGTGTTTTTGAGCTAACATTTGTAATGTAGGGTTTTGATTCAAGCAAGCAATTCAAGTCAATATCTATGAAGAATTCATTGTATTCAAGATCTACATTCAAGATAGCCACTTTATACAAGTTTTCATATTTCATGATGATGGTTTGATTTAGGTTGAAGACTTGAAGATCATTTGAAGTGCAAAGTTGTAAAGTTGCATTACAAAGTTGTCATCTTCATAGAAACTTGCCTACTAGCTAGGTTTGGAAGTTTCGAGACCTGAGATCCGAGAAGAAGGAAGTGTAGACATTGGAACTCAAGATCACATTCAAAGATTTCAAAAATCTAGAATGGGAATAAGTCACCACCTCAGGTGTCTTAGTCCTCTCGAAGGGTATTTTAAGAGATTGTTTTAGATTTGGTTTCAGCATCCAAAGATTTTACATCTACCCCCAAAAATAGGAATAAGACTAAGACAATAGTAAGGGCATCTTAGTCCTCCCTAACATATTTTGACAAAAAAATTACATTTCTTGAATCCTCATCACATTTCAAGACTTCCTAGATACACATACCCTAACTTGTTGCATAATTTCATTATTTACATTCATTATTTGGCTTGCATTACTAGGTTTTGTAAGTTGAATATTAAGTTATCTTTTCCATTATTTTTCTTGGTGATGAACCCCTCAAATTTTAAAGATCCCCTCCTATTTCTTCCTTGTTGTGAATTGACTCACCTTTGGGATGATAGTCAATCCAATTTGGGATCCTAAGACATTGTTGAATGACAATTGGAGAATAGTGGCATTTCTGCCCACCTATTTTTCTATATTGTTCATTTTGGTGAGCTCAACATTTTTGAGCATTCATTTTTTGATTTGGAGTTCATTAAAGTCCTAGATATAGGTTGCATTCATTCTTGCATTGTATATTGCATTATTGAAAGTACATCTAGGGTTTCTCATATTTGCATTAGTGAAAGTTCATATAGGTTGCATTTTTTATTTCTTGGATAATCTTATCTTATTTCAAAATTGAAAAGTGCATTTTCAATCATCCTAATTGCATTTAGGAACATTGTTATTGCATTCAAAAATGAAAAAAAATGCATGTCATTAGTCACTTTTCTTGCATTCATTTGCACAATTTTTTGTTTCTAAACATCAATTCCTTGAGTAGGCAACTTGGGACCACTGTTATCAACCCATACTTTACTATTTTCTAAGAAAAACCTTTACTAGGGCTAAAATTCCCTTCCTAGAATCTTAGTCCCTCCATGGGTTTTTGGCTCGGAACACTATTTATGTTTTTTGCTTTCTATTTCACTTTTTGAAACTTCAAAATCTCACCCGTAGGACCAAGACGTCCTTACTGGCATCTTAGTAACTATTGACTTTGACTTTGTAGTTTTAAGGATCTGAGATTTCTTTTCTATTCTTCTGCTTGCTACTTTCAATTTTTGGTTATAGTTTGCAAAATTTTTGTTATTCCAATTTATTTCATTTTAAGTGTAATTGTGAGCATAGGATATTGTGTTCATTGCATTTTATTTGGTTTATCACTTGCATGATCTCTACTACTTGGTTTCCTACTATCAATACTGTGGTTAGAAAAAGTGTTAGACTCATGGCATCTTGTGATAAAACACTCATTGTGGATCTTGGGTTATCAAGCTTTCTTACTCCTAGTGTTGGTACTAATTCACTAGGTATGGACTATACCTTTGATACCTCTTTTGCTACGCTTACCTTGCATACAAGTGCTATGCCAAGTGTTCAAACAATGGATGATCATATCCCTCAAGAAGACATAATGAAAATGCATGAAGAATAGCCCATTTACAAGATAGCGTGAGTAATGAAAACATTTTCAACACTGTTATACCCGTCGTAGATAATATTCACCGCATGATGGAAAGTGGTGACGAACTAGAAGTTGTGTAACATATCTCACATCTTTGGAAAAAATCTTCCTTCCATCACCAATGGTGCTAAAAAATCAAATAATGTGAAAAACTAGAATTCCTCCCCCCTCAACCATAATCTCCATTCCAACCCATATAAATCCTCAAGTGACCACAATAATGAAACCAACTAACAATGTACTTCCCACCTCAAACATTTTCACTAATGATCCCTATACCTATGTGGCATCTAACCTAATATCTCCTCGCACAAGCTATCCATTCACTTGTCCTTCCAACACATACAAATTACCACAATATTTACCTCCATCCCAAAACAAAAGCAATGACCCTACCATTAACCACCTTTTATAAATCCTTTCATCCATTCAACATCAAGTTTCCACCATAAATCAAAATCAAAATGGTCCACCTTCATACTATGTCAAAATCAACCCACTATCTTTGGAGATATTGAGAACTTTGGTGCCACAAGGTAGAGAGATCCCTAGCTTTAAAAAATATGGAGGAAATGGAGATCCTACTAATCATGTTAATTTCTTTACTACTTTGTGTAGTGACTTTATCCTTGAGGAAAAACTTTTGGCTGAGCTTTTTCGCCAATCCTTGAAAGACATTTCCTTGGACAAGTTTTTTGCATTACTGAATAACTCAATTCATTCATTTAATGAACTTGTTGAATCCTCTATTAACCATTTCCAAGTGCATATGGTTCCTGAAATGACATTAGCTAGTTTGATGAGCTGTAAGAAAAATGAGGGTGAAAAATTCATTGACTTTATTTCACGTTACCAATATCTTTATTCTCAAATTAGTGTGAATATTCTTGATTCTCACCTTCAAAATATGTTCATAAGATAAAATAAAATTTTCCTTCAACTAAATTCCACCTCCCAATATGTACAAAAATTTGATACCCAAGTAGCTACTATAAAGAATAATAATTTGTATATATTTGGGGATTTGTAAAGATAATTTACTCCCTTATTTGACACACTTCAAAACATCTTAACTCAACTATTAAACAAGAACATGCTTACCTTACCTCCCAATTGACCTCTTGACCCTAGCAAGCCATTACGTCTAAGCTTTAGACGCAATGCCTATTGTTATTATCACCAACAAAAAGGACATGATACAAAACATTGTAAGCATCTTAAACATCTTGTGCAAGACCTCATTGATTCTAATCATATTCAAATTGAAGATGTGGATGAAAAATGCAATAAATATATAGCCCCTCCTAACCAAAACTTGCAAATTTTTAGCAATCCCATGCCTAGATATAATATTTCATTTGTTAAGGATAGTGAAACTAAGCCTAATGTGATGAATGTTGACACGGATGATGATAAAATGAACAATAACACACAAAATCCTATGGATGATGATGAAAAAATCTTATGGATACTAATGACCAAAGTACTATTGATACAATGATAGGAGTGATAGACATCGAGCCTCATAAACAACAAACCATAATGCCTATTGACATTACTTTAATTTCAAAAGAAACAATAAAAAATGCACCTGATGGTCCTCTTTACATAGCCGACAGAATCAATGACAAGACCACTCCTTGGATTTTAATTGATCTTATCTATGGAAATAATTTGATCACAAAAGAACTCTTATATGTACATGAACTTACTCAAGATAGATATGATAATTGAAAAGCATGGATTAAAATGCATGATGGTTTTTCTCGTGCTATGATGGGCTCAACCGCACTCCCTTTACAAGTAGGACCAAATAAATCAAATCTATCATTCTCTATCATCTCTAATTCAGATCAATTTCATGTGAAGTTAGGCTACAAATGGCTTCGCTCCATGAATGCAGTCCCATCCATTATCCATAAGTGCTTAAATTTTCTAGTCGGAAATGAAACATTCATTGTGAACCACTATGGCTTTAGACCTTCATCTTCCCATGGAACTTTTCCTTAGATTATTTTTGGCCTGAGCCCATGGAGCCCGTAAGACCCCGTGAGGACTTCCTTTTCCTATCCTACCAAAGGTTCAAATAAAAATGCATAGCCAAGCTATCCCTTGAAAATTTTACTCTTCTCCTTGAAGAAGATAATATTGAGCTTAAATCCCTCCCAACTAACCAAGACTGATGCATCAAAAATCCTTCACCTATTTCCTACAAAAGACCAAGAGAAAACTACGCATCATAATCCATCTCATAAGAAAAACTATAAATCCAAAGAGAAAGTGGTTGAAGAACCTTCCATGGTTTCTTTTGTTCTTCCCTCACAAGAAGAAAAGGAATCTATGGTTGAAAAACCCACTCCTACACAAACGCAACTTGAAAATAGTAATAAAAGAAACTGAGATGTTAGTGATCATAGGTGTAGATGGCACGCTATTGCTCAAAAGATGAATGAAGAGAACAACATAGAAAATCACAATTAAAATTTGAAAAAGCAATAAACAATGAGCCTCCTCCATTACTAGAACCAACAGATCCTATGTCTCCAACACAACAAGGACCAACACCTTCTATGGATATTATCATTCATCCTCTTGTTTTGGTTAACTTGGATGATGATGAAGAAATCACTAAAATTGATGAGAAAGTGAATAACGAGTTAAATTCTCTATTTTCCTCTTCTATGAGATTAGACAATAACAACCATGATGATCCTCCTAAACTGAGTGATGCACCACATGTTGAACTGTGTGATTCTCCTTTTACAACACTTGATGTTGTCCCTCTTGCTAGTGATCTGCATTTCACATATACTAAACAAGATTGGGATGTGGATGACATGCTAGATGGTTGAATCACATGTGCTTTATTACTCTTTTTTATTTCATTTTTGCTTTGTTTTTGGTTGATTGCATGTGTGTAATGTGATCCCATGTATTGTTTAATGTTTCCTCTCTTTGTGAATTCCTCTATTTGTACCTTCATTCTTCTAGATATATGTTGTATGCTTTTTCCTTTTTATTGATCTTTTCCTTTCATTTTCATTCTTGTCTTGTGTTTTCCTTTCGGGGACGACACAAGGCATTGAGACACTATATGTATCTTCCAAATTGATCGAAAATATTTTGTATCTTTCCTTTACATTTCATTTTTGTCTCTTATTTTCCTTTTGGGGATGATGCAAGGCATCGAGACACTGTATGCCTCTTCCACATTGACCCAAAATATTTTGTATCTTTCCTTTTCCTTTCATTTTTGTCTTGTGTTTTAATTTTTGAGATGACCATCAAGACACCCTATGTCTCTTCCATGTTGATCAATTTTTTTTTATTTTTTTCTGCTCTCTTTGTGGTATTATTCTAGTTCTATGTGTATTTGGGGAATGATGATAGTTCTGAGCTCTCTAATACCATTGCAGTAAAGAAAGATAATGACCCCGAATCCATAGATCCCTTATGTTTTTCTTGGGGGAAAACCTCTTTTTTGTTTTCTTTTTCATGTTTTTCTACTTTAAATTAATTGCTCATAGCATGGTGTTTAACAATTTCTTTAAAGTGGGAGCATACATTGGCATTATTGTTGTATTTTTGGATGTTCCTTGATGCAATTTTCTTACTTCATGCGATTTTTTTTCTCTTTGTGGTGACATTGGCAGCAATTTCCTTGAAGAGCTTGATCTATCTTAGCATATTACATTCCTCTTAGTGGTGATGTGACACACTGCATTCCCTAAGTTGTGAATATTTTATCCTTTGATTGGTCCTCTCTTGGAGACATTAGGAACAACATCCCCTAATATTAATACCTCACACAAACTAACCAAAATCCCTTAGAACATACCTCTTTCCTATTGAATTTCAATTTTTTACCCTATTAAAGTCATGGAGGTATGGGTTTGATATGGTCCCCTAGGGCTCACCTAGTGAACAACTAGCTTCACTAGCCCTGACGAGCGTGCATTTTCTTTTCATACCCTATTAAATTCATTGAGGTATGGCTTTGATATGGTCCCCTAGGGATCACCTAGTGAACAACTAGCTTCACTAGCCCTTGTGAGCATACATTTTTTTCCTTATCATAGTCATGGGGTATGACTTTGATATGGACCTTTTGGGGCTCACCTAGTCAACAACTGGCATCATTAGCCCTTGTGAGCATGCATTTTGTTTGCATAGTGGATAGTGTGTTCCACTTGTAAACCTTTTTTGGACAAAAAACCTAGACCCAGTCCACACCGCATTTGATAGCGAGTAGAAGCTTGATCCGTTGCATTTTTTTTTCTTTTTTTTTCCTTTTTCTTTTTTCTATCTTTAATGTTGTATGTTTGTGATCTAGTTATGGCTTCATATATCATCTACATGTGTGTTCCTTTGTGCCTATATTGGTTTTTCATAGGATCTTGATCTTGGGGGCCTAGCCACCCTCTAGGTTATTTTCATCCAATCTTATTAGCATTTGTACAATTGAACCCCTGGGTATGTGCAGGATCATCATGGAAAAAATAGGCCCTTAAGTGGCAATAAAAAGACAAAAAATCAGAGTTAGACAACTTGACGGAAAAATTTGAATAAATTATCTATGTTATTTCAAAAAAATGTAAAAATAGAATTTGTAGAAAATTGAATGTAGTTTCTAAACTACTAGATCTTTATTTAAAAAAATAAAATCTATTTGGTGAAAATTTGAAATTTCAATAAAGTAGTATTTAAATTTTAGGGTAAAAATAAGAAGTAGGTGTCTGTCTGACCACCCTAACCACAATAAAATGATAATATTTTATTATAAGCTTTTAGATATAAGTAGAGGACTCATGTCCCGATGTGATGCATATTTTTTTATAACTGGTTTCCAAGTAAATAATTAATTATGAATTTTTTATTACAACTTTTAAAAAATATAAAAGTTCGTCTGTCTAACCACCTTAACTTGGTCAAAAATCCATGAAATTCAATTTTTATTTTTTTAATCCTATAGTATGCAAAGCATAGAATGTGACACATGTTTTAGATTCAAAAACTGTGATACCGTTTGAAAGTTATATATTTTTTTCAATCAACCTATCAATCGGGACTTTATTCGTAATTCTAATAGAAAATGAATAATAATAATTTATTAAATTCAAAGTAAATCATAATTTATATTCATGGAAAGATGAGAATATCCTCTAAAAACCCTTTTCATTTCATTAATTTTGGGTAATATAAAAGTCGTCAGCCACATGGGCCATCATATGGCTTACATATCACCATTTTTTGGCCCATCATAATCCTGCACATACCCCCCTCTTGATTGTGTAGTTGGCTGCTTTAGTGTGAGTTTGAAGCAAGTTCATCCTCTCACTAAAGTCCTGGGTAAATGTAGTGTAGAAAAATACATACCAAGTTGCATTTTCACACTTGTTTGGGCCCACTTTGATTTATTTATCCCTATTTATATCTTAATTTGACCTATTTTGCATCCACAAGCCTAATAAATTATATCCTTTTATGGATAATCCCAACAAACATCAAAGGGTAAATGATAATTTAATGATGTTGGTTGTGTGTCCCTAATTTTTTGGGTCGGGACTAAGATGCTACCCAGGGCATCTTTGGCCCCCAAAGGTGTTGGGACCCTCTTTTCAAAGGAACCTTAAATGGCCCCCTTTTTGGAGTCTATGCCCCAAGTTTCAAGCCTTGGGACTAAGATTCCACCTAGGGAATCTTAGTCCCCCTTAAGTTATTTTCAAGATTTAATTTCAAATCTTGCAAGGATTTAGCCTCCTTTAATTAATGATTTCACATGTCATCTTGTTGTGGTGTAATTTTCAAGATGTTAAGCATAGATAAGTATAAATACAAGGTTCCTTCTCTCAGTTTTTTTCTAACAAGCAATCTAAGCATATCCAACCATTCAAGTATTCAAGCATTCAAAAGAAATTAATCAAGCATTTGGAGCCATAATCAAGATTCAAGCATCATGCCAAAAATATTCTTGCATCATGTGTGTTTTTGAGCTAACATTTGTGATGTAGGGTTTTGATGCAAGCAATTCAAGACAAGGTCTATCAAGCATTCATTGGATTGAATATCTATATTCAAGCTAGCTACTTCATACAAGTTTGTAGATTTCATGATAAGGGTTTGATTTAGATTAAACACTTGAAGATCATTTGAAGTGAAAAGTTGAAAAGTTGTATAGTTTCATTGAAAATTTGTCATCTTCATGAAAACTCACCTACAAGCCAGATCGAAAAGTTTCAGGACCTGAGATCCGAGAAGAAGGAAGTGTAGACATTGGACCTTGGGATCACATTCAGAGATTTCAGAAATTCGAAACGAGAATAATTCACCATGTAGGGAATCTTAGTCCTCCCAAGGGTATTTTTTAGATATTCTTTTAGATCTAGTTTCGACATCCAAAGATTCTTAATCGCCTCGAAAAATAATAGTGGGACTAACACAACAGTAAGGGCATCTTAGTACTCCCTATCATATTTTGACAATATTTTTGCTTTTCTATAATTCCTAGGTACACATACCCTAACTTGTTGTTGCATAATTTCATCATTTGTATTCATTATTTGGCTTACATTACTAGGCTTTTTTAGTTGAATGTTAAATTTTCTTTTCCAAGATTTTTCTTGGTGGTGAACCCCTCAAAGTTTGAAGAACCCCTCCTAGGTCTTCCTTGTTGTGAATTGACTCACCTTTGAGATGATATTCAATCCAGTTTGGGATCCTAAGACATTGTTAAATGACAATTGGAGAGTAAGCACATTTCTTCCCACCTATTTTTCTTTATCCTTCACTATCCTTCTATTTGGATAGGAAGCTTCAATTTAGAGGAAGAATTTATGTAGAATATTTACTTAGGTCTAGATGATCTATATAATAATTAAATAAATCTTTATAGTTATTGATGAATTATGTTTCTTGAAATGTTTAAGTTTTGAAGGTTCCCTTAGAAAATTATTATATTCATGACACTTTACAATATTTTTGATGATTAGACATTCTCTATTTTCAAAAGGTTAAAATTTATAGTTTTTTCTTACTTTTTGTAGCATTCCATGTTATTAGGCCTTCTAATCATTTTTATGTGGAAACTATGAAGCAAGTTGTGGTGGATTTTTCACCTTTCTCTCTTTTATGTGGAATAAAAACTTAGTTGAAAATGATATGACTCCACCATCTAAATATTGTGTTGGTTATGGAGCTTGATTTTATTGGTTAATATATATAGTGTGGGGGTTTAGGGGAGTACACACCTTATGAGGTCAGGTTAAAGTCACCTTAGTGGGGTTCCAGGGTTCATGTGCTTTGATAGGATTTCAGAGGGATTTCCTGTGAAAGCCATATTTAATTTATAATTATTCGTTGTAAATATGGATATTTTTATCATCAGGTCATTGATTTGACATAAGAGGTTATGTTGGCTTTTCTTTCCCTAGAAGGCAACCCCATTTTATGAGGGCATTGTATTAAGATTTTGTATTGTATTGCATTTTATTTTAAGTATATTGTGATAGAGACGAGAGGAAGTTAGAATATATTTTTTATAGGTTGTATCACTTCATATTGTTGGATTGAATAAAATAAGGACTGACTATTTATCTATGACATAACCCAGATTGGGTGAACCACATATAATTTTGTCTCTATATTTTGTGTTTTCTAATTTTATTTTTTCTTTCATTTCATTGTATATTTCTTTGTGACCTTATTTGATAACAAATAGTATTATATTTGTACATTTAATTGGCTAAAAAAATTAAAATGAGGTTTTCTAGTTTGAGTGGGAGTAATGGTGGAAGAAGAAAAGTTTCTAGGGTTGAGAAGTTCAAGGGACCAAACTACTAGATATGAAAAATGTAAATGCATGAATATCTTTATTAGAAGGATATTTTCTTACTATTGGGTAGAAAATTAAAGAAACACACAAATATAATAGATCAAGAATGGAACATTCTTGACAAAAAGGAATTAGGAAAATATAGTTGTTCCTAGAAGCATTGGTGGATTCCAACATATCATAAGAAGAAACAATTTTGGATCCAATGTCACCATTGGATAAACTATATGATAATATCTTAAATTCAAACAAGGTATATCTTATGAATCATTTATTTAATATCAAAATGTTAGAAGGTGGGTTTTTTATTGATCATTTAAATGATTTTAACACAATAACCACACAATTAAGTTATGTAAATGTAACCTTTTATGACGAGTCTATGGCTCTCTTGATTTTTTCTCATATCCAAAAATCTAGAATAGCTTGGTCATGGCTGTGGAATTTTGTTTTATTCAATCACTTTAAAATTTGATGATGTTGTTGGTGTTATCTTTACTGAGGAAATATGATGGAAAATAATAGGTGATACATTAGGAAAATCTTTGATTATGAATAATATGGAAAGATAGAGGGAGAGAGAAAAAACCTAGGGAATCATGGGAAGTCTAAGAAGGGAAAATCCAAATCTAGAGGATGGTTGGAACATTGGTATTACAAGAAGAAAATAAACTTGAAGAAATAATGTTGATCTTGAAAATGAAAAAAAGGAGATGGATAAAAAGAGAATAGTAAGGAAGAAAATGTAGCAAGTGTTGTATTGTAATATTATTTGATCCTTTCTATAATGGTAAAAAAGTGAAACCTTATGATGCTTTCAGCCTAGGATTTTAAAGGTTGGGAACTTTTCCTAACATTTCATTTAAAGATTGAGGTACCAATAGTTCAATGGATTTGGATAGGATATAGGAGTAAATTACAACCTGAAAGGTGGGTGAACCTGCTCTAACAAAACCTAAAATGGATTTAAGGATGAAATTCAATGATTCAACTAACCTAATGATGTATTTAACTATTCTAATGTAAATACAATAGATCTGAGATGCCACAGAGAGATTTAGACTCCAAAATGGACTGAGAAGGACACTATGCATTTGTGATATGAATTTGGAGCTAAAATTGGAGGAACAAGTTTCCTTAGGTGACTATGTCAAAGTAGGAAGATGTTAGATCTAATTTCACAGTCCTCTGGTGCTAGGCCATAGACTTTAGCTTCCTCCTTTTGTACTATTGTATAATTGTTATATATTGTCGTAACTAAGTTTTTGTTTGTTTTCAAGGTGTAGGGTTTGATTGTAGCAATGAATAATTAACCTACAAACCTATCCCAATGGAAATATTTTTAAGATTTGAAACTTGCACATTCAAAAAGAGAAGGTCGATTATACCATTTAGAGGCTTCCGTTACTCAAAATTCATGTTAGTTTTTCCACATCTACAATGGTAATTCCAATGATAAAAGGCCTACCCTTTTGAGGGATAAGGCTAAATGAAAAAAAGGAACAATAGATCGATAATGGACTACAACTCACCTCCCTTCAATGGCTTCCTTAAAGGATTAAAGTCATACAAATCTCCTTGAGGTTTGAATTTTTTCTTGCTTGATTTGATTGAAGACCTACAAGGGTTATATCTCACAAACAATATGAAAACATAATCATGAAAACATTCACATACACTTTCACATAATGCTTTGATATTGAACTATTGTAGTAATTCTCTAAAATTCTACTCTTGACTTGATTGATAATTGTCTTGATAATAATTTCTTGAATAATTTCCTTCTTAATGCTAGATAGATTTGAAATTATGTAATAAATAGGTATTTATATGCAATTATTCTAATTTCTCAAAAATTAAATCCCGATAGCTTACTTTGGACATTTGAAATTTAAATAGTAAAATGTTGACATTGTCATATTCAAATTTGAAGCTAAAATAGGGGGAATAAGTCACCCTAGGTGACTATGTCCTAGCCCTATTTTTTAGGAATTAAGGTGTCGAGGAAAGAGTTAAATGAATTCATTTTTTTCCTACTTGTAATTTATCAAAAAATGATAAAATGGGTCACAAAATGCATAATTTATAAAATTATGTTTTCAATTAGGTCCATGCATTTAAGGGGGAAAAACATAGTGTGAAATTATCGATGGTGACATTTTACTCTGCTAAATTTATCCCCCACTTTAGTGATAGTATTAACTTACACTCAAACTCACACTAAAGTAGAAAAATATGTTTAGAGAGGTTCAATTGTCCAAATGTTCAAGAGGTAGGATGAATTTGGATCTAGAGGGAGTGTTCAAGCTCCCAATATCCAATATCCTATGGAAAAAAAACATACCCACAAAGGAACACACATATATGTAATGTAACACAACAACATACACAAACATGAAATGCAAAAGGGAGGGTATTAATATCATAGACTAGAAAGTTGTATTATGCTAGGATCCACACCAAAAGGCATTCAAGACTCATAGGCTAACAAATTTTGATATTTTCTAGGTGAATTATAAACTGAAGGCCATAGGCTAGTGATATATGATATTCACTATGTGAGCTCCCACGATAAATTAGAAAAATGAGAAACAAACAAGGTCTATTGAATTATATGAATTTCACTAGGTGTGTACCCTTGTCAACCATACCAAGAATTATACTCCTTCATAATTCTAATAATGTGCTATGAAAGTGGTCAAAATGCCATGCCAACACATAACTAAGTCCAATGCATGTGAACAAAGTGAAGAAAAAATATTATGTCAAAATATCACTAAGTCCAACATGCATGAAAAAAGTGAAATAAAAATACCAATGTCAATGCATCACTAATTCCAAGGTGCATGAACAAAGTGAAGAAAAAATGACGATGTATGCCCCCACATTAAATTAATTGCTAAACAAAATGTTGTGAGAAATCACTTAAGGTAGAAAATGATAAATACAATTCAATAATGGACATACGAGCTTATTTGGAAATCCCTACACAAATGATATGTTTCCAAATAAATCCAATCCATGATAAGGGGTTTCCCCTAAATGCAATGCCACAAACAACATAAATATGAACACATAAGGGATCCATGGATCCACGGTTAATATGCATCTTTTCTATAGTGATATAATAGAGCTCAGAATTGACATCATTCCCTAAATAATCATCCAAAAACAAACACAATTGAATAATAAAAAATAGAGAGAGAATAAACAAAATTTTTGGTCAACACGAAAGAGACCTAAATGTCTCAATGCCTTGCATCATCACCAAAAGAAAAATACAAGACAAAAAAAATTAATATTCATGCCATAGAGAAGAATGGAGATACAAATACAAGAATATCATAAAATATTTGTTTCCTTTGTATCCTTGCACAAACAAAGCAACAAGGGTCATCCAAAGAAAACTTACAAACAAAATACATGCCAAGAAGCACATCACAAGGGATCACATCATGTACAAGCAAATGAAAAGAACACATAAAGAAAACAAAAAGGATTACTACACATGCAAGCCAACCTAAAGTAAATCGTTTGCATCCAAATCTTGCTTATAATGTATATGGAAGGTGGATAATTAGCTATAGGGAGCACAACAAGTGTCATATTTAGGAGAATCGCGAGGTTCAACACATGGTGCATCATTCTCATTAGGAGGATTAACATGTTTTGTCCCATATAAATCCATATACTTTTAAAACAACAAAGATATATCATTACACACTTGTTCATCAACATTATCATCCTCATCCTCATCATCTAAATTTATCAAAATGGGAGGTTTAATGGAAATGTAAGTTGTATGTCCTTTTAGTTTTTATTTTGGTTGGGTCATGTAAGGTTCAATTTTATGTTTTGGTGAAATTTGTAATTTATATTTATTTATTTATCTTGGTGTTTGGTTGTCAAGTAATGATTTATTCTTCTCAAGATTCCAACTCACTAAAAAGAGAATGGTATATTTACCTATGCTCTTTAGCATATCTATTTATCCTTGTTCAATTTTCAATTTGTGAAGGTGTAAGAGTAGGTTTCTTGATCATTGGTCTCTTTTATTCATTTAAGGGAGGTGAAACAATGGGAAAAGGGGGAGATTCTTTTGTATGTTCTAGGATATAGAGAAAACCCACTTTCCAATTATTTCATTCAAGGATAACCCTATAGATCCCAATGTAAAGGAGAAAGAGACCATGCAATAGTGCTATCCTAGAGGATGAATGTAAACTAATAAGGGGTTCATCACCAAGTTAAGACTTGGAAATACAAATTAAATACAATATGAAATGATTTACCCTAACATGATGGAATGCATCATTAAATGGCCTAGAAATGCAAGTGAAACAAAACAAAAAGTTGTTGGATGGAATGTGTGCACCTGGAAACATGAAGTGGACTTGATGGAGCTCTAAAATGCTATTTTTTTTTTACTTTAATACTGACTCGGAATCATATGCCAAACTAGGTGAATCCATTCCAAATATGGGTTTCTATGTAGAAACAAGAATCTAGAAAATGGGTATCAGAATCTATAAAAACCTAAATTTTGATCTATACTAGGAATCATACAACAGAACTAGCAAATAAGTCTAGTTAGGGTTTTCTAAAACTTTACAGTCTAAATCTGGTCTTCAAGGTCTATTATGTTCTTCCCAATTGATTTCTAGACTTGAAACCCCAATTGCAAAACTATAGAAGTCCTCCAAGTATCAACAATGCAAGGTGACAACTTTGACAACTTTAGGGTACTTTGACAACTTTCTCCAAGATATCTCTTCAATGTGTCTTCAATTTAAACCTACTTATCACACATTGAAGAGGGAACAATGTTGTTTTGCTAGTGGAAAGGGGTTTTCCTTGGTCAAACCCCATTTTGGTAATCAATCCTTGAGATGAGATTAAATAGGAAAAGAGAATGATGAATGAACAAAATATGGTGTTGCAACTCACAAAAGCCTAGATATAAAGTGTTTCAAACATGTATGAAATGACTCCAATGGATGTATATCTTGAAGTGCTTGAATGTGATAGATCTTTAATGAAATAATAGCTTGAATCATAAAACCCTACATCACAATTGTTAGCTCCAAAACAAACATGATGCATGAAATCTTTGACATGATGCTTGATGCTTGAATAATGCTCTAGAATTCTTGATAATATGCTCTTGAAGACTCTTGAATGCTCTTGTAAAAACTTGAATTCTCTTATGAACTAAAACTTTCTATACGGATGAATACTTGAATGCTTAGGGTGTTAAGATGAAAATGAGCAAAAGAAACTTGTATTTATACTTAATTATGAAAAAAATCTCGAAATTACAACACTACTAGTTGACATCAAATCTAGGAGGATAAAATCCCACCAATAATTTGAATTAATTTTAATTTTAGTCCACATGGACTCATATGCCCAAGGTGTTGAATGAGTCCCATTAAGCATAATTTATGGGACCAAATTAAAAAATGCTTAGAAAGGTGTGAAACCATGATCGGTATCCAAAACCCTAGGTGAGACCCATATGCCCAAGGTGGTGAATGATTCCAAGACCACCAAATCTAGGCCAAAAAAACTAAAACACATGAATTGTGATTGGTTATTGATTTATGTGGGGATCATCCTTGAAATGATGCATTAAATGAGTCTCATGGATGCAAAATAATGCCAATTAAAGCATAAAAGGTCCAAATATTAATGACAACCCTAGAAAAGTGTGAAATTATGTTACAACACTTTCAAACAATCTAAATAAGGTAGAATTAAGGAACATTTTGGTTAAAAAGAGGTTTATTTGGTTTAGTTAATTAATAAAACCTTGGAAAAGTGTGAAAGTTAGTTACAACACTTCACAACACTTTAGCAAGGTACCATGTATGTTCATTAGTTCACAAGGGAACAAGACCTAATGTGAATGTGTCAAACACATACAACACTAAATCAAAGCAACATTAAGCTTAGTCTAACAAGGAGGGTGAAAATAAGCAAGGAAAATTAAAAGGGATACTTTTTCGTTGTCACATTTAGCCCCCAATTTAGTGAGAAGATGAACTTGCTTCAAACTCACACTAAAGTAGACAAACACACATCAAGAGGGGTCCAAGTGAACCATTGTTGATAATATAAGATGAAAATGATCAAGAGGAGTGATTAAGCCCCTAGGATCAAGATCCCATGGAAAACCAACATAGGTACAAAATAAACACATGAAAATGATATAAAGAGAATCATGAAGGCACAACAATACACTATGAAAGATAAAGAGAAAATGAAAAGGTAAAAGAAATGGGTGGATCAAGATTTGACTATTTTTCGATCGTGATATGTATCAGATCTATCATTTTTGTCTGAAAATGCATGCTCACTCTGAGGCAACGAAACTTTATGCTCTTTAGGTATGTGCAGGATCATGATGGGCCAAAAAGTGGTGATATCTAAGTGATATGATGGCCCATGTGGCTGATGACTTTTTTTAAACCCAAAATTGATGAAACGAAAAGGGTTTTTAAAGGAGCTTCTCAACTTTCCACCAATATAAATTATTCTTTACTTTGAATTTAATAAATTATTATTATTCATTTTCTATTTGAATTACGACTAAAGTCCTAATTGATAGGCTAATTGAAAAACATCTATATCTTTCAAACGATATCACATTTTTTCAATCTAAAACATGCGTCACTTTTTATGCTTTGCATAATATAGGATTAAAAAAAAAAATGAATTTCATGAAGTTTTGACCAAGTTAAGGTGGCTAGACATACAAGTTTTTATAGTTTTTAAAATTTGTAACAAAAAATTCATAATTAATTATTTACTTGGAAAAAAATTACAAAAAAATATTCATCACATCGGGACATGAGTCCCCTACTTATATCTAAAATATTATAAAAATATATTATCATTTCATTGTTGTTAGGGTGGTCATATAGACACCTACTTCTTATTTTTCCCCTAAAATTTAAGTACTATTGCATTGAAATTTCAGATTTTCACCAAATAGATTTCAAAAATAAATAAATAAACCTAGTAGTTTAGAAACTAAATTCAATTTTCTATAGATTCTATTCTTACATATTTTTGAAATAATATAGCTAAAGTATTCAAATTTTTACTTCAAGTTGCCTAACTCTGATTTTTTGAATTTTATTGCCACTTAAGGGCCTATTTTTTCCATGATGATCCTACACATACCCATCTGCTGGGTGAGAAATCTAAGAAGGTGAGACACACACACACATGGCTGATATGTACACAAACACACACACATGAGTGGCTAAGGGAAATTCATGCCTCAGATTGGCTTCCTGAAAAACCATAACAAAGTTATACAACCAAATAATTTTGATAAGGTGACACACAAAAATAATGAACTTTGAGCTTCATGAGAGAAGAAAAAATTTGTATGCTTAGAGCTCATGAACAAACAATATGGCTGCATAGGCATGCAAAGTGTGTTATGCAAGATGGCCATATAGCTGAAAATGCAAATGAAACAATAAGGAATGTTCAAAGGAGTCTTGTTCCTAATGTCTCCAAGACAGGACCAATAAAAGAATAGAAGATTCACAACTTAGGGGATGAAGTGTGTCACATCAAGCCACTAAGAGGAGTACAATATGCTAAGAGAGATTTTTCTCTTGAAGGACATCACATCCAATGTTAACCACTAAGAAAAAATGCATCACATGAGATAAGAAGACTACACCATGAACTATGAAAAAAAAATAAAAAATGCAAAAGAATAATGCCAATTTATGCCCCCACTTTAAAGAAATTTCTAAACACCCTATTGTGAGCAATTAATTTAAAGTAGAAAATGATAGAAGAAAAAATACGGACATGAGAGCTAAGTTGGAAAGCCTTATGCCAGGTCATATGTTTCGAAATAAAGCTACTTCATGCAAAAGAAGAGAGATGGGTTGCCCCCAAAATTAAAATCCAAACACACAAGGGATCTATGGATTCGGGGTCAGTAATTTCTTGCTCAATTTTTTTAAGAGAGCTCGAAATTGTCATCAATCCCTAAATACACATAGAACTAGAAGAATGACACAAAGAGAGAAAAAAAAAAGAAAAACCTGTCAGGTCAACATGGAAGAGACATGAACATCTCGACGCCTTGCATCATCCCCAAAAGGAAAACTCAAGACAAAGGAAAAAGATAAAATAAAATCTTTTGGGTCAACATGGAAGAGACATGAATGCCTCGACGTGTTGCATCATCCCCAAAAGGAAAACACAAGACAAAGGAAAACGATAAAATAAAATATTTTGGGTCAACATGGAAGAGACATGAATGTCTCGATGCCTTGGGTCATCCCCAAAAGGAAAACACAAGACAAAGGAAAGAGATAAAACTAAATCTTTTGGGTCAACATGGAAGAGACATGAATGTCTCAACGCCTTGCATCATCCCCAAAAGGAAAACACAAGAAAAAGGAAAAATATAAAAGAAAATATTTTAGGTCAACATGGAAGAGACATGAATGTCTTAACACCTTGTTTCATCCCCAAAAGGAAAACACAAGACAAATGAAAAGCATAAAAGGAAAAGCGAAAAGATGTAAAACATCAAGAAGAATGTAGGTACAAATAGAGGAATGCCACAAAGAGAGAGAACATCAAATAGAAAATTACACGGGATCACATTATGCACACACAATCACACAAAATAAAAGGAAATAATGCAAATAAACTAGTAAGGCATGTGCCAATCAACCTAAAGAAGGTTTTCTGCATCCGAATCATATTCATTGTACGTCAAAGGTGGAAAACTAGCTAAATGGACAATATCAAGTGTCAAAATACGGTCATTACCAAGTTTGACACTCTTCCTAGGAGAATTATCATTTAAGCTCATAGAAGAGGAAAATAATGTATTCAATTCATTATGCACTTCCTCATCAATTTTAATAATCTCCTCATCATCGTCTAAATTAATCATGATGGGAGGTCGAATGATAATATCTAAAGAATGGTTTCACTCCTATTGTGGCTACATTATACAAAAATTTTGTTTCAGGGATGGGGTAGGCTCATCATGCATTGTGTTAGTATATTTTGGATCTTGATTTTATTTATTTATTTCTTCATGTAACATATGGGCAAGGGCAAGACGTCTATTCCTACGCTCTCTAGCACCTCTATTTATTTTTGTTTTGTTTTCAAGTTTTTTTCATGTAGGAGTCAGTTGATCAACCATAGGTCTCTTTTCTTCCCCAAGGGGAGGAACAGAAGGAACCGCAGGAGGTTGTTTGACCACTTTCTCTTTAACTTTGTTTAAACTTGTTTTATTCTACAAGGTGTGACAATATTTTTTTCGTTATCTCTTGGTCTTTCGTAGGAAGTGGTTGAAGGTTCTATCTTAGGTGGGTTTTGGTTATTTGGAACTTCTTTAGGTTCAATCATGGTTTCGTCAGGTATAGTAGGCATAGTGGTGGGTGGAGTCATGTTTTGGAGAGATAATTCTGCTATTTTCTTTGCCTTGAATTTTTTATAGGATTTAAAAAAGAAGTCTTCTCATGGTTTGATAGGTTCTATAGGCTTAAGCCAAAATAAATATAATGAAAAGTTTCCAGGGGAGGA
Organism: Sequoiadendron giganteum; assembly: GCA_007115665.2. Taxonomy (NCBI): domain Eukaryota; kingdom Viridiplantae; phylum Streptophyta; class Pinopsida; order Cupressales; family Cupressaceae; genus Sequoiadendron; species Sequoiadendron giganteum. Next base: position 268,044,768 of record CM021102.1, read on the forward strand.
CAATGGGTTGAAGCCACTATGATGGATGATGAAGATTTCATTGTCAAGTGGAAACTTTAAACAATTATTTATAACCAAAGGCACTGCATTCATGGAGTGAAGCCATGGATATCCCAACTTCACATGAAATTGGTTTAACTATGGGATGATGGAGAATGAGATATGTAATGTTTTCGGTCCTATTTGAAAAGGAAGGGTGATTTATCCCATCATAGGGAAGGAAAAACCATTATGCGTCTTGATCCATGCTTTCAGTTTATCATATATATCTTGATAGAGCTCATCCAGAAGTAAGAATTACTTTGTGATCACATTCCCTCCATAGATGAGATCTATTAATATCCCATTAGTGGGCTTGTCATATATTCAATCGGCTATATAAAGAGGAATGTCAGGTGCATTATTAAGTATATCCTTAGACAAGAAATAAATGTCAAGAGGATTTTGAGTTCTACCCTTACGAGGAATGACATCTATCACTCCTACCATGTCATCCATAGGATCATGTTGAATAGTATCATTGTTATCATCATCTGTATAAATATTCATCACATCATTCTTTGTAGCTTCGCTAGCTTTTTCAAATGAAATTTTATGATTAGGTATAGGGTTGGTAAAAAAAAATCAAGTTTTTGTGAGGAGGGGCAACAAACTTATTTCCTTGGTCATTAACACCTCCAATAGAAAGACGACCAAAATCAATGAGGTCTTGCATAAGATGTTTAAGATGCTTAAAATGTTTTGTGTCATGTCCATTTTTTCGGTGACAATGGCAATAAGAAATTTTTCTATAGCTTGCATGCAATGGTTTATTAGGATCAGTTGTTTTAACTCAAGGCAAGGTAATCATATTTTTGTTCTAAGAGTTGTGACATTGTATTGTGAAGGGTATTGGGTAAGGGAGTGAATTTCCTTTTTGAGTCCCCGTAGCTAAAGGGTTTGTGGCTTTAACAAACATGAATTAGTTATTAGCATTCTGAGTTGTTTGTTGAGGGGGATTGAATTGAAGGAAACCTTTATTCTATTTTCTAAAAGGTTGACAATTGTTTTGGTTTTCAAGCTCAGATTTCTTAGTATGGATAGAAGTGGATTTTGTATCTTGACTACTAACCGAGTTTTGATAATCATAGAGGGATGTACACAATTGGATAAAGGATAGGAATTTCATCAAGGTAAGCTTATCTTGTATCTTTTCAATTTTTGTATGAACATTTTTTGAAGGTGAGGGTGAGGGACATATACATCAATTTGGGAATAAAGCAATTGGTAGCGTGAGATAAATTCAATTATCTTTTCATCTTCTTTTTTATTACATCTACTCAAATCGGCCAAGTTCATATTAGGAGTCATATGCACTTAGAAATGGTTAAAAAATGCTTCAAAAAGTTCATTGAATGAAAAATTTGACTTGTTCAGTAACAAAGAGAACCATTCCAAGGCCGTATATTTCATGTTCCTAGGGAAAATCTTAGCCAAGAGTTTATCATCAAGGAAAAAGTCACTACATAAGGTGGTATAACCACTAACATGGTTAGAAGGATCTCCCTTTCCTCCATATTTCTCAAAGCTAGACACCTTTGCACCTTATGGCATTAGTGTTCACAATATCTCCAAGGACAATGGGCTACTTTTGACATAATATGTAGGTGGGCCATTTTGATTTTTATTAATGGTGAATTTTTTTTTGAAGGGATGAGACGACTGTGAAGAGTTGATTTATGAGAGGGTCATTTCTTATATTATGAGAGGGAGGTGAAAAAGGTGATGGTCTATATATGTTCAAAGGAAAAGTGAATGGAATGCTTATAGGTAGTATGGTGGTAGGAGATATGATTTATGATGCCACAAAGGTACTAGGGATGCTAGCAAAAATACCCAAGGAAGGAGTCACATTACTAGTTGATTGCATTGTTGTTGTGACTTGAGGGTTGGTATAGGTAGGTATTGAGGTAGTTTTTGTGGGAGGAGGAATTTGACTTCCTCCTTGGCTTGTGACATTGCTTGTAGGTAAAGGAAAACTAGTAGTTGAGGTGAGGTGTTTTCTAAGGATTTGAACTATGTTTTTCACAAGGTCATTTGCATCTTAACTTTTAATCATGCGATGAATGTTATCTATAGTAGGGATGGAAATAGTTGAAAGAGTTGTCATTTTGCACTTGAAGTTGTAGGTTTTCTAAGTCTTCATGGATTTGAATTATTTTTCTTTCATAACACTAGGAATCATTGTTTCAACATGTGTCACACTACTTGAAGGTAAAGAGTTGTTTAAGGTATGGTCCATACCTACTGTACTAGTGTCAATACTAGGAGTGAAAGAGCTAGACAACCCAAGATCCACAATGATTGTGCTATCGCGAGATGACATGAGTCTTGAACTTCATCTCACTACAATATTAGCAATAGGACACCAAATACTCATGCAAGAACTACTAAATGTAATGTAAATGAAAATGCAATATAAGCTAAGAACAATGAGATGACTATAATAGAAATTATGTAAACTCAAATAGAAAGGTATCCATAGAAAATAGAAGCTTAGAAACACTATTTTAAATTCTAGAAAGCGTATTGCAGAATCTATAGTGGGACTAATTTGCCTAGGGGGCATATTAGTCCCAATGGGGGTTTTTTCAAAATATTGAGAAATTTTCAATTGATTTTTATTATTTTTATGTTGTATGATTTGTAAGCTAAGTGAAAATGTAGATTTTTTATGATTTTCAATGATTTAAGATGAAAAAATGCAACCTATATGCACTTTCACTAATGCAAAATTAAAAACCCTAGAATGCAAGTTAACTAATGCAATGTTAATGCAAGCAAGATCTAGGATGGTAATTCACTCCAAATAAAAATTATGATTTTCTAAATGCACGTTCAACAAAGTGAAACAATGAGAAAATAGTGGAGAAATGCTTTTGTATGTTTTAGGACATAGATCATACCCACTTTCCAATTATCTCATTCAAGCATAACCCTAGAGATCTCAATGCAAAGGAGAAATAGATCTTGCAATAGGGTTGTCCTAGAGGCTTATTGTAAACTAATAATGGGTTCACCACCAATTTAAGACCTGGAAATACAAATGTAATGCAATTTGAAATTCTTAACCCTAATTTGATGCAATGCTTCACTAAATGACTTAGAAATGTAAGAAAAAGAAAACAAAATGTTGCAGGCTAGAATGTGTGCACCTGGAAACCTAAAGAAGAGTTGATGGAGCTTTGAAATGCTAGAAATTATGAATTTAATGCTGACTAGGACTCATATGCCAAATTGGATGAATTTGTCCCAAATCTGGGTTTCAGTGTAGAAACAAGAATCTGGAAAATGGATATTTGAATCTGTAAAAACATAAATTTTGACCTAAAGTGGGAGTCATAGACTAGAACTGGTGAATAAGTCTAGTTAGGGTTTTCTAAAACTTCAAGGTTTGAATCTAGTCTTCAGGGTATGCTCTGTGCTTTCCAATTGATTTCTAGATCTGAAACCCCGATTGGAAACCTATATAAGTCCTCCAAGTATCTCCAATGCAAGGTGACAACTTTCTCCAAGCTTTATCTTCAACATGTCTTCAATTTAAACCTGCATATCACACACTAAAAAGGAAAAAATGTTTTTTTGTTAGTGGAAATGGGTTTCCCTTGGTCAAACCTCATTTTGGTAATCAAACTTTGAAATGAGATGAAATAGGAAAATAGAATTATGAATGAAAAAAATATGATGTTGCAACTCACAAAATCCTAAAAATAAAGTCTACAAACATGTATGAAATGGATCCAATTAATGTAGATCTTGAATCTTGCTTGAATGTGATAGATCTTGAATGAAATAATAGTTTGAATCATAAAACCCTACATCACAATTGTTAGCTCCAAAATAAACATGATGCATGAAATCTTTGACATGATGCTTGATGCTTCAATAATTCTCTAGAATACACAATAATCTATTCTTGAAGAATCTTGAATAATCTTGTAAACAATTTAATGATCTTATGAACTAAAACTGGCTATAAGGATGAATACTTGAATGCTTAGGGTGTTAGAATGAAAATGAGCGAAAGAAACTTGTATTTATACTTAATTATGAAAAGATTCTTGAAATTACAAAACTGCCTACTGGCATTAGATCTAGGATGATAAAATATTGCCAAGAATTTGAATTAATTTTAATTTTGGGCCACACTGGACTCATACACAAGGAACTTGGATTAATTTTAATTTTGGGCCACAGGGGATAATTTATGGGACCAAATTCAAAAATTCTTAGAAAGGTGTGAAACCAAGATCGAGACCCAAAACCCTAGGTGAGACCCATACACCCAAGGTGGAGAATGACTCCCAGACCACCAAATCTAGGCCACATAGCCTGAAAACACCTAAATTATGATTGGTTATTGATTTATGTTGGGATCATCCTCAAAAAATATGCATTAATTAAGGGTTGTGGATGAAAAATAAGACTAATTAAAGTGTAAAGAAATCCAACTATTAATGAAAACCCTAAAAAAGTGTGAAAGTGTGTTACAACACTTCACAACACTTTAAATAAGATAGGATTTAGGCACATTTTGGTTAAAAGGAGGTTTATTTGGTTTAGTTAATTAATAAAACCTTAGAAATGTGTGAAAGTGTGTTACAACACTTCACAACACTTTAGCAAGGTACTATTTAAGCTCATTAGTTCACAACGGCCCAAGACCTAACATGAATGTGTCAAACACATTACAACACTAAATCAAGGCAACATTAAGCTCAATCTAACAAGGAGGGCCCAAACAAGTAACAAAAAGTAAAAGGGATACTTTTTTCATTGCCATAGGAGGAACTAAATGGAAAATCAAGGTTTGGTGAGTCACTTTCTCCTTAGGTCTATATAGTTTTTTTCCTTCAGAGGCACAAAGGTAATCATTTGATTGTCTCTATGACTTTTTTATGATATGGGTGGAGGGATTGTAACATATTTTACCTTTTTTATTTGGATTAGTGTTTGCTTCAAAACATGGGTCCATCCATAACTTGTGAAGTGGGAAGAAAAATCATATCCCTATCAATTTTTAGGAATATTGCTAAGATATAACTATGTTATGCTTTTCTCCTTGAAGTTTTGATATGAACTAAAAAGAAAATCCTCACAAGGAATAATATGTTCCATGGGTTGAGGCCAAAATTAATTCAAGGATAAGATTCCACGAGAAGATAAAGGATTAAACCCATTATGATGCACCTTTAATATTTGATTTTCAAATGGGAACTTTATGTACTTGTGGATAACAGAAAGGATGAAATTCATGGAGTGTAGCCATGGATATCCTAGCTTCATATTAAAATGGTTTGATGTTGATATGATGGAGAATGATACATTAAGTTTTTTTGGCCCAAATTTAAGTGGAATAATGATTAAAACCTATCATAGTGAGAGAAAAAAAATCATGAGGTTTAAACCATGGTTTTGATTGTTCATTAGAATATTGATAAAGCTTGTGCACATGCAAAAATTCCTCACTGATCACATTCTCTATACACACAGGTTCAATGAGTATACCCTGCATGGTTTTTTTATTAACACATTTGGCAATATAGAGAGGACCATTCGGTGCATGTATAGATGCATCAATATGTGTGAAAGAAATTTTGGGTAACAAAGTGGTTTGGCCCTTACAAGGTTGAATATCTAATAAAGAAATAATATTATCTACATCAACGTAATTTTTATTTATATCATCATTCTTATCATCATTCATATCATCAACCTTATCATCACAAGATTGCACAATGTTGGATGCATGATTTGGCATTGGATTTGTCAATATTTACAATTTTTTGGTTTGGTGGAGCAATAGGGTTGTTTATTTTGTCATTAACATCAGCCAGCTAGATGTGATTAGAATTGATGAGATCTTGTACTTGGTGTTTAAGTCATATACATTGTTTTGTATCGTTTCTATGTGTACAATTATTTTGACAAGAGTCTTTTGGATTGAAATTTAGAGATACATGTTTTTTTTGTCCACAAGTTTAATAGGAGGGAACTAGATTAAATTTAGAGAATCGGGTAATTGTGTATCCCTTGGTCTAAATTTATAAGGAGTTGATCTTATGGCTGAAAATTGTGGCTCAATGTGGTTTGTTTTTTGTGGTCTACTTATCTTGATATATTTATTTTTCTTCCTTTTTAAATGGATAATAATTATTTTTTGGTATAGATTCCAAGCTCATAATAGGAGTCGATGAAGATGCCTCTTCATACTGACTAACTGGATTTTTATAATCATGAAGAGTCATACATAAATGTGTAAATGATGGGTATTTCATCAATAAAATCCTATCTCTAATTTCAAATTGTAAATTTACAATGAACACTCTTTGAATTTCAACATCAAGGAGAGTGTAATTGATTTTCGAGTAGAGTAATTGATATCTTCCTATGAAGTTTGTTATCTTTTCATGTTTTCCTTGTTTACATCACACTAAAATAGTTAATGTAATTTTAGGTCCAATGTTCACTTGGAAATGTTGGAGGAATGCATCAACAATTTCATTGAATGAATGTATTGAGTTATTCGGAAATGAGCAAGACCATTCCAAGGCCATGCCTTTCAATGACCTAGGAAAGAGTTTAACTAGGAGCTTATCTCTAGAGATGAAATTGCTACACAATTCTGTATAAGACGATACATGACTAGTAGGATCTCCCTTACCATTATACTTTTCAAACTTAGGTATCCTTATGTTTTTAGGTATTTGAGTTTTAAAAATTTCAAGTGACAATGGGATATTTTCGGCATATTTTGGTAATTTTCCATTTTGATCTCAGTTTAATCTAGTAGTTTTTTTTTGCAATGATGTTATGTTTTACAAGATTTTATTTATGACAAAATCATTGTTTAATTTTTTTTAATAATATGGTGAATATGGTGGGATTGTGTAAGTGCCCAATGGACTACTATGTTGCACATTTATTAGAGGTGATGAAATTTGAGATTTCATATGTGATGTCATGAAGCTATAAGGATTGCTAGTGGAAATCCATAATCTTGGATTACCATTAGAAAACCTTAGGCTTGGATTTATGCCATTTATTTGTGATATTTTTTATGCTATGGATGGCAATATGCATGTAGTAATAGAGGGTATAATTGTAGGGAGGTATATTTTGCTTCCTCCTTGGATTTGAGTGTATCCCAAAGCTTGAGAATAACTAGCCATTAGAGGGATGTTAACATCAAATATATGGGCATCACTAATCATTTACTAAGGTTATCAACTATAAGCACCATTAGTTCGACTAATAATTAAATAATCAAATAGTCTTGTAATCCTTCTTAATCTTTGTCCAATTGTTTTTATTTGTCTTTGGGAATATGGGTGACAATAGTCTCAACATCCATTCTTGTTTGTGAAGTTATTGTTGTGGTAGGATTAAGGATAGAATAAAAAATGGGCATGTTATTGTCAATACCTTGCATGAAAGATTTGGAGGACTTACGATCCACAGTGGATATAATAACAACACAAGATTCCATAAGTATACAACTATGTATCACCGAAGTATTGGTAATAGGAAACCAATTTGTGAAGCTTATATGAGATAAAAAAATACTATTTGTGCCCACTATGAACACAAAGGCATCAAATAGTCACAATAAAACACACAAAAATAGAAATCACACAACATAAACATACTTGAGACACATAGAAACAAAGATTTGATGAAAATTTGAGAAAAAAATAGTAGGACTAGGTTGCCTAGGGCGATTATGTCATGTATAGGATTTTAAAGAAGTCAAAGTTTAACTATCTATGGTATTGTTTAAGGATCTTAGGTCTATGTGCAGACAAGTCTGATAGTGATTTTTTTTCTAAAATTTACTCAATTTAAGTTTATGTAACCCAAGAATGTAAGTGTGCAACAATTTCAATATGCTCAAGCAATAAAATAAAATGTAAATGCAATTTCCAGATCTAAGATGCAATAATTGATTGATTATAAGTTGTTAAAACCTAAGGATGATGATATTAATGCCTCTTTGAAATCAAATAATGCATTTTTTAACTTTTAAATCTATATGCAAGATGCCTAAATGGATGCAATGGACACTTTCAAATTTATTTACAAATATAATGACCTAATGTAGATTTGTAAATGTATTTGAAATTTAAATCAAACCTAAGATGACTGTAATTAACCCTATTGCAACCTATAATACAATGTGATATGCAAATATTTTATTTTTTTATGCCTTTAATGATGCAAAAGTGAATGCCCAAATGAACAATGAAATACTAAACCTAGATCTAGGATTATTTGATTTATATTTTAGAAGGTTTTTAATGTAAATATGTTGGTGAAAAGTGAAACCCTAAGATGCTTTCACCCTAGAATTTCAAAGATTGGGAAATTTTCCTTGCATTTCATTCAAATATTGAAATAGTTGGGGTTTGATGGATTTAAACAAGATATAGGAGTGACTTACAACCTAAAAGGTGAGTCAACCTGCCCTTGACCAAATCTAAAATTGATTCAAGGATGAAATATAATAATTCAACAAAACTAATGATGCAATTAACTATTATGATGTAAATACAACAAATTTGAGGTGTCACAAAGAAATTTAGTCTATAAAAATGGACTGAGAAGGACACTATGCACTTATGATATGAATTTGGAGTTGAAATTGGAGGACTAAGTAACCCTAGGTGACTATATCTCAGTAAGAATATGATAGATATGATTTCACAATCCTCTGGTGCTAGATCACAACCTTTAGTTTCCACTTCTCACACTATCTGATCATTGTAAGCGATTGTTGTAACTGAGTTTTTGTTTGTTGTCAAGGTGTGTGACATTTTATTGCAACAATTAATAATTAACCTTCAAGCTTCTCCCAATCTTCTTATTAACTAAAATGTGCACATTCAAAGAGAGAGGAATGGTTGTGTTATTTAGGGGCTTTCCTTAGTCAAACCCCATGTGCATGTTTCCACTTCTACAATGGCAATGGCAATGACAATGATAAAAGGCCTATCCTTTTGAGGGATAAGGCTAAATGACAAAAATGAATGATGAGTCAATAATAGACTACACCTCACCACCCTTCAATGGATTTCGTGAAGGATTGAAGTCATTCAAATCTCCTCAAGACTTGAATTGTTTCTTTCTTTCAATTTGGTTGAAGACCTACAATGTTTAGATCTCACAAACAATATGAAAACATAACCATGAAAAAAACTCCCATACACTTTGACATGATGCTTTGATGTTGAATTGTTATAATAATTCTTTAAAAAAAATATCTTGACTTGCTTAACAATCCTCTTGACAATTTAATTTATCCAATAATTTCCTTATTAATGCTAGATAGATTTGAAATGATGTAATACCTAGGTATTTATATGCAATTATACTAATTTCTTGAAAATTAAATCTCGACAACTAGTTTTGGAAATGTAAAATTCAAGTAATAAAATGCTAACATTGACATGCTCAAATTTGGAGCCAAAATAGGGGGACTAGGTCACCCTAAGTGACTATGTCATGTGATAAAGGAAAATAATCAGAAATAGTGAAATCATAACCATGACAACAATCAAAAATTTCCTAGGTCATGCTAAGATCCCCAAATCAATAATGAAATGCAATGCAACAAAGGAATTCAATTAAATACAAACAATATCACCTAATTCCCATGCTTGCTTGATTCATCTCAACTATTATTTTCAACTTTTCTTTGAATTGCTTCAATGTGTAATACCCCTCCATTTTGCTCCTTATTCAGTTTGCTTTATGTTATGTTTGGTTGTAATTACTTTGATACTGGGTACATTTTGTTATGATGTTTTGATCGCTACTATTGAGCGAAAACTATATTATGTGATGTGATTTGGTTATCTGAGGCTTTAGTTTACATGCTTTAATGATGTAATGATGTTAGTAGATATAACATGTGATTTTATATGAGATTATTAGATTATAATGGAAGTGTCAGTTTTGATGATTGTATTGGTGAAGGGGATAGGTTCGCATCACTTGCTTGCGAGCACCCTACGAATCCATGATTTCTCCTTCATGGTGTATTATATGTTGGATATATTGATTGATGTTGTTTACTTGGTTGCAGGATTGCAGGTACATGACATCGACTCCACCTGATTTCACAGGTTCAAGCATGTCGATCCAATGGTTAAGTTGAATGGGAGATAGTAGCTAGGTAACTTGTGTCAAGTCTACACCCTAACTATAGTGTGTCGTTAGTGGTATATGTCGAGTCGTTCATTGTCTTGCTTCAATGTTATTTAATTCTGAAAGATTCTTGATTTGGAAATAGATATTTAGAATAATTGCATTTAAATCATGTTGATGGTTATTTAATTTAAATTATGCAATGTGGATAAAAGTTTATATTTAAATTAATTAATTATATTTAATTTATTTAATTAATTAAATTTAATCCAAGGGGGTTGAATTTAGTTATTAAATAATTAAATTAATTAATTAAATGTGATGCAAGAAAATGAAAGGAAATAAAAGAATTAAAATTAATTTTGGAATTTAATTTCAACTTGTGGGAATTAAATTAGAAATTGTAATTAAATGTTTATTTGGGAAATGAGTTTCAATTTTGGAAATTAATTTATTATTTCAAATTGCATTTTAAATTAAAAGTGGGTTTTTGAAAAATTGAAATTAATATCTAATTTGCAAGCAATGTGAATTAGGGTTGTAAAAATTGAAATTGAAATTGAAATTGAAATTAATATCTAATTTGCATGTAATGTGAATTAGGGTTATATTAGGTATTTTTGATTTATAAGACATGTTTTAATTTGAGGAGAGAAATTTTTTTAGAAAAATTCATTTTTACAACAGAGAATAAATTTTGGAAAAATTTGCACAAAGGAAGGGTTTGAAGAAAGTTTGATTGTAGAATTGATTGGAGGAAAAAGATTGTTTGCATTTTTTGGGTTTTGGATTGGACTCATTGGATGATTAAAGAAAATTCAGGAAATCTTTGGAGGAGGCTTGTAGCAGAAATTCATCTCTCCCTGTAGCTTCTTAAGCCAAGTTTTCTTCTGTGTTTTTATTGTTCTTGATTGTTTTTAAAATAGTAGTGATTACAGATTTTTTTGTTAAATCTGTTTTAGAAAATAAATTTGTTGTTAGAAGAAAAGAATCAAATAAATTTGCAGCTTTTGTTTTGTGAAAATTCTTGAGTGAAAATTGTGAAAACCTCAGTTGAATTTAATTTGTTTGAGGAAATCAATTATTTTGTTTGGATTCAAACATAGAGATTGAGCAATGTTTTTAGAAAATGAAACCCTCTGTTTATTATTAAAAATTGGATTTTAAAATCCGTAGGGTAGTTATATTTTTCATGGTAAAATGGTCTAGTTGTGTCACGTATAACTCCACTTACACAAACTGGGTTGTCAGGAAATTTAAAAGGTTTCTGTACCTTGAAATTTTCTTATCCTTGTAAAAAAATCGTAAATACCCAGATCGTAGTTTTTGAGTTATGCTTGAAACAAGAGACTGCTATTAAGTTATTTTCCCATGGCTGCTCTGATAATAAAATAATAATAAATTGATATTTATAAATATTAATATTTTATGTATTGTTATTATAATATTAAAATATTATTTAATAATATTTTATATTATAATTTATAATATTAAAGTATTATATTTATTTATATTATTTTAAATAAAATTTGTATATTAGATTAGTGGAAATAAAATTATAAACGTATGGGGAAATTATTGTTCATTCTAAAATGAATTGTTAAGTTTAATTGAAGGAGTTAAATATCTGATTTAAAGAATGCATAATTTAAGATTTAATTGTGAAATTTAAATTCATGTGTAAAAGGTCCAATTATTAATTTGATTTAATTGGAAAAATATATATATGATATTGGGTTAGATTTCAAATATTGATCTTATTTTAATACAATAAGTTATGGAAGAGACCAAATGTTAATTTGATTAATTTTATAATGATTTAATTTGCAAGGGCAATTGGTTATTTAATTTAAAGCGAAATGTTTTGAGTTATAGTTGAAAATACTTATTTTGTTAAGAGTAATTAGAGAATTAAATATTAGTGTAATTTCTCCCCTATCTGAAAAGATGAATTCTTAATTCAGTTTTATCGATATAATGAATTACGTAATGAATTGTAGAAATTAGAAGAGTTAGTTGTGTATCTTAAAGAAATATTTTTCTTGGAACTGATTAGTATGCATAATTCAGTTTAATAGGAAAAAGGTATTTTATATTAAATAATTAAATCATTTGAGTTAGTTGGAAAATGAAAGGAATCCAGTTAATAGATAACTGATGTTAGTTTTAGAAGTAAACATTGAAATTGATTTAAATTGTTTAAATTAGTATTTCTTGTATTTGTAGATTGAAGATACTTGTTTAATTATTTCAATTAAGTTGAAAGAGCAAAAGTTTTATATTATTGGGAATAGGCATTTTAAAGGATAAAATTAGAATGCGTGGTATAGATTTTGGATAGAAAATTTGAATATAGTATTTGCAATAGTTTATGTTGTATTAGATGTAAATTTAGGAACTAATTATATTGAAAAAGGCAAATATTTGTTTTGTTTTATTTATTTCCATAGAGCAATTTTAATCGTTGTGATTGGAATATTAAAGAATATATATAATTAAGTTATTAATATATATATTTGGTGTATAAATAATATGGAACATAAATATACATATATTAAGTGTAAATTCATTATAGTATTTTATTTTAATAAGAAGCATGCAATATATTATTGAATAGAGATTTAAAAATGGTTTGATTAGTGTATATGGGAAAATGGATAGAGAAACAATATTTTATGATATTAAAGGGATTGAATGTTTTAAATAGAAAATTGAATGAGATGTAAGATTTGGTTAGGAAATGGAAAGAGTTTACTTGCATGGATTTGTGTCGATTTAAAGGTAAATTAAGAAGTTGTTTATATTGATGAGGCAAATGGCTATTTTAATTTATTATATTTCAAGTAGAGCAATTAATTTATTGTGAATGAAATATGAAGGAGATATGGATTTAGTATATCCAAAAAAAGTAACGCTCTTGTGATTTTCTTAAATGTTCTAGTTCTCTATATTTCGTAAGGGGATGTAAGTTCAAATTGTTTAAGATTTCTTATAATGGAAATAGAAATATGGGTATATGATTATTTGAGTTAACCCTGTAAGTGTGTCTTTGACCTTGTTAATGTTACCTATTGAATGAATATGGGTTTAGGAAATCCAAATATTAGATTTGATTTATGACTTGAATGCTTTTGTTGCTATGAAGTCAAGTTGCATTGTGGGTTTTGGGATCTAGTGTTAGTCCTAAATTATAAGTCTTCCAGAAAAACTTAGAGGATAAGGGTTGTTGAATCTTTATGCCATCCAGTTGTTTTCCCTTGGGTAGTGCATGGCGTTCTTTCAGTTTTACCCGGTTTTCATGAACGGGGATGTTTTGTACCTTCTGTGAAAGGAGTGGACTATGTGTTGTTGCCTCCAAGATGTTTGGAGTGTGTTCTATTATTTGTATCCTCCTAGAGTTGGAGTGGTTATATTTTCTAATTTGTGTGCCCTTGAGATTTCCTTGGTGATTGGTATTTGTATACGTGTATGGTTCTCTGAACATACTTGGTCTATTTTATGTCTGGAAGCAATGTCAGTGATGCAAGAGTTGTTCTTGTTTATTGAATTTGTTTTGGTTATTTTAGTATGAGTTAGTTTGAGTCTGCCTTTGGTTAGAGGTTGTGGATCTTTGTCCTTGTTACATTGTTACTATCTCCTAGCATGGGGGGTGGGCCTTCGGGTACCACATGGTTGGGTGGAACATGCACCAAAAATGTTGGGTCCCCCTTGATCTTCAGTTCAAGGAGGCAAGACATCCAGATGGACAACTCACGGTTTTTATTGTATTTTCTTGCATTATAATATTTCAGTTTGTATAAATTATTTTATCCCTCTTATGTTTATGAGGTGAGATTATGTAATTGTTATACTTTTGTACTATTGTCTCATTCTGGGAATGAGGGATGTAACTATTGGATTAAGTTAATGTTTATGAGATTGTATCTTGGATGTTCATCTTGTTATGTTATGTGGTATTCTTATGATGTATGATGTTTATTTCATAAAGTATTTATTGCTATGGTTTATGTAAGATGTATGTGTGGGTTTAAGTAATCCTAACCTTGTAGCCTTAGAGGTTGTTGTTAGTTAGTAAGTGAATGTGTATGTTATTACACTTTATAAAAAAAAATTGGTTCACTTAAGTCGTTAATTACAACTTCCTTTAGGGTTACTTGGCAGGGCATTACACAATGCCCTCAGATTATGAGTGTGCAATATTAGCCTATAAGTATTTTGACAACAAAACTTCGAAGATTGTGATTACCGAAAATAGAATTGAAAAGCTTCTTTTATAAAAGCTTCACAGATTCGACGGTCAAGGTTGATTTGAATTCGAATAGTCCAGGTCAAGTGTGAGGACCTAATTTCATATTTAATTTACTTGATTGATTAGATTGATTCAATAGTTAGTTGAAAGAGTGTGTGAGTCAAAAGGAAGTGATAGATTAATTAGGTGAGTGAACTAAGAGAGAGTCTTAGTTAGAAGGAGGTGAAAAATCAATTAAGTGAGTGAATTGAGAGAGAGTGTTAGTTAGAAGTGGAGATAATTATACATGAGATATTTACTTGAAAATGTAGTAGACATGTGTTCAAATAGAAGAATTAATTATTAAATTAATTTCTTTCTTTTGTGGAGGAAGTGTGTGTATGTGATTAAATAGTTGAATGAACTATTTAATTTATGGAGGCACTTTAGGTGAGAAGATAGAGTAATTAATTTTTAAAAAATATCATTTATTTAATTAAATGTGGGAGAATATGTTTTAATTAGATGTAGGGAGAATATGATTTAACTAAATAAATTTATGAAACTTATTTAATTAATTAAAAGAAGAGATTAGAATTAATTGATGTAATTAAGATAAATTAATGTAATTTACTTAATTAATCAATTTTAGAAGAATAATGAAAATGAATTAATTCAATGGTTAAACTATTTAATTAATTATACAAATTAAGATGTTAAGTTATAATTAAATGATAAAATTATTTTATCATTTTGCGGGTATCTTGAATTGATGATGAAAATGCAATTGCGGGCCTAAGCCATATCTCATTGTTTACATGTGCCAACCCCATTTTCTAGGAATTAAGGTTTCAGGGACAAAGTATTAAATGAATGCAATTTTTTTACTTGGAATTTGTCAAAAATTGATAAAATGGGCCATAGAATGCATAATTAGGAAATTAGGTGTTCAATTCAGTCCACACATTTATGGGGGAGAAAAAAATAGTGTGAAATTGTCAAGGGTGAAAATTAATGACTCTACAAAAGTGAATAAAAATTCTTATATCGATGCATCACAAAGTCTAATGTACATGAACAAAGTCAAGCAAAAATTGCAATGTCAATGCATCACTAAGTCCAACACGTGTGAAAAAAGTGAAGAAAAAATGCAAATGTATGCCCCCACCTTAGAGTAATTGTTGAACACCATTTTGTTAGAAATTGATTTAAGGTAGAAAATGATAAATTCCATGTGATAACAAACATAACAACTTATTTTGATAACAAACATAACAACTTATTTGGAAATCTCAATGCAAATGATATGTTTCCAAAATAAATCTGCTTCATGATAAAGTGTTTCCTCTAAATGAAATGCCAAAATCAACATAGAGATGAACATGTAAGGGATCCATAGATTTGGGGTCAATATACATCTTTTCTACAATGATATAATAGATCTCACAACTAGCATCATTCCTAGATAATCATTTAAGAAACAATATAAGAAGACCACATAAAGAGAGAATGAATTTTTGTTTGGGTCAACATTGATGAGATTGAAATATCTCAATGCCTTGCATCATTTCTAAAAAGAAAACACAAGAAATATATATATATATATATATATATATATATATATAATGTTCACGACATAGAGAAGAATGGAGATACAAATAGAAGAATTCCATGACATATTTGTTTCCTTATATCCTTGCACCAATGGAGCAACAAGGGTCATCTAAAGAAAAATCACAAACAAAAGACATGCCAAGAAGCACATCATCGGGGATCACATCATACACAAGAAAACACAAAAGAACACATAAAGGAAACATAAAGGATTACTGCACATGCAAGCTGATCTAAAGTAAATCATTCGCATCCCAGTCTTGCTCATCATATATGGAAGGAAGATATCTGGCTAAAGGGACCACAACAAGTCCCAAACTAGGATCATCACCAAGTTCAACACATGTTACATCACTCTTATTAGGAAGATCATCATGATTTCCCAAATCTAAATCCATACTTTGAAAACAACAAAGATAGCTCATTATGCACTTTTTTATCAATTTTAGTATCCTCATCCTCATCTTCTAAATTTAGCAAAATGGGAGGTTTAATGATGATCTCAATTGTATGTCCTTGTTTTAGTTTTAAGTTTGGTTGGGTCATGTAAGGTTCAATTTCATGTTTTGTTGAAAGTTGTAATTCATCTTGATTTTTTTGGCTTGGTGTTTGATCATCAAGTAATGTTTTATTATTTTCTTCCAACTAATGAGAAAGAGTATGTCGTCTTCACTTAAGATCTTTAACATATTTGTTTCTCCTTGTTTGGTTTTCAATTTCTAAAGCTATAAGAGCAATTTTTTTGACAATTTCTCTCTTTTCTTCCTTTAAGAGAGGAACTAAAGGGATGATCGAGGGTTGGGGAGATACTTTCTCCTTAGGTCGATACATTTTTTTTCCTTTGGAGGCACAAAGGGAATCATGCAATTGTCTCTTGATCATTTTTATGATATGGGTGGAGGGAATGCAACATATTTAACTTATTTATTTGGAGAAATGTTTTCTTCATACATGGGTTCATCTACAACTTTTAGACTGGGAGGAACAACCATAACCCTATCACTTTCAAGAATTTTTCTAAGAGATAACTCTATTATGTGTTTTTCCTTGAATTTTGTATATGACCTAAAAAAGATATCCTCATGAGGCTTAATAGTTTTAATGGGTTTGGGCCAAAAGTAAAACAAAGAGAATTTTTCATGGAAAGATAAAGGATTAAAAACAATATGATGCACTATGTATATTTGATTTTTAAATGGGAATTTTATGCACTTTTGGTGGGACAACATTCATGGAGCGTAACCATGGATATCCTAGCTTCATATGATATTGGTCTTACATTGAGATGATGAATAATGATACATCTAGTTATTTTTGCCCAACATTAAGTGGAAGAGTGATCAAACCTATCGTACGGTGAGCAAAACCATCATGAGTTTTCAACCATGCTTTTGATTGTTCATAAGAATCTTGATAAAGGTCATTCACATACGAGAATTCCTTAGTGATCAAATTCTATAAGAACATAGGATAAATGAGTATCCCTTGTGTAGGATTGTCATTAATATATATAGTGATATAGAGAAGACCATTAGGTGCATGTATAGATGCATCAATATGTGTGAAAGCAATGTCAAATAACAAAGTGGTTTGGCCCTTAGGAGGTTGAACATATATTAAAGATATCATGTTATCTACATAATTATCATTGTAATTGTTATCTTCATTATTATCACCATTCATATCATCAAACTTATCATCACAAGCTTGCACAGAGTTGGATGCATGATTTGACATTGTATTTATGAAGATTTAAAGGATTTGGTTCGATGGAGAAATAGACTTGTTTCCTTTGTCACTAACATCGAAAAACGCAATTTGATTAGAATCGATGAGGTTTTGCACTTGGTTTTTAAGACCTATACATCATTAGGTATCATTTCCATGTTTACAATGATATTGACAAGAGGCTTTTGGATTGAAATTTGGAGATACAAGATTTTTTATGTCGATGGGTTTAATAGGAGGGAATTTGATTAAGTTCTTGATCAAAATTTGTAACATGATTGAATGAAGGGATATGGTTATTGTGTAAATTTTTTATCCCTTGGTATAAGTTAATAAGGAGTTGAACTTATGGCTGCAACTTGTTGCTCAATGTGGTTTGAATGGTTGATAATTATTTTTTCATATGGATTCTAATCTCATAGTAGGATTTGATGAATATGCCTCTTCATATTGACTAATTGAATTATGATAATCATGAAGATCCTTACATAAATATGTAAAAGATATATATATCATCAATCTCTAATGTCAAGGTATAAATTTCCAATGGAAACTCTCTGAAAATTAAAAATAGGGAGAGTGTAATTGATATCTTCCTATGAATTTTTTTATCTTTTCATTTGTTCATTGTTTGCATCAAATTAAACTAGTTAATGTAATTTTAGGTCCAATTTTCACTTTGAAATGATGGAGGAATGAATCAACCAATTCATTGAAAGAATGTATTGAGCTATTTAGAAATGACAAAAACCATTCCAAGGCCATGTATTTCAATGACTTAGGAAAGCGTTTAGCTAGAAGCTTATCTTCAAAGATGAAATTTATACACAATGTCATATAACCCAAAACATGAATATTAGGGTCTCCCTTACCATTATACTTTTTAAATCTAGGTATTTATGTGCTTTGCAGCATGACAGTTTTCAAAATTTCAAGTGACAATGAGCTCCTTTTGAAATATTGTAGTAGTTTTCCATTTTGAGCTCAATCTAATGTATAAGTTTGTTGTTGCGATGATTTAAAACTTTGCAAGACTTGGTTGATGACTAAATCATTGTTTGACATGATTTGAGAGTGGTGAGTATGGTGGGCTTGTGTAAGTCTTTAGTGGACTACTATGTTGCAGATTTATCAAAGGTGATCAAATTTGTGATATCATATGTGATGTCATGCAGCTATAAGGATTCCCAAGGGAAAACCCTAAGCTTGGATTCCCAATAGAAAGAACTTAGATCTTGGATTCCCAGTAGAAAGAACTTAGAGCTTGGATATATTTCATTGGTTTTTTGTATTGTTGAGGATATGGTTGGAAATATGTATGTAGGAATAGAGGGTATATTTATAAGGAAGGAGATTTGGATTTATCCTTGGACTTGAGTGTATCCCAAAGCTTATGCATAACTGGAAATCATAGGGATGTTGGCATTGACTATATGGGCTAAACTACACAAAACCCCTAATCCTTGAGAATCACAAATCAATTTCCTAACGTTATCCACTATAGGCACTATAGTGAACCCACAGTAGCAGGTTACAATTTTTTGCATAAACAAATATTAGACCCACCCATTTAAAATATTAGAAGGGATCCAAATGAAAGTAACCCCTTCAAATGAAGGGGCTTTGTTCAGACATACATGCCTTAGAGAGCCTATGAATGGACCCCCTTTGAATGAACCCCTACTCAAAATACACTATGCACTTTAAATCATAGAGATCATAAAATGCAAAGGAGACAATGGAAGTAAAGTTATGATTGGGGGTCAAGGCTACCATCATCATCCCATTGTAGGTGAAGTATGAGAAAAAAAGATAGAAAACAAATTTGTTCACGCTCCACTCAAAGTTGATCATTGCATAAAATAGTACACTATAGATGACAATTTTGAAGAGAACATATAGAACATCAATTAGCACCTACACAAAAAATGTAGGGTGAATTTCAAGACTAGGGTAAAGAGTAGGCTACTAGGTGGTAGCTTTGAGTTAAGACGTGTATCCACCTTAGCGAAGGTGTAGGATATAGAATAATACATTCTGACAACCTTCTCTCTATAGAAAACTATTCTTTCCAGTTCAACCATTCATTGTATCCATAATGAATTATTTACTCCGATGAAGAGCTCATCCACACTCATCATAACCATAAACACTTTCCCTACAAGTTGAAAAATCTTGATCGGGATAACATGCAGCCTTCAACTTTTTAAAGATAAAGCATTTGAAATAATCATCATCCTTAAATGTGTTGAAAATTGATGCATGAATAAACTCTCCATGCACAACTCCATGTTAGTTAGCTTAAATTTCATGCACAAATGTGCATGTTTAGACAACTAGATTTAAGTGTAGTTTTCTTTTTAGTTTTTGTTTGAGTTGATAAACTTAAGTTTTACTGCTTTGCTTCCAACATAGGGAATTATGAATGTAAAATGCATTTTAAGTTATTTAGTTTTTCAAGATATTTTTTAGACACAACGATCTATGGATTAGTGGAGTTCTTTCTTTTATATAAGCATGAATAAATAAACTATTATTCAGCTTAGAAAATATAGAATTGGGTGCCCTATTTTTTTTAGATAATTGTTTTGGTTTTCTATTGTTGTTTAATTTGATATTATCTTTTTAATCCATTGGATAAGGAGTAATTCTTTTTTTAGATTCTCCATTTGGTATTAGAGTGAGTTATTTTTTTTTATCATCCCAGGTCAAAAATATTTTCCAATTCCTAATTTCAATTGAAGTGATTATGAATATTGGTGGATCAAGATGATGACCTTTTTGACTAGGAAAGATCTATGGGAGATTTTAGAAACAGGTTATGAAGAGTCAAAAATTGGAATTCACTTACAACCAATGAGAGAATAGATAAGGAGGCTAAGAATAAGAATTCTTAAGCCTTATTTCATATTCAAATAGCTCTTGATAAGAGCTTATTTCCAAGGATTGCAAGTGCAAAGCCAAATGTAGATGCCTGAAAGACTCTACAGGAAGCTTACCAAGGCAGTGACTAGGTCAAAGTTGTCAAGCTTTAAACATTGAAGAGAGACTTTAAAAATTTGAAGATGCAAGAAACTGAGAAAGCAAATGATTATTGCATAAGAGTAAATGGTGTGGTTAATAAAATGGACACTCTATTGTAAATATGAAAAAGATTAAATATTTTCATTGATGTCACCATGTTGGTCTGGTACCTTGTACCGGTGTGCAGACCAAGCTTATCTCATTAGGTATTTGATTCGGTATTTTGGTCCACATATTCTCTCTAATAATCAGTATGGTTTAAGGTTTTGGGAAAAGTCTTATGATCACTAGAAGCATGTATGTATGCATTCTTAGATGTTCATATGATTGGACAGTAAGTTGGTATCCATTTTTGTGATTGCATTTCATTATTAGGTTTATCTTGGCCAACCTAATAATTAGTTAATAACTCAACATGAATTGCAGATTGTATGTGAGACCTAGCTTTAGTCCCAACCGACATAATATTGCATGACATCGGTGAATTACTTTCGGAAAATCTTTATCTAAAGACAACAAGTTATTATTTTGAAAATATGAATTGCATCCAATTAGGCCGACCTAATTGATGCGTGTGAATATATCAGGTATATATGCAAGATGGTTTGAAGATGAATGAATGTGGGAAGGATTAAGAAGTATGTGAAGAAAAAGAAGTATGTGTGTGGGTATGTGGTAAGAAAAGTGTGTGAATAGAAGGTTGAAGATAAGTCAGTCGTCATGTGAGAAAATACTCTGAGCATCAAAGGAACTGAATCTACACTTGTGGTGTAACTTTATCAGCTCAACTCTAGCATTAGCCATTTTTTTTTACATAATTTATATAGGCAATGAGCCTCCATTTTTGGATAGTAAGTCCTTGTAAGAAGTGACCCTCTGTATAATTGGTATTGAAATAACTATATATTGTGAGCTAATCCTCATCATGGTTTTTCCCTCATTGGGGTTTTCCACGTAAAATTTGGTGTTCTTGTGTTGTAGAATTTCATGTTTTGTTATTGCTCCCATTTGTTCTATGTTGTAAAGTAATTAAAGGTGTTTGTTCAATAAGTTTTAGTGGATACTGATTCACCCCCCCTCTCAGTATCCTAATTATTCAACACAATCAAGGAGAAATAATAAGTAATGAGATTGTAGTCAAATTATTTTTCAGGTCTCTAACATCAAGATAGAACTATGTAGCTATAATAATTGAAGAAAGAAAGGATTTTTCTATCCTTTAGTTTGATCATCTAGTTGGATCTCTAATGTCTCATGAAAAAATATTCAGATATTCATTTGGGAAAAGTGATGAGAAATATGTTTCCTCCAAATTACAAATTAACAAGAATGAAGATGCTAGTAGTAGAAACCAAGGTCGAAGAAGAGGTCAAAATTATAATTCTTCAAGAGGAAATATAGGAAGAGGTGTTTCAAGAGGAAGAGGTGATTCAAGAGGAAGAGATAGAGGTATTTAATAAGAGAAATATCTAGTGTTACCATTGTAACAAGTATGGCCACTTTGAAAGAGAGTGTAGATTAAAAGAAGGTAATAATGATAAAAGTGTTCATTATTCTTAGGATGGAGATGACACTCCTCCAAATAATTTATTTTCATCTTATGAAAATATGAAAATGTTACTAAAGATGTTTGGTATTTAGATTTTGAATGTTCTAACCACATGTCAAGGAATGAGAATATTTTTCTATAAAAGATGAAAGTTTCAAATCCAAGATCAAGCTTGGTGATGACAAATTTTTGGAGGTTTCTACAAAAGGATCTATGGAAGTCCCTACAAAAGAAGGTATAAAAAGTGTTAAGGACAATTATTACACTCCACACTTAAAGCATAATCTATTGATTATTGGGAAACTATGTGAGAAAAATTATAAGGTAGTTTTTGAAAATCATCAATGCATAATTTATAAGAAGAATCAAGGCAATAAGGTGGTTATAATTGTGCCTATATCAAGGAATAGAATGTTCACATTGAATTTTGGATAACATAGAAGAAATCTTGCTAATATGGAATATGCGGAAAAAATTTAGTTGTGGCATCTCAGGTAGAGGCATTTAAATTTCCATAGTTTGAATATTCTAACATCAAAAGCATTAGTTTTTGGTTTGCCTAAGGTTGAAGAAAATAATTTTTTTTGTGAAGAATGTGCTAAAATAAAACATGCAAGAGAGAAATTTCCAAAAGGAAATGCATGGAGGGCCCATTATCCACTTTAGTTAGTTCATTCAGACATTTGTGGTACTATGAAGACAAAGCATTTGGGTAATTCATCATATTTCATTACTTTTATTAATGATTACTCACGAAAGTGTTGGGTTTATTTATTGAAGAGCAAGGATGAAGCCCTTGAGACATTCAAGAGGTCTAGAGCCCTTGTAGAAAAGGAAAAAGAGTGTAGTATCAAATACTTGAGGACTAATTGTGGAGGATAATTTTGTTCAAGATATTTCTATAATTATTGTGATATTTATGGCATCAAAAGATAGCTCACCACTACTTACACACCTCAAAAATATTGAGTATCTAAAATGAAAAACCATATAGTGCTAGAAATGACAAGGAGTATGATACCAACCAAGGGAATAATCAATTATTTTTGGGGTGATGTATTTGGTACAATAGTATATATTCTTAATTGGAGTCCCACTAGTGTACTTGATATGATGACTCCATATGAAGCTTCGTATGAGAAAAAACCTAGTGTCAACCATTTCAAAAAAAATGGGTGTTTAGTGTATGCTCATGTAGCTAAACAAAAGATGAAAAAGTTAGATCGAAAAAGTGAATCATGTATTTTTGTTGGATATAGTGAACAAAGGCTTAAATTTTTTATAATACTCTCACCCATAACATTGTTATCTCTAGAGATGTTATTTTTGATGAAGGGGGAGTTTATGATCATAAAAAAGGCCATGATAAGATCTCAAAATATATTTTTAATGATGGTATTGTTGATGAAATTGATCATGAGTAGCCCACTAACATTTTAGTTCCAAGAGCTTCAAGTCCACAAAGTAGCCCCTCATCAGTTCCAAGTGCAATTCAAGCTTCAATTCCATGTTCTACAACGAATGCAAAAATATTAAGTGATATTTGTAGACAAGGAAAATGTACATTTCTGGTTTGGCACACTTGATCCTGATCGCTAACATCATTTCCTCTAAAATCACACTCTCAACATTTCATCATAATTCTATCCCTTAATCTAATGAATCATCATTTATCTGATTAAGTCTATCACCTCCTTTGATTGAATTAATCAATTTAATTTAATTAACCTTACATTTCTGTTTAATTAAATAGATCATTTTATTTGATTAAATTCTCTAAAGTCCTCTTATTAAATTGAATAAAATAAAACATTATTTAATTTAATCTAACATATTCCTCCTTAGTTAAATAAATCAAAATCATTTATTTAATTAATCATTTCCTCTCAATTTGATTTAAATCAATTCATAAATTTAAGTCTAAATTGCCACATCTCCTAATTCCTCATTAAATTAATCAAATCTTTGATTAAGTTAATCCCTTTCATTAAAATACTCTAGAGAATGAAACTTGCACAATAAATCAATTACTTTGATTTATTAAATCTCTATTTTCCTCACATGGCATCAAAAGGGAATATTCCCTCAAGTTTGAATTCAAAAAGGCCAAGTGGGCTTGGTCCTTCCAGCAAGGCATTCAATGCCTCTTATATGTCCTTGTGCATTGAGCCAAGTGACATTAAATCCATTTCTCTTTCCCTCTCACATGTCACATTCAAAATTCAAATTTGAATCTCATGGCATTTATCATGCACATTGACCAAAATGTGCTCATTCCTCAACCATTCACATCTTGACAAGTGGCACTTGGCCATTGGATGTTGAATGATCCCACATTGCTTATTTTCACTCATTCTTCCAATTTGGGAATCTATAAATGAGAGTCTCTTCCTCTCATCCAATCATCCACAATTTGAGTAAACTTACTATACTCAAATCCATCATCATCCACAACCTTCATGCAAAGTTACTCTCTTCAATTGAGAACTAATTTTGCTCATCTCATCCAAGCATTCATCTCATTTTCACATTTGCACCAAGGTTATGCTCAAATCTCTTTGGAGATTTGACAATTTCTAGACCATCTTCATTGCAACTTAGGAATTGGGAAAGGGCCAATTGCAACACTCCATTGGCACCAATTCCCCCATGGGATCATCATTCTATTAACTTGATTAAGATTTAATTGTATTTCTTGTATTGTGTTCTTCATCTTTGTTCCTAATTTTAGTTTAAATAGATGGATTTTATGGGGAATCTCTCACTCTTGTATACATGAATTTGATCTAACATCTAACCATGTTTGTTACTCTTGTGCATTTGTAGGTTTATGGGTTCACATTTTGGTGCTAGAGGGAGGGCAATCTCGAGTTTTAATCACGTTTTTTTTTGGAATTCCGTGCTTTTCTATTTTATTTTTGTAGAGACAGGTCAAATACAGCCGCTTTTGCAAACAGAGCCACGCAGTGCTATATTGAGCCGCTTAAAACTCAAATAGAGCCGCTCCCAAGTCAAATAGAGTCGCTTCTGCTCCAAAAAGAGCTGCTTTTCCAAATAGAGCCACGTGGCGCTATATTGAGCCACTTAAAACTCAAACAAAGCCGCTCCCAGGTCAAACAGAGCCGCTTTTGCAAACAACACCGCTCTTGATTTCCTTTTTTTTTTACTCGAACTTAAAATGGTCATATCTTGGTCATTTTTTAGTCTTTTTCAAAGCTTTTTTTTTTTTTTTGAAATGGGGTAGAATTTCATAAGCTATCTAATGGTGTAGGTGTTTCTTAACTTTGATAGATTTAAAAGTTTCAAAATTTCACCTAATCTCAAAACACTATGAAACTTGGCCTAAGTTTTAGGGTTTTTATGCTTGATGATTCATTTAACCCTTATATTTTCTTGTCTCTTGATGTCATCTAACATTTTGAGCACTTTTTTGGGTAAGGAAATCAAAAAGGGGAGGAGAAAACAAAAACAAAGCTTCTTATGACATCCTTTTTTTTATTGTATCAAGTGTCTTTAGACACTCTTCGAAGCAATTATAATTCCAAGTTTAAGGATTTGTTTACTTTATGCTTTTAGGACACACTAATTTTTTATTTTTGGGCTCTAAAAAGAACAATCAAATTTCTTTTCAAAAGTTGCCAAGGGGCTAAAAAGAACTTTAGGCAAACACACTAGATTTTGTTTAAAAGGTAACAATTGAACAAGGCAAACTCACACTTCATTTGGTGCTTAAAAAGAAGTCATCATTGCTTTGAGG
Source organism: Sequoiadendron giganteum (assembly GCA_007115665.2). Classification (NCBI taxonomy): domain Eukaryota; kingdom Viridiplantae; phylum Streptophyta; class Pinopsida; order Cupressales; family Cupressaceae; genus Sequoiadendron; species Sequoiadendron giganteum. Next base: position 268,070,853 of record CM021102.1, read on the forward strand.
TTTAAAATGAACAAATATTTTCCATGTTTTACAATCTTTTATACAAGTTAATATCATTCAAAATGTGTATGCACTTCTCTCACGCTTCATTGCAATCTTGAGAATCAAAAACATTTTAATGATATTAGGTTGTTAAAAATATTGCCTCCACATTTCAATTTGGGCACTTAAAATTGAACAAAACATGAGAGTGTGAGCACGACATATTGCGGAGGTTTTCCCCTTTGTTTTTCAACAAAGGTTGTGTGAATGACGAGATATGTTAGCTCACTTTTGTTTATCTTAGAGGGCCTACCTTGTGGGAAAAAGTAATCACCCAAGGGAACGACCCAACTGGGAACACGCTAAAGCCAAACGACTTCTAACCGGTATATAACTGTGGATTCTTGAGGAAAGTTCAAGAATCACGAGGATTATTTCGACGAGATGGACAACAATGGACTCTCGCCGATGTTGGATAACCCCCCACAAATGGAATTCCTGAATTAGAACCCTTTGTTTAGAAAAAGGCCAAAACCTTATCTATCTTGTTGGTGAAAAAGGTCATGTCCTTTGAATCCACCTCACGTTATACATGCGGTCTTGTTGTGGAAATGGAAAGTATGCCATGGGAGATTCATGGGTACTAATGCTTGGCTGACCCAAATAAGTGAGTGTCGTGGAGGGGAGCCAATGTGATCAAACATTTAGCCATTCACACAAGATATGCACAGTTGGATTTATCCAAGTGGGAACCCAACAAGATATTGCCTCATCATCCTTATGTTAACTTAGGTCATAAGTGCATAACATACTTAATCATCATGTTGTATCTAAAAGAAACTATAGCAAGTTTTAATTAGATTACATAAGCTTTGTTAAATCATGAAGACATTAATTAAGTAATCTTACAAAAGCCATTTAATTAATCACATTGTCATTTAACATTCCAACATATAAAGACAACTAATAAAACATCATATGCTCATATATGTATATATATCAAAAGAATTTATGTACATAAGCTTTGGTAGAAGGAAATTAGGAGATGGTCATATGTGATCATGATCACACTCTGCCTAATCTGAGTGCAAACTCTAAGACTTGTATTCATCCTCTACCTCTTCCTCTAGTCTCTCAACCTCTGTTGGGGTTCGGGATGACTGTGCCTCTGCTGTAGTCTTGGCTCGATGGATTCATCTCCTTAGACTCTCATATGTTGCCTATAATCTTGCAAATAGCCTAAGTGACTTTTGATCCTGCTCCACAATAGGTGGAGGCACATAATATGAGTCCATATCCTCCTCTTCAATAAATGTTGGCACTATCTCTACAATTGCTTGATGGTAGAGATCCTACCAATCTCTCATAGCTCTTGCAAGATAGAAAAGATACACAATCAATACACATCATGATATATATACATAAAATAATACACAAAAGCACAAAGTACATAAATAAATTTAAATATCATCACCTATATCTCTAGTATGTTGAGAAATATCAACCTCATCCTGTGCAAGGGGCATGGAAGATGTGCTAGCCTCTCCAAAACTGTGGGTAATGATGCCTATTGCAGCTATTGCTCGTGATCTAGTCATAGGAATGTGAGAGGAATCTCCCCACTCGTGTCGATCCTAAGCTATTACATCCTCACTCTCACTTAGGTGTGGCTCCTCCTCCTCATCCTCCTCCTAGTCCTCCCCATCCTCATCTTCCTCCTCTCCCTCATGGCCATCATAATCAAGATCTACATCCTCATCATACTCCTCATCAATGACATTGGTAAATATGTCAATAGTCCTGTAACGTGTCTCCTTGGTGCTATCCTCTCTATCATATCCCTCATCTAGAAATGGTCCAACATATCCTATAGGCTCATCAATCGAATAAATAGGAGCTAGTCGTGATATTGTCCACCACTCCTCATACTACAATGTGGCACTGACATTGTCTACATTGGAGACTTGATGCTGATCACGATATGAGAAATCAGAGTCACTCTTGACAACATTGTCTAGAGTGAGCCATACTAGATCACCTAGTCTCTAGGCACTCTATATTGAACTCCTAAAAAAGGATCGTTCCTTGGGTGGCCTATGAATCTACCGAAACTACCGCATGACTTGATTGTAGTAGAAAGTATGTACTACATGATCATGATGGCTAACCAAAAATCTATCTAGTTGTAATCTCCTCAATTGCCTCATGTGATCTGGCCACTAAAGTTTCAATTGATAAGGTCTCCACAAGATCCTGTCCTCCTCCAATTGGTCAAATCTCACTCTCCAAAAGTGTAAATCTCGGTACTGCCACAATCACCATAGAGGATAGATTAAGGCTCGAGAATACCCCACTATTGTCAAACATGGGAATCTAGTAGGCTTGGCGCATGTGATATGCTCAAGGCACCAAACCTATAGAAGTATGTAATGCACCATGCTATAGATACATCCCAAAAAATTAATCGACCAAGATAATAATATAAGTGTGCTAGGATAAAATGCCCCTAGGTGTATACTATCATGTGCTCTGCCATCCCACATATTAGGTGAACAATCCCTCCCTCTAGGTGCATTACATGTGCATCTTAGAGGTGTACTAGTGCAACTGTGTGCATCATAATTTGTCTCACCACTGGGGCTCATGAATACAACAGCATCACAAGATCAATACATCCTCTCACCCTCTCATCATGCACTGACCCATCTAGATAGTACTGCATGTCATCCTTCTGCTCATGAAATGTATGATCTCTTTGGAATTGTACCCACTCTCCTCAAATGGAAACTCAGAGGATATGGTGGACATCCTCTAGAATGATCATTATTTCACCCGTCGAAAGGTGGAATGTATAGGTGTATGCATCCCAACGCTCAGCTAGTACCATCAACATTGCATCATGGTACCTCATGGGCAGAATGAGGTATGCCCAATATATCCCAACATCCTGCAAGTTCTCTATGTCCTCTGCTAAAAATGTGGGCTAAATCTCTCATAAAACTCAACTACCTTACCCCTAGATGCTGACATGAACGGGTGGGTACCTATAAAAAATACATTAATATTCTCTACAAACCATCTAACATCTTTAATTCTTACTTTATTCATCATGCAAGTGTACTAATGTTTTTCTAGTGTGCTTTCTCAAAGTCCATAGATACTTTAGAACCCTTTTGGGACACTTTGTGAAGAAACAAGACACTTTGCGAAAAAGTGGGACACTTTGTGAACAAAAGGGATACTTTTCAAAAAAATGGGGAACTTTGTGAAAAAAGGGGGCACTTTGCAAAGTTTATTAAAAGATCCTAAATTAACCTAAAATTGCGTAAAAATCATCAAATAACTACATAAACACAGAATGAAGGTAGTAAAATTGACTCACCTCATGATGACGCTCACTGCATGCCACCTGGTCCCGTAACACATCCAGTCTCATAGGTGTGTAGTCCCATCCACTCAAAATATTTCTCTATTCTCTTGTCACTCTCAAGCTACAAGAAGATAAAATGAAGAAGTGACAAATTACTTCATTTTTAACTCTTTTAACTCTTTTTCACTCTCATGTATGCAAGTTAGGGTTTTTCCTATCTTAGAGACAATAGAGTGATTTTAATTCAAGACAACATAACATGTGCTAGTGAACTCTATTTTTGATGTCATTTCTTATGTCAGAATCATTCTTTCACACCCTACATTATCAATTGTCTATCGTTATGTGGCATGGTACTTGGATATGTCCTACGATATGATTTTCCTTATTCGATGTGGCTAGATTGCTACCTTGATTCCACCTCCATAAAGCAAGTGAAATCAAGGGGGGGCATAAATCTACCCTCAAATTTGATTTCTAGAAGTTGCATAAGAGGGTTTATGGACAAGTAATGAATTCATGTTGCAGGATGTGGTTTCTAATGTTTTGGTTTTGCAGATAACTATAGTGGGGGCTTCATTCTCCCATATTCTAAATGAGTATCCTTTAATAAAATAAAGTATCCTATTTAGAGTCCTTTAGCTTGCATATGCACATAGAGTCATATTGGCGCTAAAGTGGGGGCTAAATGTAACATAGAAAATTGTATACTCTTGAAGAAAGAGGCAATTCTATGCTTAATTTTGATCCATTTTGCAACTCTTGCACCAATCATCCCTTTAAAACAACATTTATAGGCCCCTAAGACTCATTATTTTGGACCTTTAGGCTTATTCCACCTAAAAATCATACAAGTCTCGACAAATAATATTGAAATCATTCAAATTTCATAAAACCCACATAACAAACCCCTAGTGGGGCTAAGATGCCCATGGTGGCGACTTAGTCCCTTTTGGGGGGATTTTCAATTTTAAGTGAGAAAATCACTGACAATCAATTTTTTTTATGGATGTCGGCTTGTTAAGGTCAAAATATGTTCAATTAGGTATTGATTCCTATAAATATATGTTTTTAGGTCATTTTTCACAACCCTTTAGTCATTTTTTCCAAGAAAATTTAAGAGTCAAGTGTTGCATATATTTCACAAGAAGAATCATTAGTCTATCTACAACAAAGTTGAAGCTTAGGGCAGCAAGCTAGGGTTTTTTCAGGTCTTCAAGGTCACTTTTTGTGCAAGATCTCACATTGAAAAGGGTTTATCATGGACGTCTATGGAGAATCATGGAGAAATCTAGTTTGAGGAGATGCAACTAGCCATCAAATCAATCCTAAAGACTTGTTTTCAAAGTGATTCCATATTCCATTTTCTCTCTATCTTTAGCCTAAGGAAGGTTTTCATGTCATTAAGATTCATTTCTAATGTGATTTAGGGTCTCTTGGATTGAGTCTTGCATTATTCTAGTTTCTTTTATGCATCCTATTCTTTCATGTTAGAATAGGGTTGCATCTTACTTTAGATTTCCTAGCCTTAGATACACTTAGGGCTAGGCTTTTATGCAGATTTCTTATCTCTTTCAAGGTTTAAATACAAACTAGGGGTTTGGCCAAGGAAAACCCCCCATTAGAAACCAAATTATATTTTGTTTTACAGGTGATTTTGTAGGTTTGGTTTTGGATTTTAGTTAGAGAACAGAGTGTATGTGTTTGTCAGAGATTTTTGTGGATCTAGATACTCATTTGGCCAAAATAGGCTTCGAAGTAGTTGCCCAGATCTCGCTCTAAGTCGCCCAATTTGGCGTAAGTGGCCTGGTTGGCCAGAAAAAATGATTTTTTAGAATTTTAGAGACATTTGCAGTCTTCATTTCAATCTCTATTTATTTCTAGGTACATTGTTTATGTTTTCCCTTCTATTTTGTTTTGGATTTCCTTTAATCTATCTTTCTTCATATCGCTATCTATTTTCAAACAATCTACATTTCATTAGTTTTGCATTAATAATTCATCTCTTTTATTAGTTCATTGCATTTAGGACATTTCATTTAGATACATTTCAATAAAATTAGCATTAGTCTTGAATGAACCCTTAGATTCCTTTGTGGGATATCTTTGTCCTTTTAGGTGCAAAACCTTAGAAGTGCAAGGAAGCCCTATTCCAAAAACATCTACGATTCAACACCGAATTTGGCACTCGCCAAATGTTGCATTGCATTTGGTGAGCACCAAATTAGAGACATTGGGAAATACCAAGCCTAAGGTTTGTATTTTTCCTTGGACGTCCAACCCAAAGGGTTGGATGACCATTTCATGCTAAGGATGTGATTTTCTAAAAGGGTAACAAAATTTCACATATTTTTGGCCATGCTAATTGTCAAGTTTTCACGTATTTCAATGCAAGTTTATAAAAAAATTGTGATGATGTTAGGCTCTCTCTTAGCTATATAAATATATATATATATATATATATATTTACGTTTTGATTATGTTAAGGTTTTCATCCATAACTTCTCTTGTTGGCACCTTCATTTTTTGTCAAAAATTAACATGTGCTAGTTTTGGAATAGATTTTTACTCATTCATCAAATTTTGAAAAAAAAAACATTTTTATAAAATAGACTCCATTCTACATGTAATGAAAAAATATTCCATTTTTTATTAGTTTTCAAAAAAATTAGCAGGGAACACACTCAAATTTTAGCTTTTCAGGATGTGTCCACTTTAAAAATTCATAAAATATTATATATTCATTAAAAAATTAGCCAAAAGAATGGGGATAAACTAAATGGTATTAGCTAATTTCTCACCATTCAAAATTTTGAAATTCTAAAAAAAGGTAATGAAAAGGGAGGGGGCCACATACACTATGTTATTGTTTTGATAAAAATAGGACCTATAATGAGCCCCCTCTATTTGAAACCATTAATCTTCATTATTTTCAAAAAAAATAGTAGCTTAGAAAGTAGACTCAGAAAACTTCAACTCTTGTTCTTGTTGCTTCTTAAATTTTTGAGTGTAACTATCTTCATTTTTCTTGTGAATATCATAGTTTGCTGATTTTAGAAAAAAAGTAGCATGTTCAGAGTCATTTTTGTGTCACAGATAATTGGTGCACATACCCTTATTCTAAGTATGGTTAGCATTTCTAAGATGAAGGATTAATTAAAAGTTGTTATGATGAATGAATTTGAGATGAAAGATTTAGGTCTCATGAAATATTTTCTAGCGATGGAGGTTTATCAATGTGAGAATGAAATTTTTATTTTTCAAAGAAATTATACCAAAGATATGTTCAATAAATTTGATATGGTTGATTGTAAACTAGTCTCCACTCCAGTTTCTCATGGATTTGTGTTTTTTATAGATGATGGTGTTGAAATATTTGATGAGACAACTTATAGGAGTATTGTTGGATGTTTGATGTTTCTAACTCACACAAGACTACAAATTACTTAAATTCATTTTTACTAGTTTCAAGGTACATGATAGAGCCATCTAAAATACATATGAAGGCAGTCAAGATAATTTTGAGGTATGTGAGAGGCACTCTAGGTTTTGATATTCATTACTACACTTCTAAAATGTTCAATATTGTTGATTTTAGTGATTTTGAATGGGGAGGTAGTTTGGATGACCGAAAGTCTACATTTGGTAATTGAATACTTAGAGCTCAAAGATGAAAAATATAGTTTCTCTTTCTTCTACGGAAGTAGAGTATGTTGTAGTTACCTCAATAGATACAAAAGCATTATGGCTTAGAAAACTTCTTTAATAAATTAGAGAGATACAAATTCAGCCCATAGTGATTTTTTGTGATTACACTAGTGACATCAAATTGGCCAAGAATCCATTTAATCATAGGAAGACAAAAAAATTAATTTAAAATAACATTTTATCAAAGATTTCGTGTAGAAGAAGGTAGTAGAATTGAAATACATCAATATTAAAGAGCAATTAGTAGATATCTTCACCAAGGTAGTTGCAAAGGATCGGTTTTTGACACTTAGAGATCAGATTGTAAGCCCTCTCAAAATCAAGGGGGAATATGTTGAAAAGTGATGCATGAATAAAATCTTCATACACAACACTGTATTAATCAACTTAAATATCATGCACGAATGTGCATGTTTAGACAATTAGATTTAAGTGTAGTTTCTTTTTAGTTATAGTTTTAGTTGATAAACTTAAGTTTCACCACCTTGCTTCCAATGCGGGGTTAAGTTATTTATTTTTTCAAGCTACTTTTTAGACACAACGATTTGTGGATTTCTAGATTTCTTTATTTTATATAACCATGAACAAAGAGACTGGTATTCAGCCTACAAAATACAAAATTGTGTGCTCTATTTTTGTAAGATAAATTTTTTGGTTCTCTACTGTGATAATTTGTTGTTGTTATTATTTTATTTGTTGTTATCTTTCTTCAAAAATTTCGTTCTTTCACATGAAACATTTTGATGAAAAGTGGCACACAAAAAAATCACATCGAAACCAATGCCACATACAAGAACATTTACTTGAAGTATCAATCATAGAGTATTGTGTAATTGAACCCTTCTAGTATTTATTTCCACAAGCTTTTTGAGCACTACCAAGCAGAGAGATAGCCAACTACACAAGCTTGTACATGAACCAACAATGACAGCTTAGCCGATGAGTATGTCAGATATACATGGGAATTGGTTGCACCATTGTCCAATCAGACATCGTGATTATGCACAATTGGATAACTTCCACAACAATCACTACAAAAATGATAATGTATGTAATAATTTTTTGGTGTTGGTTTGACATTCACTCCAAGGTAGTATAATCAACAATAAAGAATAGCTTATTAAAGGAAGATTTTTTGTACGGATCCTCAACTCATTCTCATTTCCTTCAATGCTTAGGGGTTGTCAGTGAGGAATTTTAAAGAAAAAGTGTGGGCTTTAGAGGAGGTTTGGTAAGAGGAAAACAAAAGAGACATTATTAAATTTGTAATGATCTCCTTAGGGAACATGTCTTCTTTCAAAAGGTGATTCAATAGATAATTGCAAACCATTTCTAGATGCTCCTTCCTCTACTTTATGGACTCATTAAATTTCTTATAAAAAGTTTTCCTCACCTACAACATTGCAAGGTAATCTAAAAGTTTCACAAAATTGGAAATATAATTATGACTGATGACTGATGAAAATGAGAACTCACTTTAATTCCATTTGTGAAAGGAGATCTCGAGAGGTTGACAGGAGGGTGGTTAGGATGGCTCCTGCTAGGTCATCTAGAGCCTAGTCTTATTGATTGGCACTAACTTTTTCTTTCAAATTGGAAATATGACAAAATTTTGTGTGGGGCATGTATATTACCTCTTAGAGCCGATGTTACAAAAGATGGTGCTCAACATCATGGTACATATGAACTCATTTTCGTCAAAAAATTATAAATACACTTTGACCATGACCAAGGGAGTTTTCATTCCAAGGCCCCTTCAAATGAAGGGTGACCCCTTTGTTTGAAAACTTTTTTTAACCTTGTCCACCCAATTTTAAATTTATGCAATTATTTGACTTTCAAAGAAAAGTTTGGAGGTTAAATTAGAAACCAATTTGAAGGAATGTAGTCCATGAAATAGACTTTCCAACAAATATAAATTTAATATATTTTATTTTTAGTTTTTTAGTTTTACTGAACATAGGTTTTTTGTCAAACATCAAATTTTTTGTTCTACACATGTTAAAGAATAGGAAAATAGTATTTTTTTGAAAAATATTTACACACTAGGTATTGGTATCTTTGTTGCAATAAAAAATAAACTAATACATACAAAAATGTAATGTGGGGCAAAGTTCACCTATGTCTAAATTGTAACTAGCTTGACTTCGAAACTTAATTAAATAAAAAATATTCAACAAAACATTATGAAACGAAATGCAAGCAATAGATATCGGTGTTACAAACCTAAATTCAAAATAATAGGAATTTAATCCTTTGTAGAAAAAAGTTATCTGAAACAAAGCACACATCACTTTCTAAAAATGTTTACTATTAAAAACTAGTTATCAAAGGAGACAAAAAATTACAATTTAATTTTTTTTTTTTAAAATACACTTAAAATTTATAGAGAAAATATCAAAAATCACTAGTTTGCATCATCTTCAAATTCCTAATAGGCTAGCTACTATAGGTGTGAGAAAGTGAAGATTTTGTTCAAAATGTTGATTTCAATGTCAAATTTGGTCAAAAAATATAACTCATTATTGTAGGATGGTCCATTATATGTGTTTGGAGCTGAACTATGTGATAACATATGTTTCATCTAAAAGGTCATCTTGGAGCTAACCTATTTGGGGTTTTGAGTTGTTGTAGAAGATATTTATAGAAGAACAAATTCATTTATGAATGAAATTGTGTACAAAGAATTGAGTTTCAGGAGTACGTTGAAGATGAAGTGTGAAAAAAAGGGACTACAACATCAACATATGTTGGATGCTTCTTTGTAGCAGCTCATATTCATATCTTTTAATATAATTTTCATGTATCCTTCTTTGAGATAGCAAGTCTCATCTGGTCCTTGTATCTTCTCCTAATGTCAGAGGCCTTAGTTTGCAAGTCCTTAGGTAGTGAGCCTTAAACAACATTATAATAGGAAAAAAATTAGTGGTGAATCTTCACCAATTGGTGAATAATTGAAACCGGGACCTCCAAAAATGGTGAATAGTACAAGCTAAAAGGAAGACCGAATCTGCAGGTTTATACAAAAAAATAATTTTGTCTCGATTAATTCATCTATGCATTATTTTTTTTAAAAATAAATCAAATTAATTCACCATGTAAATGATGCATCATTGGAATCGATTCGCCCATAGTTTATACTATAATTAAAAATATTAATTATATTCACTAGTAATATTATATTCCTACCATTAATTTTGGGGAAATATCGCCACTAATAATAAATTACCATATAATTTAAGGGATATTTTAGCTTTGAATAGGGCTTTTATTTATTTCCATCAATTAATTTTAAATTGAATGGTTGTAGGTTCATTCCATGATCTATATGCATGTGCCTTTCAAAAAGCTTGTTGATTTCCAAAATTTGTTTTGGGCCACACGATTAGATTCCAGACCCAGAATCAACTTGCACCCATCCGATTAAAAAACTAATCAATGGTAACAATTTCACTTTTCATTTAGTTTTTCTTAAAGTGAGATTTAAAAAAAATACTTAATCTGTGTGTGCTCCAATGCATTTTTTATTGTGAATTTATGCTTGGTGGTGAGGGTCTCTACCCCTCGACCTCGCCTATATCATGATAGGAGTGCATTGGGGCCATTATCCCTAGACCCTGTGAGGGGGTGTTTCCACCTCGACCCCCACAAGGGGGCTTTATCTTCTTGACCCCTGCAAGGGGCACTGCCCCTTGACCCCACCAGTGGCTACCGCCCCTAGGCCCCTACTTCAATATTACAAAAATAAAAAAAATATGGGGGAACTCTGCCGACCAACTATGCAATTTTTTAAAGGAGTTCTTTGTCATTGTAATTAATATTTTTAGTGATTATTCGCTAGGATTCACCACTATGATTATTATTTTTACTAATTATTCATTAACATTTGTGAGGATTTTGCAATTTTTTTAATAATGTGGATAGATTCATCAATAAATTTTGTATTTTTTATTTTTAAATGAAAGATTCGCTAGGATTTTACACCTTCACCGAGGGGGGTTTCTCAAATTTATCACTACATTATAATATTTGTAAGTAGTGAGCTTCATATATTGTGAGTTAACTCTCATCTTGGTTTTCCCTCACTATATTTTTTATGTAAAAATCTTGGTGTTCTTCCGTGGTGCATGTTTTCTCGTATGCTCTTCTTTTAGTTTTTGTGATGTGAGGTTACTTTTCAAATGGGGATGATTGAGTTTTAATATATGCTAATTCACCCCCCTCTCAACACTATGATGTGTTCAATATATGTTGATGCCATAATCTTTGGTCGAAATGATGAAATGTGCAAGAAGTTTGTTAAAGAGATGTAGAAGGAATTTGAAATATTTATGATAGGTGAGTTATCCTTCTTTCTTCATCTTCAAATTTCTCAATTGGATAATGGTATCTTTATTTCTCAAAAAAATTATGTCAAAGAGATACCGAATAAGTTTGATATGGAATATTATAAACCTATGAGTACTCCTATTGTAATTGGTTCTCATTTGAGAAAATATGACAAATCTCTCTTGGCTAATTATATTCTATATATATTTATGATTTGAATCTTTTTGTAGTTAACTAATTCAACATTTGATATTATGGATGCAATATGTTTGGTTGCAAGATTTCAAGCTAATCCTAAAGAAACTCATGTGAAGGCAGTCAAGATAATATTTAGATATTTGAAGAGCACTTTGGATTATGGATTATGGTATCCAAAAGGTAATGACTTTAATCTAAGTGCATACAGTGATGTTGATAGGGTTGGTTGTGTTGATGATAAAACGAGTACCAGTAGTGGTGCTCTCTTTTTAGGAAATAGGTTTATTTCATGGCATAGTAAGAAGCAAGATTCAGTATCTTTATCAACATCAAAAGTAGAGTATATTGTTGCAGCATCTTTATGTACTCAAGTGGTGTGGATGAAGAAAACATTGAAGGATATCAAGATAAAGTATGATGATATCATTCATATTTTATATGTGATAATATAAGTGCTATCAATATTTTAAAGAATCTAGTGATGCATTATATAACCAAGCGCATATCAGTCAACTATCACTTTTCTGAGAGGGGTATGTGCAGGATCATCATGGAAAAAATAGGCCCTTAAGTGGCAATAAAATTCAGAAAATCAGAGTTAGGCAACTTGACGTAAAAATTTGAATAAGTTATCTATATTATTTCAAAAATATGTAAGAATAGAATCTGTAGAAAATTGAATTTAGTTTCTAAACTACTAGGTTTATAAAAATAAATAAAAAATCTATTTGGTGAAAATTTGAAATTTCAATATAGTAGTACTTAAATTTCAGGGGAAAAATAAGAAGTAGGTGTCTATCTGACCACCCTAACCACAATAAAATGATAATATTTTAGATATAAGTAGGGGACTCATGTCCTGATGTGATGCATATTTAAAAAAAAAAAATTCCAAGTAAATAATTAATTATGATTTTTTTATTACAAATTTTAAAAAATATAAAAACTCGTATGTCTAACCACCTTAACTTGGTCAAAAATTCATGATTTTTTTTTTTAAATCCTATAGTATGTGAAGCATAGAATGTGATGCATGTTTTGGATGCAAGAAATGGGATACTGCTTGAAAGTTATAGATATTTTTCATTCAACCTATCATTCAGGACTTTAGTTGTAATTCAAATAGAAAATGAATAATAATTATTTATTAAATTCAAAGTAAAGCATAATTTATATTGGTGGAAAGCTGAGAATCTCCTTTAAAAACCCTTTTCGTTTCATCAGTTTTGGGTAAAAAAAAGTCGCCAGCCACACGGGCCATCATATCACTTAGATATCACCACTTTTTGGCCCATCAAGATCTTGCGCATACCCAGAGAGAAGTGAAGTTGGAGTATGTATCTACAAATGATTAGGTTACAAAAAATTTCACAAAGGCACTTGCAAAGGATACATTTGAATATCTTAGATAAAAGTTAGGGGAAATTTCCCCTCCTTGCTAGATGCATGGTTGGTACATTTTTCCCGATGGAGTAACTCATCATATATTATTCATGGACTAATGGGGGCTACCTCTTAGGGGGAGCAATTAGTGATTGTTGCTGGTAGGGGGAGCCTATATGTTGTTTGAAGAGGGAGAGACAATTTCATTTTTCCTTTGCCCTTGATGTCAAAGGGGAAGAGTCTATACACCAAAGGTGGAGAGTCTGTTGGTTTTTCCATCAATGATAATGTGGGATATTGTTGCAATTTAGTTGTCAATGATGTCAAAAGGTCTATGAAGGGTGTTGTAGCATGGTTGTTTGGTTGATAACATATCTGAGAAATGCTCTATATTTGTGTACTAATGATTTTTTGATCTTGTAGTTTGAAGGATTTTTTTTTGTTGTGTCAAGGCATGTGTGATCCATGTTTCAAATCATTTGAGTTATCAAAAGGGTGTTTTTGAGAGTGGCAGATTGAATTCTATGTTGATTTTGTGAGGGTACTCTTAGAGGTGTAAAGGTTGGATCTACACATTTCCACATTTTAAGAAATGGTTGTATGGGTTAGAAGTTAAGTTCATTGAGTGTTAAGGTGTTATATCCAAATTTTCATGTCAAAAATCCTTCCATAGAGAAAATTAAAAATGACAGTGTACTATGCTATGTTGTGTAGAGACTGAGTTCAATGTTTGTTGGCTTGTGCCAGCTTGTTGTTGCATGAATTTGTGAAAAGGATGTATGAGAACATTCTTGAATATCATGTGATGCTTGTTGATGTTCTGTAATGTTTTTTTTGTCTTCTCCAATATAAGTTGTTGTCTAGAATGAATTTTTTTTTGGCTTATACTTATGTTGTGTTCGACTAAGGTATGTTGATGGCGTGCACAACAGGTTCAATATTGAGCAAAGATTAAGGTGTGACTCAAGGTGTTGTATGGGTCATTATGACTCATTTTGAAGAAAAACATATTTTTTATCGTTCTTGTGTGCCACCAATGGATGTTAAGGCTGACACGCTATGTGTTACATGTCTTATTATTTATGGCAGGCCAAATTTTCATTTGCAAAGTGTGTTGATGATATCTATAGAAGATTAAATATGTGAAGACAATTTGGGACTAGGTTAGGTGTGTGTTGGAATATGTAAGGCATTTTTCCTCTTCGTGGTGTTGTGTGTAGTCTTTTGGGTCTTGCCCTATGCATGTTTCATGTTGTTTATTTTATCTTGGGCTTAATTACATCTATAATCTTTTTGTTTTTGAAGACCAATATGTGAAATATAATAAATGTAATATCATGTATAAATTGTAAACCCAATTGATCTATGACAATGATGGAGATGATCTAATTGTGTAAGTGACTAAAAGAGAAAGATTAGTTGTGGTAGATCTTGACTAGTTTCATTTTGATCATATCCTTGTGACAAAAGGCATGTGAAGAAGTGTGCTTAACTATTTTCTAGAGGTAGTGAATTGTCTGAATATTGATGTTATATAAAAAAAATTTACAAGAAACATAACCAAAAAAAGTTATCTAAAAACAAAAAAAGCTTGATATTTCAAGTTTAAGCACTAGTTTGCTTATAAATTAATTAAAAAATAACAAATATAATCCAATATTGATAAAAATTATATATTTGGAAACTAGACATCGTGTTGTCTAATGGGTTTTAATTCTATAGATTGATTTAGAAAAAAGTCTATCAACCATATTGCCAAAGTTGGACATTTTTCTTCAATCTATCTTAGTTTTTTAGTTGTAGGTCAAAGGCTAAGGGTTAGATTCTCAAGCCTTTTTCGAGCCTAAAACCAAGGCTACATCTAGGTTGGAGATTCAAATTTTTAATAACACGTATGTGTTTTTAAACACATGTATGCATTAAAAAATGCATATGCGTTCTTTATTTGTTTGATTATTTAGAAAATTAAATTATTTTTAAAAATGCGTACACGTTTTAAAACATGTATGTGTTTTGAAATGCAAAACGCATACATATTTTAAAATGTGTATGCGTTTCAAAATGTCTACATGTTTTAAAATGCGTACGCATTTCTAAAAGGTGTTTATTTTTTAAAATAAATGACTTACATACGTATTATAAAATGTGAAGGGAGAAAAGGGGACAGTGTGGAATACCTCCCTAACACTAATACAATAGAGGAGAGGAGAAAAAATAGGTTCTATAGCTTCTTAAAAACTTCTGAGATGAATACATACAACATAATAGAGATAACAAAAATAGGCGTTCACATATTGACACAAGTATCTACGTGGGAAAACCTTTTCAGGTAAAAAACCCACCACACCAAGCAAAGAAAATTTGTATTACAATAATGAAAAAATTATATACAAAGTTCCATCTTCACTCTTTGATAATTAACTCATAACAACACTCAAGTTCACTCACTGTTACAATGCCCATAGCATACAATGAATACCACTCTACTTGAGTTAGCTTACAACTTACCAAAAACCTGTCACCTTTTGGTTTACATATAAAATAATGTAATCGACTATCAAGTCTTACATTTTCATTCAATGTCTCAACTAATCACAGGCCTTCAGGTTCATGCATCAATCACCCAATCAAGAAACCAATCTTCATTGATAGATCTCCTTTGCATCGGGCCGCCCAGGAAATAAATTCATTGCCCATATTGGATCATGTTTATCAACTGGACAAGTCAAGTATTAACTGCTTTATCATTTGGGACTTTAGCCAATAGGATGTATGACACTAATCCATGTGTCCATCTTTGATTCACTTGCTGCTCTAACTTCTGGTCCAAGACGATCAACTTCGGTTGACCGAGCTCCAAGCTCATACTGTCTCCACCGCGCCACCACTTTGAGCTCTCATACCCACTGCGGCATGGTGATGAGCCCACTCGACCTACCCTTGGCCTTTCCCACACTACCATCGAGCTCTCCAAGTCTCCTCGCAGTGTGGCGGTGATGGCCAGGAAAACCGTAGGCGGTCATATCGCACTACCGGACCCTAACTGCCATCCTTCCACAGTAGGGTGATGATTGCTCACCCAGACCGCTAAAGGTCAACTATGCTACCATGGAGGCCACTAGGCCACCCCGCAATAAGGCAGCGACTACCCTAGCAGACCGCCTACAGTCAACAATGCTAATACGGAGGCCACTAGGCCAACTCATGGTAGGGTGATGACCGCCCTGGCAGACTGCCAACAATCTCATCAAGGCCACCATGGTGAGCCAGATCATCGCCCATGGTGCGGTGGTAGCCAGCGTGATAGACAGCTAGCCTCCTACTATGAGCATCATGGTTAGGGAAGACACCACGTGCGGTAAGGCGATGACTGCCAACTCTCTCACTGCGGTACCACCAAGGCTTAAATAGACCGCCGTAGTAAAGTGATAAGGACAGAAATGATGCATTTTTCATGAAGTCTTTTCTGATAGAGGCACAAGACTGGAATGTGACACATAATTTCCCAACAAGCTCCCACTTGGTGAAGACTTCCTGCTTCCTCTAAACTTGGAAAATTTACTAATGGTCATAGGCCCCAAGGCCCATCGATTATGTGCACCATCTGAACTTGTCTGTGCTCACTGGTTGTGTTAATGCATCTACAACATTCTTCAAAGTGTCGACCTTTTTAAGACAAACCTTTCCATCTTCAACCATGTCCTTCACAAAGTGATATTTCACATCAATGTGCTTTGTCCTGGCATGGAAAGTCAGGTTCTTTGCTAAACAAATGACACTCTGACTATCACAACAAATAGTAATCTGCCCTATATTAAAACCAATATCTAAACATAAATGGCTCAGCCAAACTACTTCCTTTCCGGTATGAGTGGCTACCATGTACTCTGCCTCAGCAGTGGATAAAGCAACTACAACTTGTTGCTTGCTCATCCAACTAACTGCTCCAACATTTAACATGAATGTGTATCCACTGGTGGATCTCCTGTTGTCCATGTCCCTTGCCCAATTAGAATCAACATATCTGCTAATGCTGAGTTTTCTCTGTGATGCAACCAGACTGCCATGGTAACACAAAGCATACTATGAAGTCCCCTTCAAATATCTGAACACTCTCTTCACATAATCCCAATGCGTTCTTCTCGTATTTTCTATAAAACGCCTGAGAACTCCCACTTCTTGGGCAATGTCAGGTCTTGTATGGACCATCACATAAATTAAACTTCCAACAACACTTGCATATGACACCTTGGTCATGTCCTCCATCTTAGTAGCAGACTTTAGACAATCCTCAATAGATAGTTTTGTTCACTGCATAACTAGAACAACTAGTTGCTTGCAGTCATCCATAACAAATCTCTCCAAAACCATATTGACATACTTACTCTGACTCACCTAGAGATTTCTGCTCATTCTATCCCTAGTTATCTCCATTCCCACAATATACCTTGCTGCACCTAGATCTTTCATTTTGAACTTTCCAGACAACTGAGATTTAAGATCTAAAATCATAGACTTGCTATTTCTTATGAACAACATAACATCCACGTACTGTATAATAACAAGCACATGATCATTTTTAGATTTATAATAAACACAATGATCAAATTTTGATCTAACAAATCCCATAGACAACACAAATGTTTCAAATTTTTGGTACCACATTCTAGGGGATTTCTTCAAACTGTACAAAGATTTCTTTAACTTATAGACCATATTTGGTTTACCTTTTTCAACAAAATGCTTAGGCTAGGACATATAAATTTCTTCTTCCAGCTCACCATGGAGAAATGATGTCTTCACATCCATCTACTCAATTTCTAAATCATACGCTACTACCAGTGACAAAAGAAATCTGATAGATGTTAACTTTTCTACAAGGGAAAAAATCTCTTCATAATCAATTCCCTCAATCTAGGAAAATCCCTTTCCAACCAACCTTGCCTTATACTTCTCAACATTTCCATCAAGACCAGTCTTCTTTTTGAATACCCACTTATAGCCAATAGGCTTTCGCCCTTTAGGCAAAGGTACCAAAACCCAAGTTTCATTCTTCTTCAATGAATCCATTTCTTCATTCATGGCTTCTAGCCAAGAATTCGAATCAAACATGCTGATTGCTTCTTTTGCAGTCCTAGGCTCATCAGTGCTAGTAATCAAGGCATAGGCATAGTTTGAATCCAACATTGAGAAACCATACCTTTTGGGTTGTTTCTTTTCTCATGTAGATCTTCTTACTAGCTGAGGTTATGGTTCTTCATCATCAAAACCCTTAGAGTTGCTTGAACTCTCCTTAGTTTTAGGTACACCATGTAGCTCTTCCTTTTCTAGAGTTTGAGGAATCTCAACTACATAATTCTTATTTTCTTTTTGATCTGTCTCGAGCTGTTGATCACTGACTAAAGGTTTTAGCTCATGAAATATCACGCTTCTGTTGTACAAAATCTTCTTAGTAACAGGATTCCAAAGCTTGTATCCCTTCACACCAACTCCATAGCCGATGAGGATAAATTTAACAACCTTGTTATCCATCTTTGATCTTTTCTCATTTGGCACATAAGCATATGCCTCACATCCAAAGACATGAACATGCCTCAGAGAGGGCTTCTTACCAGACCATGCTCCCAAAGGTGTCTTATCAACAAGAGCAGAGCAAGGAGAACGATTTACCAGATAACATGTTGTAGCCATAGCCTCAGCCCAAAAATTCTACTCCAGACCAACACCGCTCAGCATACTCCTTTCCTTTTCCATCAATGTCTTGTTCAAACTTTCAGCAACTCCATTCTATTGTAGAGTATAAGGTGTTGTTTTATGCCTTTTAATTCCATGATCTCTACAATACCTTTTGAAATCTGCAAAACAAAACTCACCACCATTGTCTATCCTCAAACATTTAATTTTCCTTCTAGTCTGATTCTCGACCAAACTTTTAAATTCTTTAAATCGACTGAACACTTCTGATTTACTTTTAAGAAAGTATACAAATGCCCTTCTTGAACAATCATCAATAAAATAAATATAATATCTAGAATTCGATAATGAAGGAACATTAATTAGACGAAACACATCAAAATGAACATAATCTAGTATACCAGAAGATATATGAGGACTCGAGTAAAATGAAAGATGGTTCTATTTTCCATAAATACAATGTTCGCAAAAATAGAACTCAAGGTTACAATCATCAAGCCCTTCTAAAAGATTTTTATTCTTTAAGGTTTTTAAACCTTTCTCTCCTATGTGACCAAGTCTATGATGCCACAACATAGTCTTCTCTACTGGGAGTTTTACCTCCAATGCATTTGTAGACAAAGAAGTGTCTTCATCTTCCTCTATAGGAACAAATTTTCTTGTTTTTACAGAGGCACTGTTGCATTGAACATGGCATGCATCCAGCTTGTACAGAGTGCTAGTACAAACACCCTTAGCCAACACCATTGCAACTCTAGCCATTTTACATCCTTTACTTGAGAAATAAACTTCTACACCAACATCATTTAACTTACTAACATAAAATAAATTTTGAGCCAAACCCGGTATATGCAATATGCCAGCAATACCTTTGAATCTCCTATCAGGAAACTAAATTCTAACTCTACCTCTGCCAACAATCTCTAGAATTGAATCACTTTCCAGGTACACCTTTCCACCATCATACTTCTCATACTTGGAGAACCATTCTCTATGGGACGTCATGTAAAAGGATGCACCCGAATCAACCAGCCATACATCATCTGATGCCTGAGTTACCAAGGCTACAATGAAGGAGTCTGCATCACTCTAAGAAGAGTAATTGTCTGAAGCATTCTTCTTCTTCTTCTCCTTACAATCCTTTCGGATATGACAAGGTTTCCCATAGTTCCAACATTTCACCTTGTAATTTTTACCAAGATACTTTGATCTCCCTATAGATTTGGATTTCGACTTCTTGTCTTTCTTCTTGCCTTTCTCCTTTGGTCTACCTCAAATAGCAAGGGCCTCTTTGGCCATCTTAGAAGACTTCCTTCACATTTCTTTAGACATAAGCAAAGGAACCACGTCATCCATCTTGAATGCAGTTGTCATTCTTCCAATAGCCATCACCAAATGATCCCAATTGTCATGTAATGAACAAAAAAAGAGGATGCAATGATCCTCCTCAGTATTTACACCTATAGATGCCAGCTAAGTAACACTCATGTTAAATGAGTTTAGATGGTCTACAATAGATGCACCTTCTTCCATTTTTGAGGAGTACAACTTCTTCCTCAGGAAAAGCTTTTTTACCAGAGACTTTCCTTGATAAATATCACCAAGCTTCTTCCATAATGAAGCTACAAACTTCTCCTCATGGATGTTCAGGAGTACATAATTGGCCAAACTAAGTCTTATCAAACCTCTTTCTTTTCTATCAGCAAGGTCCCAATCCTCTTGCTTCATACTTTGTGGCATAGTTTCAGACACTACTACCCAGAGGTCTCTATCCACAAGCAAGTCTTCCATTTTGAGTTTCCATAACTCAAAGTTGCTACCATTGAATTTTTCAATCTCTACTCTACCTGATGTACTCACCATCTCAAATAGAAACAAGTTTTAACAATGCAAGACTCTCATTGGAACAATATTAGCACAAAAAATGACCTTTCAAACAAGGATAACACAACTAGCCAAGCTCTGATACCACTTGAAGGGAGAAAAGGGGACAGTGTGGAATACCTTCCTAACACTAATACAATAGAGGAGAGGAGAAAAAATAGGTCCTATAGCTTCTTAAGAACTTCTAAGATGAATACATCTAGCATAAAAGAGATAACAAAAAATAGACATTCACAAATTGACACAAGTATTTATGTGGGAAAACTTTTTCAAGTAAAAAACCCACCACACCAAGCAAAGACAATTTGTATTACAGTAATGAAAAAATTACATACAAAGTTCAGTCTTCACTCTCTGATAATCAACTCATAGCAGCACTCAAGTTCACTCACTATTACAATGCTCATAGCATACAATGAATACCACTCTACTTGAATTAGCTTACAACTTACCAAAAAACCGTCACCTTTTGGTTTACATATAAAAATAATGTAATCAGCTATCAAGTCTTACATTTTGATTCAATGTCTCAACCAATCATAGAACTTTAGGTTAATGCACTGATCACCCAATCAAGAAACCAGTCTTCACTAATAGATCTCCTTTGCATCAGGTCGCCTAGGTAATAAATTCATTGCCCATATCGGATCATGTTCATCAACCGAACTAGTCAAGTATTAATTGCTTTATCATTTTAGCCTTTAGCCAATAGGATGTCTAAAACTGAGCTACATGTCCATCTTTCATTTTCTTGCTACTCTGACTTTTGGTGCAAGTCGGTCAAACTCAGTTGATCGAGCTCTGAGCTCATACTGTCTCCACTATGCCACCGCCCTGAGCTCTGATACCCACTGCGGCATGGTGGTGAGCCCACTCGACCTGCACTATCATTGAGCTCTCCAAGTCTCCTCATGATGTGGCAATGACATCCATGTAGACCGCAAGTGGTCATATCGCACTACCGAACCCTGACTGCCAACCTTTCGTGGTAGGGCGATGACCGCTCGCCCTGACCGCTAATGGTAAACCATGCTATCACAGAGGTGGCTAGGCCACCTCGCGATAGGGTGGTGCCTGCCCTGGTAGACCTCCAACAGTCAACCTTGCTACCTAGGAGGCCACTAGGAAAACCCGCAGTAGGGCAGTGACCGCCCTGGCAGACCGCCAGTGGTCTCATCATGGCTACCATGGTGAGCCAGATCACCGCCCATGGTGTGGTAGTAGCCAACGTGTCAAACAACTAGCCACCTACCATGGCCACTACAATTAGGGAAGACACTAGACGTGGTAAGGCAGTGATCGCTAACCCTCTCACCGCGGTACCACCAAGGCTTAAATAGACCACCGCGGTAAAGCGGTAAGGGCAGAAATGATGCATTTTTTGCCAAGTGTTTTTTGATAGAGGCACAAGACTAGAAGTTGAGACATAATTTCCCAAAAAAATGTGTATGCATTATATATTATAATGCGTACACATTTTTTTAGCACATACACATTTTTTTAGGCTTGGGTACCCGATGCATAACACATACACGTTTTTTAATAACATGTATGCATTTTGTGTAAAATATTTTGGCCAAAAATCCCCCTCTTAGTGGAACCAACTTCTTTCTTTAACCCATAACAATTTACAAAGGATATGTTGAGGCAGAATGTATTGATTTTGAAGATAATTTTACTCTTGTGGTTAGACTGGAAGAAATTAGGATATTTTTTGCATATTTAGTCTATAAGAACTCCAAGGTATATAAGATGGATGTCAAGTAAACATTTCTCAATGTAAATCTTCAAGAGGAAGTGTATATTGAACAACCTAAAGGATCTCAATTTTCTGAGAATGAGGATTATGTTTGAAAATTAAAAAAGGCAATGTATGGGCTCAAATAAGCCCCTAGGGTGTGGTATTCTAGATTGGAAAAGTACATGTAACAAAAAAGATTCAAAAAAGGGGTTACAGATAACAAAATTTACTTCAAGATAGAAGGTGAGCTTTACTTGATTGTTTTTTCTAGGTTGATGACACTAGTTTGGTTGTAGCAATGACAAGATCTACAAGAATTTTGCATAAGAGATTATAAAGGAATTTGAAATGTCTTTTTTTTGTGAATTGTCATTTTTCTTTGGTTCAAGTGAATTTCTTAGTCAAATAAGTGATTTTGCATATCACATACCAAGTATGTCAAGGAAATGTTGAAGTTCAAGATGGTATATTGAAATCTAGTTAGTACACTAATGGTGATAGGATGTAAACTAAGTATAGATGATGAGTCACTTGAATCAAATTAAACTTTATACTAGGAAATGATTGGAAGCTTGCTATATTTGACTTCATCTAGACTTGACGTTTTGTAAGAAGTGTGCATGGTAGCATGATTTCAAGAAATACCTAAAGAAACACATGTAAAGCTAGTAAAAATAATTTTTAGATATTTGAGAAATACTATTGACTATGGGTTGTGATATCTTAGAAGTGATGATTTTACTCTAGAAATTTTCATATATGTTAATTGGGCATGAAGTATTGATGACAAAAAGAGTGCTAGAGTGGTTGAGCATTCTTTCTTGGAGATAGAATTGTGTCATGGCTAAGAAAGAAACAAGATTCAATATCCTTGTCAACAAAAAAAGTAGAATACATTGCTACATCATGTTTTACTCAAGTGCTTTGGATGAAAAAAAAATTCAAGGATATAAAGGTTGAGTTTCATGAATCTATTCCTATTTTCTATTATAATACAAGTGCAATTAACATTTCAAACAATCGATTGATGTATTAAAGGATAATGCATATGTATCTCAACCAAACATTATTTTTTGGGAGAAAAGGTTATAGATATACAAGT
Source organism: Sequoiadendron giganteum (assembly GCA_007115665.2). Classification (NCBI taxonomy): domain Eukaryota; kingdom Viridiplantae; phylum Streptophyta; class Pinopsida; order Cupressales; family Cupressaceae; genus Sequoiadendron; species Sequoiadendron giganteum. Next base: position 268,094,244 of record CM021102.1, read on the forward strand.
CAAACTAGAATACATGGTTACTAATGATCATATTGTAGATACATTTACAAAACCTCTTCTCAAGGAGACATTTGAGTATCTTATAAAAATCTAGGGGTGAAAAATATTTCTTCCTTTTAGTAGACACCCAATTAAAGCATATGCTCAGGGGGAGTACTTCCTTAATTTTCCCCTGGAGTATTTACCTCAAGGGGAGTGTTGCAAAGTTTTTTAGATTGACTTTGATATAATAAAGGAGGAATGTGTCTTCTTATATTTATTTTTTGTTGATGTTAAAGTGGGAGAATTAGAGGAAGAGTTGGAGTGTTGGACAAAAGGGGAAAGAATTTAGTTTGTGTTTCCATAATTAATAAAGGTGGAGATTGTTGTAAATTATTGTGATTGATGTCAAAACGGAAAAAAAAATTCATTGATGTCAAAACTCTACATTTGGGGAGATTAGGGACATTGTTCTATATATTCATATATGCATTCTATGATGATTTATTTTCTCTTCGTCTGATTCCTCTAGACTTGATTGAAGATCATGTCTAGTTAGGTTTTGTAATCTTAGTAGGGTTTTAAGCCCTAATTCATTTAGACCCTAGTTTTTTTCTCAGTTGTGCACTTTATGTTGTATTTTGTTGTTGACTAGTTATCGACTATTCTTGACTATCTAAGTTATAACTTAAGCCCTTTAACATTGTTATTCACCAACCCCACTCACTAAATGTTCCAATTCAAAATATTTTTCCAAAGCCTAAAGTTAAAAATTCTTGGAAGAAAAGGATGTCTTCGATGGGATATATTTTACAATTTAGCATGAGTGCATTTTTTAGTCCACTCTGATCGTGTTGAATTATTTATGGCACAAAAACGTGATAATTGTCATTTTACCAAAAGAGTGCATTTTGAGCTTGTCGAAATCATATGGAGCTTGTAGTGATTTGGTTTATTGATGCATGTGAAGAGTGATGTCAAAGGGACAAGTGTAATGATAACACATAAGTGTATTTTGAGTATGTCTAAACCTGGTCGAGTTTACGGTGTTGCAAGCTACTAGCACATTTCTAAGGCTGATGAATTTTCAATGATAAATCAATAGCTATTGCATGTATACAAAAGGAGGGAGAAGGTATTCTAGTCTCACAATATTATGCCATGTGTCCAAGAACTTTTAATGGTTACATTCTATTGTTTAAGGATATTAAAAGGGGAATTTCATCTTGATTTGAATGTACACCACTTGTTTTTCCCATGAATAAGTATGATCTATGAATTAGATTCAAATGTTCTTATTGACTAGTTCATGGTTCTAAAATTGGTTTTCTCAAGTTGACATGGTAGCTCAATATGAATTATTTTACAGGCAGGATTAATCATCACTAACGGTTCTTATTTTTGATCTAGGACGACATAGCAATATTTTCCTTCACCTCATATCAATATTTAAGTGAATTATTTTAGAATTTTTGTACAAAAGTGTGAAGAATAATACAATAATGCAACTGTACACATGGGTGTGTGGCCTTTTCGAGCTTTATGTGTTGTATCTTTCATAATAGAGTCAATGTGAGTGAAGGAGAGTAGAGTGTGCATTCATAGTAGTCCAGAAGATAGAGCGGAAATATATAAAATCATTCTTTGAAGTTGGTTCTTGCAAAAGAATTGTAATATTTCATTATTTTTGTGAGCTTGAATTTGGGTAGTAGATCCAAGGAACTTCTCTCATTTTGATTTTTTCTTTTAGGGCTTCTACGTAAATCTAGTGTTATCTTGTGTGATTGCTTTGATTACTATTTGTACTGATCTCAATGATGCTTTGGTGTTCACTAATATATTAATTAACCCCCTCTCAATATATTTAGGCTTTCAATAGAGTATACATGAATAAACATGTTGCAAACTTAAAAAAATACACATAATCTAATAACAAATATCATAGTTTAAGTGTAGCTATACCAATATATCATCATTTTAAAAAAATACAACTTAAAGGTATGTATAATGTATTTATGAATAATAATCAAACTTATAGTCTCTAATCCATATAATTAAAAAAAATAAAAAAAATACACATCATAATCAATCTCTCAATAAATATATAGGTAATACTATAATCAAGCTCAAATAATTCAAAAAATGGATGCATACAAGCTACATAAGGTTGCAAACCATATGAATCAATGCATGCATATAAGCATAAACCAGTAGCTAATAACAACTATCAATTAGCACACAAGATAAAAATAGACATATCTTATCATGAAATCTAATTCATGACACATCATAGATAATCCATCTACCCAATAAGTCCTAGAAACTTGCTAAACATAAGAATTAATGATAAATTAAGACATGGAAGGAATAACAAGAAAATGAGCATTATAAGAACATAGATCTAATGAATTGAAAAAAATCCTTGTATAGAGAAGAAAAAGATTAAAAAAATTCAACCTTCCCCTTGATCCATAATAACCACCCCAATTATAGACTTATGTTTGTCCTAGTGAATGTAGAGAGAAAACAAAAATGCAAAAAATAAGAACAAAACTCAAGTTAATTAAGGACATCAATTTTTTATATTCCATAATGATCATTATATATTATTTCTAGATTTAACTACATAAGATTTGTTTTGGATCACACTCTATGATCCATCATCAAGTTATAAAAGAGAGTTGGATAAAAATGGATGTTTACAGACGAATACAAATTAAAACTCAATTTCTCCTCTGAATCTCTATCACCTACTTAAATTATCATCAGGAATCAAATGAAACACAATCCTTTTAGCTTCTATAGTATTTAATTTTATGTTCAAGAATATTCTTTTCTCAAATATTTAACTATGTAATCTAAAATATGTTTTATGTTAACAAAATCACACGAAAATATTCTAATTTATTTAAAATAGATCAGCCTCTTAAATTAGAGCAATACTATAGAATAACAAGACCTCTAAAAGAGCTAGAGTCCCTGCCAAAGGGAATAAATTTGCTTATGCATATTTTCAATAGAATGTGAAAGAAATTAGTATTTGGAAAACTAACTAAGTCAAAGTTGTGGAAGAGGTTAATTGTAACGTAAGGTTGTAAAATTACCATGAATTTAGGTCCTGGTTTTATAGGGTTGGAAAAATAATCATGTCATACTCAAATTGAGTGAGACATGGAAATACAACTAGACTTATTAACCCAAGTGAAATACTCTCTAATTAATAACTCAAATTGAGGGTGACATGGAAATATAACTAGAATCATCCATCCAAGTGTGAGAGTCTCCAATTAACTACCGATGGGAACAACCATCAAATGAATGAACATAATATCAAAATATTTTAAAAATTAAATCACTAACTCTAGAGCATCTAGTAAAATTTATAATGTTGAGTGAAGTATTATAATGACTAATATATAGATTTAAAATTAAAAGTTACATAAAAAATGAAACAAGTGTATTAAAAAAATAGCTTAATACAAAATAAAATAAAATAATTCTTAAATAGAACTTAAAATTTATGGGTGTATAGTAAATTAAATACTTTAAAGTTATATATTTTTTTGTTTTTTTTCCATTTTCTATTTGTGTATTTGTAGTAATTTAAATAAGTATTAACATTTGATATTCATAGAAAATAAAAATAATTGATTAAATACACTTATCTTGACTATGAATATTAGTAAAGTTTAAATGTATTTTTGTGTTTATAATAAAAAATATTATAATAATAATTATTCATTAAAATAATTGTGAATATATATATAGTTTCATGGATGGGAGCTTGAAAAATTTTCTAAGATATTTTATTGAGAAAAAATAGGAGCATATATTATAAAAAAGATAGCTCATTAAATAGAGTAATTATTAAATAAAAATAAAAATTTATGTGTCAATGTAATAAATGAAATAGTTTTTTGTGTTTTCATCTATTTGTGTATTTGTAGTATTTTTAAAAATAAATATTCATATTTAATATTCATATAGAAAAATAAAATGATTGATTAAATACATTTATTTTTTAGATGTATCTTGGTAATATTTAAAGATATTCTTGTGCCTATAATATATATATATATATATATATTATAATTATCATTAAAACTATTATAAATATATATATTCACAGATGGGGGCTTGGAAAAAATTTAGCTTAGGGGTGTCGTAAAAAAATTGGAGCATTTTTCGAAGAAGGAGGTTTCTTGAATATTTAAATTCCCCTCATTAAAATATTTTAACTGGAAAAGAAAGATGAAAAAATATAAAAACTAAATAATAATCTCTTCAATTTAAAAAGGATCCATATAAAATTACGAGAAAAACATAAAAATCCCTAAGCTATGGTGCAAGGAACTTTTAGCCCCCTCTCTATTACCTCTAAAAAATTGTATCTACAAATGTGGATCTATTTTAAGAAAAAGATTCATTTTCATTTTATCATTATATTTATTATTCCATGAAATTTCCTAGAAAACAAAAATAGAAGCCTACCACCCTTCTATGTTTCTAGGCTTGTCTCAGACATTCAAAGGTTTAACTAATTACATGGCTCGTGGGCCTTTATTGTCACGAACCCTCGTTTTGACCAATTATCAAATTGATATTTTTCATCTATTATTTATAATCATTAATTTTTAGTATCATTCCTCAATTACTATTATACAATTACTACTCATTTAATATGATTAATTATATAATTACCATTATTACAATCCTTTTATTTAAACATTATTTATTATTTTGTATCTATTATTGTTATTTATTGTTATTCAATTAATATTTATTATTAAATGAACAAATGAATATATTATTAACAATATCTAATAAATTTTAAAAACTATATATATGTTTAATTAGTATTAATAATTATCATTATTTATTAACATTTAATTATTTATAACTATCATTGCTGTGATTCATCATTTTTGGTTGTAGACATGGAAAATGTACAATTTCCATTTGACACACTTATTAACAACATTCCTTCCTTAATCATACTCTCAACTTTTCATCATATTCTGCCTCTTAGTTTAGTGATTCATGAGTCATTTAATTAAGTCTTTCTCCTCAAGTGATTAAATTAATCAATTTAATCTAATTAACCTAACATTTCTGTTTAATGAAATAATTCATTTTATTTGATTAAATTCTCTAAAGTCCTCTAATTAAATTAAATAAATTAAACCTTATTTGATTTAATCTAACATATTCCTCTTTGTTTAAATAAATCAAAACCATTTGTTAACTCTTCTCAATTTGATTTAAATCAATTCATAAATTTAAGTCCAAATTGTCACATCCTCTAATTCTTCATTAAGTTAATCAAATCCTTGATTAAGTTAATCCTCCTCATTAAAATCCTCTAGAGAATGCAAGTTGCACAATAAATCAATTACTTTGATTTATTTAATTCTCCATTTTCCCTCACATAGCATCAAAAGGGAATATTCTCTTGTTTGAATTCAAAAAGTCCAAGTAGACTTGTACATTCAACAAGGCATTCACTCCTCTTACATGTCCTTGTGCATTGAGCCAAGTGGCATTTATTTCATTCGTTTTTCCCTCTCACATGTCATTTCTCAAATTTGAAATTCCACCTAATGGCATTTATCATGCACATTGAGCAAAATGTGCTCATTCCTCAACCATTCACATCTTGGCAAGTGGCACTTGGCCATTGGATGTTGAATGATCCCACATTGCTCTATTTCATTCTCTCTTCCATTTTGGAAAACTATAAATTGGAGACTCCTCTCCTCATTCAACAACACACAACTTTGAGTAAATTTACTATGCTCAAATTCATCTTCACTTCACAGATTTCAAGCAAGGTTATTCTCTTCATTTGAGAATTAATCTTACTCATAATATCATTCAGCTTGTTCAAGGATTGGGAAAGGGCTGCTTACTACACAACATGGTGGCACCAATTCGCTATGAGATAAAGGGTTAATCATGTTTCTTATATGCTTTTGTTTAACTTATTTTTCTACTCATTGATTGTATATCATTAGACATGGTTAAATATTTCATAGGGATGTCTAAGTTTGTTGGTTTTAACTAACTTTTATGCTAACAACGTGAAATTTTTTAAGCCATATCTTGCAGGTTTTTTTAGCATCCACAAAATGGTGCTAGAAGGAGGGCAATTTGACTGATATGTCGATAATTTAGTGCAGATCTAAACGTATCTAAATCCAATTGATGTATCTCTTGTTTGAATTTATAATTATGAATCGGTATGTTACTGTTTTAGTACAGATCTAGGTTCAATACTTACATAATACGTTATTGGTATCTCTAAATTAGATCGATGTTTTCATTGTTTTAAAAGTTATCATCACTATAATTTTATAGTCGAGACACAGTTGCATTCCCTTTGTAGATGTCTTGAAGTCATTGTTCGGCCAATGGGCTTGTTTGAGTGACCACCTTATTATTCCTACCTACCAGTATAGCTGCAACTCCAGCATCTAGCAAACCTATTTTCATATATGTTCCAGCGTGCTTTCATATTCACCTGTCCCCTACGCAGCCTAGTCATCCATCTCCCATGTTGCCATGCCTCTCAGTCCATTCACCCACGATACAACGGTGTCGATTATAGCTCTCTCTTTTTACCACGTTACCGCCACCTCGTCTGTACCCACCTGCGATAGAGCGGTGTTAACCACGCTAACACCAACTCGTTCGTACCCACTCGTGGTAGAGCGGTGTTCACCGCGTTACCACTAGATAACTTTCCTTGACCACGGTAGTGCAATTAACCATGTGCTGCCTGTCTTAACTATCACCATCATCCTGTGGTCTACCATCTGACCCTCCGAGGTACCACGGTAAACCCAAAAATTGTTGCTTCGACCGTCACTTGACCGCACCGCGTCACCCCCGACTAAGTCTCACCTTCCACAGTATTGCGGTTAACTGCCATAGTCTTCACCGCCTCACCGTGGTCTACTCGATAACCCCCGTGGTATTGTGGTTAACCACCACGACCTTCACCACATCACCGCGGTCTATCACTTCACCCTCCATAGTAGCGCGGTAAACCTGTTAACTGTCTCCCAACCGTCACCGTGGTCTCCTGCCTTCCTATCCGTGGTAATGCGGTAAAGCCTGCCACCGCTGCTTGACTGTCATTGCTAACCGCCACTGTGCCACCACGGTCTTCCATCTGACCATCCGCGGTATAGTGGTAATGGTCTCGGTTGACTGTCTTTAGCCACCAACCATGATACCGCAACTTGCAGTAAAATAGTAGAGGGATTAATTCGGGAAATAAATAGTGAGGAAGCAAATTTTTTGCATTCATAAGGGGGTTAAATAAATTTATTTTCTTAGATGGAAATTTTTTAAAAATAACTTATGATTAGGGCTTTAATGCATGAGATATTTTTATGAAATATTTTATTAAATTTGTATTTTCTTTTGATGGTTGAACATTGGAATTGAGCCAAGACAAAACAATATTGGAGAAAATCACAAAAGCATTTTTTAATGCTTGTTGAGCTAGATTTTTATTTTAATTCCAAACCATCTCACATCTATTTTGGGGCTTAAAATTAACCATTTTGACTTGATCTATTGGTTAAAGTTGAACTTTAAAAATTTACTAGATTTCAATGTGGGTTTAAATTTGAACAAGGCAATCTCACATTTCATTTGGTGCTTAGAAAGAATTCATCATTGCTTTGAGGTCTAAAATGAACAAGTGTTTTCAATGTTTTGCAATCCTTTTCATAAGTTAATATCATTTAAAATGTGTATGCGCTTCTCTCGCGCTTCATTGTGATCTTGAGAATCAAAAACATTTTGGTGATATTAGGTTAAAAAGATTGCCTCCACATTTCAATTTGGGCACTTAACAAATGAACAAAACATGCGAGTGTGAATAAACTTATTGCAAGTGTTCTCCTTTTGTTTTTAAACAAAGGTTGATCAAACTACAAATATGTTTATTCGCTATTGTTTATCTTAGAGGGCCTGCCTTGTGGGAAAAAGTACTCACCCAAGGGAACGACCCAACTGGGAACACGCTAAAGCCAAGCGACTTCCAACCGGTATATAACTATGGATTCTTGAGGAAAGTTTAAGAATCATGAGGATTATTCCAATGAGATGGACAACAATGGACTCTCATCGATGTTGGATAATCCCCCACGAACAGAATGCCCGCATTAGAACCCTTTGTTTAGAAAAAGGCCAAAACCTTGTCTATCTTGTTGGTGCAAAAGGTCATGTCCTTTGAAGCTACCCCACGTTATACATGCGATCTTGTTGTAGAAATGGAAAGTATGCCATGGGAGAGTCATGGGTACTAATGCTTGGCTGACCCGAGAAGTGTGTGTCATGGAGGGGAGCCAATGTGGTCAAGCATTTAGCCATTTGCACAAGATATGCGCAACTAGATTTATCCAAGTGGGAACCCAACAAGATATTGCCTCATCATCCTAGGATTGTAAAAGTGATTGAAAGAAAAGAACACATTGCTTGGTTCTCAAAAAACACTTGAAAATGCACATTCACAAAGACCTTCAAATTTCAAACCCCTTTGAGGAGACAAATACCTTTGATGAATTTAAAGCACTCTTGCTTTCCCTAGGGATTCTATCCCTAGAGGTTTCTAAGTGCTTGAATTCTATTGTCATTTGTTTTCAAAAAGGTTAAACATAGATAACTTTTGCCCTATTTTCCTCGATTTCCACACAATGGACCTTGTGGGATGAGAAAGAAAGTGGGACACTAGATATATAGTTTGAAACATAAGCAAGCAAGTGTCTTTGGTAAAAAATAAATTCATTAAACCAAGATAAAGAGACATACTTAAGTTCATGTGTGTTGTTCCCAATGATTTCCCGCAAGATTAAAATCCCAAAGCCAAAGTTCAAGAAGATAAGCCTAAAATCCCATGAGCAATGCCTTGAGATGCTCCTTGAAGTAAGAGAAAGACTTGTATACAAATTATACAAAAAGGCTTCAAGGAATAATCCAACGTTGTATGCATTCTATTATCAACAAAATCCTGAACTTTTTGAAAGGTTTCTTTTCTCCCATAGGAAGTATAGCATGTTCTTCAACACCGAGATCTTGTAGAGAGAATTATGTCTAGGCTTAAGTCTAGGATCAAAGTCGGCATCCTCATCCATTCCTCCATCAACCAAATCTCATTTCATCAGCAAACCTTTTGTGAACTCTAGAAAAAATTCTCATGCTAAACTTAAAGGGCTAAAACAACATCACCTTATCTTGGCTTAACACACCTAGCCAAAATAGTCAAAACCTTTGAAAAAATTAATCTTTAGGATAACGAAACTTCCTAAAGTCTATTAGTTCACAATTACATTGGCTTAACACACTTAGCCAATTCATCCACTTGTGCAAGTTCCCCTAGGATAACACAACTTTCTAGGGAATACAACTTCACTACAATCCTGTTTGACTTAAGGCATCTAGTCAAATTATCACAATCGATCTAAGCCCTTACAAGTTTAGCATAAACCTTCAAAAGTTCTCCAAAAGGTTTCATTCACTCATTCCATCCGTTTATCTCATCACCATTATCACCATCTTTGACCATTTAACTTCCCTATTTCTTCTCTTTTGGGCCTAAAAGGTTAGGATCAAACAAATCCCTATTTTTTATGGTCCAAACAAGATCTCAATACAAGAAGAACATGGAGAATATCAGAGAAATATCAACTTTCGTGGACATGAGTCAGTTAACCTCCAAAATAAACCTAGTGGGATCAAGCAATCCCCCAAGTAAATCTCCTTTATCATCACAAAATCCTCAAGAGGAGAGTAATCAAGAGGACATCATGAATGAAGACATGGGGATGACACAATCTGAAATGATAAAAATGGTTCAAAATACAGAGAACCACAAAATTGTTAGTGCCATGTTCAAGTACTTAAACACATTAACGGAAGGAGGGGTCTCATTCCCTTCCGACCTTTATGCAAGCATTAGTACGGACATGCCTCTTCCAAATGCATCCCCAACGCCAAACATCAATCAAGAAATACCTCACATCATGACAACCATCACTCCAACCTCACCAATCGGAAACAAAGGAAGTGCCATGTTTCGAGAGTTACAGCAGCACCTCCTTGTGACCAATAAAGAGATTGTTGTCACCACCACACCAGATAATTTTGTTCCAAAAAATCCATTGCACCCATACGTCCCACTCACATTTCATAATCCTACTGGTTCATCTTCATTCCATGCCTCACTAGCCTATCAAATAAACATACCAACTTCTCTATCACAAGAAGAAGGAGGTTTGTTTGGAACAACCGATGTTGCTAATCACTTTTCTTTCCAAACTAGCATACCATCTCTTCTTCCATTCCCATTTGCAACCACATCACCACTCGAAGTGGGTTTTTCTCCCCTAAATACCGATAGTTTCTTAGAATAGGGCAATGTGCACATCACCTTGAATTCCATCTTTTTTCCCGCAACATCACATCAACAAGTGGCGACCATTCAAGCCACTGCGACAAAAACATCCGTTGGTCCTCAAATATCCCAAAGCATGCCTTCTCAAGGACCAAACATCTCCACCACCCCTCCAACAACCCAAATCCCAACCACCGCCATAACCCCTGCATCGGTCACAATGGTTGGCATCATTCCCGTTCCACCACCAATCCCACCAAAAGCCAACATGACAAATTCATTCACCACTCTAATCCAAACCCTTCAAAAGGCCAACCAACAAAGAGTACTCAAGCAAAAACAACAAGCCCAAGCTCAAGTACAAGCTTAAGCTCTAGCTGAAGCTCAAGCACAAGCACAAGCACAAGCCCAAGCCCAAGCTCAAGCGCAAGCACAAGCCCAAGCTCAAGCGCAAGCTCAAGCTCTAGCTCAAGCACAAGCACAAGCACAAGCCCAAGCCCAAGCTCAAGCGCAAGCACAAGCCCAAGCTCAAGCACAAGCTCAAGTTCTAACTCAAGGGCAAGCACAAGCACAAGCCCAATACCAAGCGAAATTGCAAGAGATCCATCTACAAGCTTACCAACAAGCCCTACAAGACTTTCAGGCATAGCAATAAGCTAAACAACAAGCTTTGTTGGTGCAACTGTAGCTTGACCATTAACAAGCTTTGTTGGTGCAACAATAGCTAGACCAATAGCAAGCTTTACTAGCACAACAATAGATTGATCAACAACGGGCTTCATGGGAACAACAATAGATGGACCAACAACAAGCCTTGTTGGAACAACAATAGCAAGATCAACAACAAGTGTTGTTGATGCAAATGCAGGCATACCAATAGGCTTTGAACGTATAATAGAGCTTGCAACAAATGCCCACTAGTACTCTTCCCACCCATCAAACATCTCAAACACCTCGCAACTCCTTCATTCCACCTCCCGACCCAAGCAAGGATGTCGCAACACAAATCAAACTACTTTCGTAGCAAGTGTTGGACTTACAAGCAGGAAAAACCATGAGAACACCAGACAACTTGTGCCCTTACCCTTTTGACAGAAGTCTTACCATGATACCGTTCCCAAATGGATTCAAGATCCCCAAATTTGACAAGTACAATGGAACGAGTAACCTTGAAAACCACATTAGGGAATTTCAGGTGTACTGCATGGAAGTCGCATACGATGACACATATCTTATGCGACTCTTTCCCCATAGTCAGACTGGTCCAGCCATGGAATGGTTTTCTCACCTACCCACAGGCACCAAAACATTCGAGGAAATCGTGGAAGCCTATCTTAAGAATTATGCTTTCAATATGGGTGCGAATGTCAGTTTGGAAGAACTATCTGCACTCAAACAGAGAAAAGGAGAGCTATTCACATCCTTCTTGCAAAGATGGCGATCCAAATCCAATCAGAGCAAGTGGACCATGCTGGAAGAACAACAAGTTTGCAACATCATAGCCAATCTAGATGAAAACTTTGCATTTTACTTGAAAATGCAGTGCATCACATCATATGACCAACTGATCCCAAAGGTGCTTCTTGATGCAGTATTTTGCATGTAGCAACAGTCTTATGGGAAACTTAGCTAATAGGGGACATTGTGCTCTAGCTAAGTGACCTCCAGGATTTTACCGAAGCCGAATCTTCGTTTAGTGGGTGAATTAAAAGGTAAGGGAGATAGCAGGAATGTAAAATTTACACTAGAGGTGATGCGCCGAAGTTTTTAGACAACCTTACTAGAGCACAATGGACAATGCAAATGCCTGAACCACTAAATTGCTATTAATTAAGATAATTTTCTCAAAAGCACGTGAATCACAAGAATACCTTCCACTTTTGCATAACATAATCCCCACATAACCTTGAGCTAACACAGAAGAGTTGAAATAAACATGGTCTGTATTTATTGAGTTATGAAAAAATCATAGAAAGCTGAAGAATAGGCATTCATGAAATAAAACAAGATAATGACACAGAACAACAGTTTCATTAAATGCATGAATAAACAGAAAGGCCACAATTGTTTGGCATAGTCTGGTGTCTTCAGATTCAATAAAGCAATTACAAAGGCCTTCTTCCCAGTGCTAGGGAGTTTTTGCAAAAATTCACCAACTCCTCATAAAAGAAAACATGGCCATATTTATTGGCCAGTCCACTGCCTGAAGATGCATCAAGAGAAGAGCAACCCAAGCACAGAGATCGATGACCCAGATCAACTCAAGCCGTCACAACAATCATCAACTGACTAGCAGCATGCCAGTGAGGCCATGACATAGAATAGAAAATCACACAACAACAGGAAAGGACAAGCGGCAATAGGCGAGTACAAAAGGTCCAGTGGCAATTCCAAGGCATCTGGCGCAGAAGAAATTGCCACATGTCAAGAAGATGCCCAGCAGAAAGCCGAGAGAGAGAGCCATGAGGAGCGCTCCAAGCAAAAAAAGTACGAGGCGGGCCCAACTCGAAAAACAGCTAGAGTGAGCCACGCGGCACATAGACAGAGATTGCCGAAAAGCGAAGCGAAGGAAAAATGAAAAGCTTCATGAGGAAGCCACATGGAGCGCTCTGAGGCCAGTGAGCATTTGAAAAATAAGGTACAATCGCGAAGGTAAATAAAAAACTACAAAGGCATCGATAGTTTTTGTTGGACAGTTTGGCGACTCATAGGGTCTTTTCACTCACGGAATGGAAAACTCCAAAAACTTTGGTTTAGCATCAAAAATGTTCACAACCTTGAGAGGGTGGCCTGCAGATTGGTCCATACTTCATTTGATGGTGCAGAGAGATTTCGCAGATGCTCATGAGCCAGCCTAAGATCAATAATTGCTTTGAAGGGCAATTCGGCTGATGCTTTTGTTGCCAATTCTAGTTGGAAGAAAACTTGCGCCAGCTAATGCACAATTCCCTCGATTTCTTTAGCAGTCAGAGATTGATCAAAGGTCTGGAAGATAGAAAGGTCCTGCTTCTTCTCTTCAATCATTGCAACAATATGCTCCACACCTACTACTGCCTAGTCCACAATGAAAGGTGAAGGGAGGCCTCTCTAAGTCAAGCGGGAAAACTTTGCCCGCATTTCACTGGTAACTTGGTTTAACTAAGCCCTGCAATTTGCTACCTATTGAACGGCCTCATGCATGGAGATGAGGCTACTCACACCCAAAGCTGCTATTGTTCGGTCATTGATGCCCATGCCACTCAATGCTTCATCTGAAGTAGTATACAACTTACCCAATAAAATTCTAGCCTCTTGAATCTTGTCAGAAGTTAACTCCTGAACCTGCTATATCAATTCACTCACTATCCCATAGAGGCTAGTTGCTTGCGCCATAAAATTTAAGGTGGGCTAAAGAGTAAGGAAAAAAGCCTTCACCTTGTCCTAGTATGATGCATGCAACTCTTTGGAAATTTCCAACGAGATCATTCGGGGCGTAAGGGGTTGGGTCTTTAGGGTAGCCAATTCTGCCTCTCTACTGCTCAAACTCGCCTTTACCTCGGACAAGATTCTGTCCAGTGCTACCAACTAGTCTTTCAGAGTGAAAACTTCCGTTTCCTTTTTTTCCAGGGCCAATTCGGCCTACTTAGTCTTTTGAATTTCCAACTCCAGGTTGGCATTCACTTGAGTAATTTCGGCAGTAGTGTTCTACTGAAACTTTTTCATTCCCTCGGTTAGTAGGTCAGACTTAGCGCGAAGTTTCTCCTCGTTTGCTCGGCCCTGCTCGACCTCCTGCTGGAGTCTCGAAATGATCTCCTTGATTTTAATTTCGAAGGTACCCCTCTCCTTCTCTAGTTGAGTTATTTCATTCTCTTGGGCTTTAAATTTGTTCACCCAGATGTCAACTTTGCCTTTGAGCTCCACAATCTGGTCATCCTTCTTCTTCGCCTGCCTGTTGAGTTTAAGAAATCAATGGTCACTATTTTTTGGGTCTCCTCCATCAGCTCAAATTTATCTCGTAGGTGGGCCTACTGCAAGTCCAACCCGACAACATTCACGGAATAATCACCCGGCAGTATTTTGCCTACCGCCTTGATCACATTAGGAGTGATCTTCCCAAACCTCAAGGAATTCTGAATTTCATTGAAAACAATTTGCAAGTGGGGCTCTACTTGCCTGGTTGCGTCTTTCTATCTTATTTTGTTGATTCGGTTGGCACGGGCGCTTTTATTTGCATCAACCTACGAGAAATATTCGTGGGCCAGAATATCCAGTCTGCCAGCAAAAAGATACTCCTGAGGGATGGTCAGTGGGAAAGACAACGTATCTGATGCATCATAAGTTTTTTTGGGTCGTTTTATAATAGCTGGGGAGAATGGCGAGATGAATTGGATGCTTAGAGAGGATGATAGTGAAGTGTAAGGGAAGACCAAAGATGCACCAACTCCAAGGCTAGGCCTTGGAGATAAAAATTATTGGCCCACGAGCCCAGTATCTAAACCAAATTGCATTCCGGGCAAGATATGGAAAGCGGAGGATAAAGGTGGGAAACCAAGAGGGGCGAGAGTAGAATGCCTGAGAAATCCAATGGCAGAGAGAACTGGCGCAGAAGAAAAAATAGGGGCAGACGAAGGAGAGACCAGAGACATAGATGAGAGAGAAGAGGGAGGAAAAGTTACTTGAGGCTGAAGTGGAGCCGTAGATGTGTTGACTGCTTCCTTCATCAACTACTTCTCCTCCACACCAGATTTTGTGGTTCGTTGTCGCTTCTCCTCTAGAAAATCATCAAGATCAAGAATGACCCGTCTCTTACCACTGGTAGTCCTTGCCCGCCTCTATGTTGATTTAGAGGAGGCGATTGGCTTCGAAATTTGTGCATGTGGGTCTTCCTCTAGCACAGGATGCTTACCAGTATCCTTCTCATGCATTGGTCTCCCAACAATGATAGGGGGATTTTGAGTTACTTCCTCCTCAGATTCTGTGGTAGCCTCCTCTTTTCTATATTGTTGCACGGATGTTGAGTGGTTCAGAGACCTTTCAACATCCGAATGTTCATTTTCTCAGATGTCATCAAATCTTTCATCAAGGGCTACTTCATCATGAAGCTTACCAGTTGCCAGAATCTTCTACCGGTATACCCAGAAGGCTTGCATCTTCTCAGGCGCCCAACCGAGCTTACTCAATTGGGTGACCAGGGAGGGGTTGATCTTCAGTTGTGGGTTGACCTTCCCCACGATGTGGTAAAAATTCAACCATGACGGTCGACCATCCACTATAGGGAAATAATCAAGGCCAACATATCTACTTAAATTTCCCTCCTCGACATTCCTCTGGAGGTCCCAGAATGGCCGAGGTGAATGCAGGATCTTGATGCCGACTCCCGATAAATTATTGTCAAGGTTATAATTCCAGGAATCATCTATTAATACCAACCCAAGGTGACCCAACTTTGAAAGTAGAATCAATGAGGTATCAATCTTCAAGGTCCTCTTTTTAATCAGTGACACGGAACCAAACATGATTGGCAGTAGCAAATAGGAGGTTAAGTGTTTTCCCCCCCAGTAATCATTGTCAAGGGTACATAGCTGCCTTATTGCCTCCAGGGTCAACACTCTGTCGAAAAGAAAACAGGGAAGTCAGAAAGGCTCCCAGACAAAACCTGGTAGGTGGAGCATGGTGAAATCCAAACCAAAGCACCAATTATAGAGTGGAGTTAACTTCCCCAACCAGGACCTCTGTCGGGGCAATATGCGTTCGGTCATATTTATGCTAGATTTATCCAAAGCCCTTATAACCGGGGCTATGAATGAATCTAAAAACACATAATAATCAAAGGTTTTTGACATGATAGGGGTCCATGTCGAAATCGGCTTCCTAAAACCACCCTCATCAAAAATAGACAGGGACATGGACGTCGAAAAATAATCTGGGTTTTGGTGCAAAATCAAGTAAGCTAGGAAAGACAAATACCTGAACTTAGAGCCGACCCCAAATTCCTATAATTACTACCACATTCCATCACTAACAACTCTTGCAAAGTCTAGGAGTGGAGCCTCACGATTCCTTTCTAGCATAAAGTTGAGGCACATCTAAAACTAAAAAATGCTCTTGTCCGAGTCCAAGCCGCACACCAGTGCCAACATAGAAGCAATAGAGGAAGACCCACCTCATAGAGCATTCAAATTGAAAGGGAATTTGGGTGTTGTTGAACTACTCATTGGCTGATTAAGCTCAGAACGATAAAACTATGGCATTGACTGGAGCTCTCCCCACTTTTGTTGCATTCTTTCCACTTCAAAAATCTCAACCTCACGGGTCAGAGCAAGCGGGATGCACAACATATCTTGAATAGCCTCAGGGCTAATGACTACCCTAAAATATTTGCTGCTGATAACCCTTGTATTCAGGTCAAAACATGTCATGCATGCTGCCACAACCTCTAGGCAAGGGTGTACTAATGGAGCCATGTACTGTGCAAGCCCACAGAACCATAACTGTTTGTGAAATTGGTCTATCATATGCTTCATTTTTTCACATGCGGCCTCCCTAAGGCTCTTAGTATTGCAAGATAACTCAGGATCAAAGACATTATCTCAATCCTCCAAGACCATTGCCTGATCTCTGTGAGGAACCGTGTTCAATATCTTCTAGTTCACCAGGTGAGTGAAAGGACAGTTAGGCTTCATAGGTATGCCTAGAGTGACATAAGACTCCCCATCGTAAAGTTGCACATGGGGTGCATTCTTCATTTGCTCACTTAGTTTTACTGAAGCTAGGATATGTGAAGGGTTCGCTGCAATTTCGACCATTTTTATATTCGCAATAACTTTTCTGCAAACCTTTGGCAAATAGCTTAGCTTTTCTGAAAAATTCTTTCTTCTTGCGAATGCCTTAGTTGTTCAATCCTTGGTAACTTTTGCAATAAATATGTTTCTCTGCATGCAATAACTTGCCTTTTTGATTTCTCAAGAAAGGCGGCCAAAAAAAGTACGTGCCAGTCATTCATACCAAGTTGCTAATTATGTATTTCTAGCTTTCATTTGTGTGAGAGAATTGCCAACCAGCCAAAATGCTCGAGCATTTAATGGACAGCCTCTTGCGTGTGACGGAGCCTAATTTTTCTCGAAAGAAAAACCAAGGCAACGTTGTGAAGACCCCTATGCAGGCTATTCGCATTAACCAATTTCATTGTACATACAGGGCACATCACCCAACATCCATTTCCCTAAGATTTTTCCTTGATTCGGATGGGACAGCACCGCCTTGTGTCGACATCTGGCCTATCTTTAAATGGATGTGGCAACTCAGCAGAGCCAGTTGCAACTTGTACCTACAGTTTTCCATCACCTCGCATGCTGCAATACTAAAAATTGAGGCAATGCGACACACTTGAGCCCAGTTTTTAATCATGATTTTTTCTTAGCTGGCAAACCTAAACTAGTCTATAAATAGGACCCTTGGCAACATAGCAAATCACAAAATTTTCTAGCACTCCTAGCCTAGCAAGCTTTCTTTAGGACTTAGCAAATTTCATTTTAGCTAGAAAAGCAAACAACATGGAAACACCAGTAAGGCTTGTCTGCAAAAAGACTCAGGTTGCCTTCCTTGACAAAATTAGATGCAAACGTCTAAAATGTATGATAGGTGTGAAGAACTTGTTGTATGTGAAGGCGATCAAGTGGGTCCTTAGCAAAGACTGCGTGGAGTATGAGGACTAGTATCGGGTGAATACTAGCATTTTCTCCCACTTTGTTGCCTCGCTGCTGGACATTAGCATTTCCAAATGCAAAATTCTAGAGTTGACAAAGCGAGTCTTCCATCAGCGCTACCACACATGCTTGGAGAAGATTGTGCGCGCAGCACAATTTGACCGTGGGATTCCCTTGGTTCGCAACATTCGCTTGCAGCAACTACATGGAGGCATTGTTCCAACTAGACCCTTCCTATTCGGGTTCGAGTTGGAGACTCACGAGGAGTATCATGCCAAGGTCCACACAGGCTGCTACTTTCTCATGCATGTGCACTATATTGAACCATTCCAAAATATTTAGTGGTACGAAGATTTTGAAAGAATGGTGTTTCCTGATCTCGCGCCGCCTACTGGCATGATTGTTGGTCCTTCCCATGGTTGACTTGAGAACGAAGATGATCCCAAATTTTATTTGTCTATGCTTCAAGCTTCTGCTCTACAACGGATATATGTAAATATTGATACCAGGCCTTTGGCCCCCAAAATTATAATATAAATCTTTAGCTATATAACTATAATATATATCTTTTTCAGAAGACTTAGCCCATTTACAATATTTTCTCATTTCTAGCACTACTGCAGTCATTTCATTTCATTTCTTGCACTGAGAGGATCCAAAACTTTAACCAGGGAAGAGTAATTACATATATACAAATGTACAAAAACAACACACGGGCAGAATTAATGAAATATTTTAAGCTTTATTCCATTGACTGGAATATTCAGGGCATTTCCTTCCATGTCTTCCAACTAGAAAGAGTTGAACTATTTACACTGGGCAATTTTGAATGGCCCTTCCCAGAGACTATCAAACTTTTCGTGTTGTCCGAGCTTTGCTCTGTGCTCATTGAATTTAAGAACTAAATCTCCGCATTGCAATCCTTGATCAGAAGCCCTTTTGTCGAACCATTTCTTTGACACCTGTTGGTGGCTATTCATCATTTCCAAGGTGTGTTATCTTTTCTCTTGCACCTCGAGCAACTCAGAAAACCTCACCTCCATCACTCCATTTTGTTCAATTTCCAGGGACTTGAGCAATTATAGGGTAGGAATTTCTGTGGTGATAGGCAGCAATGCCTCCTTCCCATACACCATCTCATAAGGAGATGTCTTTAGTATCTGCTTGGGCGTAATTTGATCTGCCTAGAGCATTCTTCAGAGGTTCCTATGCCACTCTTTTTGATGTTCTGAGCCTATCCTTTTGATCAACCTGATGAGGTTTTTGTTAGTAGACTCCACGAGACCATTTCCCTGGGGATAGTAGTTAGAGGAGCTCTTCAGGAACACTCCATATTTTAGTGCGAATTGGCTCATCTTTGAGTCGAGAAAAGCCCTTGCATTATCAAAGATGATTGTTTTAAGCGGGTTGAATCTGGCCACCAGTTCTTCAAGGAAATTAACAATCTCCAATTTTGTTGCATTTTTTAAAGGCACTACTTCTGCCCACCTAGTAAAATAGTCAATTTCTGTTAGTATCCATCTATGTCCAGCTAAAGAGAAATGGTTAATCATCCTAATGAAATCTAAACCCCATTGAGCAAAAGGTTCTTCTACCACTATAGGCCTTAAAGGCATAGCAGCATTTTGTCTCCTTCTGACATAAAACTGATATTCCTTGCAAGACTTAATCAATGAAAATACATCATTAAAAAGTGTTGGCCAAAAATAAATAGCACATATAATTTTAATTGTCATGGTTCTTGCAGAAAATTGTCCTCTAACAGGGCTATTATGGTATTGATCTAAAATCTTCTTGGCTTGCTCCTCATTCACACATCTTAGCAGGATGCCATTAAAATTTCTTTTAAATAGGACACTCTCCAAAAGAACATAATTGCTATTCTATAAGCGATAGAAACATTTTTTAAAGGATGGGAGATCAATCCAATATCTTCCCGTCTGTATAAAATTTATTCTGTTGTCAAGCCAATTGCTCTGAGAATTCTCTTCATTTATTAACATAGGCTCCGGAGCTCCAAGCTCTGTTGTTGTTTCACTGTTTTCAGTGATATACTCCCATAGTCCTTTTCCCTTGACGGTCTTGATAGGTCTGACTTCAATATTGTATTCTAGGATCTTGGTGATCCAATTAGCTCTCTTCTCACTAATTTCTCCCTCCATGATATACTCTCGCACACTAGGATGCGGTACGCAAACAAAAACCTTATTACATGATATCAAATGTCGAAAATTTTTAAGCCCTTTAACAATGGCAAAGGCTTGCTTTTCTACAAATTTATACTTTACTTCGTACTCTTTTAAAGTTTGTGAGTAAAAGGCAATGAGAGATTCACTTGTATCTTCATCATCCTTCTACATAAGCACCGTGGCAATACTATTGCCACCACCAAAAACATACATAATGAAATCTTTTGATAGGTCAGGGTTCACCAACATAGGAGTGGAAGAAATAGCCTCCTTTATTAGCTCGAAAGCTTTTCTGGCTTCCGTCGTCCATTTAAAAATCCGGTCCTTCTTGAGCATTAAGGTAATAAGTCGAACAATACCTGCAAAATCTGCAATAAATCGGCTAATAAAATTGACCTTACCCAGGAAAGACTGCACACCCTATTTGTTGATAGGTAACGAGAGTTCTCGGATCATATCCACTCTTTCTGGATCAATGGAAATGCCTTCCATGGAGACAACATACCCTAATAACTTTCCCTGAGGAACTCCGAATACACACTTCTTCGGGTTTAAAGAAATCCCAATTCTTGGCACTTTTGGAAAACAAGCTCCAAATGATCAAAATGATCATCAACATATTTTGAGAATACTATTAAGTCATCCAGATAGATAAGTATAATCTTATGGATCAAATATTTAAAAGCATTGTCCATAGCTCTTTGAAAGGAATTTTAGCATATGCATACGTTCCCCACTTTGTGGTGAATGTTGTTTTGTATTGGTCCTCTTCCTTTACCTAAATCTGGTTATAGCCCAAAAAACCATCCAACATTGAAAACATTTCGAAGCCAGCAACATTTTGCAGAATTACCTCCATTGAAAGGAGGGGGTAATGATCCTTTAAGGATGCTCTAATTAAATCTCGAAAGTCTACGTATAGGCATATATCCCCATTTTTCTTCCAGACCGGCACCAGGTTTGACACCCAAGTGTTGTGCTTGATAGGAAACACTATCCCTGATGCGATCAACTTATTTAACTCCTGTGACATGAGGGATTCTATCTTTTGGTTCACAGGTCTTTGCTTCTAGCGAACTGGCTTCGCCCCTTCTGACAACTCAATTGTATGCTAGATGATTCCGGCATCATATCCTTTAAGATCCTCATATGACTAGGCAACTACACTCGGATATTCTTCATAGAAATGCCTTAGCCTATCCTTATTCTTCTAAGAAACTTCTTTTCTGACCTTAGGCTTTTTATCTTCCCCAATATGCAAATTGGCGTAATCGCCTTTGTCAGCCACAAGCTTCCTTTTTTCTCTTGTTGCATCATCAGAATCGAAGAGGCTTTCCAAAGTGACCAGGCCTCTCAGGAGCTTGTTGGATTTCAACTAGATGATTTGATCTCCATAAGCTTCGGCGATCTTCGGTTGCAGCTGATCAGCGAATTCTCCAGATGATTGGAGGAATGATGCAATAGGAGCATTGCTATCAAACGCTTGCCAATCTTAATTGTTATCAGGGATAGCAGGTCTTACAACTACCCTCACTGCATGCTCATTTTTTAATAATTCAGATGCTGGCTCAAACTGAGCCCCTATAGTTGCCATCTTGTCGGAATCGGAATTCATCTCCCTAGGAATAGCCTAAATATTGAAGGCGTCAAAGTTGTCAATCAGATCCTAGACTCTATGTTGATAGGATCGCATACAGACATTCTTTGCAGCAGAAGTTCTATGGACCTAGTTAACCACTAGTTCTGAATCTTCAAAGATACTTATCTTCTTTGCACCCAATTGTTCTACAAAGTTTAAACCATGGATAAGACCTTCATACTCAGCTTCATTGTTTGAACATACAAACTCAAAGTGGTAAGACCTCAAAGTCTTTTTCTTAATCGGGGATATCAAACAAATCCCCACTCCAACTGCTGCTCTACATCAGGCTCCATCAAAGTATAACGTCCATATTTCTGAGGATTCTTCATCTTTAGGTTCCTCAGTAACTTTGGGCATGATCTGCCCCTCTTCATGTATAACATAGGTTTTGAGGCCAGTTGCATGGTAATTCCCGAAAGGGTCTGTATCAATAAATTCATTCAACAAATTTTCTTCGCCTTCTGTCTGGGAGCTAGTAGCCTCCTCTTCCTCAATAAATTCCACATTGAACCTTTCCTCCTAAGAAATTGAAGTGTGTGTTGCTTCAAAATTAAGCAGAGCTTCATCAGCAACATGTTCGAAATGAAGAGTTTTCGATAATAGTTTCATCTTAGCCCCATGCTTAGTCCTCAAAATCAAGTGCGACCAGTCTAGCACCAGATATCGTCCTACATTTGCAATGAACTCTCGGGACAAACAGATCTTGAACAGAGGAGGGATATCGATGAGTATGGTATCCTGATTTATAGTGATACTAGGGCAGGCAAACAAAGTCATAGGTAATCCCTTGATTATCCCGCCAGTATCAACCTTATTTCTATCAAGTTGCATGACTCCTTTATTCAGAGGCTCATATTTTAGACCCAAATCATCAGTTACTTGCTTTGGCATGACAGTGGTGCTAGCACTAGAGTCGATCATACAATTATGCAGTAGCTTGTCACCAATAATAAATGTTAGAAAGAAAGGCTTAGGTTTAGGCTTACTTTCCTTTCCAGATTCGAGCTTCTCTTCTAGTTGAATTGTTAGCACTTTATCCAAGTCTGGCTTGGATACCTCCTCTTCATTAGAGCGAGTAGGAATCTTTGCATTCTCTTCATCCAACAACGCCTTTTGTAGTAGCACCTTTTGCTCTGGAATAGCCAGGACGTCCCACAGAGAAGCATTGGCAGATGATTTCTTCAGTTGTTCCACCATCTTGAATTGCGCTTTCGACTGGTGAGTCATGATTGCTTGCTCTTTAGGTCTTGCAGTCGGTACATCCGATAGTTTAGCAATAACAAAAGTGATCAATGGAGCCTTTGCCTTCATAGGAAGCAGATTCAGAGAGCTAAGAATAGTCATCTCAACCTGTGATGGGATTAGCAATAGGCCTACCGCTAGGCTAAGCATCGGTTGTGATATAGCATTGGTAGGCGAGGCTCTAAACCCTCTGGTGAACCTACGCTTAGAACGCGTATTATAGTTAGATTGCACTCGGGGTACTTTACCTATAGGGATATCATTCAAAAATGCTAACTCTTCTCCTTCCATCCAAAAAAAGAGAGCTTGGTCTGGAACAATGTCCAACTCTTGCTGGATGGACATCACCTGCATTTGAGTGGTGAGGACTGCATTATCCACTTGCTGAGAGGCATATGGTGGGTTGTTGGAAACGGATGCGCTACCTTGGCAACGTTGATCTGCAATTTGTTGTTACAAATGTCCCCGCAAACAGTTTTGCGGCATATGTGCATCATTGCAAGGAAAACACCATGAATTGGCATCGTCAGCTAAATTGTTCTGTCTTGCCACCAGCTCTTTATTTGAACTAGGATGAACAGTCTGCATAGGCAGGGTTACCAGAACTATCTGGTTACGTGGTAGAGCCGAGGTATTCCCACATGACCTATCTTACCACTGATTTGATTGGTACAAAGGTTCTCCGCCTTGGTAATTTTGGTATGTAAGATTTTGATAGCTATATTGTTGCCACTTTAAGGTG
Source organism: Sequoiadendron giganteum (assembly GCA_007115665.2). Taxonomy (NCBI): domain Eukaryota; kingdom Viridiplantae; phylum Streptophyta; class Pinopsida; order Cupressales; family Cupressaceae; genus Sequoiadendron; species Sequoiadendron giganteum. The sequence continues at coordinate 268,118,128 of CM021102.1, forward strand.
GTCAATTCATTAGTCATAGCCTGCATTTGTTCCCTCATTTCATTCATCTCGGTAGCCATGGGATTAGGTACAGGAGCTATTGTCGGGGTTGTCGTCAAGGTTGCCATCGAGGCCGAGCTTAGAACACTTCTGGGATAGACGTACATAGATTGAGGAGGAGTCATAGGCACGTTGGTGGAAGGAACTTCAGCCTTTGCAGCATTGCACTCAGGGAACAATGGCATGATGGGTCTCGGTGCTAACTTTCCTACAGCGATCAGATTATTTTCTACGATGACAACCAAGGCATAAGCATCAGGAAGAGTGTCTCCACCGAGAGCTTGTAACATCATGGAGATATCAACATTGATCGACTTTAGGTAGAACATGAATGCTAGATCCAGAGGTGGTCGGCTGCCCACAGGCACTCTCTACCAAGTCGAATGGAACCTCGCATTGAAATTAGGCAGAGCTTCATGAGGGGCTCGCTTTATATTTGTTAGTTGATGGTACAGTAAAGCCTTGTCACCAACGTTTGAAAGATGCTCATAAAATGGGGTTCCGAGCTGGTCCCAAGTAGCAATAGTACTAGCTTGTAAAGTCTTATACCAGTTTAACGCCTTTCCTCAGAAGGAGGCGGCTAGCAATCTGAGGGCTACATTTTTGTTCGATATGCCATGTACCAGACATACGTCTGCTACATCTTACAGATGCTCCATTGGTGTCTTTGATTCATCCCCTAAATATTTAAGGATAGCTTTTAGAGTGGAAACAGAGATGGGGGCCCATACTGTAGGAGGCACAGGTGCTACTAATGGACTGTCGGAGTCTCAGACTATGTAATTTCTAGTAGCCATAGGTGCGGGTGGATTAAGTGATGTCAAAGAAGGAGGAGATGGAGGAGGTGAAGGGCTACCTCGGCGACCTCTCGGGTGCACAAAAACTAAAGGTGGTACAAGTTGGCCAGGGACTCTTGCAATCTATGACCTGGTTATAGGCTTATGGCTCATACACACTTATGAAGATCAGGTGAACGTGCTAGTTCACGGTCCCACCGGGTGTGCCAGAACAAGAACTGTTGATGCAGTATTTTGCATGGAGCAGCAGTCTTATGGGAAACTTAGCTAATGGGGAACATTGTGCTCTAGCTAAGTGACCTTCGGGATTTTACTGAAGCTGACTCTTCCTTTAGTGGGTGAATTAAAAGGTAAGGGAGATAGGAGGAATGTAAAATTTACACTACAGGCGATGCGCCGAAGTCTTTAGACAACATTACTAGAGCACAATGGAGAATGCAAAGGCCCGAACCACTAAATTGCTATTAATTAAGATAATTTTCTCAAAAGCACTTGAATCGCAAGAATACCTTCCACTTTTGCATAACATAATCCCTACATAACCTTCAGCTAACACAGAAGAGTTGAAATAAACATGGTCTGTATTTATTGAGTTATGGAAAAATCATAGAAAGCTGAAGAATAGGCATTCATGAAATAAAACAAGATAACGACATAGAACAATAGTTTCATTAAATGCATGAATAAACAGAAAGGCCACAATTGTTTGGCACAGTCTGGTGTCTTCAGACTCAATAAAGCAATTACAAAGGCCTTCTTCCCAGTGCTAGGGAGTTTTTGCAAAAATTAACCAACTCCTCATAAAAGAAAACATGGCCATATTTATTAGCTAGTCCACCACTTGAAGATGCATCAAGAGAAGAGCAATCGACATGCAGGGACCGATGGCCCAGATCAACTCGAGCTGTGACAACAATCATCAACCAGCCAACAACATGCCAGCGAGGCGATGACATAGAACAGAAAATCACGCAGCAACAAGAGAGGACAAGTGGCAACATACGAGTACAAAAGGTCCAGCGGCAATTCCAAGGCATCTAGCATAGAAGAAATCACCACATGTCGCTCAGACAGAGCCCGGTAGAAAGTCAAAAAGATGCCCAGCAGAAAGCCTCAAGAGAGAGCCACATGGAGCGCTCCGAGCAAAAAAAGTATGAGGCGGGCCCAACTCGGAAAACAGCCAGAGTGAGCCACGCGGAACGCATACAGAGATTGCTAGAAAGCAAAGCGAGGGAAAAGTGAAAAGCTTCGTGAGGAAGCCACGTGGAGCACTCTGAGGTCAGTGAACATTTGAAAAATAAGGCACAACCACAAAGGTAAATAAAAAATTGCAAGGGCATCAACAGTTTTTGTTGGACAGTGCTCAACATCGAAAGAGCCCTTACTGTGCGAGGAGGTGCACCAACATTCACCCCACCACAAGATAACTGCCCATCTAACAACTACAATGATAAACCTTGAACTTGGTCAAGGAATAAAAATATCATGAACGATGGCGTGGTCGATGCTAAAGTGGTCATCAGTGCCCCTAACCAAAACACCCAAAATCATCATCAATCGCAAAATCATAATCATAACAATGTACAGACTAATGCGGTAGTAGCACAGCAACAACCAACTCCCACCAATCAAATCAACAACATGGGTAATCAAGGACGACCACCTCCCTGAGGAAAGTATCCCCCCAAGAGGAAGTTCACAGCTCTAGGTGAATCGATTGAGTCCATAATGAAGAAGCTGGTCGAGGAGAATCTAATCAAAGTCTCTAACTTAGAGCAATACACGAAACCCATGACCAAATCGCCATAGTATAACGAAAATATCCTTTGTGACTTTCACAAGGTCAAAGGATATACCACTGCCAATTGCATGAGGCTAAAAAAAATCATCCAAGACCTCATTGAGGATAAAATCATCAATATCGAACAGCCAGCTGCAAACCAAGACCTAAAAATATACATGAATCCAATGTCGAACCACAACCAAGGGAACAATCAAGGCAATAATCAAGGGAACAATAAGGGTAAGCAAAAGTATGCTAGTCCTAATCTAGTATACGAGGAGATAGTCTGATGCATCGATGAGATGGTCACCGTCATAAATGTCAAAGGAGCCAACAACGACTATGGAGTCACCACACGTGGCAGAAAAGTTACCATTGTCGGGGCACTAGCTAAGACCCCCATTTCTAATACAAAGGTCGTCCCCTATGACTATAATGTCATTGACCAGCTGAAAAGAACACCCGCCCAAATCTCCATCATGGAACTATTGAAAATCTCTCCCTCCCATAGAAAGATCCTTGATGAAGCATTAGCTGTGTCCAGCGTCTCTGCCACCCTTGACATAGAGCAGTTCTAGGCTATGGTGGGTAACATCATTACCCCAAATATCATTACATTCTCTGACCAAGATTTCCCCCCACAACCATCTCATAACCGTGCACTCCACCTTCAAGTGCTCATCTATGAAAAGAAAGTCAAACGAGTCCTAGTGGATGGAGGTGTGGGCCTTAACATCTATTCCCTAAAGCTCATAAAGAAATTACGATTCACTGAGGATTCCATTAATAATAACAAAAGCATCATGATAAGGGTGTATGATTACCAAGAAAGAGTATCTCAGAGTATTATCAAAATCCCCATCCAAGTGGGATTGACAACTATGGAAACCACCTGTCAGGTCCTCGACCTTGACCTACCATACAACATCCTCCTGGGACGCCTGTGGATACATGGAATGAAGGCAATGGCCTCGACTTATCACCAATGCACCAAGTTCTCACATCAGAATGAGGAGGTCACTATATATGGGGATCCCGAACCCTTTGCATACTGCAAAAACTTGGAAGCCAAGTTTTATAAGATCCCCCAAGTACCCAAAAATGATGAAGGACCATCTACTTCATACATAGACCCAGCCAACCTCACTTCCACTTCTATGACAGAGACACCCGCCATCCCTGACATACCAAAAATAAAAAACATGATCCAGGACAATGGATGCGGTGACTATAGAATGAAAAGAAATGCATTTGTTGTAGGAGAGTTACCACAATCTCCTAGGTCACATGGACAACCCTAGCTAGTTGAAACACCTATCCACACTATTAGAGCAGAACCTTTTGGATTCCATCATTCGAGGGATCTCAGTCAAGAGAATGTGGATGAGGAGGACATCTCAAACACACTATACCAAGATGAAAGACCCACTCCCACCCTGCCCATGGAGGAAACTAACAGAGGTTTACAAATGATTTTTGGTATGGGCTATAACAGGAATGAAAGCCTTGGAAGAAACAGTGATGGACGATTGGAGCCCATCATTGTAGAAAGAAGAATGCGGAACCTTGGCCTTGGGTATAATCCTCCGAGTATAACCATACATGGCAAAGGTACTCCCAAAAGAGCAGTCAGGTCCTCTCCTTGGGTAACAACAACCACTCCTAGACCACCTGTATGCCTAGGTATCCCACTTGACAACTTCACTTTTAACATCACTGATGTTTGTCCTAGTAGTGACGATGATGATACCATAGCAAGTCTCTCTAGGCTCTTTGAGGATTCTACCCTGTTAATGATTAGTGCCTCCACAACTGATTCAAACCAACGAACCCACCAAATCACCTTAGTACACCCACAACTCATCGATCACAATCAACGAGGACCACCAATTCTCAACTCATTCGAAAATGATGAGGCGCTCTTGAAATTCATGGGACTAAGGGATATAGTCCCATGTGGGGATCATAAGGCCAGCTTTAGAATCACATTGAACACACATGCATACTATGGGGAGATGATTGAGTCCTTCAGTCGCAAAAGGAAAATATCGAGAATAAGCTCAGGGTTATTGAGTGAAAACCACACTGTGGCACTCTCTAACCACAAAACAGTAAAAATAAAGGATGCATCTAATGGTGAAAACCTCTCTGAGGCATCGAAGGATGAAGGATTCAATCTCCCCCTACTACTCTACATCAAGAAAAGTCAGCAGTCCTGACAGAATAGTGCAACCCTGTCAACTTGGGAATAGAAACAGAGCTGCAAATCACATTCTATGCTCAAACACTTCAAACAGAAGAACAAGAACTATTGGTAGCATTCTTAAAAGAAAAGAAAGGTAAACTTCACATGGACCTATGTCGACATGCTAGTTCTAGATCCTGAAGTAGTAGTTCATTATTTGGTCGTTCACCCCGAAGCGAAACCAGTTAGACAGAAGTTAAGGAAGATGCGCCCACAGATAGCTCTGCTCATGAAGATTGAACTATAGAAACTCTTAGAAATTGGTTTCATATAACCAATTGACCATCCAGAATGGGTATCTAATATTGTTCCAGTCTCAAAACCAAATGGGGGCATCCACATCTACACAGACTTTAAAGATCTAAACAAAGCATGTTCTAAGGATGATTTTCCGCTACCCAATATTGACATGATAGTGGATATGATGGCCGGACATGAGATGCTATCACTGATGGATGGCTTCTCGGGATACAATCAGATAATGATAGCAAAGGAAGACCAGCATAAGACAGCCTTTACATGTCCTTGGGGCACCTACTGCTGGAATGTGATTCCATTTGGGCTAAAGAATGCAGGAGCCACATACCAAAGAACCATGACACTGATTTTCCATGACATGATCCAAAAAACTATCGAAGACTACGTGGATGACATACTGGCCAAATCAAAGAAGAGACAAGATCACATAGAAACTCTAAGTGCAATCTTTGATAGGCTAGAACAGTACAAGGTCAGACTCAACCCAAAGAAGTGTGTCTTTGGGGTACAATTAGGAAAGTTGTTGGGGTACATAGTTTCAATGAGAGGGATAGAAGTGGACCCTGCAAAAGTAAAATAAATCATCGATATTGAAGCACCAAGAACATTAAAACAACTCAAAGGATTACAAGGTAGACTCCAGTCCATCTAGAGATTCATAGGACAACTAGCAGATAAAAAAATAGCCTAGTCACATCTGCTCCACAAGGGAGTCACATTCAGGTGGGATGACAAGTGCGAGCAAGCATTCAGAAAACTAAAATAATATCTACTTACACCACCTGTGTTGATGCCACCAATTGTAGGGAAACCATTGATTCTATACATCTTAGCAAGGACAACCATTCTTGGTGCCCTTTTAGCCCAACATGATGAAAAGGGAACCAAGCGGGCGATTTACTATATCAGCAGAACAATGGTGGGGCATGAGCTCAATTACACATCCATAGAAAAGGCTTGCCTGGCACTGGTATTTGCAACCCAAAAATTCAGACACTACATGCTAGCTCATCAAATTAAGCTAATTGCTAAGATAGACCCTCTGAAATATCTATTGTCAAAAGAAATGCTTACAGGTAGAATGGCTAAATGGGTAATAGTACTATCAGAACATGATATTGAGTATGTCGAGCGAAAGGTGATCAAAGGACAAGTTATTATGGACCAGTTAGCAGAAGCTCCCTTGTACACAGACAACCCACTCATATCAAAATTTCCAGATGAGTCCCCTTTCAATCTCAGTGCAACCGACCACTGGAAACTATACTTTGACGGTTCCCACATGCAACATGGATCGGGAGCAGGTGTATTCTTCATTACCCACAAGGAGACTGTATACCAAGGTCTTATAAGTTGGCATTCCCCTGTATGAACAACATTGTAGAATACGAGGCTTTAACCATAGGTCTCAAGATTGTAGCATAGTGGCGAATTATGGCATTAAAGGTCTATGGAGACTTGCAACTTATCATTAACCAAGTCAATGGTGAATATCAAACTAAAGATGATAAGCTCACACCATACAAAAAGGTAGTAGAAAGCCTCAAGGAATCATTCATCGACATCACCTTTGAGAAAATACTGAGGGAAAACAATAGAGGAGCTGATGCAATGACAATGATCAGATCCTTGCTAGATATCCCTCGCAATGTCTCAAAACACAAATTCCTTGTAGAGCAGCTTCTCGTACCAACTTTCGAGGTACCAGAGTTAGAATATGCGTGTGAACTCGTTGGTCCTGGTGATATTTGGTACCATGACATTTACACCTACCTAAAGTTAGGAATACTCCCAACAGACATCACCCCGAACCTAAAGTGAACCTTTGTCGAAAGGGCCCTACAATTTGTCATCCTAGGAGAGACCCTCTTCTTTAGAAGTATCGATGGAACCCTGCTACATTGTTTAAAACTTGAGGAGGCCATAACTGCTCTAACTGAGGTACATAATGGCACTTGCGGTTCACATTCGAGTGATATGACCTTGGCTAAGAAGTTGTTGAGAATTGGGTACTATTGGTCGATAATAGAAAGAGAGGCACACGACTTTTTCATAAGATGCCTACAATGTCAGCAGCACGAAGATCTCATTCATGCACTAGCTCAAGAGTTGCATCCCATTGTTACACCTTGGCCCTTTTCACAATGGGGGTTCGATCTCATAGGTAAAATTTCACAGCAGCCATAAGTTCATTATCACCACCACTAAATATTTCACAAAGTGGGTCGAAGCAATTCCCATGACCTACATCACTGGTAAACAGATATCCAAGTTCATCCTGAACTACCTCATTTGCCAATACGGTGTTCCTCAATCCATTATCTCTGATAATGGGACAACCTTCAAAAATTAGGATATCCGTGATTTGTGTGAAAAATTCAAAATCAAACATCGCTTTTGAACTCCATACTATCCACAAGGCAACGGCCAAGCAGAAGCTACAAATTAAACCATCCTAAAAATCCTCAAGAAAATAGTCAATGACTCTGGTCATGACTAGCATCTGCAACTAAATCCCACCTTATGGGCCTACCGCACCAGTATCCACATGCCAACAGGTGCCACCCCATTCTCCCTCATCTACGGATCAGAAGCCATCCTCCTTATCGAGATCGAGCTTCTGTCACTAAGGATATCATTGCAAAACCTCATCACAAATGAGGAATCCAAGGTCACAAGACTGAATGAGCTGGAGTTATTAGATGAACAGTGCATGGACGCCCTAAACCATCTACAGGTCTACCAGAATTGCCTGAAACGGAGCTACAACAAGAAGATCAGGCAACGCACCTTCCAAGTTGGTGACCTTGTGCTAAAAGAAAACCAAAAGAATGTGCCCAACCCAGATACAAAAGGAAAATTTGAGCCTAACTGGTTGGGGCCCTTCATCATCACAGCAAGCTAAAAATCAGGGGCATATCAGTTGTCGACACTAGAGGGCGAGCCTCTGCAGGAACCCATGAATAGCTCTCACCTCAAAAAGTTTTATGCCTAAGAATTTGCAAGGTATAGAACCAGAAAATGCAAAAACAATCAGAAAAAGTCCTAAAAAAATGGTTACCTTGATGAAAACTTGGCAAACAGGCATCTTGACGACAACAAAAAAAATTCAAAAAATACAAAAAAATCCAAAAAAAATTAAAAATACAAAAAAAATCCAAAAAATAATAATAATAAAAAAAATCAGAAAAGGGATTGAAAACAATAAAGAGAAAAAATTGTCCTCTAGTGAAAACCACTTCGGTGGTGCTTTGGACAAGTACCTTGGTGAAAACCTGGCAAACAGGTGTCAAACGTAAATAAAACACTCTCTATCCACCAGGATTTGCATAACTCACTCAGTCATCCATCCACCCATCTGCTCGCATCCATACCATAGCCTGAGCTGGTGTTCATATCACGTTCCACCATAGTACTACTTGACATATTCCTAAGGTCAGTTTGTCCTACCTTTATTGAAGTAGTCTATCGTATCACGCTGGGGGCATGTTCCTATATCGGCATCAGATCAAATTTGTGTATATTCTTGGAGTTTTCTCGAAATTCTTCAAAAAATCCAAAAACATCAAAATCATCAGAAATCCAAAAACATGTTGAAATATCAAAAAATCTTCAAAAAATCATGATTAGGTCTTGTTAGTCTTTCACCTTGTCGAACTACATTGTCTCTCAGCTTGAACGTAGGCAAGGTTGATCTTTGATCATCCCCCGAGACAGTTAGGTCGGTCCTTAGGCGTCCGTCGCATTGTCAATCTGTTTGCCCATCTATTTTTTATAGTAAGATTAGTCCTTTAGGCATCTGTCACATTGGCAATCCCTTTGCCCATCTAGTCTGCATCTTAAGACAGTCCTTTAAGCAATAAAATGGCAACCAGTTTTTCCATCTTTTCATTAAGTCAAGTTTATCGTCAGTCGAACTACGTGGTCTTTGCGTGTATAACGTAGACAAGGCTAATCTATGGATCAGCTCCCGAGACCCCTAGGATAGGTCTTTAAGTTAGTCCTTTCGTCGTAAATCTTGAAAATACCAAAAACATCCAAATATCTGAAAAAACCAAAATGGTGCATCCACTTCATCTCACTTTCACCCACAAATTCCACCACTCATAATAAAATCAATCGTCGCCTTCACCCTTTGGTGAGTCAGTCAGAAGCAAGTCTAAGCAGGTTCCAAAGTGAACACCTAATCGTCAACGTCTTGAACGTCTAGGTTAGTAAGCAAGCAGGTTGGTCAACTCAGAGTATCAATAGCTTATCATTCAAATCAGTCCCATCAAAACCTTGATCACAACATGTCCTAGGATGAAGCTTTCCTACGATGGAAATAAGTAGCAGGTACCCCTCATAGTAGTTTAGCCTTGGCTAGTGGTACGAAGAACATTAGCTTGTTTGTTTACTTTATTTGATTTTTTTGACTTATCTTATTTTGCGCTCATTCCAAGGACCTCTCGATGATGCCTAAACAAAACAGGTTTAGAGAGAAAGGAATGGGGCAATGATCATTATCTTTTTATCTGTTGCGCTTGTTGGATATCCTTGTAAAATAAATTCGTCATACATACTTTATTTTGTTTGTAGGAAGGATGTGTTAGGTATCTTGTTCACTACATAAGAAGGCTTGCCTTCTTATGTTTTGGCCCAAGATGTCTAGAATATCTGAACTGCATTTTGAATAAGGTTATGTTTGTCAAGTGTGAACAAGAGTGCTCCTATTTGTTCGACGAGTCAAAGTCCATCGCACTAAGTACAATGCCATCCTGATCCTTTATACCTTGATGCATCATACCTATGTGTGTTATAAAACATAAAGTAATTAGCCTTTTGAAAATCCCAACTCCTGATAAGCAATATATCATCATCATTGGTAATAATATGAACTTGTGTGGATCCTCCTTCCATCCATCTTATTCTTCTTATTCTTCTATCTTTACTAACATTTCTATCGGTATGTTGAATCAAAATATACACAAGGCTACCCATGGCTGATGACTGTCTATGCATCATTAGAATTGTCTACATCACAGAATTATCTTTCATCCTTTGATCAACAGAACAACTCCTCTCGAATTTTATCATGATCTTGATCAGAAAATCATCCATTTCCGTTCGATCTCTCGAGGGGGCAGTATACCAGCATAATCCTTTCACTGGGGCAACAGTGGGGCAGTCGAAAAATCAAAAAAAAAATTGAACTTTGATCACAGCAGTTTATTCTTTGAATCAATGCAACAAGTACATTGCTTCAAAGAGGGGCAAAATGTAGACATAGAAAATGTACAATTTCAGTTTGACACACTTATTAACAACATTCCTTCTTGAATCATACTCTCAACTTTTTATCATATTATGCCTCTTAATTTAGTGAGTCATGAGTCATTTAATTAAGTCTTTCTCTTCCAGTGATTAAATTAATCAATTTAATCTAATTAACCTAACATTTCTGTTTAATGAAATAATTCATTTTATTTGATTAAATTCTCTAAAGTCCTCTAATTAAATTAAATAAATTAAACCTTATTTGATTTAATCTAACATATTCCTATTTGTTTAAATAAATCAAAACCATTTTTTAACTCTTTTCAATTTGATTTAAATCAATTCATAAATTTAAGTCCAAATTGTCACATCCTCTAATTCTTCATTAAATTAATCAAATCCTTGATCAAGTTAATCCTCCTCATTAAAATCCTTTAGAGAATGCAAGTTGCACAATAAATCAATTACTTTGATTTATTTAATTCTCCATTTTCCTTCACATAGCATCAAAACGAAATATTCCCTTATTTGAATTCAAAAAGTCCAAGTAGACTTGTACATCCAACAAGGCATTCACTCTGCTTACATGTCCTTGTGCATTGAGCCAAGTGGCATTTATTTCATTCGTTTTTCCCTCTCACATGTCATTTCTCAAATTTGAAATTCCACCTAATGGCATTTATTATGTACATTGACCAAAATGTGCTCGTTCAACAACCATTCACATCTTGACAAGTGACACTTGGCCATTGGATGTTGAATGATCCCACATTGCTCTATTTCATTCTCTCTTCTATTTTGGAAATCTATAAATTCGAGACTCCTCTCCTCATTCAACAACACACAACTTTTAGTAAACTTACTATGCTCAAATTCATCTTCACTTCACAGATTTCAAGCAAGGTTATTCTCTTCATTTGAGAATTAATCTTACTCATAATATCATTCAGCTTGTTCAAGGATTGGGAAAGGGCTGCTTACTACACAACATGGTGGCACCAATTCGCCATGAGATAAAGGGTTAATCATGTTTCTTATATGCTTTTGTTTAACTTATTTTTCTACTCATTGATTGCATATCATTAGACATGGTTAAATATTTCATAGGGATGTCTAACTTTGTTGGTTTTAACTAACTTTCATGCTAACAACGTGAATTTTTTTAAACCATATCTTGCAAGTTTTTTTAGCATCCACATTAGTAAATTTCTATTATATTTTTAATGAATTAATTTAATGATTATTTGTTCCAAATTATTAAAGTTCCTAAACTTGTGTGAAGCCACACTATCTATACGTGATCATATTTGTTCTCAAGAAGATCAGATTTGAGCTTCACGTGGCTAATTTGGGAAGCTTTGCTTTTACATGGCAAGTTTTTACCAAGGCAAAATGATAAAAATGTGTTTCAATTTTATCTCCCACCGCTTCATGCCATTTCCACCGCCTTTCTTTTCATTGTTTGAAGAGTTACCGCCATTAGTCTTGGGTCCATATAAGCAGATCAAAAGCAATATAGTGGGATAGAGGATGAAGGTGGGAGTGGTCGCGAGGAAGAAGAACTAGGGGACCAACTGAGGAGCACAGATAAATAGCGTTTAGGAATCTTCCAAGAAAACTTTGTAAAAGACATTCAAGCCAAAACGGATAAGTTATACTATACTCTCACTTTTGTAGCGGTAATGTTGTCTAGTGAATGTTTAACCTCTATTACTCGCATTCTTAGATCATAGTTATATTCTATAGACCATTCCACACTTGGTCTACGCTCCAATATTTGTGTACAGCTTCACCATGATGATTGTAGTTGTGCCTAACAAAAACTCTATATCCTATATGCTATGGAAGATGTCCAACTTCTAATCCAAAATTTCCACTTTAAATGCATGTCTGGCATAGCAGTTTGCATCGACAATAGATAATAAACTCTTACCTTGATGGCTTGTAATCATTGCTTTCCATGCTCAGCAATATTCTGGGGCATTTTGTCAACAGTTTGTAGGCATCACCTCGACCTCCACAAGGTGGGCATTCAAATACACGAGCCAGTATAATAGCATAAAAATGCTATAAATATGGTACACAATATATAAAGTTTGTGAAAATGAATGAAAAAAGTTTAACATATGAAGATGATTTGAACTCCACTAATTACCGTTTAGGATCATACCTCTGGCAGCCATCGCATTTTCAACATCAGAAATATGCTAATTAATGCTATCGCTACAGCTATCACAAAAATAATCTCATTAAAACCATGGAAATGGACTTAGCTCAAAATTCTATACAAATTGCTCCATATTGTTAATAATGGTGAAAAAAAAATGGACAAAGTTTACAGGACAAGTATTTTGTGGTGTTATCTAGAAAATCTGGCAATAAAAGACTAAATTTCGTGTCTAATCACTTTTCGAAGTATGGACTCTATTAATAAAAGAGGGAATGCATTTTAATGGTTACTATATTTATGTCTCTAAATTTGATGAAAATTTTGATTTGAACATAATATTTCTTAAAATTAGCAACTATTAGCAATTACCATTCACTCTTTTGTGGTTTGAAAATGAATTTCACATCAAACTCCTTTGGATTGTGTTAATGCTCTTCGTATGCTTAGCATTGCTATGAAAAATATTGTATTTTTGTACTGACCTCCAACCAAAAAACCCTTCTTTTCAATCTCCAAACAACTTCATGACCAAAAAGAATATCATTTTTCTTTTCCTCTAAGACATTTTTTGTTCCAATTACCTCATTGAACTCTTCCTCAACCAAAATATCATAAAAATGGATCTCTTCCTCAATTTTTGTGCACAAAATATCTTGTCTATATTTTTTTGTAATCCTACTTAGGGACAATAGACTTGATCTTCATAAGATTTTTATAAAATTGAAAATATGTATGTATATTGTACTAGTGTAAGTGTATGTATTTGTATATGTACATGTAAAATTATGTTTTATATGTACACACTACATAATCATGTATGTGCATACATGAATAATTATGTGTTTCATATATATGAATGTAATGAATATGCATAGCCATGCATGTCTATACATGCATATAATTAGACACACACAAAGATGATGTGTTAAAGAGAAAATTACATGCCTTGAATTTTATCTCTTCATTTTGGACTCACTTTTAACTAGTTTATCTTGTGTGCAATGACTAGCATACAAGTCATTTTCAATACCTTGAACATTACCATTGAAACTCTCAAAGTTCAAAACCAGATTACTTTTCACTAAACCTGTAAAAACGTTACCAAATTTGAATGGAACGATATTTTCAAAATATGTTTGACATATGTATTGTAAAAAACTATACGCCTTGATTTTTCTCTTCGTTTGTTATTCAATTTGACTAGGTTATCTCAAGTGTCATGACTAACATGCAAATGATATGTTCATGTGCTCAATAATCTAGAAATTACCTCACAATTCCCAATAGTTCAAAATCAAATTATCATTCAATTAACTTTTAACTTAGGTGCACCAAATTTGAAAAGAACTCATTGTCAAAAGAAGACAAAGCAACTACAGATTAGTCCGTTTATGAACAAGAATAGTTACAAAGATAAACCAACCATGAATGAATTAACAACATCATATCTTACAATATTTCTATGCTACAATTTGCGGCCAATCATAGCCACAAGCCAATTTACAAAAGGGACTCCAACGAACACTATAGAAAGCTCTAATTTGTTGCCACAACTATAATTTGCAAGATATGTCCCAAAAACTATGAGGCTAAACTGTCACAAAGACGATAACTGAAAGTAACCAAGTTATTAAGCTCTACCCAAAGCTGCAATTGGCACACTCAAATATTTAATAAAATTAAATGGAGAAAAAAACCTCAATTTGAACTTTAAAAGATTTAAAAATGTCTACTAGAACAAAAGACTATAGTGGAAAACCAAAATTTAAAATACATCATTAACCCGATACACATCATTGGGTGTCCTTTAGAACTCTCTTCAAAGCCATTCATAAAGGTCATGCTTTAGAATTACCTACAGTAAATATAAAATTAATCATGACATCGTGCAAAAGCAAGAAAGAGAAAAAAATGCCATGCCATGAGATGCTTCTAAAACTTCAAGGTTCTTTGAATTTTTTTCTTATTAGAATCTTAGCAAGTTTACTAGACTATAGAACCCATCAACTAAGATAGCATATCAATCGATTCAATCGTCTTCTTAGAAAAAGAGGCTACAGACATACCCCAAACTAGTCATAGAGAAGGATAAATCTAAACAAGGTAATACTTGAGACAAACCCTGCATTTCCCTTCACATGTATTAAAGTTGACTTCATAATTATAGTAACAAAAATGTTGGAACTAAATATGGGGAATGCAACTACAAGCATCATCAAAAGCAGGGCCATTCACTCCAATGGTTCAACATACACAAGCATACATACTCTATAATAAAGCAAATAATTTGACAACAAACCAAGATGTATGTAATCTAATGCAATAGCTAGTCCAATTTTCTTCAAAAGATAAAGGTACCTCCAAAATATGATGGTGCAAGGCTCAACCCACCATGCGAGCAATCCAATACAGAAGATGGACAAATTCTCTTTATAGGTAAGGTATTGAGGCCAATTCACTTTACAAGGTAAAGTAACCTGCAAGATATGATATGATGATGAGGGTGTTAGGCTCTCTTTGACAATGTACAAACAAAACCTTCCTTTCGCAAAACCATTCAAAGCACAATTCAAATGAAGTAATCAAATTCTCGAAGAAAGGCGAACTTTTCAAAAGGAATAGTACATAGAACCAAACATTCATTTGTATGGGTATTTCAACAATTTTTTATCAACTATCAATGAACATGAATCTGAATAGATCTCAGTAAGTTTGTGAATAGAATTGAATATGTATATCTATATACCCATAAACTCTCTCATTATTTATACATACATGTATATGTATAGATATATGCACACATATACACCTGTGTTGCGCCAATTATCGGGCAATATAAGATGTCAATTTATTGTAGACAACTTGGGGTATATGTATAGATATATATGCACACATTTACACCTGTGTTGCACCAATTACCAGCCAATATAAGATGTAAACTCATTCTAGATAGCTTGGAGTGCATCAACACCCTCTAGACAACTTTTCTCAGATGTTGTAGTTGCAACTACCTTGGTAGACATGTATCCATAATGGGTAAGCATAGACAAGGCACGTGAACTATTTGACATAATGCCTCAAAAGAGATGTCATCTCATGAAATGTGATGATTGCACAATATGAATGGAATAGATTTGTTGATAAGGCTTAAGAAACCTTCAAGAAAATGCAATTGGCAGGTGTAAACCAAAATTCCACAACCTTTCCTAGCATCCTCCCTGCCTGTGCCAAAAAGGGAGCTTTGGAATAGGGTATAGGAATCCATCAAAAGCATAAAGGATGCAAGTTCCCTAATAGAAATGCATGCAAAATTTGGAACCATAGACAAGGCACATGAACCATTTGGAAAAATGCCTCAAAGAAATGTAGTCTCATGGAATGTCGTCATTGTTGGATTGTTGAGTGAAGGACATAAATTATGTCTGTTTTAGTGGTAAAATGTTTCAGCCCTAGGATGCCTTTCATCTGTTGAAGGGACACAACCATCACTACCCTAGCCATGAATCCAACTATTGTTGTATGTTGAATAAATTCTATGATTAATCCTAACCTACTCCATTGTAAAAATAGTAATAGGATATATTCAAACATGATATATTAGAAACTAGTATAAAATTAAGAGCTTCAGAGACCAAATTTTGGAGTAAACTCATTTTAGATGAAGATCATTGGCATAAGAACTTGAAAATACCCAAGGAGGCTTGGAAAATGTCAGCAAAAAAAGTGAGTCAAAGAATTTACCAAAATTTTCATACAATGCCAAAAATACATACATATGATACAGATATATCAAGAAACAAAAACACCGATAACAACACACATACACACACATATATGCACACACACATTTATTATACACATATTTTCAAGATTGAATCAATTCAATAAAATATCTTACCGTTGCATCAATGTTTGCTAGTGATTCATCGTTCAGACTGGACAACATTGATATGATGCTTAAGAGGGTGGTTTCTACCTAAAATTGTCATCCATTTTTTAGACACAGATTACAAGAAAGTATTAATGAATTCCTCCTTGAAGGCTTTAAATATATTGAAGTTCAGCCTAGCTAATACATTGTTTTAGTCAGGAATATGTAATGTGTGCACTGGTGACCACCATTCACTCGCTAAATTACAACCATTTAGATCATCTCATGGTGCATGAAGGATTGATATGCAAACTCGTCCATCTAGATATATTGCGAATATAGGATAATCTACTAGAAATTATAATATTATTTACGGACAACCCCATACAATTATGAATTTGGTGATATAATGTAACATCTCACTAGCACTTGCAATGAATGACAAGAAAAGAAAGACTTTAATTCCATGAAAAAATCCATCTAAGACTACCAAATTCTTAAACAAAATCCATCCAAGACTAAAACTAAACACCATATAACCATTAGGATGCCACATCTCTGATGTGAACCTCATAGAAGGTGGATTATTTGGATAGTTGGGTGGAAAACTCATGATTGCATTAAAATATCCACCTTCGCTGCACCCACAAAAGAAACCAATGTTTAAATGTATTCAAATGTTATAGGCTACTTATAACTTCTCAGATTCATCTCAGCCATGTAAATAATAAACCAACAACATTAAAGAACACATATAAACTATGAGATATGCACTGCACTCAGCAACATTATAAGCTAAAATCATATAGGCATGACATATAGAATGACAAAGATCCAATGCCTGCTCCTGGGAAAATTCAAACAATCTGAGCAAATCAATAGACAACCTAAAAATCAAAGTGTAAAAAATACAGAAACTTACAAGCGCCACCTTTCTTACACCCAACACCATAGATGCAAACCCTCTCAATAGACACAAATTTTAGTTTCATCAAACAACCTATTGGTTGTTTTTATTGTAACTAGGTTGATCTTCTAATCTACCTATGGAATTGCCAATCCCAATCAAGGGCAGCTCGAAGGACCTAGACCAACTAACAAGGATTTTAAAGACCTCCTACACTTTGGGCTCTACAAGACTCGAGAGGGTGATCCTTTAATACATTTACAACCTCTGCACCATTATCATAAACAACATTAACTACAACAAATAATCTCATTTAATAGCTCACAACAATAGGTTAATACTAAATAGAATTGTTTGTTCATCAATGATATCAACTATTTGGAGCATGAGATAACTACAACAACACTTCACAGTAAAAGATAGCCATTGATTTGCAATTTGTAGCCAGCTCTAGGTAAAGACAAACAAATACTGAACCTCATGAATAAGGAAAACTTAGATCAGTGCCATATATCCATTGGAGGAGTCAAATTCATAAGCATCTAAGGGTTCATGATAGATTTAACACATAACATATAAGATCCTCAATATCATTGCCTTACAATCTCATCAATCTGTATTCGAACCCAATACTACTTATCAAATTCTTATACAAAACATATCAACCTACAATCCCATTTAAGCATTTTAATTAATTCCTTGAATTGAAGCTAAAATAAGAATTGTACACACCACAACAATGAGATGAACGAAACAACCCTTGATCATTTTATTCAAAATTCAGATATGGTTGTACAATGGAAAGACATGAGCTCAAATTAATCATTTCAATTCAAATGTTAGTACTGTCATAAAATATTAAATCTCCATGAGCTCAAAACCTACAATAGAGTGACTCAGAACCTAAATTGCATTCTCTCTAAAAATCTACTAGACTTTACAATTTTCTCTGCAACTTCAACTAGAATCAACCCAAAACATCTAACTTGCTAACCCGTACTTTTGACCTTGAAATCCTTCTTATATAAAATGAAGGAGCAAACAAGCATCAGACCAGAAAGCACACATGTCACCATCCACTTGGACCGCCTTATGATATTTCAAAATTTGTTACAACAAAAATCTCCTCAGAGAATCTTCTTGTTCATCTTGTCTACTGAGAATAGTTGATGCAGCAACAAAACTTCAAGAATTTTGCACCTAATATTGTCACCAAAAACAAAACTGGAATCAGTTGTAACTGCAACAACTGATTTGTTAACTGTTAGCAGCCTACTTCGTTTCATTCTTCCTTAGTTAAATATACATTTACCCACTGGTGGTACTCTTCATCAGTTGGCCAATTAAAACTAATTACATCATTCACCTTAACACTATAAGATGTGTACTTAACTGCCACCTGATTTGCTTCTCTTTCAAAAGAATCCAAGAATGAGTTGGTGCTGATAATTTTGTCCATACAACTCACCAATAAATCATAATCCGAGTCATCAGAAATTAATGTAATTTGAGCATTGATGACCTCATTTTCTTGATCCTACCACTGTTGAAGTGACCTGATATTTCCCTTCTCATCAATTATGTCAAGTAATAATGTGTCACTCCAATCATCAAAATTCTTTACTAATTCTCTGATCTTCCTACTCAAATCATCTGGTAAGGCCTGAAAACCTTGCAATGACTTAACTAACACTTGAGTAGGCCTTAATGATTGGGGCCTATTATGTATATCATACCTTGAGGCCTTATACATTATGTCTAAGTCATTGGCCCTAGGGATCCATTTTTCAATTAGTGGTATTACTACCTCTTGATCCCTATCAATGTTCTTTATTGCATCTAATAATAAAGAATATAAATAATACATAGATGACAATCTGTCATCAACCTTATCATTCAAATTCCTCAATACAACATCGACAATCTCTCTTTGCTTGAAAATTACTCCCTCCTCACTTACCTTCGAAGATGCCTGTAACTCTGCAATTTTGTGCATTAGTTGCTTCTTTATAGGATCAATAGAGAATTTTATTTCTTCATTAATTGGTTCTAAAGTAGGGCTGAGGGAAGGAGTTTCACTAGGATACCCTAGTGTAGAAACAATGGGGGAAGCAAGAGGCACTGACCCAGATGTGGAAAGCAACGATCTAGTCCTGGGGGCATTTGATGTTTCCCCAATCTGCTTGTATCTCAACCTGTCCACCTCAGTCTGCAGCTCAACATTCCTTTACTACACCTTGCTATATTCTCCAATTATGAAATTGTATTTCTCCATTAGGCTTCTTTTTTTAGTCTCCTCTCTTTTAGCAGTCTTCTGGGCCAATTTGGCCACATTCACAATCAAACTAGTGGCCTCTGTGGTTGAGGTCTTTGAAGCTCTCTTTATTATTAATCCCCCTCTTAGGTTTGGGTTAATATCAATAAAATTGGGCTTTCTCCCTTGAGTGGCCAAAGCCCAAATTGCCAAGGTCTCAAATTCTTCACTAAAGGCAAAATCTTGCAATGCTGCCTTAACCTCTTCTTCAGAATCTTGCAAGGGATTCTTGGACTTCAAAATAGCATTGAAAGCTACTGCATTTGTAATGTCTCACTCAGGCAGAGTCAAGACACCAGCTTGATTTACTAATTTTCTCCCTTGCTCAGGAGTAATGCTCTTGAATTCATTCATTAATTTAGCTTTTACTTCATCATCATTCTCCTGGTCTGACCTATCAAGCCTCAATTCTTTTCTCTTCTTGCACTTTTCCTGATACTCTTCCAATTTCATTCCCCATACTAATTGCAAGAAGAATGGAGTTTTTACAAAGGCGTCATCATCTAAGAACTCCTTACATGCCTCCATCCTTGCATCTTGCACACATTTTCCTTTCATATCTAGATCAGATAGAACCAATTCAGCTGGTCTAGGAGGAGAAGGCATACCGATCTGCATATCCTGGTCAGTGATAACAATCTCACCCACCAAGTCCTCTTGTGATTGCTCAATATTTCACCTCTTAGGGCTTGGCTCTGATGGTGGTGGTCAAGGACTATTTTCAGGTGATGATTCCAAATCAATAATCTTAAGGGTATGTGCAGGATCATGATGGGCCAAAAAGAGGCAATATGTTATTGATATGACGACCCATGTGGGTGACTACTTTTTTTCTACCCAAAATTGATGAAACGAAAAGGGTTTTTAAAGGAGATTCTTAGCTTCCACCAATATAAATTATTATTTACTTTGAATTTAATACATTATTATTATTCATTTTCTATTTGAATTACGACTAAAGTCTTGATTGATAGGCTGATTGAAAAACATCTATAGCTTTCAAACAGTATCACATTTTTTGAATCCAAAATATGCACCACATTTTATGTTTCACATACTATAGGTTTTAAAAAAATAAAATTGAATTTCATGAATTTTTGGCCAAGTTAAGGTGGTCAGACATACGAGTTTTTATATTTTTAAAAATTTGTAATAAAAAAATCATAATTAATTATTTACTTGGAAAAAAATTACAAAAAAATATGTATCACATCAAGACATGAGTCCTCTACTTATATTTAAAATATTATAAAAAAATATTATCATTTTATTGTGGTTAGGGTGGTTAGACAAACACCTACTTCTTATTTTTTCCCTGAAATTTAAGTACTACTGCATTGAAATTTCAAATTTTCACCAAATAGATTTTTTTTTTTAAATAAACCTAGTAGATTAGAAACTACATTAAATTTTCTACAGATTCTATTGTTACATATTTTTGAAATAATATAGATAAATTATTCAAATTTTTACGTCATGTTGCCTAACTCTGATTTTTCTGAATTTATTGCCACTTAAGGGCCTGTTATTTCCATGATGATCCTGCACATACCCTTAATTGCTTCAGATGTTTTGAGCCTTGGACCTAGTGGTGCAGGAAATTTCATTATTCTTTTTCTTTTTCTATCCTCTTCTTCCTCATCACTACTATCATTTATTTCCCTTCTATAAATAGGCCAATTTTTTGAAGGTTGGTAGGCTGGCCTCTCTTCAAGTGGCTTTGCATTTTTTTCCTGTATGCCCAGGTCCAACTCTAGGTTTATCTTCTTGGCCATCAAGATGCCCATGATTTATTTGAAGTTGTCCATCAAAAAGTCAATTTTTTTATGATATGGACTAAACTACATCAATGGATCACACTCTGGATCCATTTTGTGCACAATGGCCAATAGCTTATCATAAGCTATCTATTTCTCCTTGTTCAATTCTTTCTTACTTATGTCAAATTCATTTCGAATCAGGTCCTCAGGGAAGTTGAACTCATGGACAAATTTACCACCTTTTATCCTTTGTCTTAAAAGGGCAAAGAAACCCTCAATATCATTTTGCTGCTTGGGACCACACCTCAAATGGTATTCTTAAAAAAAAATTCCAAAATGGTCCTAGCCTCCTTTTGAAAAGACAAAATCAGACACCACAATATAATCTAGGAAAAATGTTCCTTTACCTTTTCCTATAAGGTTGTCTTCATGGATACAACCAATCTTCCACATAACTTCAGCAAAACCAACTCTTGGTGGCATGTTATATGGCAATATATGAGGGGTCCCTTGTAAACCATACACCCTAAAAATAACGTTGACTGGGTATGGGATAATGTCACCCCAGTTGTGGAAAACTTTCAATTCTTGCTTCCTCCCCTTTGGTTTGAGGAAATCATGCAACTCCTCAGGAATTCTAGGTACAATTACCATCAGCCTAGCTCTTAATCTGGAAGCAAAATGGTTGTTGACCTACACATAACTGGCACCCTCCTTGTTATATGATAAGTCAACAGTAAATACTTGCACTAGCAATCTTTCTCCATTAACCAATTGCCTTAACTCCATCTTCTTAGAGAAGAATTCAATATTCTTATACAAGAAAATATACATTAACATGGAATACCAGAACAATGGAGTGTTTGCATCATTTTGCTGCAACTTCAACAGCCCTTCATGTATCTTTTCAGCCAAAAAAGAAGCAAAATCATATACCACCGATAAATTGGGGTGTTGTATTTACACCCCCATGAACACATATGCTATGGGCATCACTGTGTTGGGGCTCAAATCCAAAATCTGACATAAGGAGTAAAAAGTGGCCAAGAAATGATTTGCAAAGCAGTTCAATCTAGAAGGTTCCTGGTCATTAGGGGTAATATAAAATTTGGAACCTCCTACCCTCGCCAAATGAGGTGGGAGCAACTTAACTCTGAATAGTGACTTTGACCTCCCATACTCCTATTTCATCCCCTCAAGATCAATAGGAACCAAGAACACACAAGGCTCACTCAGATCAAAAACCTGTTGAAACTCTTCTTTGTTAATGCTTAACAAAACCCTTCCATCATTATCTCTAATCACACATGTAACAAGGTCATATCATGTAACCACGACCCTAAGAAAGTCCACATCAGGGAACACATTCGGTACTAACAGCTTCCCCATATCATATATCCAACCATTTGAAAAGCGGTGGGGAAAATTCCTCTGTCCAAACCATAATTTGAACATCTCTAAACCCATAAGGGGAACCCTAGCATCAACTATGTTAGAACAATTATACAATAATCCCTCTCCTAGGGTTTTTCCTCGCATCAAAACCAACCCCTTCTTCCTATCATTCGTTGACAAGGGCAATTGATCCAGGAAATTATCATATAAATTTCTATTTAGATAATCAATCTGGCCAAAATGCTACTTTGATGGTGCCATCCTTAGTAAACTAGGGTTTCCTTGCTACTTCAAACCTCACACAAACTAGGGCTAAACAAAATTACAAAATTATAGAACAAAACCTTGCAATTTCCACAATTGAGTTAACCTATAGCCCTAAAACAATTATCAACAAACCCTTCAACAAACACACATCGAATTCCCCCCAAATCCAGATTACAAATTAACTAGGAGAAACATAATTCAACTCATGGCTTTGTATTTGCAACAACCCTAATCTTCGCTGTAACAACTCGTAAATTCGTCCTCAGCATTGAGATTGCTCTGCAAAGATGTTTGAATGCTTTGTGACACAATAGGGCATGAAAATGGTCACTTTATTTTGATCAAATCATGCCAGTAGACGTCTCGTCCATCATTAAAGCTCACTTGTGTGCTATGCCAATGACTCCAATCACATTTGATGCAAATTCAAATACTAGCCGTCGATCCTTCACTTTGGTTGCATCATCGAATGGCGCCTTCAAAACAAACTGACATGATCTCCATAGTGGCGATAAGGGCCCACCATATTCTGCGTTGCCAAGGAAATCCACGTGGTGCTCACCCGTGATATCGTGATCAATAAAGACCTCGCAACTTTTGATCACGCGATGGTGGGCAACCGTGGATCTCAACCATCGGCAATCCTGCTCATTCAACACAGTCACCAGCTCTGTCGTTAATCATCGAGCACCTTTCCTACCAAGATTATAACATCTCCATTGATTTGAAACACGTGCATCTCATAATTGCTTTAGTAACCCACTACATAATGTATTAAAACCTAATAAATGTATTAAAGTATTTCTATCATCCCTTCAGCTTCACCAGATGAGACACGTGGCGCTCGTTCGTGATATCGCAATCAACCAAAACAATGTGGTGGGGTCATCACGGGATGGTGGGGAACGACTGAGATCGAATGGTAATTGATCTACGGTCATGCAAATTTGTCCCTCTGCAAAATACAAAACACTTATTAAAAGCATGAGGGGACATCACTAAGCCAATGACAAATAATGACATAAGTTGTTTTTAAACGTGGGAGCACGGGACCATCCTAGACTTAGGAAATAATAAAAATGGGTGAAGGAAATAAAATAATAGATCAAAAGGGGCCCAGCCTAGATGAAACGATGGAGGTTAAGTTGTTTTAAAACCCTCCTCAAAAAGTAATGGCCAAATAGATCCCACCCAAGGCATAAGATAAAACACTAGGGTTTTACTTGAAGACAATGGTAAAACCCCAACCTTAGGCTTTTCCCAAACATTATAGATGACCAAAAACATAAGCAAGATAAAAATGGAACACAAAGAGCAAAATTTGAAGTTTCATCACAACCCGAGCAAATGAACAAATAACACATTGCTCGATAGATTTAAAACTTCACACCATAACCCACTAATGACAGTTGCACTTCACTCTACTCACAATAAAGGAGAACTCACAAATAGTAAATGCAAATGTATTGCTTAACACACCACGCGTTCTCACAAAGAGTGTATGAGAAGACACCATTATACCAAGGAACTCATGAAATATTTCCAATAACAAAGCTCCCTATGACAATTATTATTTAAAAACAAATTAAAAAATGACAAAACCACGAAGAAAATACCACCAACCAATGACAAAATTGCAAAAAAAATCAATAATTAGCTTTCAATAAATATTTCCCACAACATCAACAAATGTTTGAAAAAAAAATTGGACACGATTCTCAATGCTCAATTTTAATATACAAGATTGAAGCGATAACATTAATTACCTGCCTATAAAACAAAGACTAATAATTATTAAAATCAAACCACTCCTTACTATATCTCAATATAATATCCAAACGCATGTAATGCTCTTCACATATTTAACCATCTATAGCTACAAACACCCGCACATATGAGATAAATACTTTTGTTTCACTTAATTAATAAAATGACACATGCACCCCACTTATATTTAGCATAGTACCATATCCCTTAAGTACAATAAATTTCAATATCCCCAATCCCGTATAATTGGTCAATAATGCTTTTCAATACAACCAAGGCTTTTGCTTCTTCGTTTTTGGTCAAGGTAGCCATAAACCCCTTGTGGATTTCAACACCACTTATTGTAACATCACTGTTATGCGTGGTGAGTAAAATTGTGACCATCCATCTTCCCTTTGGAGGAAAATAATGCTCATGGATGAATACAGTTTCGACTCCATGAAGACGAGCGTTATCAGCCGTTACAAGCAAAGCGTATATGGTGATTCCACACGATGAGGCTCTCATCTTCAGTTTTTGCTTGGGGCTGCAACTTGGAGTCGCAGCGACTGCTTCGAGGCTGATCACATCAGAAAACAAGTTCGCATTCAATCTTGATGCTGCTTCATCCATCTTGGAAACTTTCCCTGTTAAAATGGTATATTCTGAAGGCAATCTCTGAAACATTGAAAATATTAGTGTAAAATGGCCAAACATTAAAAAATTGATACAAAAGTAGAAAAATACATAAAAGCTGAAATCACCGAATTCACGCTGCACTGTGAGAACTTGGCCCTCAAAGGCAGTTGTTAGTATTGAAGTACAGTATGTCGTACCCGCAGTCCATAAATGCAATTCCATACTCTTGGATCTCCATTTTCAGGCACTTGAATTACCAAACTTTTCAATCCTTCCAACTGTTCGAGACCTTGTATACTTTGCAGCTCATCACATTCAGAAATCATGATCCGTTCCAGACGGCGCAGATGGGCAAGTGGTGGCAATGATTTCAACCGTTTACAATGATTTGTGCATAACACCTGAAGCCCTGTCAAAGAAGATAACCCTGATATTCTTTCCAATTCTTCACAAAACCACAGTATAATACTATTCAGCCTCCATAGCAGCATTAAGTCCAGCTCAATTAGATTATACATTTCTGAAAGCTCCAACGACCGAAGACTGGAGCAAATCTGTTCACTAATTGAAAGTTTTGACAGATCAAAATTTCCAAAAGTAATTGTTTGAAGCTTATTCAGGCAGCTGCTCGTTGAAGAGTCAAAATGTGTTGAATCTCGACCACTCGTCAGATCCAATTCCCCACTGAAGGGGACATCGTTTAAAGACAGTGTTCTAAGATTACTGAGCTTTTTGAGTGATTGTGAGAAGGATGTCGCTTGAATCTTAGAAAGGCCATATTTTATTTCCAGTTCTTCCAAGTGATTGAACATTCCTACTAAATCTGGATTATTCCCCCCCCAGGAACAATAATAAATCTGCAGCACTCTCAACTTGAAACCAGCCGGGAATTTACAATTAGTCTCAGAAAACGAATTACTTTTCAGTAGTAAACAATCTTTACCAAACAACCTTTCCAGAATAAAAATGAAATACCTGACTATCGGCCAGAAACCCTTGCAGAAGAGTGCTCCAAGATTGTAGTCCCCAAATCGTTAAACATTGCAAATTTTGTAGAGGAACCCACGAAGGAAAGCTTCCTATGTTGCCAACTGAGCTTTTAATTTCGAGCCACAGGAGTGCAGTCGACGACTCATTTGAACCACCTATAAAACAAGTAATATGGGTTTGGAGGGACGAGTCCCAAAATGAATGGAGACACCTGACATTTGTTTCTGCTAGAATATGTTTGAGTTCGCTAAAGCTGTGCAATTTTCCAAACATAAAAGGTGTAAACCCATCCCATAGAGCTCGGAAAACGGATCGTCTTGCTACCTACATAATCAATGGTAAATTTGCCCTTAGTTGGAAAAGCTATATAAAAGCAAAATATATTGAAAATGTTGTTTCAAGACCTTTTTTAATTTTGATTTCAAAAATGTAAAGAAGCAGTTGACACAGCACACCATAGATCTCAGATGGTCCGGTCGCCATAGCCGAGGAGAACCCAAGTCATTGGCTATTTGTCTTCCCAGATCGCGGAGATGATCGTGCATTCTAAATTCCTTGTGAAGGTTTCCCACTTCAACAAGGCACTTATCTTGCAGGGTTTGAACTCCATGTTCAGCACTCCAACCGGACGCCTTCCATATCGAAAGAGCTATAGTTTTTCCTATGTCTTGTTTCCCAGAGAAAAAACAAGCAATATCCAGAAATATCTGTTTCTCTTGTCTGTCAAGACCTTCAAAGCTAATTTTAAGTCTTTTCATTATATCCTCAGGCTGGATTTTCGTAACTTTTTCCAATTCTAACTCCCAATAATACCCATCCCTACGATAAACATGGGCGCCCAAAACTTTTAGTGAGAGTAGTAAACCTCCACAGAATTTCACGAAGCTTTCGACTAATTTCTCATATGCAATGGGTGGATCCCGTCCGCGGAAAGCATGACTACAGAAAAGCTCTTTAGCATGATGCCTATCCATTCCCTTCATCCTATAATGAATAGTGATATCCGTTCCCCTTAAGACACTTTGATCACGGGTTGTAACAATTACTAAGCTACCTGGACTCAGCAAGCCTTCAAATAACAGGGCACGTAACTGTTCCCTATGGTCGATATCATCTAGTACTATCAAGAAACGCAAATGCCTTGTCCTTCGCAGACAATTTTCCAGCTGTCCTATTCCTTCATCAATATTCCTAAACTTTCGATCTTCATGGAAGAGATCTTCCAAGAGCTGACTTTGCAAGTAATGCAATTCACCTTTGGCATGTGATTCTCTCACATCAGAGAGAAAACAGAATGCATTATAGCCTGCACGCTTCATGTTAAGCAATTCTTTTGCCAGGGTTGTCTTCCCAGAACCCCCAAGTCCAAAGATCCCTACCATCTTCACCTTATCCTTCACTGTCTCTGAACAAGAACTTTCAAAATCTTGGACGAGTTCAGCAAGTCCAACTGGGTATTCTGCAACATACAACGACCTCCTCTTTTCCTTTTCTTCCAGTACTTGTAGCACACGAGACACAATCTTTTCACAAAAATTGCTGAAACCCAAAACCAAGAATCTCTTTAGAAAATCATTCGACTAAGGAAAAATGAAATTCATGTACTGGAGGAAAAGGGAAAACATGATGAATCGCGATCTACACGAAGCACATGACACTTACTCTTTATGATGGCTATGTTCATAACCAGATATGTTTGAAGCAGATATGAGCGCTTTTTTCCATTCATCCAACTTATCGAGGTTCCTGCCTTTACTTTGATGATAAGAAAATGCCGCAGCATACTTCGACTTCTCGTCCTCGATGTGACGAAGTTCCTTTGGTTCCACATCGTAGAACACGGGAATAAACAAGGAGTCAGTTTGTTTTAGCATAAGAACAAGCTCATTTAAACACCAAGAGGACATTGCATATCCTTTGGAAAAAATGGCTATTTGCACGACAGATGAGCATATGCCATTGCGAATGGCAAGAGGAATAGAATCCCCCCCTTCCATCTCCTCTCCATCTAGAAATGCCCGGCACTTTCTAGCCTTAAGAAGCTCATAGAGTTGTTTAGCAAGGGTATCTTTCACGTCAGGGCCTCTGTGGCTGATGAATGCATCGTATAGTTTAGGAGATGCAATCGATCTTTCCTCTTGGTGTTGATATTCCACAATTTCTAGGGTAGACGAAGAGAAGAAAGCCATGCAAGATTAGAATGATTGAATTGTATGAAACTTTCGAAAGACGGGCAGGCTGGATTTGTTGAAACGATACAACAATACCAAATATTTGGTTCGTAATTTACAGATAGGGGAGAGAAACTTTAAAGCCGGCAAATGCGTGCAAACAATAGACGCCAACAGCCTGTGGGCTTTAGCTCACTGGTTAAAAAGGGGACTTCACTAGATCAACTCTACAATAAGTCAAGTCAACTTTTGAGCGATAACGTTCCCAAATAAAGCTATAAAATAATTAAAATTTAAAGTGTTTACTAAACATTCGAAAATTAAAACAGTTCATATCAGGTTCATATCCTCATGACATATTTGATCATAAAGGAACAAATATATTTGTAATGCTGAAAGCAGCATTTTATGTTACTTTTATTTAATTTTGTATTTATTTTGAAAAATTGTTATAATATATGTATATGGTGACAAACGGTATAATCTTATGTAGAGTCAATTTTATTTATTTATTTTTATCTTCAAACATTTTTATATTTATAATTTTATCTTACTTTTATGTGTGCATATTCATAATTATTTGGCCTATCTACTTGATTATCATCTCAATGTTTCCATGTATATTAGGAATCCCTTATCTACTATGATTTAGTTTATTATTTATCTTAGGAC
Organism: Sequoiadendron giganteum; assembly: GCA_007115665.2. NCBI lineage: Eukaryota > Viridiplantae > Streptophyta > Pinopsida > Cupressales > Cupressaceae > Sequoiadendron > Sequoiadendron giganteum. The sequence continues at coordinate 268,147,408 of CM021102.1, forward strand.
AACATTATGGTCATGATAACATCCTCACAAATGCAAACTTATCTTTCCCAAAATTAAAATCATTCAAATTTTGGACAACTAGACCTATTTACCTTTCTACTAGTATTTAAAGATATTTTATCACATTTTCACAATTTGATGTCATCTACTAGTATTTAAAGACATTTATTTGTAATTAATTGACTCATCAAATCATAGCATGTCTTCTAAAGTTCTAGAGCATTGAAAGAGCAATAAATAACTACTTCAAATTTTAATCCACTACTTCAAAGGGGTAATGAATATGCATCTTAAGTCTCACTTTCTATCTTTAATTTTTTTCAACCTCAAGTGGTTGATCTAGGCACATGCTTCTTGCAATCTAATGACAACCTATCAAATTATATATTTGTAACACCACTATCCTATAGACATCAATGAAGAAGGGATCACTATAAGACATTGTAGTATATGAAGGATGGAGATTAGAGGACATTTGTAGATGCTTTAACCAAACTAAGAATGAGTTTAAAGTCATGAATCTATACTATATTGATGAATTCATTGTTTTTGATTAAAAAGTAGGGAAATGGCATTGATCTCGAGATTACATAACATGAAGAACAAAACCAAAAAAAAATTGGGACAAAGGCCACAACCAACACCTTAAGCCTAGGGAAGCACCCAAGCTAAACTAAAAGAACTTAAAACATATGTAAATATGCACGTAGGCTAGAGATATTTAAAAATAAAACATAAAAAGAAATAATAGGTAGAAAAAATAATCATCACTCCTAAGGGTCATTTATGAGGTCCCAATTCTCCTTCAACATGTCAAGGGAGTCCATCCATTCATTCTTTGGCTTGTTGTTTCTACCTTTAGCCTAAATAGTAACTTCCTATTTCTTACCTTGCTTCTTCCTTTGTTTCTTTAATCTTGGATTGACCTAAGATAGTTCCAAAAATAGTTCTTTGGGCTATACCATCTATTATAAAACTAATACTACCAAGAGCATCTTCCATAACCAAAAGCTTGTCCATAATATTATCAAGATCAATCTTTGATTCAATAATAGAGATGTGGCCATGCATGTCATTAATCTTCTCTCTAAGCTCTTCAAGGGACTCCATGGCAGTCACTTCCTCTTTCCAGATTTCTAACTTGACATCTTTTTTGTTAACATTTTCTATATCTTGGCCAGTCTCCATCTCATTCACTTCTTCCATATCGATCTCTTCAAAATTCACCCCCTCCTCACTCTTATTTTCATCTTCCTCCTCATTATCCATATCCTCCTACCCCTCTTCATCATGCACACTTTTTACCAAACATACCTCCTCAATGTGAGGAAAAAGCTCCTCATCGTAAGAATCTTTTTCCTCCTCCTCAAAGACTAGTTCTTTACCTTTTCATTATTTTTCTTTGTTCTAAAACCCAACACTAGCCAAATGAGTAGACTTATGGTCTCTTAATTGAATAGGACCAGAACACCCTGCACTCTTATCATTATTATGGCCAAGGTCAAAAACATGAAAAAAATTAATTGTTTTTCCCTTAGACCCTTGACCCATACATGAATTTAGTTTCTTCTTTTTAGAGACATGGAGAGTAGATGGCAATTTTATTTTCTCCAAGATAGCTTTCAATAGTTCTTCTTCAAGGGAAAGAACAGGGGCTTCAACAATTTTCAAAGTACCCTTTTTTAGATTTTCAAATTTTAGAAGGTCCTTTTTGCAGACGGATGGGGTTTATTTTTAATTAACTTAATTTCTAGCAGTTTACCAATAAAGGCATGTCTAGGTTGTGGGTTGGAGGAGAGAATAAAATTGTAGAGAGTTAAAATGAGGCCCTAATGAAGATGGGAAGAAGCCCCCTTTTCAATATAATGATGAAGGGACAAAAGCAGAAAAAAAAAAAAAAAGGTACATTGATCCTCTCCTTATGGTGAATATGCTTTAAAATATGGAAATGATACCATGCACCATATTAAATCTACCTTCTAAATTAAATTACCTCATTATATGTAGACTTACTAGGTCGTAAGGAGTAGATAACTTCTCTCTGTTGAAGCCATTTTGAAAGAATTCAAGTTTTTCTCCTTCTTAAAAGAAATTATTGACAAATCTCTTATAATTTCTATTACTTATCTTAGCCACCTTAATACTCTTGTATTTTAGCACCATTGCACATTTAATGAGTTGAGGGGTCATTGAAAAGTGAAGACTACCAATGGAGACCTCACCATTCTTCCATCAGTTGTGAAACTTGGAAGTAAGCACAACATTGTAACCTTGCATTACATGAAACAAAGGGATTAGACTAGCCTTTTTAAATATTTTCCACAGTTCCACATTCTATTACAATGGAATGCATGATAACGATTCTAAACATTTCCTTGGACTACCTATAATTCTCTAGCCAACCTTCCCAAACACAAACTTTTTCTTTGATAAACCAGTAACCAAAGTGCAAATAAAGCATGGTCTGAAATTGAGGATACAATGCTTACCATGAGTGAAAACTTTGCAACTTAAATTAGAAAAATCACATGTTCATCTGTGACTCAGACAAGTAATAAAATCCCCTTGATAATAATTCCACTTGGTATGATTTTAGTGTTAGGAATTCAAGGCAGGTACAAAGGATATGAAACTACCTATTATATGTAGAAATCAATTGTACACAATGGAATAAAATGAAGCAATAAGAAATCACAAAAATAACATAGGTAAAAGACAACAATCTTTTTAACATGGTTCACCCTATTCACAGGCTACGCCCACAAACTATATTCCTTTTATTAATAAATTTACAACAAATTAATATGCAACAATAGATGCAACTTGCACAATCATTTGAAATGATATCCATCACGCTATTCACTTGTGCACAATGTTACATGTGCCTATTGCAACAACCTACAATTTTCACAATCATAACTTTGTGACCTACACACTTCTCCATGCCCTTCTCATGCCCAATAGAAACCAAAGAAAACATCGCATGCCTATTGGAATCCCAGACACACTGATTGACTCACAACTCTTGGCTTTACATTCACAAAAAACTAACTATTCAAATGTAGGCAGTTTTACAAACTATTTTACCTGAAATACAAATATAATTTGACAAAAAAAATTATAACATATGATAAATTTCATCCCCCCTTCAAATTCCCCCATTATTTAATTTGGGGGAAAAATGCGTTGAAAAAAGTGGGGAAATTAAACTCTGAATCTAATTGGGGCTCCACATATCAGCATGTAGTACCCACTAAATTACTACAAATAATATTAAAATTATTCTTTTTCATCCTTCTCGAAAGATGATGAATGGGATTTGAAATAACATTCTTGTAGAGAATTAAATGATCACACATGTAAGATAAATCATATCTTTCTAGTTTATCAATAGGATTTATTAAAAATAATGATAATGTCATCCTTGTCATTATCATCACAACTTAGACTTTTCGAAATTGTATACTACCTATAATTTGCAGTCACCATCTCTTCCCAAAATATAATAGTTTTGTCCTCCTTAATTATATCTAGATTTAACTCCATTCCTTTTATTTGGAAATATCTCTTCCTCCTTTTAGCACTGTTAGTAGACCAATAATATTTAGCCACCATCATATTCCTTATAGCCAATATCTTATCAAGTATCAAATTGTTACAATTATTCAAACCCCTTTTAACTCCAATTCTTTCATTTAAAATTATCTCTTTATTTTTTTACAAGATTTGATCATAATCCCAAAATACCCATTAAGGGAAAGAAATGACTTCATTATATGCTACGCCCATATCTATATTTCCTTCCCTATATGTGTGAATAATAATGGACTAAAGGAATTTCCATATCAAACTTTTTCATTCACCCACCATGTCTCTTATCAACCAAGGAGTAGATGAATCTCCCTTAACAATATCAATTATCTTCTTGGAATCGCCTTCTATGATAATTTGATTAAATCCCAACTCTTTTACCCTCTTCATACCCCACCATACAATAGTGGCTTCCACAATGTTGCTAATAAAAATACTTATTTTTTGAAAATCCTTCAATTAGGTATCCCTTAAAGGATCTCTAATAACTCCACCAACAATAGCCATTCTCAGATTTCCTTTTGAGAATCCATCGAAATTTAGCTTTATCCATCCCTCCTCGAGAGGTATCCATTTATTTTTCCTTGTACAAATTTTTTTTAACCCAATTAATCCAAGTTAAATCTTTCTTAATACCCCAATTTTATTTAATTCTAAGCTCTCCATATGATGGAATACTTTAGAGAACCCATAATTTCTTGCACTTGCTATTTTATACTCATGAACACATCCACGCTTTTCTTCTAATCCATGAAATTTATGTTATTTCCTTCTTTTGATAACCCCTAAGAAACAAAAGGGGGATTTTGTCTCCACATATCTTGTTATCCTCGAATCCAGCTACACCTGATTCACAGGATAACCCCCTATGAAACTTGTCCATTTCGTAGTTCCATGTACTTCAAGCATGCAAAATGAGGAAAATTTCGATTGGCCTTGATGCATATTTGCAAACCTCAAATCGTCTGTTTGAGCATTTTTCCTTGTTCATCTTTTGAAAATCTTCGAAACGAATATTTTGGTTAACTTTCATTTTTTGGGAGTTAGAATATTTTTCACTCATGTAAGAGCACTGAAAAATAATGCTCCTACATGAGCCAGTGAAAGAGTTTTCTTCTAGGTGTTGGAGCGCTGATTTTCACCCCTCCTACACCTTGCATCTATCTTGTCATGTTAGAGCGATTTTTTTCAGTGCTCTGACATTTCTTTCTATCAGTTTTTCCATGTATCTGAGCGATGATTTTTACCGCGTATGCATCTCTCATGTTTTGAAAATGTAGGAGCGATTATTTTCACCGCTCCTAGATTTTCCCCCCACTTCATATGTGCATCATTAATGCTCATTATGTTTGATAATAACTCTTTTAAAAGGCTTATTTATGTCATTTTAACTTTATTTCTTCTCATTTTAATTTAATCTACTCCTCCTTCGCACTGATCATCTTGCAATTTCCAATGAATTTGTGAGGGTGGATTCCGCGACATTCAAGTTAGGGTTTTTCCTTTTCCACCTTTGCTTTCACCAAGTACTTTTTTTGTTTTATACTTCTTCATTGTTCATTGATGATATCTATTTTCAATAAGGGTTTGATATTTTTTGGACTCCATTTCTTGTCATTGTTTACCCTTGGTTTTTCTTGCTCATCATTTTCTGTCTTTTTGAGTTTTTCTTTTGGTCTTCTGGCATTTCTTTTCACTATTTTGAGTTAATATTTTTCCCATCTGATCATTGCATTTTTGTAAGTCCAAGTGGTCAAAGTTTTGGATTTAGCAAATCAACATGACTAAGCTTCAACGTTTTCACATGTCAAATTTCCCACATGTTCGAGCAGTAGATTTTACCACTTTGCCAAATGGGTTTTCCCTCAACTCCATATGAAGGAGTGGCGAAAAATCCCACTCCCGCATCTACAAGCTTCCACATCCTTCAATATGTAGGAGCGGTTTTTTTCACTGCTCCTACATGAAATGACCCTCCCCTTAGATGTCAAGGTAGCCAAAAATCTTGCCAATGCATTTGGCTCACTATTATAAAGGACATGCTCGAGAGGTGATTTTCAATGCTTGAGTATGAAATGATAATCCCACCAGATGTCAGAGTGTTGTTTTTCAGTGCCCCAACATATTTTCTATGAAAATTCTCAGGGCATGAAGGAGCACTAATTTTCAGCGCTCCTACACCAAAATCAGTTTTCCACTTGATGCTCAGAAATCAATTTCTTTTGCTCACTGAACCTCGTTTCATTGTTGATGCTTTTTTTTCCATACTTCATAGCTCATTTTCATTCACTCCAAAAATCCTACTTGCTTCATGCATTCCAACTCACTCTCATAATGCTTTTTCTCCTATCATCTCCTAATCCTTTGTTCTTGTAGTTCTTTTCAAATTCTTATCATGTGATCTCTGAAGGTGACATTCCTTGATCTTTGGCACTCTCAGATGACATCAAAAGATCCTCCATCATCTTCTAAGGAGGGCAAGATGAAGTATAGATACCAAGGTTTCTTTCCGCCTCCTATAGTGCTTTCAAAGGTGGATGAAATCAAAGACACGGAGATTGGTCACCAGGATATGGAATATTTTCTAAAAAGAACTGAGAAAAAGCAATTAGAGGAAAATTTGAAATCTATAGTTCTTAGCAACTTGCACTTAGTATCTAAATTTCCAACTACTTCTCATAATATAGAGTTTTTTCTCCAAGTTGCATCACATTACATCAGAGAGGAAATAAATGTAAGAGATTATGCTGGACAAGTCATGATGAGGTTGCATCCATAATTCTTTGATATTGTTTTTTGGGTTCCACATATGGAAAAATATACTGATGTTTCCATTCAGCAAGCATAGGAGGTCTATGATAAGGATCCAAATAAAGCTTAAAAATTGATTAATACTCAATGGATGAAGACCCCAAGGCCTACTATCTCTAGATGGCCAAAAGGACTTCCTTGAAGTGATTTCAAGGAGGATGTTTGAGATATGATTACTCTTCTGAGTAGACTGAAATACTTGCAAATGTCATTCCATTTTCAAGATGGATGTACAAGTATATTTGCATCATTAGGAGGAAAGTACACATAGATTGGGGAACTCAGATAAGTGATTAGATTCATGAACAATTGATCAATGTGCCAACTACCTTGAAATTCTAGATATGACTTCCTAATTGGTATATGTTGTTGTGGTCATGAGGCAATTTCAGGGGTTGTCAACAAAAGGTAATAGAAATGTTGTACCTGTGTATAAATTTTATTCTGAGATAACTTTGAGGAATAGTCTTAAACATTTTAGGAGAGTCACAGATGCATTCTTTGCACCTCTATTATTCACTTTTGATTTGACCCTTGAAAAGAAGAGAGTATCAGATGAAGCCTACATGGTTGTAAGTAAGTTTGGATGTGTCTTCCTACAATTTCCTACTTTCACATATTTGAGAGTAGGTTGCTATACTGGGTGTCCACACATGTTTCCCATATATCCTTCAGACAAGTGGGTACTAATGGAGTTGTGTAGACAACTGATTTCAGTTCACAAAGAATATCAGAAAAATGTTAAGCAAGGTTTCAAGTTTCCACTTACTATTGGGAGATATACTATTCACAATGTTCAAAAGGAAAATTCAGTAGCAACGAAAGTGAAAATTATGACCACAAGGACATATAAATACAGATTTGACTTTGAATATATGAATGTGAATAGGAAACTAAAGAAAGATCATTGCCATGTCTACCGGTTTGAGGATATATGGGCAGACTACAAAGATGAATAAGAAATATGAAAAATGGAGTTTTGCAGGTTGATAGTGATTAGTAGTTGAGATTGAAAGAGCTTTTGAGTAAATTTGTGTAAACTTTGAATTACCCCTATTACTTGAAATTTTGATATTGTTTATACTATTGGTGAATTCTCTATGAGACTTTGTCCTTATATTTATTCATGTCTTTTGTGGAATTTATAATGGAGTACAAAGAAGAATTTGTGTATCTTTTACAATGGTGGTTACTATCTTGAAGGATTCATTACTGGAAGCTATGAAATGACTTTGTGCCTTTGTGATATTTTTCTTATTTGTGACTTATCATTATCATGCTAGTACTCCTACGCTTTTCTTTTACAAGGTAGGAATATTGGAACTACTGCTTAATTTTAGTTTGAAGTTGTATTGCATCAAGAAGTTAAAATTGTGAAACATTATAAAACAAATTCTTTGAAAAAGGAGAGAATCATGAATGCAATGACACACCCCCATATCATTAGTGTAGTGTACATTATTGTAAATATTTGATTAGTTTTCCTTAGTTTTAATAAGCAGTAAGAAGGGCACCTCCCCTTTCCGAGAGGAGAGATTCTATCTCACATAGTTGTGCTTGAAATCAAGGTTTTGTAACTTGCTAAAAGGGATTACACAATTTTCACCGAAGGTGGTCCCACAATGCTGGTTTACAATTTTTGGCAAAATTGGACACTGAAATGATTTTTTCTAACTAGATATTCACTTTCGGGAACCTATAGCGGTTAAACTATGAGGAATTTAAAGATGATGAAAACTAGTGATTTGTGACATTTTTTCTGTAGATTCTAAATATATTTTTTTCAATTTTTTTTTAATCAGATTATATTTTTTTCCATCTCATTTGAAAACTAGATTTTTTTAGTAAACACCATTTTTAAGGAGTGATGTTCATCATATACAACATAACGTTTTTTCCATGAAGGATAATTTTTTTTTTTTTTTTTGAATTTAGATTTGTAACTATAATATCTAGCACTTTCATTTGGTTTCATAGTGTTTTATTGAATATTTTTTCCTTAATAAAGTTCAAAGTCAAACCAATTACAATTGAGACATAGGAAGACTATATACAACATAACTTTTTTTGTATGTATCGAAATTCAATTTTTGTTTTGCTGGTCAAGGAGTTCAATATCTAGTGCACTAATATTTTTCAAATTTTTTTTTGATAATCTACTATTTTTCCACATGTGCAAAACATAGATCTTGATTTTCGGTGAAAAACCTAAATTCACAAGAAATAAAAAATAAATATAATAATTAAATTAAATTTATTTGAAATTATACTTTTTGGTAAGCTTATAATAAAGACTACATACTTACAAAAAATAAATTTTAAATGAATTCATTTGATCCCCCAAAAGGTAAATCAAAAGTGGTTTTTTTATCAACATTTTGATAGGTGTAAAGGAGACTTCATTATAGGTATGGTTTAAAACTAGCGGGGTTCTATCCAAGGAGGTTTGATCCAAGGTGATTCGATCAAACCATCATCAATTGGAATCCTTTAAATGGAGCTTTTCAGGGCTTAAGTCATTATATTTTCTAAAAATTTGTGATTTCAACAAAAATCAAGATCTCCCAGAAATTGTAAACCAGTATTGTGGGATCACCCCCAACTATTTTTTGGTGACTCTGCTGGGGAGCGACACACACAATTAAAGCCTCACGATTTTGATTGAAGTGAATAACCACTCTAGTTTTGTATTTTTATCATGCACATTGTTATTTTTAATATTTATCTTGTTTTAAGTCTACATCCTGGCTGATAGAAGCTATAGACGAGGTTTGAGGGTGCAAGAAGTGGTGGATCCATTTTTTGAATTATTGCAATGACATAAAATTCTTCCTTCTCCTGCCTGAGAAAGATCTCTATTATAGTGTACTGTGAGTTATCCTCCATGAAGGCTAAATTCTCCTCTTCCAACTGAATTTTTTGTCTTTCATAGAGTTCCATCTCAAATTCATGTTGTTGAAAATATCATGGCAGCACCATCGACAGGACTGTTGGGAAATGATTTTGGTCCTCTCAGGTTGGTAGGACCTTTGCACGAGCTTCCAAATATATCACATAATCATCTTACAAAGTTCCAAGGAGATGACAAGAAACATCCCGATGAGCACATTGTTGCCTTTTACATTATTTGTGATGTTCTTGGTGTAGAACATGAAGATGTTGTTGTGCGATTATTCATTGAATCTTTGCAAGGAGTTTCTTTAGAGTGGTTCTATACTCTTCTAGTTTCTATATTCATTAGTTCTAGAATACTATTCACACCAAGTTCGAGGAAATATTTAAACTTGTTGAAGATGTGCACGCCTTGTTGGTGCAGCTTACAATCATGTGAAAGGGAGCCCATGAACCCATGTGAGAGTTCATGGATAATTTTAACAAGTTGGTGACAAGAATTTCCATAGTGGCAAGACCAACTGATCATAATCTAAAGTGTTTCTTTATCAATACACAACTCCCCAAGGTGAGTTTTATTTTGTGTAGGATAGCTCTTGCAAATGTTGAAGAAGATCAACAATTAGCAACAAATCTTGAGGATGACATGATTCTTGTCAGTGAAATAAGAATGAATACAAACATAAAAGTGTAAGCGTCGGGATCTTTAGCTTCTAATGCTAATTCTAACTTTTTTGATCCAATGGTTCAAAGGTTGGGAAATGAAATCTTAGCTCTCAAAAAGAAAGTTTCTAAAAATAATGCCTATAAGGATGTTTCACGAAGGAATTTTCCTAACTATTTTGGGAATAGAAATCAGAATCGTCTTCCTACACCACAAGGAAGGCTTTCTTTGGAAGCTCCACCAACCAATACTATAGTGGGGTACTATGAAGTAAACAAGATGAATTTACACAACCTTATTATCCCACGAAAGAAAATGTTGATCTTTTCCAAGATGAATAAATAGAGCCAATTGGTGACTCCAATATTGGCTATTTTCAAATAGAAAATGAAACTCATGATGAGGATTTGGTGACATATACATATGTTGTCTTTACACGGTCACAACAAAATCAACTTGATCAAGCTCAAGCTACTACCCCACAAGTAAAAGATAATCTGCCAGTTACTATTGAAAAAAGAGGTTCTCCTTTGCCTTGGAAAGTGAAAGACACAACAAATAAAAAATTAAGTACTCCTCATCTTCCTCATGTTGTTTCTATTGTTCCAAAAGCCAATGTCCAGGTTTCTAAGACTAGTGTTCCCTTTGTTAAACCCATAAATGAAGTTACTACATCTTCCTTGCAAAGTTCCTTCCAAGCTTTTGACATCATTGATCATTTAAAGAGGACAAAAATCCAAATGTTCGAAGAAGAATACCTCAAGGCCAATCCTGATTAATTTGACAGGCTTGTCAAGTTTGTGAAGGATAAAGAAATTACTCCTAGCAAGGATTCATCTTCGGATGTTCCTGCTGCCCCAAAATCAAAAACTCCATAGAATAACCTAGTTTTTGTTCCTCTAGCTACTTCTGGACATATTGATCCATTCTTTATCTCTTTACTTGTTAATGGTTTTAAGTTAAGTAACTGTGTTATAGATTTTGGTGCATCAGAAAATTTGATGCAAACCAAGGTAGCTATTGCTTTGGGTTTGAATTTAACAAAAATAATTAGTCGTTGTTTCTCCATGGAGAAAAAGAAAGTACCATTGATTGGACAGATTAAGGATGCACAAATTGCATTTGCTACGTATCCTAAGAAGAAGATCAAGATGACGGTCCTAGTAGCAGATGTACCAACATCTTATGGAATTATCCTTAGACACAATTTTTGTAAGGATGTTGGAGGTGAGCTTAACATGGATATTTTAGAGGCTAGGATACTTGTAAAGGGTGTGATGTAGATGTTGGTTCCTAAAAGGGAGTCAAAGTTCTCAATGACACAATTTAATGACCCAAGAGCTCAAATTTTATTTGAGTCATCAGGTGTTGGACCATATCAACTTTAGACTAATGGAGATGTTGAGTCTTCATTAGATTATGAATCAGAAAGTGTTTCCTCTTCTTCACCACAAAATGACTCATCATCAGATGATACATCTATTTCAGATTATAAGACTTCGTTAGATGATGATGTTGCAGATTTTGATACTGTCAATCTTGGTGATCCAAATGATGTCTGGGTGATTGAATTCGATGGTAGTTCTTCCAACTGGTTTTGGAGCCAAAATTGTCTTTATATCTCCCAAAGGAAACAAAATTCCTTTCTCCTTTAAATTAAAGTTTGATAATACTAATAACACAACTGAATATGAAGCTCTCTTGTTAGGAATGCAAGTTGCAAGTAAGAAAGGGATCAAGAATCTTCATGCATAGGGTGATGTTGAGTTGGTAGTTTTCCAGGTAAGGAATTTGTATGAAACAAAAAATGATAAACTAAGGCATTACTATAATCTTGTATGGGATTGCATTGAGGAACTTGATGCTTTTAATATTTTTGTAGTTACAAGAGAATACAATGAAAAAGATGATTATTTAGCAATTTTAGCTACTCTCCTAATACCTCACAAGGATTTTCATGGTTCTACCTATACTATTGAGATGTTCTTCTTCCCAAGTGTTCTTGATAATTCACATAATTGGTATATTTTTAATGATGACCATCAAATTGTTGTTTTCTTGGAAAAGGTAGAAAAATTTGATGAGTTATACTTTGAAGGGAGTGATTCTCCACCTCAAGAGTCAGTTTATGAGGTTGATCTAGTTACAAGTGAAGAATTCTTATAGCTTAAAGAAAATAAAATTCCTAAGGCCCGTTGGTATCTCTTGAGAGAATTTTTGATAAGCATGATCATTATGTTAAGAAACAACTTTCAAATTATGACTCATCAGATGAGATTGAGCAGATAAACTTGGGAACTGAAAAAAATCCTAAGATGGTAATCATCAGTAATTTTTGCACTATTAAGGTTCAAGAAATCAATTTCCTGAGTTGTTACAAGAATATATGGATGTCTTGACATATTCCTATGAAGATCTAAAATCTTTCAGACCAAAGGAGGTGTAGCATGAAATTCCACTCAAGGTTGGAGCATTTCCTTACAATCAAAAGCAAAGGTAGTATAATCCAAAAAAAAATGGAACGATTCTTGCAAAGATTCAAAAGATGTTGAATGCACAAATTATATTTCCTTTTCATCATTCAACATGGATAGCCAATATTGTTCCTATTCGAAAAAATAATGGTGATATTCCTATTTGTGTAGATTTTTAAAATCTAAATCATCTCTCACTCAAGGATAACTATCCTCTTCTAGTAATGGATCAAGTTCTTCAAACTGTGACCGGATCCAAAATGCTTTCTATGTTGGATGGTTTCTCTAGTTACAACAGAATAGAGGTTAGTCCCAATGATCACCACAAGACAAATTTTACAATGCTATGGGGTACCTTTGCATATCACAGAATTCCTTTTGGTCTTATAAATTTTGGCGCTATGTTCCAATGTGCTATGATGTGTCTTTCTATGATGTGTTGGGTAAGTTCATTATAGTTTATCTTGATGATCTTACAATCTTTTCCAAAAAACGTCATGAACACTTTTACCATTTGAGGCAAATTTTGGATAGATGTCGACAACATGGTATTTATTTGAATCCCAAGAAGTCAATTTTTGGGGTTACAGAAGGTAAGCTTGTTGTTCACGTTGTGTCTAAAGAAGGTATCAATATTGATTATAAAAGAGTCAAGAGTATTCAATCTCTTACTTTGCCATCAAGTAAGAAATAAGCTCATTCTTTCTTTGGAAAGGTGAATTTTATAAGAAGGTTTGTACCATATTTTACAAAGAAGACTCGTCATATTGTAAATATGATGAAAGGAACTACCACTTTTCATTGGAAAATAGAAGAAAAAGTTACATTTGATGATATCAAAGAAGCTATTTCTCATACACCACTGTTGGCTGCCAAGATTACACAAATGAGTTTATCATGTACAGTTATGCTTTTGAGCATACACTCTCAACAATTTTGGTGCAAGAGAATAGTGAAGGGTTTGAATCCCCAATTGCATTCATGAGCTGTCCTTTAAAAAACCATGAAGTGAAATATTCCCAAATGGAAAAGCATGCCATTTTTGTGGTTAAGGTAGTCAAGAATTTTGGGTTTTACATTCTCAAAAGCCATGTTAAAGTCCTGGTTCCAAATTCAACTGTCAAGTCTATCTTGACATGGTAGGAGTTTGGTACAAAGAGGGGCAATTGGATTGCCAAAATTCAAGAATACAACATGGATATTAAGCCTACCAAGCTAGTGCGTGGGTGAGGGTTGTGTCAACTTATTGCTAATAATATTCTTGTTGACGAAATTTTGGAATCTGAAGAGGTAAATACAAATGATTTACCAATGGTGCTATTTTTTAGTACAACTGATGAATGGTTTTCCAAAATTGCTCATTTTCTCACATATGGAGAATGTCCAAGTCATTTGTCCCCAAAGGAGAAAAGAACCATTAAATTGAAATCAACAAATTTGGTCTTGTGGGATAATGGCTTGTATAAGCGTACATTAGATGGTGTTTTCTTACGTTGTGTTGACAAATCACAACATAAAAAGTTTCTTAAATCTTGTCATGATTTGGCTTGTGAAGGAAAATTCTCAATGCTAGTTACTACCCATAAGATTTTGAGAGAGAACTATTATTGGCCTACAATCTTCCAAGATGCGTACTCATGGGTGCGTAAATGTGAACTTTGTCAGTAGTTCATAGGTAAAACAAAGTTGGCAGCTCTACCTTTGAAATTGGTTGTCATTGAAGAAACCTTTCAGTAGTGGGGAATTGACTTCCTTGGCGCAGTTAATCCATCTTGAAGTGCAAGACATGTTTATTTTCTTAATGCAACTAATTACTTCACCAAATGGGTGGAGGCAATTCCAGCTAAGCATGCTACTACTGAATTGGCATGTAATGTCTTAAAGGAGAATATCATATCCAAGTTCAACATGCTGAAAAAATTTGTTGTTGATAACACTTTTTCCTTCTCATCAAGTGAGATTACTAAGTTTTGTTTTGAACATGGTATTATGTTCACATTCATCCAACTATTACCCACAAGGTAATGGTCAAGTTGAATCCAACAATAAATAAATGGTGACTATAATATGCAAGCTTGTGTATGAAAATCAATATTTGTGGCATAAGGATTTGTTTGATGCTTTGTGAGTAGATAGGATTACTCCAAAGTGGGCGATAAGCATGTCTCTTTTTCAGCTCTTGTATGGGTTGAATGGTGAAATTCCAATTACATTAGAACTTCCCCCCCTCAAGTTGGCAAAGGCCATTGAGGATGAGACTTTTGATAGTTCAGTTGATAAGCAAATAATGTATTTATCCAAACTGGAGGACAAGCATGTTTAGGTAGCAAACTATATAGCAGAGCATCAAGAACAAGTGAGAAATATTTTCGGCAAGAAAATAGTGTCTCATGATTCTCAAGTTGGTGATCTCATTCTCTTGTGGGACAAGCAAAGAGAGCCAAAGGGTATGCATAGAAAGTTTGATTCACTATGGACGGGGACATTCAAGATTCATCAATTACATGGTGAAAAAAAATTTCTCTTAGCATACGAAGATGGAACACCATTTTCTCTTCCTCATACCGAGCAACATTTGAAACACTTTTCATAATGAGGTGACAGGTGCTCAATGTAAATATTTTTATAGTTTTTGCATCTTTTTGTTTTTAAGTCTCTTTGAGTATTTTTATTTTTGTCACCTGACTCTATGTCCAATGGATGGATATAGGCACTTGGATTCTAGAGTTCTTCTCCCTTCAATCATTTTTGAGAATGACTGAAGGACGTTCCCCAGCTAGAGCCAGTTGTTATCCTTCAATCAAGTTGTGTCCGATTCATGGGATAACCCCCTATGAAACTTGTCTATTTCGTAGTTTCGTGTTCTTAAAGAACAAAAAATGAGGCACATTTTGATTGGCCTTGACACATAGTCCCAAACCTCAAATCATCTATTTGATCATTTTTCCTTGCTCGTCTTTATAAAATCTTCGAAACGAATATTTTGGTTAAGGGTATGTGCAGGATCATCATGAAAAAAACAAGCCCTTAAGTGGCAAAAAAATCAGAAAAATCAGAGTTAGGCAACTTGACGTAAAAATTTGAATAAGTTATCTATATAATTTCAAAAATATGTAAGAATAGAATCTGTAGAAAATTGAATTTTGTTTCTAAGCTACTAGGCTTTTTTTTTTTTAAATCTATTTGGTGAAAATTTGAAATTTCAATGCAGTAGTACTTAAATTTCAGGGAAACAATAAGAAGTAGGTGTCTATCTGACCACCCTAATCACAATAAAATGATACTATTTTTTATAAAATTTTAGATATAAGTAGAGGACTCATGTCCCAATGTGATGCATATTTTTTTATAAATTTTTTCCAAGTAATTAATTATGAATTTTTTATTACAAATTTTAAAAAATATAAAAAACTCGTATGTCTGACCACCTTAACTTGGTCAAAAATTCATGAAATTCAATTTTTTTTTTAATTCTATAGTATATGAAGCATAGAATGTGACGCATGTTTTGGATTTAAAAAATGTGATATTGTTTGAAAGTTATAGATATTTTTAAATTAGCCTATCAATCGGGACTTTATTCGTAATTCAAATAGAAAATATATAATAATTATTTATTAAATTCAAATTAAAGCATAATTTATATTGGTGGAAAGCTGAGAATCTCTTTTAAAAACCCTTTTTGTTTCATCAATTTTGGTTTAAAAAAAAGTCGCCAGCCACATACCCATCATATCGCCACTTTTTGGCCCATCATGATCCTACACATACCCTTAACTTTCATTTTTGGGGAGTTAGAATATTTTTCGCTCATGTAAGAGCGCTAAGAAACAATGCTCCTACATGAGCCAGTGAAGAGTTTTCTTCCAATTGTTGGGGCACTAATTTTCACCACTGCTACACCTTGCATTTATCTTTTCATGTCAGAGCGCTGATTTTTAGTGCTCTGATATTTCTTTCAGCCAGTTTCTCCATGTGTCTCAGTAGTGATTTTTACCGCTTGTGTATCTCTTGTGTTTTAAAAATGCAAGAGCGGTGATTTTACCCCTGCTACATTTCCCCCCTGACCTCATATGCACATCATTAATGCTCACTGTGTTTGATAATAACTCTTTTAAAAGGCTTATTTAAGTCATTTTCACTTTATTTCTTCTTAATTTAATCTCCTCCTCCTTTGCATTGATCATCTTGCAGTTTTCAACGAATTCGTGAGGGCGGATTCCACGATGTTCAAGTTAGGGTTTTCACGTTTCCACCTTTGCTTTCACCAAATACATTTTTTTATACTTCTTCATCGTTCATTGATGTTATTTATTTTCAATAAGGGTTTGATAGATTTTGGTCTTCGTTTCTTGTGATTGTTTACCCTTGGTTTTTCTTGCTCACCGTTTTCTGTCTTTTTGATTTTTTCTTTCGGTCTTCTGGCATTTCTTTTCACTATTGTGAGTTATTCTTTTTCCCATCTACTCATTGCATTTTTGTAAGTCCAGGTGGTGAAAATTTTGAATTTAGAAAATTGGCATGATTAAGCTTCAATGTTTTCACATGTCAAGTTTCCCACATGTTCGAGCAGGAGATTTTACCGCTTTGCCAAATGGGTTTTTGCTCAACTCTATCTCTAGGAGTGGCGAAAAATCCCACTCACCACTCCTACATGAAATGACCTTCCCCTTAGATGTCATGGTAGCCAAAAATCCCACCCATGCATTTGGCTCACTATTATAAAGCACATGCTCGAGCATTGATTTCCAACTCTCGAGCTTGAAATGATCTTCCCACCAAATGTCAGAGCACTATTTTTTAGCACTCTAACATATTTTCTATGCAAATTATTATGGCATGTAGGAGCACTAATTTTTAGTATTGTTACATGCAAACGAATTTCCCATTGATGTAGAAGTGTTGATTTTTAGCGCTCCTATACCAAAAGCAATTTTCGACTTGATGCTTAGAAATCAATCTCTTTTGCTCAATGAACCTCGTTTCATCACCAATGCTCCATTTTCTGTGCTTCATAGCTCATTTGCACTCACTCCAAAAATCCTTCTTGCTTCATGCATTCCAACTCACTCTCATAAAAAAAATTCTCCTAACACTTCCTAATCCTTTGTTCTTTTAGTTATTTTCAAATTCTTATCAAGTGATCTCTGAAGGTGACATTCCTTGATCTTTGGCACTCTCAGATGAAATCAGAAGAGCCTGCATCATCTTCTAAGAAGGAGGGCTAGATGAAGTACAAATATCAAGTTGTCTTTCACCCTACTACAGTGCTCTCAAAGGTGGATGAGATCAAAGACACTAAGATTGGTCATCGGGATATAGAAAATTTTGTAAAAAGAACTAAGAAGAAGCCATTCGAGTAAAATTTGAGATCTATTGTTCATAGCAACTTGCACTTAGTATCTACATTTCCAACTGCTGATCATAACACAGAGTTTTTTCTCCAACTTGCATCACATTACATCAAAGAGGACATAAGTGTAAGAGATTCTGCTAGACAAGTCATGATGAGGTTGGATCTAGAATTATTTGATATTGTTTTTTGGGTTCCACACATGGGAAAATATACTAATGTTTCCATCTAGCAAGCATAGGAGGTCTATGACAAGGATCCAAATAAAGGTAAAACATTTTTTAATACTCAATGGTTGAAGATTCCAAGGCCCACTATATCTAGATGGACCAAAGGACTTCCTCAAAGTGTTTTCAAGGAGGATGTTTGAGATATGATTACTCTTTTGAGTAGAGTGAAAGACTTGACTGTATCATTCCATTTTTAATATTGGATGTTTGAGTATATCCACATCATTAGGAGGAAAGTACACATAGATTGGGGAAATCAAATAAGTGATGAGATTCATGAACAATTGATCAATGTGCCAACTACCTTGAAATTCTATATGACTTCCTACTTGGTAGATGATATTGCAGTCATGAGGCAATTTCCAGGGTTGTCAACATAAGGTAATAAAAATGATGTTCCTGTGTATAAATTTTATTCTCAGATAACTTTGAGGGATAGTCTTAAAAATTTTAGGAGAGTCACAGATGCTTTCTTTGCACCTTTACTGTTCACTTTTGATCCGACCCTTGAAAAGAAGAGAGTATCGGATGAATCCTATAGGGTTGTAAGTAAGTTTGGATGTGTCTTCCTACAGTTTCCTAATTTTACATATTTGAGAGTAGATTATTATATTGGGTGTCCATACATGTTTCCTAGATATCCTTTAGACAAGTGGGTACTAATGGAGTTGTCTAGACAACTAATTTGAGTTCACAAAGAATGTCAGAAAAATCACAAGCTAGGTTTCAAGTTTCCACTTACTATTGGGAGATATACTATTGACAATGTTCAAAATGCAAATTATGACCATGAGGACATATAAATATAGATTTGACTTTAACTATAGGAATGTGAATAGAAAACTAAATAAAGATCATTGTCATGTCTTCCGGTTTGAGGATATATGGGCAGACTGTAGAGATGAAGAATACATCCAAAGAATGGATTTTTGCAGGTCAAGATAGTGATTAGTAGTTGAGATTGAAATAGCTTTTGAGTAAATCTGTGTAAACTTTGAGTTACACCTATTACTTGAAATTGTGATATTGTTGATACTATTGGTGAATTCTCTATAAGACTTTTTGATTATATTTATTCATGTTGTTTGTGGAATTTATAGTGGAGTATAAAGAAGACTTTGTGTTTCTTTTACAACATTGGTTACTATCTTGAAGGATTCATTATTGGAAGCTACAGAATGACTTTGTGCCTTCATGAGATTTTTCTTATTTGTTACTTATCATTATCATAATGGTATTCCTAGTATTTTTTTTAAAAAGAAAGGAATATTGGAATTAATGCTTAATTTTAGTTTGAAGTTGTATTGCATCAAGAAGTTAAAATTGTGAAACATTGTAAAACATATTTTCTGAAAAAAGAGAGAATCATGAATGTGATGCACCCCCTTATCATTAGTGTAGTGTACATTGTCATAAATATTTGATTAGTTTTCCTTAATTTCAATAAGCAGTAAAAAGGGTGCCTCCCCTTTCTGAGAGGAGAGATTCGATCTCACATAGTTGTAGTTGAAATCAAGTTTTTGTAATCTATTAAAAGGGATTACATAATTAACCCAACATATCTGCAATGATTGGGTGAAAGAATGGGAAAATTTTCTTAACTACCATAAAATCCTTAAGAGTGCAGGGAAAGACCCAATCAATTGATAAAGTTGAAAGAATTAAGTCCAAACCTCTCTAGGGAAAGAGTAATGCAATATGAGATGTTATATATTCTCACCATCCTCATAGAAAATGAAACATCTAATAATAAATTAAAATTCTCTCCTATTAAGATTATCAATAGTAAGGGTATTACTATGAACAACCCACCAAAAAAATTGATTTAAGGAATAAGTTTAGAATTTCACACCTAATTCCAATAAAAATTAGTTAGAGGTAGAAGAGGTTGCTCCATTAGGACATAAGAAAACTTAATCAAGAAAATCCTAGAAGGAAGTATACTCCAAATCCATTCATATTACCTATTTTGATAAAAAAAAAAATCACCAGTTTATTGACTTAAAAACTAGATATCAAAATCCCACCCTTGCTCTCTTCCTCCCCTAAGAATCCTTCCATCCACCAACTATTCCCAAAATTTCTTCCGTAGTGGTTTATGAAACATAGAAAAATAGGTTCACCAATTTGAAATAGGGAAAATAGGGGTGATGAACCTAGCTTTCCTTTACTTCATTAGGAAATGAGATCCCCATAAAGAATGGACTTACAAATTTTAGGTGAGTCAACTCAATGATGGAATATTTTGATTTCCTTATGACTAAGGATGGGGGTGAGTATGTGTAGGATCATGATGGGCGAAAAAGTGGTGATATGTAAGTGATATGATGACCCATGTGGCTGACGACTTCTTTTTTACCCAAAATTGATGAAATGAAAAGGGTTTTTAAATGATATTCTCATTTTTCCACCAATATAAATTATGTTTTACTTTGAATTTAATAAATTATTATTATTCATTTTCTATTTGAATTACGACTAAAGTCTTGTTTGATAGGCTGATTGAAAAACATCTATAGATTTCAAACAATATCACATTTTTTTAATTTGACACATGCATCACATTCTATGCTTCACATACTATAGGATTAAAAAAAAAAATTGAATTTCATGAAGTTTTGAGCAAGTTAAGGTGGTCAGACATATGAGTTTTTATATTTTGTAAAATTTGTAATAAAAAATTCATAATTAATTATTTACTTAGAAAAGAATTACAAAATATATGCATCACATTAGGCCATGAGTCATCTACTTATATCTAAAGTCTTATAAAAAAATATTATCATTTTATTGTGGTTAGGGTGGTCAGACAGACACCTACTTCTTATTGTTTCCCTGAAATTTAAGTACTACTACATTGAAATTTCAAATTTTCACCAAATAGATTTTTCTTTTTTTAAATAAACCTAGTAGTTTAGAAACTACATTCAATTTTATACAAATTATATTCTTACATATTTTTGAAATAATATAGATAATTTATAAAAAAAATTACATCAAGTTGCCTAACTCAGATTTTATGAATTTTCATCGCCACTTAAGGGCCTGTTGTTTCCATGATAATCCTGCACATACCCAAGTATCGACCTAAACAACACTTTTGGGAGAAAAAATAAAAATAGTAAATCAGCTCAATCATGCCCACTCAAAATTGAATCATCAATTTTAAGCATAATAAAGACATAAACCACAAAATTCTAGTAGATTTAGAAATGGCAAAGTGATGTGTACCTATCACCAAAATGCACTTTCTAAAGGCTACCTAGGACACATTCACCCATGAACAAATGGGTATTTGTGCAGAGGTTTTACTTAGCTTTCAATATCCTCTGGTTTCAATCTGTAGCTTCCATTTGATCCAAGTTTCAATGTCGAATAGTTGGAAATAAATTCTATAGGTGAGATTATATGGATTGACAACAAATATGAACTGTTTGCAACTTTGTAACTTTTACACTTTTTCACTTTGATAGATTTCCAATCCTTCTTCAACCTAAGATCTGCAATAGAAACATGAGAGGTAAAAAATATTTGTTTTTGGTGAATGGGGGTTTGTCTTGGTCAAACCTCGTTTTTGTAATTAAACCTTCAATTGAAACATGAAATGAATGATGAATGAACAAGTGCTATGTTGAAACTCACCAAAACCCTCAATAAATATTTGGAGGACTGAAATATTGATCTTGATCTTGCATGAAATGGATTCAATGGATGTGGATCTTGATACTTGAATGTTGACTTGAATGTTGACTTGGATCTTTAAACCCTACATCACAATATTAGCTCCAAAAACATGCATGATGCATAAGACCTTGACATGATGCTTGAGATCTTGATTGTTGTTGTAGATGACTGATAAATCTACCCTTGAATACTCTTTATCATAATATTTTCTCTTGTGAAATTTTCCTTATTGCTAGATGCTTTGAATTGATAAAATAACTATGTATTTATAAGCATCTATCCTTAATTTCCCAAAAATTAAACATTACAAGCCGAGGTTGAAGTTTGAATTTAGGATTATAAAAATACCACCATAGAAAATTTTGAATTTGGTTCCAAAGGCCCAGGTAGGACCCATTTACCCATGGGTTAATGGGTCTCAAGTCCCTATTCTTGGAACACACATTGCTCAAGGTAATTACTTATGTGTTGGAACTAATTGTTGTCGAGTTTCCCCTTCAAAAGTTATAATTTATTAGGCTTGTATATGTAATATAGGGCTTCTTAAGGCATAATTAAGTCGAATTTAATTGAGGGGACCCAAATAAAGTGTGAAAATTTAAATGAGTACATTGTTCTACAGTACATTTAGCCCCTACTTTAGTGAGAGGATGAGCACAAGTGTAAGCTCACACTAAAGTATACAAACATGTGTCAAGAGGGGTCCAATTGCACAAATTTTGATGGGATAGGATGACAAGGATCAAGGAGGTTGCATAAGCCCCTAGGATCTAATATCATATGGCAAACCAACATAAGCACAAAGGGACACACTCAAGATGTATGATATGAAGCAGAAAGACAAGATACACAAACATACAATGTTAAAGTTAATGCAAAGAGGAAAGAAAGATGGACTATAAAGTTGTAGTATGCCACATCCATCAAATAAACTCATAATGGTGTAAAATAACTTATGAAACACATGGCTCCATAGGAAATCAGGTTATGTTCTGCTTGGTTCCCATAAAAAATATGCTCACATAGGCTAGTGTAGTCCAATGTACACTAGGTGAGCCCCCAAGAAAGTGAGACACACACATTTTTTGTATGCACCCACACAAAAAAACAAGTGGCTAATGAGAAATTCATGCTAGGTCTATAGTATCTCATATGTACAACCATACCAAAATTTATACCTCCTAATAACTTTGATAAGGTGTCGCACAACATGAACTTTGAGCTTCATAAGGCCAAAAATCTTTGTTATGCTAGACACTCATGAACAAAATGGCTCGAATAGAAAACAAGTTGTGTTATGCTTGGTGGCCATGAAAAAGGGTTTAACTTCATGCTTCACAAGGCTAGCAAGCTTCGTTATGCTAGACACTCATGAACAAAATAAAAATAAGATAAGGTATGTTCAAAGGGGTTTTTATTAATGAATGTAAGGTCTAACCTTAGGGAACATTGCGCTTGACATCACCACAAAGAGAGGACAAGTCGAAGGAAATGATTCACAACTTAGGGAATGCAAGCCATAGCATTACCACTAAGAGGAATATCATATGTCAAGAAATGTCATGCTCTTAAAGTACATCAAGAATAATATCACCATAAAGAAGGCACATCACATAGATCAAGAAAGCCACACTTTGAATAAAAATATCACATCTTCTAAGAGATGTATAATATCATCAGTAAGAATGGAACATGAAGACAATGAGCGGGCGACAATACGCCCCTAACTTAATATGTCAACATACTTTCTATGTTGGTATTTTAAGTAGAAATAAAGGAAGAGGGGATTATTGGAAAGAAAGCATCCCAAAAAAACCAGTTATCTTTGCCCCCTAATCATAGAGACAAAGACAACCACAAAGAACTATCATGTTTCTACCAAGATATGGTTGCACTTGAGATTGCACTGCCATGAATGACAATGATCAAGACACATAAAGCTACTAATGCCACATAGTGATGAGCAACATGATAGGATGAATATCAATATCAATTAGAAGAAATAGGTGCTTCAACACAAGGAAGAGCACCACAATCCTTAAGGTGTTGAATTTGATTACTCAAAGCCTTATATTCATTAGTAGAATGACCATTAATTCGATTATATGCATAAAATGAGTTTTTGTTGTAAAAAAAAAATGTGTTCTTGGAGGGACAGATATCAGGTGGGATTCGAGAAGCCTCAAAAAGGTACTCTCTTGATCAATAGTAGAAGATCTTCCTTTCTTTTGTGACAAAGATATTTCTTGCTTAGTACAAGGTGTCAGACATACACAAGACTCTTTATATTGTCAGATTTTATACTCCCCCTTAAAGGATGGTGTAAAATATAATTAACTGCAATCATTACTAAGAAATATGTTTGAAGACATCCTAGGAGTTTTTTGCAAAAATACCACTAATGATGAAGGAGCATCCAAGGTGTACGAGCAATCCTGTGTCACCAAACACATTTTAATTTTAATAAAGTTGTAGGGGATAGGAAAATAATAATTTTATTTCCAACAATTTAATTTTCCTTTTGTGTGAAAATGTAAATGTAAATCTAATGAGAAAAAAGGTCTCGGTAAAACAATGAAAGCATCTTGGAGTGGAATATGCCTTTTGGGAATCCACTTTTGGAGGAAGTCAAAAGTCTTGTTTGCATGTACATGTTTCATAAAATGTCATAAAGTGGGTTGTAAAGGAATATTGCATGTTTCTTGCATGTTTTTGCATGCAATGTTGTAACTAACAAGCTGTAAGGAATCTGTATGAGGTTGTAAGATGTCATAAACAACTAGATCTGATTGGTCAAGACTTAGGCACCCAAGAACAGGTTGGCATGAATTGGATTTTAATTCTCTTTTGTAGATTTTTAACTCCCAAAGTTGGGTGTTGGATTTTGAAGGTGGTTCCAAAAGGTTGTTGGGTAAAAGCACAAAGCCCTATCACACTTTATAAAGGAAACGACCAACACTAATCCAACTTTTAAACTTGAATTGCTAAAAAGTGGCATATATTTTTTGAATTTTGAAATGATGTAAACTAGTAAAATATGTATTTTTTAGTATATTTTATGTTTGTAATTTTTTTTTTTTTTTTAAAATTATTTTAAACTAGCTTTTAATAAATTAACACTATAATTTAGTTTCTCATAAAATGTTGAAAAATGAAGTTACATGGGACATCAAGCTTTGTATACTAAATTTTTTTTTTTTTCTTTCATTTTTTTGTGTGTATTTATAACTTGAAACTTTAGTGCATGGACATATTTTTTTTAATTTTGATAAATATATATTTTTCAATAAATATTAAAATGTGCGTGAATCAAAAAATAGTTGTTTCCATGGGACGTCAAATTTCATAATCTATATTTGTGAGCACATAATGTGCACAAGCTAACAATTGATCAACAAAACAATGTCAAATATGTTAGAAAAGAAAATCTAATGCTCCCTATGAAATTCTTGTAGAAACAAAGCTGGAAACATGAAAATAAAGCAAGAACACAACATGAAATAAACTAACATAACCAAACCTCAATCCCATAGGGGGATTGGTGCTTCTTTGATGTGGAAATAATCCTTTTCCTAATCCCTTGATAAGCTTTGATGAAGTAGTGATGAACAAATTATAGAATTGCCTATAATCTACCTAATTACTTGCTAAAATGGATGCAAAAGATGAAATGTTATGAACTCAAATGGCTATAGTGATTATGCTCTTAGTTGATCGATCCAAATAGAATAGAGACTTGTCCTCTATCTATAATGAAGAAGGTTGGAAGAATGAAGAATAGGATGAATGTGGGATTAATATTTGAACCAATGGTATTATGCCACTTGTCAACATGCTAATAAAGGAGAGTGGAGCACATTTTGAACAATGTGCATGTTAAATGCATGTAGGTGAAATTTGAATTTGAAGAGATGACTTGTGTAAGAGGGGATGTAAGAGGAGTTAATTCCAAGTTGGCTCAAGGAGAGGAAATGTAAGAGCCTTAAATGCCAAGTTGGAGGACAAAAGTCCTTTCGGAGGGAGAATTCAAATAAGTGTAATATTCCAAGAATATGTCATATTTGAATGAAAATAGGAGGAATTAATAAATCAAATAAATTAATTTATATGTGCAACTTGCAAAAGCTAGAGGAATGGACAAATAGTGTTAGGAGTTAATTAGGATTAATTAACTTAGATGAAGTTATTTGATTTGACATTTGATTTATATATTTGAGTTTATTTAAATCAAATGAGAGGATATTTGAGATATTAGTAATTTAATTAAATAAAATGATTTATTCAATTAAAAGAGATAACATTAGCATTCAATTAAATAAAGTAGATTTATTTAATTAAAAGAAGACATTAGGATTTAATTAAATAAAGTTGATTTATTTAATTAAAAGAGGAACATTAGGCTTTAATAAAATAAAGTTGATTTATTTAATTAAAAGAGGCAAAGGATGAAATAATCTGATAAGGTTCATTATATGATTTTAAGAGGAATTTTGATGAATTTAATTAAATAGAGATTATTCAATTAAATGGTTAGTAAAGAAATGATTAAGGAATAATTGGTGTTAATGAGTTAGGATCGAGTGTATGATATCAATCAGGATATTTTGAGTGTCTACATTTTTCCCCTCTTTGAAGCAATGTACCTGTTGCGTTGGTTCAAAGAATAATCTTGCTGAGATCAAAATTCAAAAAAAAATTGACTTTTTTTTTCGGATGCCCCACTACTGCCCCAGTGAGAAGAATTACGCTGGTACACTGGCCCCTTGAGAGATTGAGCAAAACTGTTAATTTTTTTATCGAGATCACGATAAAATGCGAGAGGAGTGGTTCTACTGATCAAAGGATGAAATATAATTCTTTAGATAGATCATATATTTGACATAGACAATTTTGATGATGTATAGTCATCGGCCATGGGAAGCCTCATTTATATTTTGAGAATTCACACAAATTTGGATAGAAATGGTAGTAAATATAGAAGAATAAGAAGAATAAGATGGATGGATTAACCCTTGATTCCTAAAATATGCAAGAGTCCAACAAGTCTATGAAGCATTAAGACTTTATTAGATATGATGATGAATGATGATGATTTGCTTATCAAGGATTGGGACATGAAAGGGAAAAATTTCCTTATGTTTGATAAAACACATAGATACGATACACCAAGGTATAAAGAACTAGGATGGCATTGTACCTAGTGAGATGGACTTTGACTCGACAATCAAATTGGAGCATTCCTATTCACACCTGACATATGGAAACCTTACTAGGAATTACTTTAGTTATTTCAAAAATCTTGGACCAAAACACAAAGAGGCAAAACCTAACAATGTAATTGTCAACAAGCTATCCAAAACACCCTCCATACATAGCTAATAAAGCAAGTATTCACCAAGGTTATATTACAAGGAAAATCCAACAAGCACAACAGACAAAAGATAAAGATCAATGCCCCATTCCTTTCTCTCTAAATTTTTTTGATAGACATCATCGAGAGATTATTGGAATGAGAATAATGAGATAAATCACAAGGAAAGATCAAGTAAATAAACAAGCTAATATTCTTCAATATCACTAGCCAAGACTAAACTACGGTGATGCCCGATGTTGATGTCTATTGTAGGAAGGATGCATCGTAGGACATGATGTTATCAGATGATGGTGAGATTGACTGGATGATAGTCTAGTGATAACAAGAGTTGACCAACATGTTTACCTAGTGACCTGGACTTAAGATCCTAACATTCAAGTAACTCACACTTTCAATTTTCTATACTTGTTTCCGATTATTTTTCCAAAGGATGAAGGTGACAATCGATTTATTATGAGTGTATGTTTATCATGGGTGAATATGAGATGGGAAAAATGGATTTTTTCAAATATTTGGATGTTTCTGATGTTTTTGAAATGTTTTGAGGCTGTTTTTGGTATTTTCAAGATATTTTACAAATGTTTTGCTTTTCGAATTTTTCCAGTATTTTTGGTATTTTCTCAAATTTATGAATGTTTTTGGATTTTTTGTCTTGGGGGCCCATCAATAATGGCCTTTCCTACATTTAATCTCAGAGACGGTGTAGTTCGAATACCATGTTTTTTTGATGTTTTTTACTTTTTGACCTGTTTTGGGATTTTGACATGTTTTGGATGTTTTTTGATTTTTGCATGATTTTGACGATTTGGATATGGATATGTGATGATATTAGTGCTCTATTTTGGGATTTTTGTTGAAAACCAAGCTAAGGTTGATTGATAAGATTGATGGATTTGTGATGATAACATCGTTGAGGATACACATCAATGCAATGATAGTGTAAAGCAACACAAGGATTGGGAAGGATATCCCGAGATGATGATGGATTCGTTGGATTTGATTGATCAATATTTTAAAGCTTGATTTGGAACAAAATTTTGACTGATATTGATTGTTTGGATTGATCTTTAATGCAAGATAATGCTTGATAAGGAACATCTTCTCGTCAAAATATGCCATGGGCTAGTGATTTGGATTTTGGCTCATAAATGCTTGACCAATTTGATTTTATATTTGTCAAATTTTGGACCACCACATAAGTTGGAGGATATAGATCAAGATTTATTCCCGAAGCAAGATGTAAATATCTGCACCTAGTATCTAGCAATGTATGGAATGACATGGGTGGATGCTTGGATAGATGTATGGATGGATGGATATTGTAAGCATGCAAAGGATGCCAATGATTATCTTGTGATAAGATAGGGTGTTCCAATAGAGGATTCTCATTTGGATGATGCTTTATGGCTTAGATAATATTGGGTAGGATAGGATCAATCAAAATGACCCATGTCAAGATGTTTACCATAAGCAAGTGTAAAGTGTGCACCAAACTTTGTCAAGATCAAGATAATTTGGAAGATGGATGCAGATATATGAAAATGGATTGGATAAATGGTTCATGGATGAATGGATTTATTATGGATAAGATGGATGGAATGTTGGCTTTATTATGGATGTGATAATATCCTTTGTCCTAAAGTGGCACATGCATATGCTCGATTCTACACATGATGCATTTTTGCCATGTTTTCATCATGGTACTTTCCCAAAGTGTCGCCCATGCGGTTTTCACTAGAGGACAATTTTTTTTATCTTTACTATTTTCATGATTTTTTAATTTTTTTTAATTTTTTTTTGAAATATTTCAAGCTCATGCTAAACCACCTAGTGGTGTCGATGTAGATGCTTCTATCATAATATTCCATTAATATACTTTTTGAAGAATTTTCTTTGCCAAGATACGTGCACTTGAATGAAAATTTTGAGATTCGTGATCTACTTTTTCGATAGTGGAGTTAACTTTGTCTCTATGCGCGCATCGCAATAGAGTGTCTTCTGAATCATTATGATGAACGGTGGCTACTAATACATGTTCAATGTAAGAATTGGATATCATGCATCGAGGTGGTGATGGTGTTGTATTTTTAGGAATAAAAGATGGATAGTTTGATAGCATGGAGCCTTTGACTCTCCAAACTTGGTAAGATGAGCAATGGTGGGTGGATATGGAAGTGTGCATGGAATTAGGACCAACTGCTTGATATACTTTGTGCGTTGCTTGAAAAGCCTAATTTTTCCTTTGTGTACATCTTTTATGGATACTTTCCCCTATTTTATTTTTCCCCATAGTTTCTTTAACTAATGGAGTTTGATAGGGATAATCATTCTTTGTATTATTTGGTATCCATGTGTAATTGATTTGTCTATTATGTTTCTCAGCTTCTTTTGCTTTGATTCAAATCTTTCTTTTGACGTTGGTCCCAATTTGTGGATGGGGTGATGGGTGTATGAAGATTCATGACATGGTTGGTTGTAGTATTGGCATTGGTTTCATCATAAGGATGATTCGTTCTCCCTATGTTGATGTTGGCACTAGATAAAATCTCCCCCAGTATTATAGAGGTATCACTGATATGTTTAAATCCCTTAATTGTTGAATAACCAAGACCTTGATCCTTAAGATTGCCAATAATTTGCACCGGTTATAGGATACCCTATTCATCTAGGCCTAATCCTCTGCCTTGATAATTATTCTATTGAAATTTTTTATTTGCAATAGGATATGATTTATCTTGGAAACAAGGTGCTACTCCTTCTCTTCTCTGTTGTGGATCTTCAAAGGTGATAGCTTCTTCATTGATAAGATAGCTTTCCCTAAAAAAGGTAAGTGATCCAATTTTATAAGTGATAGGATCCTCCATAAGTGGGATAACTTCTTTATTCATATCTTTGGCTTGATCTTGTGAAATATCATATTTAAATGCTTCTTCAAGAGGTGTTGATGATTCACTGCCTATGTAAAAGTCTCCCTCGTGATTCATTTTTGATATGCTTTCATAGGATGTTTCTGATTCACAACTTCTATAGGAGCCTTCTTCATGAACTCTTTTTGATATGTCTCTAGATTTCTCTATATCTTGATCATGTGTACAAGTGTTAAGAGTAGGAGACTCTTGTTCCTTGGTAATGATATCAAGACTATGAGACTCTTGTTTTGAATGAAGATCATCTACATGTCCATTAGGAGTAATCATCTCATGGGTAGATGGAGGAATATGTGATATATGGATATGATCATCATTTGCGACATATTGTATAGATAGGAGAGTTCCCATTAGATCATTGTAATATTGTGGAGATACAAATTCTTGATCTTGGTTAATGTTGGAATTTCTTTTGACATACTTTGGATCAAGTTCTTGACATGGGTCAATTTCACAGGATGGATTTCTTACAAAGGGTTCTTGGACATCGTCATTAGGAATGGGAAGTGGCTCAATATCCTCTTGAGCTTTGAGTGGACTTGGATCAAATGTTGAGTTGAGCATCCCTTTAGTATCTCTAACCATGAGATCAAAGGATGTCATTATGTCTTTGAAAGGACCATTGTTAGACTCTAGTGAAAGATGTTGATCATGCTTTGGAATACATTCTTGAGATATTTCCTTTAAATAATTAGGTGATGTAGAGACATTTTCAACATGATCATTGCTCGATAGATTGTGGATTATGTCAATAGGATCAAATAATTCTAACACTCCTTGAAATCGATCATTGTTTGAGGGGTTCTAATCATAATTAAAAAGTGACTCTTGATGTATGTTGATTTGATCATTGGATGAGGTGTAAACATCTTCAAGGTGCTCATTTATGGATAGAACTTTACCTTTGTTTTTGATAATCAAGGTGGAGAGATTGTCAATGTTTTCAACCATAGGATCAAATGATAACATTTCTTGAATCGGATCATTGTTGGGTATTTTTGTTGGATTTTGATCATGATTTAAAAGTGACTCTTGATGTATGTTGATTTGATTTTTGGATGTGGTAGAAACATCTTCAAGGTGCTCATTGATGGATAGATTTTGATCATTGTTTTCAATAATTGAGGTGGAGATATTCTCATTATTATCACTAGTGCTTGAATCATTATCATTGTCCTCAATAATTATTTTTCATTGATCAATAAGGTCTTGGATGAGGTTTTTGATTTGAATACAATTTGATGTTTTATGAAGATTTTCTCTATGATACTCACAATAAGATCCACCCATATTCCAAGGGAAGTTTAGGACAGAGTTGAAAGCACTTACTTTTGGAAGAGTGATGAGTTTTGCATTAAGTAGATTTCTTAGCACTATTTCGATTGTCACTCCAAAAGGAGTGTATTCATCTTTGTGATCTTGTGAGATTTGTGCTTGTTGAGGTGATTCTTGTTGTGATTGATCTTGGAGATGTGGTGATTGGGTTTTTTTTATGTTGTTGATCTTGATATCCAACCTCTTGACATTAGAGATATTGTTCTTGATGTGGTTTGGGACACAACCCAATGCTTTGATGACATGGTTCAACCAATGGAAGAGTGTATTGATTTTGGGGTGGAGATGTCTCTTGGTGCAATGAATAAACTATTTTGGTAAGTGAGCAATTTGATATCGCAAAATTTGATCTTGGTTTTGATATTGGAATCCTTGATATATTTGATTTGGTTGTTGGTAAAGGATATTTGAAAAATGCACTTGTGGTATCTATATGGGATCATGGACAAATTGATTTTGGACAATGTTCTGATTTGGGATGATTTTTATATTTTGTATTATGGGTTGGTTGGGAAACCTTGATTTTGCATGGTATTACCTTGACTTGGATCAGTGTATGGATTTTTTAACATATTGTTTGGACTTTGAACAACATTTTTATCATTCAAAAACATATCTTTCCCAAATTTTACCAAGTGTGGATTTGAAATTTTAATGTTTGGTAAACTTGTACTTGGTATAGTCACATTCAGAATGTATAGATTTGGTGGGATAATGTTGGTTTGGTTGAAGACTCATTCATTGATTGTTTGGTTGATAGATTTGTAGATTTTGTCTTTTGATTTAAATCTATCATAGGGAAAGGTGTTCTAAAATTTAGATTGGGCATACTCACATTTGTTGTACCATTGAGGTTTGTAGGAGATAATGATCCCATGTATGGATTGTATAAATATGAGTTTTGATAATCAATCGATATTGTAAGGCTTTGATAGTTTGGTTGATTTAGATCACTCATGATGTATGAATCAAGTTTATATTCCATGTTTTTCTTGTGTTTTGAACTTGCTGCAAAAGTGAACCTCTAGGGTGTTTAGGACCAATGATGATATGAAGGTTGAAAGGGGTGAGTGATATAGGTTTTTGAAATTTTAGGAACTTTGGAGGAGTACTAGACTTTAGGACTTTTGGATTTTGTATTTGATTTGGATTTTGGATAATGAACTCATAAACCCCAAGATGTTAGATGTTATCTTTGAATAAACTTGTCCACAAGGATGATAATTTAACTAGGTGTATGAGGAAGGATTCATCCACACATACACTTATCCAAACAAGGTCATGTTGATGTTGATTTGAAGGATTTTACCAAAAGTCTAGTATGAATGATTTTTCCAAGATTCTAAGAGTTGTTTGTGAGATGGGATTTTATTGATGTTTGAGATGGATGAAATGATTGGTTGTTTTGATCCTAAGTGAACCTAAGAGGGACTTTTTTACAAGACCTAGGTTTTGAAGAACATGCTTTTCTATAAGAGTACTTCAAACCAAAAGATCAATGTTTTCTCAAAAGACCCTAAGACAAAATATAAACAAACACATTTGTGGGCTTCAATTGATTTCATCTTGATTAATGAATTGATTCTACCACATACAATGTCTTGCTTAAGTTTCAAAATGAATGTCTATGCCTCAATTCCTTTTTATTCCACAAGGTCCATTATGTGAAAATCAAGGTTTCAAGAGCATAGTTTCCTAATGTTGACTTTAGAGTGAAAATTGAGATAAGAATCCAAATACTTAGAAGCCTCTAAGGATGAAATCACTAGGGACAAGCAGTAGCACTTGGATTTTTCAAAGTTATTTTCTCCTACTAAAGGGTTTGAAATTGGATGTCCTTGTTGAATGTTTTTTTTCAAGATTTTGGATCCAAGCAATGTGTTTAACTGACTCAAAGATGAGAAAGAAAATATATGTTGAATTCCCACTTGGATAAATCTAGCTATGCTTATTCCGAGTGGATGATTAGAAGCTTGACCACACTGGCTCCCCTCCATGACACTCACTTCTTGGGTCAGCCAAGTTTCAAGTTCTCATGAATCTCCCATGACAAAATCTTCATATCTACTAAGAATCACAAGTATGTGGGACGGCTTCGGAGGTCCATCCTCCTGACACAAACAAATAGATAGGGATTTTGGATTCTAGATAAATTGGTTCATAATTAAGGCACTCATTCAAAAGGCCACATGAGAGGAAAGATCAACCCATATATAGAGTATCACCTACTTGTCCGTAGGAGCTCCTATAATGCTATGATTTCCTCAACATTCAAATTTGTATACCGGTTGGGAGTAGCTTGGCATTTAGCTCATTACCAGTTTGATTCATTCCCTTGGGGTGACTACTTTTTCCCACCAAGACAGGCTCTCTAAGGGTAAACAATAGATAAGAAGTGCATTTGTAGTTTGACCACCTAACGTATTTAGGTGAGAGCACACACAATGCCTTTTCTTCACACTCACAAGACTTGACCAATTTTAAAGCCCAAATTTGAAGTGTGGAGGCAATCTTTTAGACAACCTAATATCACAATAAATGCTTTTGATTCTCAAGATCGTCGTGAAGAATGAGAGAAGTTCATACACATTTAAATGGTATTAATTTGTAAAAAATATTACAAAACAAGATAAGCACGTGTGCATTTTAATCCTCAGATGCAATAAATGGATTCTTTTTATAACACCAAATTTGAGTGTGAAAGTTGTTTGTCCAATTTTAACCCAAATTGAAATGCTAGTGAGTTTCTAAGGTTCTTTTTAACCAACTTTGAGAAAAATGAAAGCTTTTGCGTGTTCTTTATAAAACCCAAATGAAATTGTAGTTGAGTCCTAAAAATGAAGGTAACAATGTCCAAAGATGGGGAAAATGTCTCCAAAGTGTTAATAAACACCTTTTTATAATTTCTAAAAAAGGGGTGCCATAGAGATTCTTCCTTGTTTCTTCTCCTTCTTTGTCACCAAAAACCTACAATCAATGCTCAAAATGTTAAATAAGATCAAGAAACAAGAAGATATGAGGGTTAGATAAATGATTATGCACATAAACCCTAAAACATAGACCAAGTTTCATTGTGATTTGACATTAGGTGAAAATTTGAAAAATTTAACTCTATCAAAGTTATGAAACACCTACACCATTGCATAGCTTATGAAATTCTACCCCATTTAAAAAAAAGCTTTGAAAAAAACCTTGTTATGACCAAGATATGGTCATTTTAAGATTGATTATTAAAGTGCTAAAAAAAAGAGGATATGCGCTAAAACAGAGACCATATGCACTAAAACGCAGACCATATGCACTAAAACGTAGACCATATGCACTAAAACATAGACCATATGTGCTAAAATATCATGTATATGTGCTGAAATAGGAGGTAAATACATTGGAAGTTGTCGCGTATGCTCTTAGTTGATTGATCTAAATACAATAGAGAAGGCCTCTATTTATAATGAAGAAGTTTGGAAGAATGAAGAATAGGATGAATGTTGGATAAAGATTTGAACCAATGGTATTATGTCACTTGTTAGCATGCTAATGAAGGGGAGTGGATCATATTTTGAACAATGTGCATGTTAAATGCATGTAGGTGAAATTCGAATTTGAAGAGATGACTTCTGTAAGAAGGGATGTAAGAGGAGTTAATGCCAAGTTGGCTCAAGGAGAGGACATGTAAGAGCCTTAAATGCCAAGTTTGAGGGCAACAATCCTTTGGGAGGGACAATTCAAATAAGTGAAATATTCCAAGAATATGCCATATTTGAATAAAATAGGAGGAATTAATAAATCATATAAATTGATTTATATGTGCAACTTGCAAAAGCTAGAGGAATGGAGGATTAGTTTTAGGAGTTAATTAGGATTAATTAACTTAGATGAAGTTAGTTGATTTGACATTTGATTTAGATATTTGAGTTTATTTAAATCAAATGAGAGGATATTTGAGATATTAGTAATTTAATTAAATAAAATGATTTATTCAATTAAAAGAGATGACATTAGAATTCAATTAAATAAAGTTGATTTATTTAATTAAAAGAAGACATTAGGATTTAATTAAATAAAGTTGATTTATTTAATTAAAAGATAAACATTAGGATTTAATTAAATAAAGTTGATTTATTTAATTAAAAGAGGCAAATGATGAAATAATCTGATAAGGTTCATTATTTGATTTTAAGAGGAATTTTGATGAATTTAATTAAATAAATATTATTCAATTAAATGGTTAGAAAAAAATGATTAAGTAATAATTGGTGTTAGTTAATTAGGATCGACTGTATTATATCAATCAAGATATTTCGAGTGTCTACAATATTTATCTAAAATGGAAAAAAAATCTACGATCTTGAAATAGATTATTTTATCTAGTGCATCATATTTTGTTCAATTTTTTTTAAAAAGTTTTAGTATTTTTCCTTAGCATGGTAATGAACCTAATATTTTGTGTTGATAACCTAATTTTGGTAAAAATAAAAAATAAAATATAAATAATAATTAAACTATTAAAATAAATATATTTTTAAAAACTACACTTATCGATCTACAAAAGGGTATTTTTTATATTTTTCAAAAAATATTATTTACATTAGTAGGAGTTATTGAAACTTCATGTTTTTCAAATAATCTTATTTTTTCGGTAAACTGGACTCAAAGTGGTGCTCCATATATTTTTCACCAACAATTTTAGTTGAAAAAGTTGTGGAAGTATCTAACTTAGCTAGAATGAATCTTACTTGATCATATGTTTGACCAAAAATGTTTTTTAGTTAGAAATACTTAAATTCAATTGTGTTCATAAGTTGGTTGAAAGTGTGACACAACTTTGTGCTTTTACCCTATTTTGTGAAACCATGAGTTTTTTTCTCCATACACTTTCTCTATTTATTCATGTCTTTTCATTTTGAGAGGGGACTTAGAGTAGTGATGTTTGCATACCTAGATGCTACTGAAATTATGCCAGATTGTTGAAGAAGTTTATTTTGTAGGTGTTGCATGTAGGATTGAAGGGGAGCCCATGAGCTTCAGTTTTATGTAACCTTTACATATTTGAATATAATATAACTTGCAGATTTCTCTTCCAATTTTTGTTCTTTCTTTATATTTGCAGCCTTCTTCCTTTGTGTTTGGTGTGGATTTTATATTTTAAAGGTAGAGTCTCCCTTTTCATCAGTGGTATCAGAGTGGGTCATCTTGAGCCTATAAAAAGAGCATCGGAGAGAGAGTTTGTAGTAGGACCTATGAGTTGTGGGTTGAAATCAAAATGCCTTCTAGACTTGCCCAACATGGTAGAGGTAGAGGTAGAGGTGGTGGAGGAAGAGACCCTCCTAGAGATGAAATTAGAGCCCTTAGAAGACAATTAGAAATTTTGCAGGAAGAGATTCATAGGAGAGAAATGCATCGGGAAAGAGATGATAGTGAAGATGAAGATGAGGAGGAAGAAAAGGATCAAATGGATCTTGGAGAAATGATATTATTGAGAGTAATATCAAACATTGGAAAGAAACCCAAAATAGAGGTTTCAACCTTTAATGGAAGTTTAAATCTTGAAGAATTAATAGATTGGATTAATGACATGGAAGAATTTTTTGAGTTTGAAGAGATTGAAGACCCTCACAGAGTGAGGTTTGCAAAGACAAATTTAAAGGGCCATCCAAGCATTTGGTGGAAATAAATCTAGTTTGAAAGAGGAAGACATGGGAAATAAAAAAATTCCAAATGGGATAGAATGGTGGAAAAAATGAAAAGGCAATTTGTCGCAGTAGATTATGAGTTGGAGCTGCTCAAATAGATGCAGAGCTTGAGACAAGGAATGAGGATGGTGAAAGAATACATGAAATAATTTCACAAGGTCTTGATTTGAATAGGAAATTTTGAGGCAAATAAGGAGAAATTAGCTTGTTACATTAACAGGCTGAAACCTAGCATACAAGAAGAATTGGCATTTGTGAGAATGACCACCATTGAGGATGCTTATCAATTTTCATTGAAAGTTGAAGAAAGACTAAACAATTTTTTTAAAGTAAACAAAGAGGAAGAGGTTGTGGTGGAAGAAGTGATGATGGAAATATGAAAAATCAGAAATTTGAAGACCAAGGTAGAAGAAAAAACAAAAATTAGAAAGTTATCACCCTCCCAAAGATCAAAATCCAAGAGGTAGAGGAAGATCGGGTAGAGGATTCAGAAGAGGTGGCTTTCAAAAAACCTATTTTTGATGTGGTGAAGAGGGGCATATAGCTTATGACTACCTTCACAATCAAGAAAGAACCAATAGAAGACCGGAAAAAATAAATAAAGCAACAAACATCAATGAGGAGGATGCACATTCATCGCATTCTGAAGAAACAAAAGGTGAACTCCTGATAATAAGAAGAGCATTGTTGAATGAGGAAGATGAACCAGTTCAAAAGAAAGAGATTATTCAAGACAATATGCAAATTCTAAGGTAAATCTTGTAATTTTATCATAGATAGTGGAAGCATAGATAACTTGGTATCTAAAGAAATGGTGAGAAAATTGAAGCTAGAGAGGAGGAAACACCTAAAACTATACTAAATATTGTGGGTACAAGATAATCAAAAGCTCTTGATAAGCGATCAATGTTTGGTAAAATTAAAAATAGGAGGTTATTTTGATGAAAATTTGTGTGATATAATTCCTATGGATGAATTTCATATTTTGTTAGGAAGGCCTTGGAAGTATAATAGGAAAGCAATGCATGCACCATAACTAAGGACAATGTGAAGCATAAATTGAAACCTTTGAAAGAAAATTTGGTTCAAGTTTGTGGTAATGCAAGAGTTTTTTTAGCGGATGAAAGAAAATTCCTAGATGTCATGAGGCATGAAAAAAATTATTTTTCTTTGACTCCTAAGTCTAACTATGAAAATGTGGAAGATGTTCCTATGGAGGTTGCAGATTTGTTACAAGAATTTCAAGAGAATTTTTTAGATAATGCACTTGAGGGGCTGCCACCTATGAGGAGGATAAGTCATCAAATTGATCTAATAGCAAGAGAATTTTTTCCTAACAAAGCAGCACACAAAATATCTCCAACTGAGAGTGAAGAGTTGAACAAGCAAGTTCAAGAAGTCTTGCATAAAGGCTTGATTCAAGAGAGCCTAATCCCATGTGCAGTGCCAATTGTTTTGGTGCCAAAGAAAAGAGGAGAATGGAGGATGTGCATGGATTCAAGGGATATCAGCAAAATCACCATCAATTATTGATTTTTGTTACCTAGAATGGATGATATCATGGATTGTTTGAGTGGGGTTGAATACTTCACCAAGATTAATTTGAAAAGTTCCTATCATCAAATATGAATTTGAGAGGGTGATGAGTAGAATACAACTTTTAAGATGAGGGAAGTTTTGTATGAATGGTTGGTCTTTCCTTTTAGACTATCCAATGCTCCTAGTACATTTATGAGGTTGATGAATAAGGTATTGAAAGAGTTTTTGGGAAGATTTGTTATTGTTTTTCTAGATGATATAATGATATTTAGTAAGACATTAGAAGAGAATTTGATGCATATCAAAAAAAAATTTGAAAAGTTGAGGGAAGAAAATTTTCTCATTAACTTGAAAAAGCGTTGCTTTATGGAGAGGGAATTGGTATATTTGGGTTTCGTTGTTTTAGGAGAAGGTCTCAAGATGGACCTAGAAAAGGTGAGAGCTATTTTATAATGGCCTACACGTAGAAGTGCTACCGAGGCGAGATCATTTCATGGTTTGGAAAGTTTTTACAAAAAAATTATTAGAGGTCTCATTAGTATTTGTGCACCACTAATTGAGACCATGAGAGGAGATAAAAGAGATTTCAGATGGAATATAGGAGTAGTAAGAAGCTTCAATTTGTTGAAGGAAAAAGTATTTGAGCAACTTTTTTTAGCCCTTCCAAATTTCAACAAGGTATTCCAAGTTGATTGTGATACATGTGGTAATGCAATTGGAGTTTTCCTAAGTCAAGAAGGTAAACCCATTGCTTACTTTAGTGAGAAGTTAAATGATTCAAAAATAAAATATTTGGTTAGCCCATTGTTATCCTCTATAGGAACATAGATACCTTATTCTCTAGCACCACATCCTTTTCTATTATAACCATGTTGTTTCAAAAGTTTGTAACCTATTACATAAATATTTTCTATCACTTTTTTATTTGGTGGTTGCTCATGATCACACTCTTCATATGTGGATGTATAACATGCATTTTCCTCTTCTTTGCTAGAAGTTGTGGGTTCACATGCTTTTGATGACTCAAATTGTGTTGATATTATGTCTATTTCTTTCTATTTTCCTCATTTGTGTGTAATCATGTATTCTCCCATGAATGTAGGTGTGAAATATAATAAACCCCTATCATCATCCAATAGCTTTGTAACTCTTTCAATATTATTCTCTTTTTTACCTCTTGTATGGGCTCTACTTTTGAAGTTGGTATCAATATTTTCAAAGGAATTTCCTAGCCTTTCTCAGTGTGCAAGAAACTTTCTAGTTGGGGATCAACTTTGGTTGTATAAACCTTGTTTTTGTAAACATACTTCATTAAACAATGAAGAGTTGAAGGTACCACATTCATTTCATGAATCCATGGTCAACCTAAAAGAAGATTGTATGAAAGATCTTGGGACATAACATGGACAAGGGTCTACAATGTGGCCTTTCCAACATTAATAGGTAATGTGATCACACCAAGTAGTTGTTTTCCTACATTATCAAATCCATGGATAGATAAAGAGCCTACGCGTATTTGTCTTTTGTCTAATCCAATATTAACCAGAATTTTTATGCTACACACATTAAGGTTTGAGCCATTGACAACAAGGGTTCACTTTTATCCCACATCTATTAATGAAAGCCACTATCACAAAAGCCTCATTTTTTTTTACTTCTAACAAAGGTAACCCATCTTTATGGAAGGTAATATCTAAGTTGATTGAGTTCATACCTTGAATTAGGGTTGCAACATCATTTGGATTTGCACTAGGAGGAGCAAAAAAATTTTGCAAATCTATTTGAAGCATGCTATGATAATTAGGTGAGGCTTGAATAAAATCCCATAACGATATCTTAGCGGGATTATTTTTAAATTGTTCAACAAGATAATACTCCTTTCCACTATGTAAAGCCAAGATAGGTTGAGGAAATGGTAATGAAATGGGAGTGGTTTGTGGTTTCCTATTGTTCCTTGTATATATACATGTGAGCAATGGTATTGTAACTAGACTTCTGTGAAACATTATTACTACAAACTTTCCTTGTAAAGTTCAAGATAGCTCCTAGGGGTAATGGTTTCTTTTTAGGTGGTTCTATGATAAACAAGGATTTATTTTTCACTTGAGTTTTATGTGTGGGTGGGTATATGCTAAGAAGTGGCTCAAGAGATGACTTGGGATGTCTAATAATTAAGGGAGATCTAATGTATAAAACATCAATAGAATTATCCTTATTTTGATCATCTTTTAAAAAAGGAAATTCTAATGTCACCTCATCATTTTCATCTAAAGAAGCCATATTACTATTTTTTCACAGATAAGTATCAATTCTATTATCCGCTTGCACTATGATATCTTCCCTAGTAGGAGAGTTTTTAGGAGAGGAGCAAACAATATGTTCATCACATCCATGGTTGGATCTTAAAAGATAACTTCATGTAGAGAAGACCAACTATGATTTTATTTCTTATCAATGATTATATCCTCTTGTTTGATAACATCTTACAAAGTGGGAGAATAATTAGGAGAGGGAGAAAAAATATTCTCATGACTCTCAATGAGTGGATCTTCTAACACTAAAATATCTTCTTCATAAATAGGAGATTTATTGAGACGAGAAAAAATGTGATTTTCATGATTGTCCATGATTGTATCCTCTTTCACTAAAATATTCTCACAAGTGGTAGATGAATGGAGACTAGGTAAAGTGATATTGAGAAATGTGTCAATGATCTCATTCTCTTGTGCCATAATATCTTCCCGAGTAGGATATTTTTTAGGAGAGGAGCTTTCAAGATTGTCATGAGTCTGAATGAGTGTATCTTCTAACACCAAGATACCTTTTGTCACAAGTAGGAGAGGTATTGGGAGAAGAGAAACTATGTCATGATTTTCTATACTTACATCCTCTTTCACTAAAACATTCTAAAAAATAGGAGAGATATTAGGGGATGTGGAAATAAGGAATCTGTCAACAATTTCACTCTCTTGTACTATGAGACTCTCATAACTAGGAAATATATTGGAAGAATGACTAACATGCTTATTAATGAGATGTTTCTTGGCATACTTGGAAAGGAAAGATAATAAAATTATGAGTTTTGAGTGTGTGCCTAAAATTAAAAGTAATCTATCCAACTTATGAAATGCTTCAAAATGAAACACTTGTCCTATATGTTTGATGATTTTGAATATTGAGATCCAATATAATTTTAATGAGTTTGCAACAAATGAGACAAAATAATACCTTTTCTTGAATATATACTAACTATTTTTTCACAACTTTAAAATACAGTTTGAACAACAAAAATTGGAAGATAAAAGAGAGATTTAAATTCACTCATAAATTGGTAAAAATTTGTGTATAGAGACTCATTCACCCATGGGAGAATGGATCCTTGCTCAAGGTTTTATAAAATTAAAAAATTTAAATTCTAGGAAGTATGTAATTTCTGCTTCTGGTTGCAAATAGATATTTCTATAATATTTTTTTCTAGATTAGGGTGTCTAAATTCAAGTGAAAATAAGTTCAAATGATGAACAAGATGAATATTTTTACAATTAAATTTGAATCTAAATCTAAGCCTATTTGATAGAAAAATGATCTTGATGCAAGTACAATGCAAGATTAATGTAAACTTAATGCGATTTTATTTTTATTTTTATGAATTTAAGTGATGCAAGCATGCAATATTAAACCCTAAATGAAATTTTCACTAATGGAAGATTAAAGAACCATAAATTCAATGCAACTAATGCAAATCTAATGAAAAGTTAGTGTAAAAATTAGATCTAGGACATAAATTGACTCCAATTTTAAAATTTTTGTTGTACAAAGTTAGGTTCACCAAAATAAAACATAGATAAATAGGTTCACCAATTTGAAATGTGGAAAATGGGGGTGATGAACCTATATTTCCTTTATTTTATTAGGAAATGGGAACCCCATGAAGAATGGACTTACAACCCTTAAGTGTGTCAACTAAATGAGGGAATCTACTAATTTCCTTATGATTGAGGACTTGGGTATCAACTTGAATATAAATTTTGGGAGAAAAGCTAAAAATATTAAATAAACTCAGTTATTCCCATTCAAACATGAATCACTAATTTAAATAATAATACAAAGGTGATCCCATAATGCTGGTTTATAATTTCTAGGATTTTTCTGAAATCACATATTTTTAGAAAATATAATGATTTAAGCCTTAAAAAGTTCCATTTTTAGGATTCCAATTGAAGAGGGTTTGATCAAACCATCTTAGATGAAACCCCCTTGGATAGAACCTCACTAGTATTAAAACATGCCTATAATAGAGTCTCCTTTGCACTTATCAAAATGCTAATAAAAAAATAGCTTTTGTTTTACCTTTTGGGGGATCAAATGAATTCATTTAAAATTTATTTTTTGTAAGTATGTAGTCCTTATTATAAGCTTCCCAAAAGTATAATTTTAAATAAATTTAATTTAATTATTATATTTATTTTTTATTTCTTGTGAATGTAGGTTTTTCACTGAAATTCAAGCTCTTTGTTCTACACATGTGGAAAAATAGCAGATTATCAAAAAATATATATATATATATATATATATATATATATATATATATATATATATATAGTGCACTAGATATTAAAATCCTTGATCCAACAAAATAAAAATAAAAAAATTCAATACATACATAAATTTTTATGTTGTATACAGTCTGCCTATGTTTGAATTGTAATTGGTTTGACTTCAAAACTTGATAAAGGACAAAAAAATCAATAAAACACTATGAAACCAAATGAAAACACTATATATTGTAGTTACAAACCTAAATTCAAAAAAATAAGAATTTTATCCTTAATGGAATATAAGTTATGTTGTATATGGTGAGCATCACTCCTTAAAAATGGTGTTTATTGAAAAAACTAGTTTTCATAGGATATGGAAAAAGAAGTGCAATTTGATTCCAAAATTTTTGAAAAAATATATTTAGAATCAAAAAACAAAATGTCACAAATCACTAGTTTTCATCATCTTCAAATTCCTCACAGTTTAGCCGCTAAAGGTTCCCAAAAGTAAAGATTTAGCTAGAAAAAATCAGTTGAGTGTCGAGTTTGGCCAAAAATTGTAAACCAGTATTGTGGGATCACCCACAAATAGAAACCATAAAATTCTAGTAGATCTAGAAATGGTAGAGTGATGTGTACTTGTCACCAAAATGCAGTTTTTAAAAGCTACCTGGGACTCACTTGCCCATGGGCAAATGGGTCTCTATGCAAAGGTTCTACTCAACTTTTTGGATCCTTTGGTGTCAGTCTGTAGCTTCCGCTTGATCCAAGTTTCAATGTTGGACAATCAAAAATAAAGTCTGTAGGTGAGATAATGTGGATTGAGAACAAATATGAAAACTTTTTGCAACTTTGCATTTTTTCTACTTTGATAGATCTTCAATGATCCTGCACTTACCCAAAACCAACATAAGAATAAGGAACACACCCATATAGAATGTAGCAAGATAACGTACATAAACATACATGTGGAAAACATGAAGCATACATGACAAAAATATATGACATAACATAACATATATATGACAACATGATGAACACAAACATGATGCAAACATAGTGTAAACACAAAGAAAGCACACAAAAAACACAACAAAACATAAGGTTAGTACTAAAGGG
Organism: Sequoiadendron giganteum; assembly: GCA_007115665.2. NCBI lineage: Eukaryota > Viridiplantae > Streptophyta > Pinopsida > Cupressales > Cupressaceae > Sequoiadendron > Sequoiadendron giganteum. The sequence goes on from CM021102.1 coordinate 268,191,632, forward strand.
ATTTGAATCGGTAAGGCAAAGAGACCTCAGTCTTAAATTGTCTCAAATTCCAAACATCATCCATCTAATAAGTGTGTCACAAGAATCGTCTCATGAAGACTAGAAAATAGCATTATGCCACATCACTCATGAGCTACATGGATCTATTAGCTAGAAATTTGTATTGTTTGGGGTCCATGCAATATGATGGGTTCCACAAGGTTAGCATGTTGTGTTATTCTAAACACTCATGAAACACATATTTCTACTGCCAAGCAAGTTGTGTTATGCTCAATGACCATGTTAAAAGGGGTTTCCATGAACCAACAAGTTTCATTATGCTAAATCCATGAACCAATTTCCCAAAGTTTTAACATCTAAGAAGATGAACAAGCCTCACCTAAGAAGGTGCATAAATGATAAATTTCACCTAAGAAGGAACATAAAATCACCTAAGAAGGTGCATAAATGAAAAAATCGCCTAAGGAGGTGCATAAACCCACCTAAGAAGGCACATAAAATTTCCTAGGATGGCACAAGAATGTCCAAGAATATGAAACAAGACAATGCCAAAACCTCAAAGGGTGTTATAAACAACATCACCACAAAAGGTGATTTACCAAGATAAAAAAGGGAATTTCCTAATACATGAAGGGTCATACCTTAGGGAATATCACACATGACATTACCACCAAGAGAGGAAAAGTCATGGAATAGAAACTCTCACCTTAATAAATACTAGCCATAGTATTACAATGACAGGGAACATCATATACCATAAAAAGTCACACCCTTAGTGGATATCAATCCTAGTACTAAACCACAAATGAGCCACTAGCATAGATCAAGAAGGCCACACTCTCATTGGAAAGTTCACACTTTCTAAGAGATATATTCTATCATCACTAAAAAGGGACCATTTCTTATGGAAACAATGAGCGAGGGACTATATGCCTCCCCTTAAAATTTTATTGTAGTTGCTACACTAAAATTTTAAGGAGATAGAGAGGGACCCCTTACTAGAAGGAATACGCCTAAAATGAGGCTACCTACCCCTTTGCCCCCAAGTGTAGGGACAAAGATGAGACACAATGCATGATCAAATTACCACTCCTTACAAAATAAAATATGATTACATAAAGCCTCATTTAAACCTACATGCATGGAAATAAGTATGTTATGATAGTAAAACTACCACATGGCAAGGAGCATCACAAATTCCTTAGTCTATCATTCAATCATTTAATTGTCAAATTATTTTAATTTTGTTTTCAAAGAACAACATTCATCAATAGTGTTTCCAAATGCTCTATGATACACACAGTAAGATGTATTTTTACTTTTTCAACTTCTATCTCTTTGTTCATAGATATGTAGTAGTGTAATGTATCCTAAGTTTATAAATGATGGGGATGTTGGAAAATCTGAAATTTAGATAACTTTTTTCTAGTTGAAAAAGGAACATAGAATGGTCTACATTCCTACATGTCAAACCTCTATATAATTTAGTTTACATACTTACTTTGGCCAATCCATAGATTTTTTTCACTCTATCTCTTCTAATATCTATCCCAAGAATGTGTCTAGATGCACCAAGGCCTTTCATTTCAAATTTAGTAGAAAGTTGAGATTTTAGTTCTGAAATCATACATTTCCCTTTACCAATAAATAACATATCATCAACATAGAATGCAATAAACATGAAATGATCACCATCAGTTTTATAATAAACACAATGATCTGATTTAGAACACTCAAATCCCAAACTCAACACATATGTATCAAATTTTTGGTACCACATCCTAGGACTCTATTTTAGGCCATACAAATATTTCTTCAATTTGAAAACTACTTTACTTCTACCTTTCACCACATAGTGCTCTGGTTGTGTCATATAAATATCCTCCAACAAGTCACCATGAAGGAAAGTAGTTTTCAAATCCATTTTCTCAACCTCTAAATCATAAGCAATAACAATAGAAATAAAAAAATCTAATTGATGTCATTTTTTCAATAGGATAAAATATCTCACCATAATCAACACCCTTAACTTGAGAATAAAATTTTTCAACCAACCTTTCTTTATACTTCTCAATACCTCCATCTAAACTAATCTTTTTTTTGAACACCCATTTGCAACCAACATGCTTTCTTCCTTCAAGCAATTTTGCAAGATCCCATATATCATTCTTTTTCAAAGTTGTCATTTCCTCATCCATATAAAACTTCTAGAATTGTGCATCACTCACACCTAATGCCTCTTCTACAAATTTGGATTCATCCATGTTAGTATTAAAATAAAAAATACATCTCCAATCATCAAGTGAATAACTTTCAAGTGGTTGGCTATGCCTTGTAGAACTATGAATAAACTAAGTTGAAGGTTCTTCCTGAAGATTCAGATCTAGATGAGATCTCTTCATCTTCTTGTATATCCATGGGCCTCAATTCAAGTTTCTTAGGTGTAGAAGGAAATTGAATCACATATTCCTATTTACTTTGTTTTGGGTACAATGTAACAAAAGAAGTATTAGTTTCTCTTAAAATAACACTTCTAATATATATTACCTTTTGTACCACAAGATCCCAAAGCTTGTATCCTTTCACACCATAACTGTATTTGATGAAGACACATTTCAAAACCTTGTTCTCTAATTTTGTTCACTTCTCCTTTGGCACATGTGCATATTCCTCACAACTAAAAACTTTAAGATGTCTTAATGAAGGCTTGTGACATGACCATACCTCTATAGGAATCTTATCAACAAGAGATGATGTAGGAGACCTAATAATCAGGTAAAAAGTAGTGGCAAGAGCTTCAACCCAAAACCTTTGTACTAGACCAATGCCACTGAACATACTCCTAGCCTTCTCCATTAATTTCATGTTCATTCTTTTGTAACTCCATTCTATAGTAAAGAATATGAGGTTATCTTTTGTCTATGAATACCAGAATATTAAGAGAATCTATCAAAATCACTGTAGAAAAATTCACCACCATTATCAGTCCTCAAATATTTTATTTTATTTTTAGTATGCAACTCAACCACTACTTTAAATTCTTTATATCGACTAAAAAAATTCAAATTTAATCTTTAAAAAATATACCTATTTCCTTTTACTATAATCATCAATAAATGGAACATAATATGTGGATTTTCCAATTAAAGGAACATATACAGAACCAAACACATCAGAATGAATAAGATCCTATATGCCACAATATTTATGAGACCTTAAGTAAAATTAAATGTGTTTTTTTTTTCCATAAATAGAATTCTCGTAGAAATCAAATTCAATATTACGATCAAACAACCTTTCAACAAGGTTTCTTTTTTTCAAGTTCTTTTGACCCTTTTCTCCAATGTGGCCAAGTCTCTGGTTCCATAACATAGTTTTTGATACATGTGACTTTGATTAAGAAGAAAGAGCACCCTTGGGTACCCATAAGCCATGACCATCTATTGAATATGAAACCCTCACCTCTTCAATAGACTTTTTTTCATAGAAGTACTATATAATCAACAGTGTATGTATCAAGCTTATATAATGTGCCATATTTGACACCCCTAGCAATAACCATAGAACCTCTAACCATATTGCATCTTGCATAATAAAATACTACTTGTAAACATACATCTATTAGTTTTCTCACATATAAAAAAATCATGCTAATCTAGGGATATATAACACACCATTAATCCTTTTTATTCTACCATTAGGAAACCTAATTATATCTTTACCATAACCAACAATATTTAAATAATAATCATCACCCAAGTACACCTTACCTAAATCAGATTCTTTATATTCACAAAACCAATCTCTACTCAATTAAACATGCATCATTACCTACACTAGTTGCCAAAGTTACAATGAATAAATCACCATCTTCCTTCTCAAACTTATAATCTAAATCAAATATCTTCTTTTTATTCTTCTTTTCATCTTTGCAATCCTTATGAATATGTATGGGTTTATTGTAGTTCCAACAAATAACTTTTAACTTTTTAGGAGATTTGGATCTCCTCTTGGACTTGGATTTATAATGCTTCTCATTCTACTTTCCTCTTTCCTTAGGTCTTCCATGAAAATTTAGGGACTCCTTATTACTGATGGATACCTTCCTCATCTATTTAGAAAGAAAATAACCTACCACATCTTCAATATTTAATATAACAGAAGTATTCCCATAGCTATAACAAGAGAATCACATGAATCAAGAAAAGAACAAAGCAAGATCTAAAATTTCTCCTCCTCATCCATATTGACACCAACTGATGCTAATTGAGCCACCAAAATATTAAATTCTTCTATGTGGTCTATAATTCATCCACCCTCTTCCTTTCTCAAGGAATACAATTTCTTCGTCAAGAAAATATTGTTCACTAAAGATTTGGCCTAATACATCTCACCAATTTTCTTCCATTATTTTTGTGTAGAGGTCTCTTGATGTACATTGATTAAAATAGATTTTTCTAAGCATAATTTTATTAGACCCTTGTCTTTATAGTCCATAAAAAAATATCGAGAAGCCAAAGTACAATCTACAAGCCTTGAAACATTCTCATTAACAACATTCCACGGATCTTGATCTATCAGCGGATCCTCCATCTTTAGCTTCCATATTTTAAAATTATTTATAGAAAATTTATCCATGGTGCCTCTATTATTCATGATGAAATTACCATATGAAAATTCCTATAACAAGATCACAAATCATCTTCTACACAAGATCCCACTCAAATCTGGATTAGTTCTTAAAACTTAACAACCCACAACTAGAACCAAAGGTGATAAGGCTTTGATACCATTTGTAATGAAGATAAGGTAGCCAAATGAATTCATACACTAATCTAGAGAGGAGTATAATGCAAAAATTTACAAAATTTTAAATACAAATAAACATAAATATCATGCATACCGCAACATAGTGATTTACATGGGGAAAATCCTTTCGGGAGAAAAATCCCACACTCCAAAAGCCACCCTATATATTATTCAAAAATTACATAGATTATAGTATACTTGTAGATAAATTTTCTCACAGGAGTATCAGTAACCAAATATCTAGTGCTAACATGACTACTAGTAGACTCTCGGAATATATCACAATATACAACCATAATATAATTCCCTCTTAAAATGGGATTTCCTTCTAGGGAAATTCAAGACAACGAAATATCAACCATCATATATGAAACTTAATGATGAGTGTTTTAGATTTACAATAATAAAAATACACAAAATTTAGCTTTTAGGGCTGCTACCACTGATCCCCACCGAATTTATGCCCCCCCTGCACTTTCCTATAAATAGTACCTTATATAATTTCAAGGTTGAGACACATTTTCCCAACAACCTAAAGCTAGAGATTATTCTTTGCTTTCTTTGAAGGATAAAATTCTAATGATTATGAGACTAGATGGATTGGGAATTACTCATATGTCCCCCTATGTTTTGTGTGGCAAGGCTTAGGAAAGTATAGATCATCTGCTTCTCTTGTACGATTTCACATATCATTGTTGGTCTTGGTTAGAAAATATGTTGGGCTAGTTTGTTCCCTTTGAGGTGCTCTCTTCAATCATGTTAAGAGTTGGTCATCACTTTTTAGAAACTCTACTTACTCTTGTATTTATAATATAATCCCATCCATTATGATTTTCCAAATCTGGTTAGAAAGGAATAATAGAATTTTTAGGAAAAGGGCTTCTGATTTAAGATAGGTAATTCAAAAAATTGAGATTTCCATCTCAGAGGTTACCAAGTCAAACATTTTTAGAAATTTAAATAGTAGGAAGGTTTTTTCTTCATGGGATATTTTCATTCGAATCAAATGTTCATTGTTGAAATACCCCAAATAAAGGGCTCTATTCATACTCCTTGGTCAGGCATAAACAAGAAGTATATTCAATAGAAACCCTGTTTGGTGGGTATGGTTAAGTGAAACTTTGATGGTGCATCTAGGGTAAACCCTAGAAAAACGGGGGTTGGAATGGTTTTAAGGGTTTGTGATGGAAAAATTATTAGGGAAGCTTGAAACATGCTAAAGGATGGTTCAAATAATGTAGTTGAACTCAATGCTTTCTTGTTTGGTTTGGAAACGAATCTAAAACTCAAAATGTCACACATCATAAATGAGGGCAATTCAATGGTGGTCATAAATTCTCTATCTAAACAAACATTTGAGGCTTGACATTTAAATTATCTTTTGAATCCTATTTTTGTATTTCTTTATAATTTCTCTTTCTATGTGGTCATGAATTGTTACAGGGTAGGTAATGGGCTTGTGAATGTTTTTCAAAATAGGGCTATTGATTTTTCTTTGACATACAAATAATTTTCATAAGAGGATATTGACTTGCTAGAATATTAATTAGGTTCAATTCCATTCATTAAGGAATTCCTTCTACTATGGTTGGTTGTGGAGGATGATTTAGTATATTATTATTTTGTTCTACTTCAATGGCCCATAGGTGTTTCTCCACTTTTGGGTGACTATTTGAGATCAAAATATTTGGTTGAAAGGCCCATGGGTTCTTTGGAAATGAATGGCTCTAATCCTACATGGTTTTTGATGGTCCCCTTGATGTTATTATCTCGAGCAATAATAGGTTTGAAATTGTATTATGGCTTGAACTTGGACATCATACTCTACTATCCCTTGTTTTCTCTTCCTTATTGGCCCATGTGTGTTCTTGCCACATGCAGATAGAGGGGGAAGATCAAGGGACATATTGGGTTCCTTTACATCCCTCTGAATACTTTTTTGCACTCATTATTTTGGCTTAGTAATCTATCTTTGGCATGATAGCATGAGATAATTCTATCTCATGATGTGGGGAGTTGGAAAATTTTGATAGTGTCACTTGGCATGACACTAAGTGATGCTCTTCTAAAATTTATGAAAATTATTTGTGATTCTAACTGAGTACATGCAGTCATCACTTTAAAAGGATAAATTGAGGAGACTCTACAAGATTTTTTTAATAGCTAAATTTTCCTATTTATTCTTTGATACAATATTTGAACGACTTCACATTTTATCAAAGAGGAGCAAACTATAGACACTAAAAAATGTCCTTGGTCTATGAACAAAATTTTTCCGTTGACTTCCCTTCTTCCTTGCATAATTCAATAATTTTAATTATTTGATTATTTTCTAAACTCACATTCTTCTATTAACTAAATAATTTTAATAATTTAATTAATTCATTGCTCTTTCTTTAGTCCTCTTTCAACTATTAAATAAATTAACATTTATTTAATTACACTGATAATGTCCTTTTTCTCTCTATAATTAAATAAATTCTGATTTATTTAATTACTAATTCTTTGTTTCTTCCTTCTATAGTTAAAAAATATATTTTAATTATTTAGCTATTCATTTAATCCTTCCCTCCATTATTAAAAAATTAATATAATTTAATTATTTAATAAGTCATCCCATTTCCTCCATTTTTGATTAAATGGTCACTTTAATCATTTTAATTAAATCCCCATTTCCCCTTTTCTTTCATAATTAAATAATCACTTGAATTATTTAATTCCCTATATGCCCTCCCAAATTAAATCATATTATTATTTAATTTTCTCCACTTTCCCTCTAATTACTCTTTTGAATCTCCACTATTGATAACTTTTGTTCTTCTTTGAATCTTAACTATCTATCTTTAGCCAAACCTAACCCTACCTCCTCATGGTGCAAGCAACCTTTTCCATTGATCTTGGCATCATATTGGATTTTAATCTTGACCATCCATTCAAATAGATTTTCTATAAAAGAGAGTTGTCTCCATAATTCCAACCTTACAACCACAATCTCCAATATTATTATTATTGCTTTCACTCGAACTTGTACTTGCAAGAAACAAAATTTGAGGGTATTACATGACAAAGGGTCAGAAAAGGATAAGTTGCACAATCACTTGATGGTAATCATTGCCAGCAAAGTGAAAGTTTTGCAATATTAACTTGAATGCACGACACTCATTGGTACTATGTCCGAGAGTTCAATGATATGTGCAATGTGGGACTTTTTCATCTTTAGGATAAAGCACTAATCTATTCATAGGTGGTAATGTTGTGAATCCTTTGTTGAGAAGAAGTTGTAGTTTCCTTTCAATTTTAGGTGGTGGATGAGGAGGTTGTAATTTTTATAATTTGTAAGGCTTTTACATTTGCTAGATTCACCAACTTCTATAGTTGAAGGATGAGGAGGAGGACGTAAGGTGATTCTATCATCCTTGTCATTGTTATGAGTCACTGGTTGTTCTTTAGGGAGAAGGACATTCATATCAGCCCGGGAGAATCAAAGATCATTGTACCATCACTACAAAGCTTTAGGTATTCTATAGACATTCTTACGTTGTGAGTGGGATCTAGATACCCTTTTGTGTTTTCATTGGTTGGAATTTTCTCTAGGAGTTGATGAATTTCATGTTCACTTTTTGAGTCACATCCTTGTTTGCTTAGGATTGTGAATCCTTTTCCATAGGTTTCTTCTAGATTGATTAGAGTGTTTTTCACTTTGTTATCATAAAATGGATGAGTGTTTGATTGTTTAGAGGAACTAGGTTCACTTGTTGTAGGGAACTTAGTGTCAAATTTTTCTTTAGTTTTAGGATGTAAGTAACCAAATATCTCAAGAGGTGGTATTGTGGGAGGATTTGGTTGTTTCATGGATGGATAGAAGGATTCATTAGAGTCAAGGTTATCAGGACAATAATTTAGGAACTTATTCATGCTATCATAATCTTCTCCAATGATATCAACATCATGAGGAGGAAATGCATTAGGAGTTGGGTGAGCATGAGTGAGTTCAATTTCATTAGGGTCATTACCAAAAGAATAATTTGACACATCTACCAAAGATTTCAAAGACATCCGCAACTTTCCAAAGCACATATCCATAATGTAAGATTGAATGAATGCATGTGAAATAAAATAAATTGAGATAATAGCTATTCCTGAAGGTAGCCCATGAAAACATAGAAAATAAATTTCATACCCTGAAAACTAGACTTAAAGTCAATAGGGACTAATATGCCAGTAAGGGCATCTTGGTCCTCCTGGTGAGATTCTGAAGTTCCAGGGAGTGAAATAGACATCAAACAAAAAAGAGAGGATTCTAGAGTAAAATCCTTGAGAGGGACTAAGATGCTCGGAAGGGAATTTTAGTCCTAGCAGAGGTTTTTCTCAGAAAAGCATAAAATTATGGATTGTCTACAGTTTTTACAGATTTCCTATTCAGGGTACTAATGTTTAGAAACATAAAAAATATGCAAATGAGTGCAAGAAAAACAAACTAGGAACAAGCAATTGAATGTAATGTTGAATACATATTTTTGTTCAATTTGTCATGCAATAATAATGTTTCTAAACGTAATTAAGAGGATGGACAATGCATTTTTCAGTTTTTCAATGAAATGAAATGATGCAAGAAACTAAAAATGAAACCTATATGCACTTTCACTAATGAAAAAATAAGAAATCCTAAATGTAATTTCACTAATGCAAAATGCAAGAAACCCTAGATGCACTTTCACCAATGCAATATGCAATTCAATAATGAATGCAATTTAGATCTAGGAATTCAATGGAATCCAAAATTAGAAATGGATGCTCAACAATGTCGCGTTCACCAAAATGATTAATGGTGAAAAAGGGAATATAAAATGTCACTCTTTCACCAACTAATCATTTTAGAATGTCTTAAGAGTCCTAATTTGTTTGACTATAAACCTCACAAGGTGAGTCAATTCACAATGAGGAGGACCTAGGAGAGGGTTCTTTCAGCTTTAAGGGGTTCACCACCAAGCTAACGCTTGGAAAAGAGAAATGAACATTCAACCTACAAAACCTAGTTATGCAAACTAAATGAGATATGCAAATAATGAAATTATGCAACAAGGAGATAGGATATGTGTACCTAGGATGTTTGGAGATGTTGTGAGGATTCCAAAAATGCAAAGAAGCTGCCAAAAGGTTTAATGGAGTATTAAGACGCCCTGGGTGGTGTATTATTCTCGTTGCTATTTTTCAAGGCAAATAAAAAATCTTTGGATGCCAAAACGAGATCTGAAGGGTTCTCTAAAAAATATGGCTAGGAGGACTAAGATGCCGAAGGTGGCATATTAGTCCCATTTTGAATTTTTGAAAACTTTCAATGTGATCATGAGCTCTAAGGTCTACACTTGCTTCCTTTCCAATCTTAGGTTCTAAATTTTTTGGATTCGGCCTATAGGTGAGTTTGCATGAAGATGACAACTTTGTAATGCAACTTTGCAACTTTTCACTCCAAATTATCTTTAAGACTTCAACCTAAACCTGCAAACAAAAATATTGAAGATGGTAAAACTTATTGTTTGTTAATGAATGAGGGTTTTCCTTGGTCAAACCCCTTGTTGGTAATTAAACCTTGAAATGAAATAAAGTAATGAAGGGAAAGGGTGAGTGAACAAAATGCAATGCTACAACTCAACAAACCCTTGTAAATTCTACAAACTTGTGTTAAATGGCTACAATGGATATGGATCTTGAACCAAAGATATGGACTTGAATTTCTTGCTTGAATCAAAACCCTACATCACAAATGTTAGCACAAAAACACACATGATGCAAGAAGATCTATGATATGGTGCTTGAATCTTGATGATGGCTCCAAATGATTGATGAATTGCTCTTGAACTATCTTGTGAACTCAATTTGATATTATGAATGCTCTCACAAAAGAATTGGAGGAAAATGAATGAATGAACCTTGTGTTTATACTTACTTATGCTTAATATCTCGAAATTATATCACACCAAGCCAGCATATAAATTCATTAAATAAAGGAGGCTAAATCCCGCCAAAATTTGAAATTAAATCTTAAAAATGACTCAAGGAGGACTAAGATGATCTAGGTGGCATCTTAGTCCCAAATCATGAAACCTGGGGAATAGACACCAAAAAGTGGCCCAATTAAGATGCCTCAAAATCAGGGTCCCGAGACCTTTTGGGGACAAAGATGCCCTAGGTGGCATTTTAGTCTCGACCAAAAAATTAGGGACAAATAGATAGAATCATTAGATTATCATTTATGCATTGGATAATGTCAGGATTAGCCAAAAAAGATGTAATTCATAGGTCTTGTATATGCAAAATAGGACCAATTAATCCATAAATGAGGATAAATAAAGTAAGACAAGCCCAAACTAGTGTGAAAATGCAAGGGTATGCATTTTCCTACACTACACCAAGTAACACTCAAACACATCCCATACAAAAAAACATTAAAACACATACACATAACTATACTCACCCAAGCCCAAGGGTTGACTCACAAATAATGAATATTTACAAGATCCATAAGAGGGATATGAGGTGACATCTCTACCCAATGGGAAGAAACATAGAAAGTTCATAAATATTTTCCAACACCTCTCTTCACATATCTCATTCCTTATTACATCTAAACTCGACATCTCATACATCATACTCCAATAATAATATGGGTACTCATATCTAAGCTTCACCTTCTCAAAGGATAGATTTTTCCCCATGGGAGGTTCTCCCTCTCTCAATTCCATGCTTTGGGAGCTCTCATCAAGTGAGACAATATTCCTCATTACAACAGAACCCAAAATTAATCAACACAACAAGAATAGGAAGCATTCTAAGAAAATTCATAACAAACATTATAAACATTTAACCAATTTCATAAAATAACACACATAAGGAGCTTGAGTTCTACCTTTCAATATTTCTAAGGAAAAAAATTTGAATAAGGGCTCCAATCCTTCCAACTCCTTCCCAATTTATTTGCACATAACTACTTCAAGAAAATCCTCAAAATGCAACAATGAAAAGAACTGCCAAACTACCAAAAAGGAAAAGATAAATAGAGTCATAATTAGGATCCTCACCAATGGGGAGGTAAAACTTGTCACCTACTCATCCCTCTAGGACACCCACTCTAATTTTCCCTTATGTGGAATACATTAAAGAGATGAAGGAGTCTCTTCCAATCCTTCCTAAAATTACTCAAGCAAACAATTAAGGAGGAAGAGTCCACTTGAATTCCATCCCCAAAAATATCCATCCATAAAGGAACTTGGAGAAAAATAAAAATGTGATTGGAATAAGTCCATCCACTACTCACAACATACAAAACTCATCACCCCTCTTAATATGGAATTAAGAGGGGTCATATCTTGGATTTATTCCAAGATACATGGGTTCAATTAAGTACCCAATCCTTGGGTTAACACCCTAGGGGTTTAAAAATAATTCCACAAAAAAAAACCTTTTTCACCCCTTTAAAAACTCAAATATATCTAAATCTAAAATTATCCTCAAAGATACAATTACAAATTTAAAATTCAACATTAAGGAGTTTAGGAATTCACAATCACATACACTCATGTCTCAAACCACATAACATAGATCACATTACATTAATACTATAGTCCCTCTGAATGGACTATAGTCAACATTACGAGGTTTATCACATTGGGTTCCTTGAAGACCTATGATTCCATTTTCCATGGAATAATATACCTGCACACTCGATCTCACACATTAATACATCCAATAAAATTGCATATCTGAAGCAATAGAAATAATACTTACACATTCACATTATAAATTTTCATTAAGAGTTCCAAGTCACAACCATATTATAATTTTGAATTATCATAGTCTTAAGGATACATAACCATTGAATTCACATAAGATCATTCATTCAATTTTCACAATGTAAGAAATAATTTTCATTTCATAATTTCATTTAAAAATTAATAATTTTACCCATAAAAATATTGAAATTAACATTGCATCACAATTATAAATTCACTACCGCACATACAAGTTATCGAACCATAATTTTTCCATTCTAAATTTTCATTTTAATTATCAAATAAAAATAAAATATAGAGTCATGTATCTCAATTAACATAACATGACTAATATCATAAAGTAATAGTCTAATAAGAGAAAAATAGTATAATGTCTAGCAACCAACGGGTGGGCTTCATATATTTCAATTTTTGTTCTTGCTTGATTTCCTTTTAAGAAACCTAATCCACGGTGGTTGGTGTTGAATAGGTCAACACATAGGGGGGGTGAATCAGTTGTCACAGATTTTAACCTCTAATTTAATCACCAGAACTAATACTTAAAAGTGTTTAAATGATTAATCATCAAATGCCAATGCAGAAACTCAAATCCAACACATAAACACAATAACACTATATTTATATGGAAAAACCAATGAGGGAAAAAACACGGTGAGTATTAACTCAAGGTAAGTGCACCAAGATGATTCCCCAAAAGGGGACTTAAGTCAACACCTTTTTTCTGAAATCAGGAAATACTGACCTTGGACATGAAATTGAGAATAGTTACACTCAAAAAATTTAGATGGAACAAAAAAAAGGATCGAAGTTCTCCGAGTCTAATTTCTAGACTACTAATTTATTTTTAAAATGGTTGAGATTAAGGGGTTCAAACAAGGGACGTACACAAATTGGTGTTGTTTTTGTCAGAAAAACATAACATAGCAACTCTTGTATGACCCTATCATGTTGTACTTTTTTTTAATATTTTAAAATCACTACGGTTAGAAGTTAGCTAACAGTATGTAGTTGATGCACAATTTTTTTGATAATTTTAATATGAATATTTGTTTCTTTACTAATTTTCGAAGTGGACACTTCCTGAAAAACCAAATTTTGGCTGTGCTACCCCTACAAATTTTGGAAAATAAACGATTTCTTTTTTTTAAATCTATAGAATGGAGTCTAATTTATAAAAATGTAATTTATTTGAAATTTCGATGAGCGGTTAATTTATAACGAAAAAACACTAAACACTATTTTTTGGCAAAAAAGAGACATACAAACTAAAGAAATTATGGATGAAAGGCTTAACATTGTTAGAAAGAAAAAAATTACATCATTGGATAGCTAAGAGAGAACATAACATTACCCAGATGTTCAATTTGTTTGATATTGAACCACGAGCAATCCTGATGGTGAGCACGAACTCAATTATGTGAAATATTGTAGAATTTGCAAAAACATGTCTCTGGTCATTGGGAATGCCCTCCAAGTCTTTGGATTGGTATTCCAAGGAAAATACCAATCCTAAGGCTTGGGGATTCCCAAAGCAAGATATAATACAAGCACATTATAATACGCTCATGTTATATCTCAGTTTTGACAAGGTTTTTTGCATATGCGGGAAACATGTCAACCAAGACATAATGCGAGCGTGTTATAATGCACTTGTGTTATGTCTTCCTTTATGATAAATTCCACTCTATTGAATTTATGTTGATATATTTTTATGTTTGTATGTATGCCTATATGCATTCTTGTATGTATGTTTGTATACATGTATGTAATAATATTGCATGTATATTGTATGTATGCCTATATGTATGTAAGATTATATCGACACATGTATGTATGTATGTTTGTATGGATGTATGATTGTATGTACATATTTATTATTCTTTTATGTATGTATGTATTTCTGTAGAGGGAGGGAGAATTTTAAGAGAGAGAGAGAGAGAGTCTAGAGAGAGGGAGAGGGGGGAGAGAGAGATAGAGAGAGTGTGAGAGGGGTGAGAGAGACAGAGAGAAAGAGAGAGTTATGTAGGTAGGGTGCCAAAGGGAGAGACTTGATATTGTGAGGGGGTGATAGTGAGAGACTTGAGAGATAGGTAGTGAGAGGGAGTCAGAGAGAGAGGGAGTGAGAGAAAGAGAGTGAGTGAGAGACTTGAGAGAGGGAGAGGGTGTGGGAGGGAGTGACTTGATAGAGGTAGAGAAAGAGGGGGGTGGAGTGAGAGGGACTTATCTAGGTAGGGTGGGAGGCATAGATAGAGAGATGGGAGAGAGAGAGAGTTACCTAGGTAGGTTTCTAGAGGGAGAGACCTGAGAGAGAAGGGGTGGGAGGGAGAGACATGATAGATAGGGAGAGAGAGGGAGTGGGAGAGAGTGGGAGGGACATAGAGATAGATGGATAGAGGGAGTGAGAGAGGGTGGTAGGGATTGATTGAATGAGAGGTATGTATAAAGAGGGAGAGGGTAGACAGAAACAATTAGAGAGGGTAGGAGAGAGGGAGGGAGGGAGAGGTGAGATGTATAGATACAAGGAAAGTGATAGGGGTTTAGGGTATAGGGTTGAGGGACTAGGGTGGAGGACCTATAGGGTTGATGGTTTCTAGGCTATTAGGGTTTAAGGTTTGAGGGTTGAGGGATTAGGGTCAATGGTAGAGGGTATTGGGTTGAGGGTATAGGGTAGAAGGTTTAAGGGTTTAGGGTTGAAGGGTTTAGGGTTAAGGGTTTAGGGTTGAGGGTAGAGGGTTTAGGGTATAGGTTTGAGGGTATATGGTTGAAGGATTAGGTTGAGGGTCCAATTTAAATGGTAGAGGGTATAGGGGTTGATGGTTTAGGGTTTAAGGATTGAGGGTTGAGGGATTAAGGGTTGAGGGTTGAGAATTGAGGGTTGAGGGTTTAATGTATAGGGTGGAGGGTAGAGGGTAGAGGGTTTAAGGGTTTAGGGTTTAAGGGTTGAGGGTTGAGGATTGAGGGTTTAAGGTTGAGGGTAGATGATTTAGGGTATAGGGTATAGGGTCGATGGTTTAGGGTTGACGGTCTAATGTATAGGGTAGAGTTTATAGGGTTGAGGGATTAGGGTTTAGGGATTGAGGGTTGAGGGTAGAGGGTTGAGGTTTTAAGGGATGAGGGTTTGGGGATTAGGGTAGAGATTTTTCTTGGATTTAAGGGTGTAAGGGTTGAGGGATTAGGGTTTAGGGTAGAGGGTATTGGATTGAGGTTTGAGGGTAGAGGATAGAGGGTAGAGGGTAGAGGGTTTAAGAATTTAGGGTTTAAGGGTTGAGGGTTGAGTGTTTAGGGGTTTAAGGGTTTAGGGTTTAGGGTTGATGGATTAGGGTAGAGAGGGAAAGATGGATGGATAGAGAGAAGGAGAGAAGAGGAGGGATGGACACAGACATATGAGGGTTGAGGATCCAATGTATGGGGTAGAGGGTTGACAATTAGAGGGTATTGGGTTGAGGGTATAGGGTTGAGGGTACATATGGTTAAAAGATTGGGGTTAAGAGTCCAATGTATAGGGTAGAGGGTATTGGGGTTGAGGGTTGAGTATTGAGGGATTAAGGGTTGAGAATTTAGGGTTGGGTGTTTAATGTATAGGGTAGAGGGTAGAGGGTAGAGGGTAGAGGTTTTAAGGTTGAGGGTGGACGATTGAGGGTATAGGGTTGGGGAGATTAGGGTTGAGGGTCCAATGTATATGGTACAGGGTATATGGGTTGATGGATTAGGGTAGAGAGTTTACTAAGTGGGTTTAAGGGATGAGGTATTAGGGTAGAGGGTAGAGGGTAGATGGTTGAGGGTAGATGGTAGAGGGTTTAACGGTTTAGGGTTTATGGTTTAGGGTTTAGGGTTTAGGGTTGAGTGTTTAAGGTTTTATAGGGTAGATGGTATAGGGTTGAGGGTTTAAGGGTTGAGGGTAGAGGATTGAGGGTATAAGATTGGGGATTATGGTTCAAGGTCCAATGTATAGGGTAGAGGGTATAAGAGTTGAGGGATTAGTGTTTAAGGGCTGAGGGATTAAGGGTCAAGAGGGTTGAGGGATTAGGGTAGAGAGTTTACTAAGTAGTTTTAAGGGTTTATGGGTTGGGGGAATAGGGTTGACGCTAGAGGCTAGAGGGTTTAAGGGTTTAGGGTTTAAGGGTGAGGGTTTAGGGTTAAGTGTTTAAGGGTTTATAAGGTAGATGGTTTAAGGTTGAGGGTAGAGAATTGAGGGTATAGGGTTAGGGGATTACGACTGAGGGTCCAAAGTAGAGGGTAGAGGGTATAGGGGCTGAGGGAATATGGTTTAAGGGTTGACGGATTAAGGGTCAGGAGGGTTGAGGGATTAGGGTAGAGAGTTTACTAAGTGGGTTTAAGGGTTAGGGGTTGGGGGATTAGGGTTGAGGGTATAGGGTAGAGGAATGAGGGTATAGGGTATAGGGTTTAAGGGTATAGGGTTTAAGGGTTGAGCGTTTAGGGTTTAGGGTTGAGTGTTTAAGGGTTTATAGGGTAGAGGGTGGAGGGTTGAGGGTTTAAGGTCAGGTAGAGGATTGAGGGTATAGGGTTAGGGATTAGGCTGAGGGTCCAATGTATAGGTAGAGGTATAGTTGAGGGAATAGGGTTTAA